>CM017764.1:13349209-14549209 GCA_008009225.1 Acer yangbiense
AAACCGAGTTACTCCGGTGGATCCTTTGGTTGCAAGAGTTTGAATTGGAACATCAGGGATAAGAAAAGGCAGTGGAGAAGTGGTAGCAGATCACCTTTAGCGATTAGTGAGAATGAGAATGTGGAGGAAAGCAAAAACTGGTGAACAATGAGAATTTCCCAGATGAGCAGAGATGGCGGTAGGAGTCAATGATCCTGGTATGAGGACATAGTGGAATTACCTTGCCAATGGCGTTATACCAGGGGACGAGAGCTCGCAAGCCAAAAGAGAAGATTTTATCCTCAATCAACTGGGCAATACTTTTGGGCCGAGCATACCTGTTCAAATATGGCGCGGATCAGATCATTCGAAGATGCGTCCCAAGAGGAGTAGCAAGAGGTGCTGAAATTCTGCCACAAGCCTTAGTTGTGGAGGGAATTTAGTGCCAGAAGATGCTATGAAAGTCTCCAATCAGGTTTCTTCTGGACCTCTCTATTAAAGGATGCTTACACTTTTTGTATTTATGTGAACAGCGTGCCAGAGAAAGGGGAAATTGGTAAAAGGAGATGAAATGCCTTTTCAAGCCAGTGGTAATGGATATTTGATGTGTGGGGGATTGATTTCATGGGACCATTCCCATCCCACATGGGTTCTTATACATCTCTTGGTTGCTGTAGACTATGTCTCAAAGTGGATTGAGGCAGTCGCAACCAAGACGAATGATAGTCAGGTGGTGGTAAAGTTTATCAAGGAGAACATATTTTCCAGATTCGGGACACCTCGGGCAATCATAAGTGATGGAGGGAGCCCTTTTTGTAACAAGGTATTTGCCTCGTTAATGAAGAAATATAGTGTCAAACACAAAGTGGCAACTCCGTACCATCCGCAGACCTCAGGACAAGTTGAGGTAAGCAACATGCAGATTAAGCAAGTACTAGAGAAGACAGTGCAGCCAAATCAAATGATTGGTCACTCAAGTTGAATGATGCATTATGGGCATACAGAACACCTACAAAACCCCATAGGTATGACCGTATATGATAGTCTATGGCAAGACATGCCATCTCTCCCGTAAAGTTAGAACACACGCCTTTGGGCCCTGAAGAAGCTGAACTTCAACTTAGACAAGGCAGGGGAGGAAAGAAGCTTGCAAATGAGTGACTTGAGGAGCTCCGGAATAATGCATATGAGAATGCGAAGATATACAAAGAAAGGACAAAGAGGTTCATGACAACAAAATCCTTCGGAAGAGTTTCATCCAGGATGCTAGTTTGTTGTACCAATCGCGTTTGAAGCTGTTTCCAGGAAGCTGAAATCGAAGTGGGCTGGACCATTTAGAGTAACTCAGTGCTCCCGCATGGAGCTGTTGAAATTCAAAATCTTCAGAATGGCGGTGTTTTCAAAGTTAGGTCAAAGGTTGAAGCATACTTTCAGCATATCCGAGGTTGTTGTGTTGGGTCTTCCGTGCTTCATGAGCCGTAAGACCCCTGTGCGTCTTGCCCAGACGTTATAAGCGCTCGATGGGAGGCACCCACCCAGGTATTTCTTTTCATTTTTGTTTTTATCGTGTCTTTATTAGTGTTCCCCTGCTTTCAAATAGGTTGGGGGTGTTGTTTTTAATTCAAAAAAAAAAAAAAAGAGAAAATTTTGTGTCAGGTCTGCCGCTTTGGTAATGCACAGCACAATGAGAGCGTATGGCAACGTTGCATTCTGTCCTCAAAATTGCTGCCTGAACCACTACCCAACAATTGGGAGCGGTTCTTACTGGCAAAACGCTGCCCAACCGCTATGGATAAATGCGCAGCGGTATGGCAGCGATACCTACTGTTCTTGTACCGCTGCTTAGCCGCTGCCTAACAATTGGGAGCGTTGAAATTGCACAAAACCGCTACCCAACCGCTGCACCTATGGCAGCGGTCCTATAAGTGAAACGATGCATTCCAGTCTGCCGCTTGGACGGACAATGAGAGTGGACCGCTGCCCAACCGCTGCACCTATGGCAGCGGTAATGGCAGCGGTCGTGCCCTAAATATAAAAGGCACTGTTTTGGATGAAGTCTGTCATTGTCAATCACTATTCTCTCTCAATTTTTTTCTCTTTTTTCTCATCTTCACAGTTCCGGTCACACTACTTCCAGGTATGTGCTTCATTTTATTTACTTTGATTCTTGTTAAATATTGCCTCTAATTGAATGTTCCCACTCCCTTCTCCCAAATTTTGCTTCCAATTGATGTTACTTATGGTTATAGGACCGAAAATTTGGGGATTGTTGGTTTTTGGACGAATTTAATCCATTGCTTGTATTATTTGATGCATGCATAGGGATTAGGCAATGGGTGGAAGGGTTGTTTTGATGTTTTTCAATGGAATAGTGTAGCAATTGCGCATGAAATTGTGTTTATATTGTCAAAATATATTGTTATTCTATATTTTTGCTGTGTGTGATGTGTTGAATGAAAAGTGGTAATATTTGTGCAATATAGGCACCTGGGTTTATTGATTTTCCTGCCAGAATGCTGCTGAATTTTTTTATTGATCAGTTACTGTCCGTTTTTGTGTGATTATTTGCTTCATTGCAATTATCTTTGCAGTTTATGGCAAGGACGGTTTATCAGGGGAGGTCGTGTTTCCTGCGGACCCCAGCCGAAGGTGAGATAAGAGGCCGGTTGAGCAGCAATTCAAAGGACATCCTGAGTACATAGGATAGATTGAAGAAGAGCCGGAATTACATTCTGGACGAGAGGGATAGCCTTCGAGGAGTTAGGAGAGACTCCTATACCAGCTACTGTTGAAGCCAGGAGATGGGAAGGTTATGTGCGCAGGCCCTGCAATGCGAATATTACCATAGTCAAGGAGTTCTATGCAAATATGGTGGACGCGCAGTTTGGGGCACACAGTGTATTGTGTCAGAGGAGTGCCTGTGGTGCTTTCTGTGGAAGCAATTAGAGATTACTATGGCTTACCACCACATGAGGATGTTCAGGTGGCGTTTCCAAGCAAGTACGAGTTAGGCTGTGCGCTTCGCATAGAGGGTGGAGTAGGTTGGAATGGGCAGGAGCTGAAGAGGGGTGATTTGCACTTGGATATTGCTTTTTGGAACTTGTTTATCTCGGCTTCTCTTAAGCCATCTAGTCATACAGGAGAGATTTTCAAGGAGGTATCTCAGGTGTTGTATGCAATCAGGACAGGTATATACTTTGATGTGGCCACCTTCATTAAGAAGGAGATCCAGGGTGTTAGGCGCTTGACAGGGGCGACTATGATATTCCCGAGCTTGATCACGGGCATATGTGCTGCCGTTGGGTTAGGAGTGTATACCGACACCAGTGATGAGACGACAGAGCCGAAAAGGCCGCTATCACTTTCCACATGGAACACTCAGGCTAGCATGCGTGGGCTTCCCCTGATTGGTGAGTTGCCTGGGCGGAAAAGGCGTCGGGGTGGTCAGGCCGACGAGGGAGATGAGCAGATGGATGCGGCGGACCAGCAGACTTTGGAGCAGCACACTCAGGGAGATTCCGGAGTCGGGTCATCACAGCAGAGGCCTGAGTGGGTAGGTTACATGCTATCCACGATGAGGGGCTATGTCGATACCGGGATAGCAGGTTTGAGGAATGATATATACTCCCGTCTGGATTCCTTAGAGATATCGATCAATGAGATCAGTGCAGCCACAGTCTAGCCAAGCCAGCCTCAGCATGGTGATGACAGAACTGGGCCTGGCCCGAGCCAGCAGTGATGTGATGACAGCAGAGGCACTGTAGACGGTCCTGAGTCTACGGCAGGATATGTTTTCTTTTATTTATTTTCTTTTGTTTTCCTTATTTTTTCTTTTTACTTTAGAATTTTGGATTTCAGGTTTACTTTTGTGGATTTAGTTTATTTTGACTTTTGTTTCTTTTGCTTTATTTTCTAGCATGATTACTCTTCCGTGTCTTTATCTGTTTTGTCTTGTGCTTTGATGTTATACATTGAGTACAATGTAGGATTTAGGTTTGGGGGTGTGATTTATGTTTTTGAGTCAATGTTTTTGTTTTTGTTTTGAGTCTGTCGTTCCTGCGTCTTTCGAGACGAGACACTTCGGTGTGTGCCTTAGAGATGATGTGCATTAATCAATGGGTTTACACTAACAACTTGCCATTTAGGGTAATACATTGCATTTTTCAAAATCTATGGCATGCTCTTGATGTGATGGTTGATAGAATGTTGAGTTGAATTGTCATGATTAATAGTGGAGACTACCCTTGTGAGTTCACTAAGCCAAAAAGCGTACATAAATGATATACTATGAGGGTCCTGTTGTTTCTACTCCTTAAACACTCAGTAGGTTCTTAGCATTAGATTCGATCTCTGTAGGTTGTACATTGAGCATTATAGAACGATCATCATAAAAGATTTCACATGTTGCATGTTGTTCTTGAGTAAGTCGAACCAATGGAAGTGATATAGACTATGTGTGTTTTAGCTACTTAAAATGCCTTAAATATGTCCTACCTTATGTGTGTGCTCATAGCCCTGTTGAAGCCAAACACTGATAGCCTTTTTCTTTTTTCACCACATTAATTGCAACCCAAATAAGCCGATGATTAACCATACCTTATAGCTTGGGATCATATTTGAGAAGGGATGAAGAAGATGTATTGTTTTTACACGTGACTGTGTGCATATTTGCTGCTAAATCAAGGAAACAAAGAGCTGCATTCAATCCAAATGTTCTAAAGCTGAAAGTAAGGCAATGGTTGTAAAGTGATGTATAAAAAAAAAAAAAAATTATAAAGGGGTACGATAAGTCAAATGAAGACTGCACGCTTGAATCTACTCGAAAGGAGTTGGCAAAGAGAGAAAGGAAAATTCTGAGGAATTAGTTAATAAGTGGTCAAATTCCACTTAAAAAGGAGACCAAGAGACTTGTGCGAAGCCGTAAAGATAATAGAAGGCTCTCATGGTATGATCCTAGGTTCCTTGAATTCCAATTGTCCGTTCTTTCTTAACCCTCACCAAATAGCCCCATTACAACCTGAATGAAGTCTTTTTGATCTGCTGGTTATCCTTGCTATAATAGTAGATTTGTGATGTGTGTTTATCTTGTTCATAATGTTTGATTCTTTACATGAGATATTTTGCATACAAATCAATCGTTCTTTCAGTGATATATTCTTATGCGAATAATTTGAATTTCTTGTGCATAATTTCCATCGCATACGCTTGATGAGTGATTTTCACCTAGGTTCTGAGAGAACTAATGAGAGAAATCCTGTGAGGATTAGAGTCGAGGCGAATTATATCTATGGCCTTTTTTATGATGTGTCCTGGATGCTAGAATGTTTAGAGCATGGGCTTTTCAATTAAAAAATTGAGCAATGTTTTCAGACTTGTGACTTAATATTAGTCTTTACTTATTGGCTTTTGCATGCATTGTCTCAACATGGGCACATGTTGTGGTATTTTGATGACCAGTTATCGTAGGATATGTTTGTGGGTGTCATAGCTGTAAACCCTCAGGAGACGAAACTCCTCCTCTAGGGACACCTAGAGGTTTAAAGGCTTGTAGCATACGCCTAATGCTATCGTGTTCCCTACGAAAGTGGCTTAGTTTCTTTTTGTTTTGTTTTTAGGTTTTGAGGTTTTGTTTTTGTTTTAGTTTTGCTCGAGGGCTAGCAAAAGATAGGTCTGGGGGTATTTGATCGGTCATTTATTGTATATGTTTTTTATCCCCATTCCTCCAGTCATTGCTTGTTTCTCGAGTCTTTTTGGGATTTATGTGTGTGTGTGAGCATTTTCAGGATTTTGGATCCAGGTGATTAATTTGAAGAATATCAGGCAAAAAGTTCTATTTTGAAGACTTCAGGGGTTTTCGTGTAAATAGTCAATAATGTTGATCGAGCTCGCTCCCAATTGTTAGCAGCGATGTAGCAGCATTCTGAAAACAGTAGCTGCCACTGCCGGACCGCTGCCACACCACTGTCGCTACCGCAGCGGTTCCCCGTTTTCTCGTCTAGGGCGCTGCCACGCCGCTGCCACACTGGCAGCGGTCATGGCAGCGGTTTCGCAATATTGACCTAACGAAGGAATCTTTCGTAGTCAGATTGAAGGAGCTATAAATATGTTATGATGTCTTTTAGGTCGCGACTCTCTGCTCTTTGGCCTGGTTCTGCTCTGTCAACATTCCACACCTCACCTTCTCACAATTCATCACACAAATCCCCTAATCCATCTTACGCATAGAAGATTCGAAGACGAAGGAGATTTCAACATCGAAGATTTGAAGAATTTGTTGAAGCTTTTCAATGGGTTTTATCATCTCTTACTCTTGTCTTTCCCTTTCTAATATGTGTAACTAACTCCATACTAGGGAGTCAATGTGAACCTCTATGGATACTCTTTGTTAGAATTGATTATACTTTCATTAATTCAAGTTTTGATTCATTCAATTCATTCTAAGTCTTAATTCTTTATTTGTGTTAATACATGATCATACGTTGGCATGAATTTAGGGTTTTGATAATTTAACAATTAAGTTTGGAGTGTTGATTTACACGTAACCTTAATTAATATTCAATTGAATGAGTAAAACTGATCTTAGCATTGATTTATGCAAGTAGGTTTTGGTTCATTAGTTCTTACACTTAATGGGTTCTCGGTTGTAGTTTGCGCCATTGATCTATGGGTAAATTATGATTGAGAACACTTGATTCATCCCAGGATCATACGGTAACAATCATAAATAAGATAAGAATGAATCCTTAATTTGAGTTACATCTTTTATCAAAGTCAATTCGAAGCATTGAGTAAACATAGTTGGGGAGCATTGATGACCTAGTCCTCTTACCTCTTGATCACATTCAAATATTCTTGTTATTTGCTTTCTTAGTTTAATTTTGTTAATCAATACTCAATCAATCAATCAATCTCAAATCTCTTGGATACTGTTAATTGCTTAGCTTTAATTAGAATTAGTTTATAACTAGTAAATCACTTTTCCTCGTGGAACGATCCCTACTTGTCGCTGTACTTATCTCACGATTCGTGCACTTGCGAGTTAGGTTTTTATAACACGATTTTACACATCAACAGCGTCTTCCAAAATTGCATCAAACCTGATGCATTAAAATGCAATTTCAACCAGGTCTCATATAGGCGCTATACGTACAGCGCTTTGTACAGCGCTAACACCATGAATGCAATCCTAAGTCTAGAATGAACATGACTTGGGTCATACAAAATGCACTCATGTAAACCATGCAAGAAGAGATGTTAATGAACATTAATGCACATATATAGACACACAACATACACGAATAAACACTATGCATGAGTTGTGAGTGTGTGCAACTATCTCTTCAAAGCAATTAAGCACATAGAGGTTTACCTTTGGTGCTTATCAACCTTGAGGACATGAGAGGGTCTTGAGCTTGATTATGAATCACTTAAGCTACCCTTACATACAATCCCCAACACGTGGTTTGTCCACGAAATAAGCCAATCAAGATATGGGAATCCTTACAATCTCCCCCTTTGGCTATTTCGTGACAAAACCACCACTCACATTGATTCCTCACAACATAATAGAAACTATGGGTCTACAATGATAATCTACATTACAAAGAGATATTTTTATATATAAAAAATCTTGTCGTCTTCAATCTCTTATAGAACAATCAGTCCCTGAAAATAAGTTTCCACACTTTCCAATACAAGTAAAAAGTGAGATGAATCAAGTGAGAGCATAAACAAGCATTTGCATTCTAAGAATTTAAGTACAATAATAACATCATGCCATAATTGTGAATGAAATGCTCCCCCTCAATGGGTTACTCCCCCTCAATGTATTGTCTCCCCAACATGCACAATTGCTACCACAATTTGCAACTCCCCTTACCACCATTCTACTCCCCCTTTTTGTCATGATATAGGCAAAGGAGTAGTCCCCAACCGGGTCACTTAGCAAAGAGAGATAGTAGCATACTATATACTTGCATAATCATATAAGTCACTTTATGCAATTCAATCAATTGGAGAGAAACAAGGAGATTTATTTAAAATAAATGTGTGAATCAAAACATGCTTTGCATACAAGACATGTAGCATTCAAGTCCAAAAAACAATGGTATTTGGCAAAGCAAATGACAAAGGTTTCTAATAAGAATTCAAACCAATTTCACCAATGTCATGAGAGAAGCAAGGATATAGAGTTTTCATTGATTTTAATTTATGAGCAACTATATCCATCTTTATAAGCCAAACATGTCATGAGCAACTTTGCACCCTTTTTGATTTTTCCGGGAATGAAACCCGTATGATAGTAGACATGTTCAACAAATAAAGAAAGATAGACAATTTGGAATATAAGTTCCTTTGAACTGATACAAGATCCTTTATTCATTTTGAGTCTCATAAGCTTTTTCACACAAGTTTTGCATTTAAAAATTACAATCATCAATTCATGCTTTTTCATTTGAGCATGTCATTTGAATTTCATGCTTTTCATATGTCATTAGCATGTTATAAACAACTCATACTTTTCAATTTTTTAAGCATGTCAATAAGAATCATCATGTCATGGAGATAACTATAGGTTATTCATATCATATTTCCTATGTAAATCTCCTAGTCCAAAAATGCATGTTTGAACATAAATATGATACAAGCATGGTTCACACTTATTGAAATGAAAACATATATACATATGTGCAACCAAGCTTACTCAAGCAATCAACAAAGAAGCATAAGATTTTCTCAAATATTTGCATGCAACAAGTATGCAATAGCTCTCTTTGCTTGAGTTCCCCATATGAGGTCATTATCATCCTTCATCAATGAAGGTCATGAGGTCCTATGGACCTCCAAAGTCCATTTGACTTGGTTGAACCTATTTGAGACTTGTTAGTCTCATAGCAAGCGGGTTCATTTTTCCTTATCCACATAGATATGACATTTTTCTTCCTAGTGGACAATGGTTCAAGAGTACTAGAAATAATAGGATCATGAACAGAAATATTTTCCTTCATATTAGCATACATTCTAGCTCTTGTCATTCTCTTTTCAATCATGCTTTTGATTCTACATAATTTAATGAAATTAAAGCAATTTGGTCTAATGTGACCATCAATACCACAAAAGTGACATGTATGGATAAATTTAGAATTCATACCATGTCCTTGTGCATGAATAGGAGCCTTCCCATGACTTTGTGGTTGAGTGGGTTCAAATCTTCTTTGTTGTTAAACCGGTCTAGCTTGCTTCCTTGTTTCATTTTGCATGATTGGCCTCTTCCCATTGAGAGTCATTTGTTGAGGAATGTTGACTTGGGAGATTCTAATGCGTTGAGCTTGAGGTTGTCTCCTTGGGGCTTCCTTCACATGTGCACTTCTTGAGCATTGTCCTAGATCGATTTTCTTCCTAGGTGTGTGCACCGGTGATGCTTCATTCTTGCCCAAACTCTTGACAAAGACGGTCTTGGTTGGAGTAATGATCTCCTTGCTTTCTTCATACCCAATACCTCTCTTGTCACAAGGGTTCTTTCCACTACCAAGAATGTGGTCAAGCTTCTTAGTGCTTGAGGTCATTCGAGTCAATGACTCTTTAGCTTCATCAAGCTCCCTCTTCAACCCTTCTTCATTCCTCTTAGACAAAGCTAGCTCATCCCTTAGCTTGTCTTCAATCATCTTGGATGCCTCCACTTGTTTACTTAAGTGGTCATTGTGTGTTGAAAGTTCTAGATTTTCATCCTCTAAAATCTTCAATTTTCTATTGTTCTTCTTCAATGAACTTTCACACTTGACTATGAAGTCATGAACATCCATTTTCTCTACATTTCCATTTGTAGAGTTAGATGAGGAGTCATCTACACTAGAGCTATCTCCTCCACTCTCCATCTCACCTATGGAGTCATTTCCCTAATTTAGACCTTCACCTTGGTCTCTTGAGTCAATGAGAGCCATATCCCAATGAGTAGCTTCGCCTATCACCTCTAGAGCTACTTTTTCATCTTTTTCTTCTATGGGATCACTAGTCAAGGATTTATTACCAACAACTTTATCTTCTACACAAGTGGCCCCAAATGCCGTGTAGTCGATGGTAAGCTAATCATCACTTGATGACTTGTCTCCCTCTCCGGAGTCATCACTTTCACTCCACGTGGCGGCCATCACTTTTGCCATTTTGTTCTTCAAATTCCCACAATCGGGTGAGATGTGTCCTATACCGCCACACTCATAGCATTGGACCCCTTTCTTTTCACTCTTCTCTTGCCTATGCTCAAAACTCTTGAAGGGAGCCTTTTTCTTCAAGTCTTGGCCTTTGGATCCAAAGCCCTTCTTCTCGAACTTGACGAATTTCTTGAATCTTCTAAGCAACAATGCTGTGTCTTCGTCCAAGTCACCTTTTTCCTCCTTCACAACCTTGGAAGCTTTCAAAGCAATCCCTTTTTGCTTTTTAGGAGGTGAAATACTAGGAGCCTTTCTAGATTCATAGGCGAGGAGTCTTCCAATTACCTCGCTCGGCTTCATATCCTTATATGTGTTATTCTCCTCTAAAGCCGTCACTTTTGCTTCAAACCTAGCGGGGATAGACCTCATAATTTTCTGCTTAACTCTCCTATCCAAATAAGGATCACCGAGTTGATGGCTTTGATTCACAATATCCATCAACTTGACTTCAAAGTCATTGAAGCACTCGTCCTCCTCCATCTTAAGCAACTCAAATTGCGTTTGAAGGACTTGTAGCTTGGAATCCTTAACAACATCGGTTCCTTTTGTGTGCAACCTCTAGGACATCCCATGCCTCCTTGGCTATCCTAGTGTTCTGAATCAGTTTGTACTGATTTTTATCCACTACACATAGAAGAGCATGCCATGCCTTCCTATTCCATTTTGAAGTCTCAAACTCTTCAGGTGACCACTGAGCCTTAGGCTTGAGTACTTCTTCTCCACCACCCGTGGGAGTCATCATAGGAGGTGCATACCCATCTTCAATAGCCATCCATGCCCTATCATGGATTTGGCACACGTACGATTCCATCTTGCCTTTCCATGAGGCATAATTCACACCGGTGAGGAGAGGAGGCCGTGTGCTTGAAGCACCCTCATGGTTGCCACCGTATCCACTCATTATAACAAATGAATGGAATGTATGCAAAATGTATGAATGAGCAAAAATCACACAAATGCACAACACACCTAAAATGAGCTAGGATCACCTAAGTATATCTAGGAACCCACTCTGATACCAATTGTGAGTAATACAATAATGCTCGGTGTGTATGATAAATATATCTAGAGGAATGGGGGGGGGGTGGTGAATAGATTTTAACTATTATTACCCAATTTTCGCATGCAAGTCAATTTTATGAAAATGCCCCTACTAGTCAAAAATACAAGCAAATGTAATATAGTGCGGAATTTAAATAACACTTGATGTATACGTGGAAACCCAACCACTGGGAAAAACCACGGGCTGTTTAGTGTGCCACACTTGGACCTTGAAATCCACTAATCGAAATGGAGTTTACAACCTATGTAGACCTCGTCTAACACTCTGGTCAATAACCCCCCACTTCTACCACTCGGGCCTTTAAAAGTGGCTCTAGTCCTAATTGCTTGAGGCCTAAGCAACCCTAGCCTCAAGACTTAATTCTCTATGAAGAGATTATGCAACATATGTAAATATGTATGAATATTCAAATAACAAACAAGGCTAGGGAACCTTAGATGCTTATCTAGGATGATGATATAATCAATTAAATCAACCCTAGATATCAATAGCTAAATGACATATCAAATAGCTTAGATAATCAAGATTAATCAAAAACCTAATTAGCTATCACAATACAACACTCAATCAATTTATCACAATTAATTCTCTAATCTTGTATTTATCATATGATCATAAACATACAAGTAAATTAAAAGAGAATATGCTTGATAGTAAAATACTAAAATAAGATGAAATTAATCAAAATCTTACCAAGCATGTTGTGATGATGCAAACCCAATCATGGATGCATTCTATATAGTCATAGAGGATGCAATATGAAACTTGATGCACAAAGGATTTGATTTGAGTGGTTAAAGGTGAGTTCTTTTGAATTTTTCTTTGCTTGAAAAATATTCTAAGTAAAATATGATATTCTGAACTCAACCAACTGACCTAAAGTCAAAGAGGCATATTTATGGGGTGTCAAAAGCAAAGTGGTGCGTTTTGATAAATGACACAAAATTTGCCTTGGGCGCTATACGTACAGCACTTTGTAGAGCGCTTTGTACATCGCCTTCCTGGGAAATGAATAACATTCTTCATAGGCGTTGTTCGTAGAGCGCTTTTGTACAGCGCCTGAACAACGCCTCAAAACTGATCCTCTCGGGTCTGAGATGGGCGCTGTACGAACAGCGCTTTGTATAGCTCTCATACAGCGCCTTCCAAAATTGCATCAGACCCGATGCATTAAAAATGCAATTTCAACCAGGTCTCATATAGGCGATGTACGTACAGTGCCTTCAACAGCGCTTTGTACAGCGCTAACACCATGAATGCAATCCTAAGTCTAGAATGAACATGACTTGGGTCATACAAAATGCACTCATGTAAACCATGCAAGAAGAGATGTTAATGAACATTAATGCACATATATAGACACACAACACACACGAATAAAACACTATGCATGAGTTATGAGTGTGTGCAACTATCTCTTCAAAGCAATTAAACACATAGAGGTTTACCTTTGGTGCTTATCAACCTTGATGACATGAGAGGGTCTTGAGCTTGATTATGAATCACTTAAGCTACCCTTACATACAGTCCCCAACACGTGGTTTGTCCACGAAATAAGCCAATCAAGATATGGGAATCCTTACAATTACATAGGAATGACTTCTTTTTTTATATATATGTGTCTGGTACTGTGCTTGTTTTCTTGTGCCAACAGATTACCTGGTATTGTTGATGGATAATGATATGTCTAATACTGTGCTTGTTTTTTTTGTGCCGACAGTAGGTTGGGAAGATAAGGATTGAGTTAGATCTGAGTCATAAAGGGGCCCTGGTGGGTCTGATAGTCATGATTGTCAATAGTGGATTCCATGTTCTTTGAGGATAAGTATGGTGAAGCTGACAAGGCTAAAGCCTCTGGTATTGAGACAAGTCATGACCAAAGTAGCTGTTTGCTTCGGTGGGGTCATCCTTGAAAGTTCTCAAATACTCGAGGTGTGTTCTATATATAAAGCTAGAGGGGCGGGTGAATATATTTTATCTAATTATTACCCAATTTTCGTATGCATGTCAATTTTACGAAAATGCCCTTACTAGTAAAAAAAAAACATACAAGTGTAATTAGATTCGGAAATAATAAATGACACTTGATGTTTACGTGGAAACCCCAACAAGGAAAAACCACGGGCTGGTAAGTGCGCCACACTCGAACCTCGAAATCCACTATATGAAAAGACGGTTACACCCTCAAGTGATTCTCGGACCCTCACCCTAGATAACCTCAGGCTATGGACACTACCAATCGCCACTCTTGGTTCAATCCCTAGTGATATCCCCTGATACACTACTCTTGGCGTGAGCACCCTCTAATCTACCACGCGGGCCTTTTATAGCGGCTCTAGTCCAATTTGCTTGATCCTCGAAGTCACTACTTGTAATGATGTTTACAGCCAATCCCGGTCTGTAACCCACCACTACTACCCAGCGGGCCTGTAATAGCAACCCTAGACCAAGACTTCAATCTCTCAAAAGAGATGCACAACCCTATGTGAATATGTATGAATATTCAATTAATGCAATAAGAGCTAGGGTACTCTAAATGCTTACCTAGGATTATAAGATGACAATATAATCAATCCTAGATATCACATATAGCTATATGTCATGGCATATAACTTTAGCTAAGTAAAGGATAACCAATCCTAGATACAAAGCTATCATATAAAACCCACAAACATTCAAAGGATTAACTAGTTGATTAAAAAACAATCTATCAACCTAGTTATCAATACATCACTCAAGAATGTTCATGGCATAGCTTTTAGGCAATAATGACCTAATCAAATAAGCTATGAAAAATAATCTCAATCAATAAATGAGATCAATTAGCTAGATGGCATATGAACATTAAAGCCTAGCTAACAAATAATAACCCAATCAACACATAATCTCAATCTTATATGTAGAAATTATCTAAACACATATAAGTAAAATATGAGATAAAATTGATAAGTAGAAACACTAATTATGTAAGATAAAAGTGTTCAACAAATCATACCATGTGTGTTGAAGAAGACCCATGCATTAGCATATGCTAGATGAACCTAGATGATGCCTAGATGATGATTTGTGCATGTGGGAATGGGTTCAGAGAATTAAAGATGTGATCTTTAAGCTTTTTCTCTCAAGTCTCTCTAAATATCTCTCTAGGGTTCTTGGGATGCAAGACTTGTATTCTGAACCAGAGATAAGGATGTATTTATAGAGACCAAAAATAGGGCAGGTGAAAATACAATTTTGCCCTTGAAACGCACCGATCGGCGGTTTCAATCGGTGGCTAGGCCGCCGAATTGAACCGCCGAATGGCTCCCGAGTGGAACAGGGGAACTTCGGCAACTTCGTTCGGCGGTTTAGAAACCGCCGATCCCAACCGCCGTTTTGGACCCGAGAGATATATTTCAATCAGGTCTCATTCGGCGGTTTCGAACGGCGGCCAGGCCGCTGAACGTAACCGCTGTTTCACCAAAAATGGTGAAACCAAAGAGAAGCCAAAGGCATCTCCACCGGCGATCATCGCGCAAAACAAAGCACATCAACGTGCACGCGCGGACGTTTCCGAATATCCTTCGGGAAACGAATTACTCCACACTAAAAGCTAACATACATGAAGTGCAAGTGTGGGTATTAAATGCATCCTAATGCCTATCATGTCATGGCATTTCATATAACAAGATGCAATCAATTTAATGCAAGAAGAGACATTGAATAAACAATAAAGCACAATGCACACAAAATATAAACACAACATTCAAGAATAGGAGATATGCATGTTGTGTGTGTGTGCAACTATATCTCTTCAAGCCAAAGTAAGCACAAGATATACCTTTGGTGCTTGTCCTCTTGAGGTCTTGGAAAGGGTCTTTGATCTTCAACCTTAATGACCTAGACTACCCTTACAACCAAACCCCAACATGTGGTTTGACCACGAAATAAGCCAATCAACAAAAGGGAATCCTTACAATCCTCATCCAAAAGGTTATCATCTTCCTCCTGGTTTTCAGATTTTGAATCTTTTTGGGACATACTGGTCATTGTCTTTTTCATTTCTTCTACGATCTTCATTAGTTCTTCATGGGTGCTAACAGCAGCAATTCTAGACTGATTATGAGATTTTGCCATCAAGAACTGGGATTGGTCAGATGATTTGTTGCAGAGAGTAGGGTTTTCTGAAAACCATTTAGCAACCCTATCCTTGCCATGATCCGCAATATTCATGCCACTCCTCCATTTGATTTTTTTTTCTGTCGGCCAAAATAGAGGATATTGACGTTCCCGATTAACTTGTCCTTGATCATATATTTGAGCATTAAAATCCATGTTAGATTGAAATGCTTGAAGAAAAGTAATAAGTCTGGAATGAAATCTCAATCAGTTGGTTTTGAAAAATAAGTCGTCCAATGATTATAACCTTTCTTGATAACCTGTGGGAGGAAATCAATGGTTAGACCATATTTGTCCCACCATTCAAGGAACCAAAATGGGATTTGAAGTGGAAAATCTTTGTAAAAGTAAATAAACCAGAACAAAGAGTTGCCTGGGTTTTGGCCTTATAAATTTTTTGTCCAAGCGTCTATATAATCCCAATAGGAATATTCAGAAATATGGAATGGTCTAGAAAGTCTATTTTTTCTGTTTGGATCACCACCCCATTGATCTAGGGTAATGATTTTACAAAACTTTATTTTCCTGAAGATCAATTTTTCTTTATCTATTTTGTCAAAAACATTTGAGATGTAAACAGAGCCTATTTCCACTATGATGAACTCATAAAATATATGTCATTTTGAAAAGTCTTCAGGGATTTTACAAAATAGGGGATCAATGATTGCATCCGCAAGTTTTTTAGGCTCCTTGGAATAATGGTCAAGCAATAGTGGTGTTTCCATGGAGAAAAAAATGTCGAAGAATGGTTTGAACATGTAGGGATAACTCTGGCTATTGATTTTGGGGATGCTAGGTGATAGCTGGGTCTGTCTTGTTGTGGTGACCTTGTCCTGTTTAGATGAATGTGGACTGATATGAGAGGATGTGATAGTTTTAAATGATGGTGATTTTGATTTTAGTGGAAAAAGGCTGTTGGATATTTGTATTGGACTGGTAATATTTGGCATAGGGGTTGATGACGACCTTGGGCTAAGGTTATGTGTTTTGGGGGTGCTAGGTTGTGGTAAAAGTGTTAAGGCATATTTGTCTTTGTGACTGGGCCTTGGGCATTGGGAGTTTGGGGCTAGTTTGTTGTTGTCTTGATAGGTCACAATAAGTCTATTGTCGAGCAATAAGTCAGATGATAAATCTGTGACATTGGGCCATAGGCCCTGGCTTATAGTGGGTTTGGGCCATCGAATCCTTCCTTGGTTGCTACTCATGGTGGCCTTGTAAAAATTCTTTGGTCAAAAAATCTAGTAGGTTGTTTTCTGAGCCTTTGATATATTCTATGTCAAAATCAAAAGAAAAGAACAATGCTTGTCATCTAGCAAATACTTGTTTTGAGACAAGGTTTTTGACATCTTTTTTTGAATTTTTTTTGCAGATTAGCAGTCAACTTTTAAAAGAAATTTTTGATTTATCAAATCATCTTGTAGTTTTTGAATTGTCAAAACAATGGCTAATATCTTTTTTTTCACAGTAGAATACTTTTGTTGGGTATCATTCCAGACACCTGAAACATACATAACAATACATTCTTTACCATTGATAACTTGTTTTAATATACCACCATAACCTAATTCTGAAGCAACAGTTTCAACAATATTTTGTGCTTCAGGATGATAGATGAATAGGTAAGGTATTTTCTTGACATGTTTTTTCACTCTTTGGACAACACCAGTGTTCTCTTCTGTCCAAGGTAAAAGGTTTTTATTGAGCCTTTGGAAAATGGGTTTGCAGATGATGCGTAGTTCTTTATAAAAATTAGCTATATAATTGAGACATCCTAGGAATCTTTGTAACTAGGTTTTATCTTTGATGATATTAGGAAATTTGTCAGCAAATTCAAGACTCCTTTGGATAGGTATGATGGTTTCTCTTTTAATATTGTGGCCTAAAAATCTGATGTTTGTTTGGTATAAAACAATTTTTGGGGCAGAAACCATTAAACCATGGTGTTTGACAATTTTAAGGAATATGTCAAAATGCTTCCAATGTTGGTCTATATTGTTAGAATATATTAGATCATCATCTATATAAACAATGGAAACTTCAGTATATGGGTTAAAGATTTCATTCATCATGCACTGGAATTCGCTAGGGGCATTTTTTAGGCTGAAAGGCATAACATTCCATTCGTATTGGCCAAAAGGGACCGTGAATGTTGTTTTGTAGTGACCCTTTTTAGCAATTTGGATTTGGCAAAACCCTGATTTCATGTCGAACTTTGAAAAAATATTGGAATTGTAAAGTCTTTTCAATAAGTCAGATTTATTGGGGATAGGATACCGGATCCATTGGAGGGCATCGTTTAGGGATTTGTAATTGATAACAAGTCGTGGTACTCCTCTTTCAATTTCATCATTTTTCTGAACATAGAAAGCGGGGCAACTCCTAGGAGATTTTGACGACCTGATCAGGCCTTTTTGTAATAAGTCTTTAATTTCTTTTTTACAATATTCCAGAATTGCGGCAGACATCTGAATGGGCCTAGGTTTTGTTAGTACTCTTTTTTTCAAAAAAGTCCTTGTTATAAGGAAGACTGACAATGTGCTTCTTTCTATCCCAAAAGGCATTGGGAAAAGAAGAGCATACCTCTTTTTCTAGTTTTTGTTTGAAATCTTGGATTTTGTTTTGTAGCTTGGGACTTTCTAGGTGTTTCTTTTGTCTTTCAAAGTTTAAGTCATCTTCTAGGAAATATAGTTGTTCTTGTTTTCGATTAATGTTAGAAATCTGTTGTTCAAGGAAAATGGAATTGTCTTCACATATGCTTTTATTTTTTTAAAACATTAAGATCATGGACAAGGACCGGAAAGGTGAAAGGAAAAAGGATTTATTTGCCTAAGTATTCTGAGACAAGGCCTTCGTGAGTAACCTTGAATGGGGATATGAAATATAGAAAAGGTAACCTGAGAATTACATTATGAGATAGAGTTTTAACCATTAGGAAATCAGTGGTGTAATAGACACCAACATTGCAAACCCTTGCATTGGTTAGTTTGTACTATTTATCAAGTTGTTGCCTGTTTGCTCCGTATAAGGATTTAGTAGTTTTTTCTAAATATTTTGTTGGTACAAGGGTTTCCCTGATACAATTTAGGTCAGCACCAGAATCTATTAGAACGTTGACTTTGAGGTTATAATATATGGAGATTCTAATGTCAATCTTAGATCTTTTATTTCTTCTTTGGCATTTTGGATTTCTTTTTAGAGGTCAGGAATGGTTATTTTCCCTTGTTTTGAATGGAAGTGTTTCATGACACTTTCGTCAAAATCAGGAGGATTAAAGGAAGATTTGATATTAGATTGGGGTTGCTGTTTTGAAGATTTTTCTTTGACAATTTTTTGTTGCAATTGTCTAATGTAATCGGCTTTGAGGACGGGGTTTTCAATCCCATCGATCATACCAATTAACATGGAGTAATCAGATTGGTCAATGACATTGATTTCCTTGCAAAGGCAAGGTTGTATATTATCATCTTCCTCGGTTGAGGAGTCTGAAACAAAATCAGACTCTCCAAGGACCAAGAGTTCCTCGTCAGGACTTGACTCTGCATAAGAGTCAAATTCATAGTGTTCGAAGAGAGCTTGTATAAGTCTATCTTTAACATCATCGTCTATGTCTAGGGAACTGATCTTGTTTTTTAATTCAGGACATCTATTGGCAAAATGTCATTTCTTTCCACACCCATAGCATGTCCTGGGCTTGTTGTTGGGTTTGGTGAATGACTTTTTAAACTTTTTCTTGTGTTGGTTTTTGGATGGGTTTTTGTCTAGTGATTTGGTTTCCTGTGAAACAAATTATAGCACGGTGTGTATAAAACTATCTAGAGGGGGGGTGAATAGATTTTAAGCTTTTTACCCAATTTTTTGTAATAGTCAAAATTACGAAATTACCCCTAAATAGATAAAGCAATAAATCAAGTATAATATGCGGAAATTAAATAACACTTGATTTTTACATGGAAACCCTCACGGGAAAAACCACGGGCTAGTAAGTAAGCCACACTCGAACCTCGAATCCACTAAATGTGTAAAATGATTACAACCTAATCCCGGAAGTAATCACACACCTACCTAATCCCGGTATGAGTGAACCTAGTCCAATTTGCTTGCGTTCTAAGCAACCTAATCCCGGATGCTACACACAAGACTTACTTTCTCTATGAAGAGAATACAACCCTAAGTGAATATATGAATATCCAAATGCAACATAGAGCAAGGGAAACCCTATATGCTTATCTAGGATGATTAATATGCAATTAGAACAATCCTAGATATCAAAACTAAATGACATGTCAAATAGTTTAGCTAATCAAGATTAAGCACTAAACTTAATTAGCTATCACAAAACAACTTCTCAAACATACATCATACTAATCTCAAACTTGTATTAAAAGTATATAAAATAACATACAAGTAATTAATTGAGATTGCTAGCTAAGAGAAACACAAAATATGTAAGATATTAGTGAAAAGCTTACCAAGCAAAGTATGATGAAGAATCCATGCAAGATGACATCTAGAAGATCAAGGAAGATGCTAGATGATGATTGATGATCATGAAAAAGTGTTTGAGTAATAAAAAATGAGTTCTTGGAATTTTTCTTCTCTTTGAAAAATATCCTAAGTATGAATTCTGAATATGAACTGAAAGTAATTAAATACTCGAGGTGTGTTTATCAATATAAAGCTAGGGGGGGGGGGTGAATAGATTTTATCTAATTATTACCCAATTTTCGCATGCATGTCAATTTTACGAAAATACCCCTAGCAAGTCAACAATACATACAAGTGTAATATAGTGCGGAAATAATAAATGACACTCGATGTATACGTGGAAAACCCAACCACTGGGAAAAACCACGGGCTGTATAGTGCGCCACACTCGGAACTCGAAATCACTAATTGAAATGAAGTTTACAACCTATGTAGACCTCGTCTAACACTCCGGTCTGTAACCCCTCACTTCTACCCAACGGGCCTTTATTAGCAACCCTATTCCAATTTGCTTGATCCTCGAAGTCACTACTTGTAATGATGTTTACAGCCAATCCCGGTCTGTAACCCACCACTACTACCCAGCGGGCCTGTAATAGCAACCCTAGACCAAGACTTCAATCTCTCAAAAGAGATGCACAACCCTATGTGAATATGTATGAATATTCAATTAATGCAATAAGAGCTAGGGTACTCTAAATGCTTATCTAGGATGATGATATATTCAATTTAAATCAACCCTAGATATCAATTGCTAAATGACATGTCAAATAGCATAGATAATCATAGATTATAAAAACCTAGATATCTATCAAAAACAACACTCAATCATTCATCACAAATAATCTCTTTTCTTGTATTTAGCATATGATCTAAAACATACAAGTAATTTAAAAGAGATGGCTTGGTATTTAAAATACTACAATAAGATGAAATTAATCAAAATCTTACCAAGCAAGTTGTGATTATGCAAACCCATACATGGATGCACTCTATATAGACATAGGAGATGCAATATGAAATTTGATGCAAAAGGGGTTTGATTTGAGTGGTTAAAGTTGAGTTCTTGATTTGATTTTCTCTCAAAATCTATCTTTGAAGATTAGGGTTCTTAAGAGTCAAAGAACATGATCAGATAATGAGAAAGTGTGATATTTATAGACATCAAGAATTGGGCATGTGAAAAGACACTTTTGCCCCTGAAACGCACCGTTCGGCGGTTTCAATCGGCGGCCAGGCCGCCGATGACGACCGCCGAATTGAGCTCGTGAAGAACAGAGCATTAACGGCGGTTTCATTCGGTGGTTTCGCGACCGCCGATCCAACCGCCGAATCAAACCCGAGAGATTAAAATCGATCAGGTATGAACGGCGGTTTCGAACGGCGGTCGTGACCGCCGATCTTGACCGCATAATTGCTTCAGACCAATCTGGACTGAAACGGCGGTTTCATTCGGCGGCCTGGCCGCCGATCATAACCGCCGATCACCAACAATGGTGAAAACCAAGGAGAAGCCAAGGGCATTCTCCATAGGCGATCTTCGCGCGAAACCAAGCACTCATTAGTGCAAGCACGGACGTTTCCGAACAATGTCGGGAAACGAATTATAAGGCACATATACACACAACAAGATATATCAACCAAAGTGCTAGTGTGTAAAGTGACATGTGAAGAGATGCACATAAAAATAAGCAAGTATGCAATCATAGCAAGAATGCTAAGTGTGTGTGTGCTACTAAATCTCTTCAAAGAAAAACAAGCACAAGAGATTATACCTTTGGCGTGCTTGTATCTTGAGGTCATGGAAGGGCCTTTGATCTTCAACACTAATCACTTAGACTACCCTTACATTCAAAACCCCAACATGTGGTTTGACCACGAAATAAGCCAATCAACAACACGGGAATCCTTACATGAACTCTCTTAATTGACCTAAAGACAAAATGGCATATATATAGGGGGCCAAATCAAAGTGTGGTCGTTTAAGTAAGTTTCAAAGAAACGCGCCGATCGGCGGTTTCAATCGGCGGCCAGGCCGCCGATCATGACCGCCGAATGGAGCTCGTGAAGAACAGAGCATAAACGACGGTTCATTCAGCGGTTTCGTGACCGCCGATTCCAACCGCCGAATCAAAACAGAGAGATTAAAAACAATCAGGTATGAACGGCGGTTTCAAACGGCGGTTTCATGACCGCCGATTCAACCGCCGAATTAGACTGAGAGATAAATCAATCAGGTCTTGAATCGGCGGTTTCGAACGGCGGTCGTGACCGCTGATCTTAACCGTAGAAATGCTTCAGACCAATCTGGACTGAAACCACGGTTTCATTCGGCGGCCAGGCCGCCGATCATAACCGCCGATCACCTAGAAAGGTGAAAACCAAGGAGAAGCCAAGGGCATTCTCCATAGGCGGTCCTCGCGCTAAACCAAGCACATTCTAGTGCATGCGCGGACGTTTTCGAAAGTTATCGGGAAACGAATTACACGACAACATGACACAATTACACACAACAAAATATGATAAATAAGTGCAAGTGTGAAATGTGACAAGTGAAGAGAATGCACACATATGCAATGAATGTTAAGTGTGTGTGTGCAACTAATCTCTTCAAAGAAAAGTAAGCACAAAGAAATTTACCTTCGGTGCTTATCAACACGAGGTCTTCAAAGGGCTTCGAACAATAAGACCGATACTTAGGCTACCCTTACAAAGAACCCCAACATGTGGTTTGTCCACGAAATGAGCCAATCAACAAATGGGAACCTTACAATCTCCCCATTTGGCTATTTCGTGACAAAACCACCACTCACATTGATTCCTCACAAAGAAATAGAAACTACGGGACAACTATGATATTCTACAACACAAAGAGATAAGAAAATAAAACTTCAAGTCTTCAATCTCTTGTAGAATAATCAAGCCCTGTAAATAAGATTTCTATGTTTTCCAATACAAGTGAAATGTGAGATTAATCAAGTGATATCAAAACAAGCATTTGCATTTTTAGAATTTAGGCACAACATTACAAAATATATGCAATGTATGATAAATGCAATGCTCCCCCTCAAAGGGTTACTCCCCCTCAATGTGTTATCTCCCCAACACCAATTTGCATCTCCCCTTACCATATACTACTCCCCCTTTTTGTCATGATATAGGCAAAGGAGTAGTCCCCAACCGGGTCACTCATAGTAACGAGAGATAGTAGCATGCAAGATTTGCATAATTAATATAAGTCACTTTATGCATCTCAATTTAATCGGAGAGAAACAAGGAGATTTATTTGAGAGAAAATGTGTGAATCAAACATGCTTTGCATACAAGACATGTAGCATTCAAGTCCAAAATACAATGGTATTTGGCAAAGCAAATGACAAAGGTTTCTAATAGGAATTCAAACCAATTTCACCAATGTCATGAGTAAAGCAAGGATATAGAATACATTGATTTCAATATAAGAGCAACTATATCCAACTTTATAAGCGAAACATGGCATGAGCAACTTTGCACCCTTTTTGATTTTTCCGGATAAGATATCCGTATGATAGTAGCCATGTTCAACCAATAAAGAAAGAGAGACATTTGGAATATAAATTCCTTTGAACGGATACAAGATCCTTTATTCATTTTGAGTCTCATAAGCTTTCACACAAGTTTTGCATTTTTAAGAATATGCAATCATCAATTCATGCTTTTCGTGTGAGCATGTTATATGAATTTCATGCTTTTTCATTTGACATTAGCATGTTATTAAAGAATCATCATGTCATGGAGATAATCATAGGTCATTCAAATCATACTTCCTATATACATCTCCTAGTCCAAAAATGCATGTTTGAACAAAAATATGACATGGATTGTAAACAAGCAAGATTCACACTTATTGAATTGAAAACATATATACATATGTGCAACCAAGCTTACTCAAGCAATTAAAAGAAGAGGCATAAGATATTTCAAATTTTTTGCAAGTGACAAGAATGCAAACTAGCTCTCTTTGCTTGAGTTCCCCATATGGGGTCAATCATAGAATATCACTCCACAAGACATATCCTAATAGATCTACTAAGAATTTTAAATCGAGTAGCATCTAAGGGTTTAGTAAATAGGTCCGCAAGTTGATCATTAGTACCTACATGTTCAAGTACTATGCATTTATTTTCAACAAGCTCTCTAATGAAGTGGTGGCGGATGTCAATATGCTTAGTTCTAGAATGTTGCACCAGATTCTTGGAAATATTAATGGCACTCATGTTATCACAAAAGAGAGTGAGAGTACCTTGGTTGAATCCGTAATCTACTAGCATTTGCTTCATCCATATAAGTTGAGTGCATCCACTCCCCGCGGCTATGTACTCGGCTTCCGCCTTGGACAAGGAAATCGAGTTTTGCTTCTTGCAAAACCAAGACACCAAGTTGTTGCCTAGAAAGAAGCAACCGCCCGATGTGTTCTTCCTATCATCATAATTTCCTGCCCAATCCGCATCACTATATCCTACAAGACTAGGATTAGTGTCAAATGAGTACCAAATCCCATAGTTGGAAGTCCCATTCACAAAGCGAATGACTCTCTTAACCGAAGAGAGATGGGACTCCTTGGGATCGGATTGGTACCTAGCACAAACTCCTACACTAAATGATATATCGGGCCTACTTGCGGTCAAATAGAGCAAGCTCCCTATCATGCCACGATATAAGGTTTGGTCCACACTTTTACTGCTAGCATCCTTGCTTAGCTTCAAAGTGGTGCTCATAGGAGTGTCACAATGTTTGGCTTTTTCAAGACCAAACTTCTTCACAAGGTTTTTGGCATATTTGGCTTGGGTTATGAAGATCTCATTATCTAGTTGCCTAATTTGCAAACCTAGGAAGTAATTAAGCTCACCTGAGACATAACATCAACAAATTGTTGGACCTTGGTGTTGTTGGTGGAGCCAAACACTATGTCATCGACATATATTGAGCTATGAAAAGCTCATCATTGTCTCTCTTGATGAATAGTGTCTTGTCAACACTACCTCTTGTGTAGTTATTGTCAACAAGAAATTGAGTGAGGCGCTCATACCAAGCCCTCGGTGCTTGTTTCAACCCATATAGTGCCTTCTTGAGGCGATAGACATGGTTGGGGTGGTGAGCATCCACAAACCCCTTGGGTTGTTCAACAAACACTTCCTCTTGCAAGAAGCCATTGAGGAAGGCACTCTTGACATCCATTTGGTGCAATTTGAACTTGTGCACACAAGAAATGGACAAGAGAAGCCTAATAGACTCTAAACGGGCAACGGGAGCAAATGTCTCATCAAAGTCGATACCTTCAATTTGAGAGTACCCTTGTGCTACAAGTCTAGCCTTGTTCCGCACTATGTTGCCATCCTCATCGGATTTGTTCCTAAATATCCATTTAGTGCCTATGACATTAGTGGTCTTAGGCCTAGGAACTAGAGTCCAAACCTCATTTCTTTCGAATTGGTTTAGCTCTTCTTGCATGGCAAGAACCCAAAATTCATCATTTAAGGCTTCTTCAACCTTTTTGGGTTCAATTTGAGAGGTGTAGCATGTGTAGCTAATAAGATTAGCAAGTTGACGTCTAGTCCAAACACCCTCATTAACATCTCCAATAACATCCTCTTTGTTATGGAGTCTTCTAACCCATGGAGCGGGTTCATTAGAGTCTAAGAGAGGGACTCTAGTAGTGGGTAGTGTGACTTCATCATTTTCATTAGATGTCCCAACATTGGGAGTCACCACAACCCTCTCCAAAGGAGAGTCATCACTAAAAATAACCTCCTCCTCATGATCATTTGACTTGAGCCTAGTGTCATCAAATACGACATTGGATGATTCCATAACACTTAGAGTCTTTAAATTGAAAACTCTATAGGCTCTACTATTCAAGGCATAGCCAATAAAAATACCATCATCACTCTTAGCATCGAATTTGCCAAGTTGATCACGGTCATTCAAAACGTAGCATTTGCTTCCAAAAGTGTAGAAGTAGCTAACATTTGGCCTCTTGCCTTTCCATAACTCATAGGAGGTGCTTCTAGTACCGGGCCTTAGGAAAACTTTATTTCCTATATAGCAAGCCGTATTGATGGCTTCGGCCCATAGGTTCCTAGGGACATTGTTGCTAAGCAACATCACACGGGCCATCTCTTGAAGGACCCTATTTTTCCTCTCAACAACTCCATTTTGTTGAGGTGTCCTAGGAGCCGAAAACTCATGGGAGGTGCCTAAACCATTACAAAAGGTTTCAAAAGTAGAATTCTCAAATTCCCTCCCATGGTCACTTCTAATCCGTTTTATGCTTTTAATATTAGAATTCATTTCATTTTGTATTTTATTACAAAGCATTTTAAACTTATCAAAAGTTTTGGATTTTCCTCTAAGAAAATATGTTCATGTGAACCTAGAGAAATCATCAACACATACAAAAATGTATCTCTTTCCACCCAAACTTTCGGTTTGCATTGGACCCATGAGGTCCATGTGGAGAAGCTCAAGAGGCTCCTTGGTGGTGAGATACTTACCCTTTTTGTGCATGCTTTTAGTTTGCTTTCCTTGTTGACAAGGTCCACAAACACCATTGGCTTTCTTCCCAAGCTTATGGAGGCCACGCACACAATTGAACTTTCCAAGGGTCCGTAGATCCCTAAAGTTCATGTGGCCAAGTCTTTCATGCCACAACTCAATTTGGTCATCCATGGACACATGATTAGATACAATACTAGCTTCAAGACAATAACAATTGTCGCTAGATCTCATGCCCTTCAACAAGGTTTGTCCATCGGGTTTTAGGATAGAGCAATAATCTTTAGAAAACAAGACGGAATATCCTTCATCACTAAGATGTGAAATGCTTATTAAATTGGCTTTCAAGCCATCAACAAATAAAGCATTGGATAAGGAGGGTAATCCGAGAACGGAAATGGTTCATTTCCCTACAACATTTCTTTTGGATCCATCACCAAAAGTGACATTTTCACCTTCCTCCATAACAAGAGTCTCGAAGAATCTCTTGTTTCCCGTCATGTGCCTAGAGCACCCACTATCCAAATACCAAAAATTAGATGAATTTGCCTTCAAGGCTATCTGTGCAACATGGCAAACATTTTCATTCTTTCTAATCCACTTAGCAACAATTTTAGCTTTCTTAGTGGTCTTTGGTACATGGGCTCTAGATGTCCTAGGATCATGCAAAGTAAAATTATCATTCCTAGGAACATGCATCTTGGCTCTATTCTTTCTCTTTTCAATCATGCTTCGTGTTCTACACATTTTAATATATTGAAAGCAATTTGGTCTAATATGACCATCACAACCACAAAAGTGACAAATAGGGATGAAAAAAGGAATCATACCTTGTCTTTGTGCACGTATGGGAGCTCGTCCATGTCTTTGTGGATAAGTGGGTTAATCCATCTTCGTTGTTGAACCAGGTCTAGGTTGCTTCCAAGCTTGAGGTTGCATGATTGGTCTCTTTCCTTTGTGAGCCAATTGTTGAGGAATGTTGGCTTGAGGGACCCTAGGGGGTTGAGCTTGAGGTTGCCTTCTTTGGCCCATCTTCACTTGTGCATTAGAGCATTGTCCTACTTCTAATTTCTTCCTAGGAGCTTGCACAAATGAAGTTTCTTCTTTCTTCAAGCTCTTGACAAACACGGTCTTGTTAGAGGTAAAGATCTTCTTGTCATCTTCATACCCAAGACCCCTCTTGTCACATGGACTCTTTCCAACACCAAGCATATGGTCAAGCTTCTTAGTGCTAGAATCTATCCTAGCCAAGGACCCTTTAACTTCTACAAGTTCCCTCTTCAAGCCTTCTTCACTTCTCTTGGATAAGTCTAACTCCTCAATTAACTTATCCTCTCTCCTCTTCAATCTTTCCACTTGTTCACTTAAGTGGTCATTGTGAGCCGAAAGTTCAAGGTTCTCTTCTCTTAACCTTTCAATCTTTCTTGTGCTTTTAATTACTAAATCATTGAACTCGGCATGGTATTTAGCAAGCACCTTTTGCTCAACAAATTTCTTTATGGACTTAGAAGAGAAGTCACTTTCTACTTCACTAAAGTCAATTTCCTCTTGACTCATTTCCTCTCTCTCACTAGCACTTTTGCTCTTGTGAGATGAGGCAAAAGCTAGGAAGTTAGCCATGAGCTCTTCTTCACTTGAAGACTCATCTTCCTCATTTGAGTCATCACTACTCCCACTCCAAGTGGCGGCCATCACTTTGCTCTTCTTCTTTTCATTGTGATTAGCACATTCGGGGGCAAAGTGACCAATCCCACCATATTCAAAGCATCGGACCCCTTTCCTTTCGGTCCTCTCTTGTCTAGGCTCAAACTTCTTGAAGGAACCTTTTTTCTTCAAGTCTTGTCCTCTTGACCAAATCCCTTTTCTTCTTGAACCCCATACCTTATTAAACCTTTTCACGAATAAGGCAAGGTCTTCATCCGAGTCATGCTTTGCCTCCTTTGCATCCTTAGATGCCTTCAAAGCTATTCCTTTAGACTTCTTAGAGGAGTAGTGGTGCTAGGAGCCTTCCTAGACTCATATGCAAGGAGACGTCCAATCACCTCACTTGGCTTCATATCCATGTAGCCACTATTTTCTTCTATGGCCGTCACCTTTGATTCAAACTATCGGGGAGAGATCTCATAATTTTTTGCTTGACTCTCCTATCCGAATACAGGTCTCCGAGTTGATGGCTTTGATTTACATGTCCATCAATTTGATTTCGAAGTCATTGAAGCATTCATCCTCTCCCATCCTAAGTAGCTCAAATTGAGTTTGGAGGACTTGAAGCTTGGACTCCTTTCCCACCTCGGTTCCCTCATGTGCAACTTGAAGGATGTCCCATGCCACTTTTGCAATCTGAGTATTCTGAATAAGCTTGTATGATTCTATATCCATTGCACACATGATGGCATGCATAGCCTTCCTATTCACTTGGAAGCCTCAAACTCTTGCGCGTTCCATTGCGCCTTAGGCTTCAAAACTTCTTCTCCTCCACCACCGGGTAGTCATCTGGGTAGATCATATCCGTCTTCCACCGCCATCCATGCACGGTCAACGTGAATTTGGCATATGTAGGATCCATCTTCCTTTCCATGGGAATAATTTAAAACGGTAAGAAGTGGAGGCCTTGTGCTAGAAGCACCTTCGTGCCACCCATTTCCACCGTTTCCACTCATAGTGTTTATGAATGAATGAATGAATGCAAATGTATGAATGATCAAAATCACACAAAATGCAAACACACCAAAAAAGCAAGGATCACCTATGTATGTCTAGGAACCCGCTCTGATACCAATTGAAACAAATTTAGCACGGTGTGTATAACTATCTAGAGGGGGGGGGGGGTGCATAGATTTTAAGCTTTTACCCAATTTTCGTGATAGTCAAATTACGAATTACCCCTAAATAGATAAAGCAATAAATCAAGTTAATATACGGAAATTAAAATAACACTTGATTTTTACGTGGAACCCTCACGGGAAAAAACCACGGGCTAGTAAGTAAGCCACACTCGAACCTCGAATCCACTAAATGTGTAAAACGATTACAACCTAATCCCGGAAGTAATCACACACCTAATCCGGTATGAGTGAAAATAGTCCAATTTGCTTGCGATCTAAGCAACCTAATCCCGGATGCTACACACAGACTTACTTTCTCTATGAAGAATACAACCCTAAGTGAATATATGAATATCCAAATGCAACATAGAGCAAGGGAAACCCTATATGCTTATCTAAGATGATTAATATCAATTAGAACAATCCTAGATATCCAAAACTAAATGACATGTCAAATAGTTTAGCTAATCAAGATTAAGCACAAAACTTAATTAGCTATCACAAAACAAACTTCTCAAACATACATCATACTAATCTCAAACTTGTATTCAAAGTATATAAAAACATACAAGTAATTAATTGAGATTGCTAGCTAAGAGAAACACAAAATATGTAAGATATTAGTGAAAGCTACCAAGCAAAAAGTATGATGAAAAATCCATGCAAATGACATCTAGAAGATCAAGGATGATGATGATGATGATGATCATGAAAAAGTGTTTTGAGTAATAAAAAATGAGTTCTTGGAATTTTTCTTCCTCTTTGAAAAATATCCTAAGTATGAATTCTGAATATGAACTCTCTAATTGACCTAAAGACAAAATGGCATATATATAGGGGGCCAAATCAAAGTGTGGTCGTTTAAGTAAGTTTCAAAGAAACCAAAGCCGCGCGATCGGCGGTTTCAATCAGCGGCCAGGCCACCGATCATGACCGCCAAATTGAGCTCGTGAAGAACAGAGCATAAACGGCGGTTCATTCGGCACGTTTCGTGACCGCCGATTCCAAACCGCCGAATCAAAACAGAGAGATTAAAAACAATAGGTATGAACGGCGTTTTCATGACCGCCGATTCAAACGCCGAATTAGACTGAGAGATAAATCAATCAGGTCTTGAATCGGCGGTTTCGAACGGCGGTCGTGACCGCGATCTTAACCGCAGAAATGCTTCAGAACTAATCTGAACTGAAACGGCGGTTTCATTCGGCGGCCAGGCCGCCGATCAAACCGCCGATCACCTAGAAGGTGAAAACCAAGGAGAAGCCAAGGGCATTCTCCATAGGCGGTCCTCGCGCTAAACCAAGCACATTCTAGTGCATGCGCGACGTTTTCCGAAGTTATGGGAAACGAATTACACGACAACATGACACAATTACACACAAACAAAAATATATAAATAAGTGCAAGTGTGAAATGTGACAAGTGAAGAGAATACACACATATGCAATGAATGTTAAGTGTGTGGTGTGCAACTAATCTCTTCAAAGAAAAGTAAGCACAAAGAAATTTACCTTCGGTGCTTATCAACACGAGGTCTTCAAAGGGCTTCGAACAATAAGACCGATACTGTAGGCTACCCTTACAAAGAACCCCACATGTGGTTTGTCCACGAAATGAGCCATCAACAATGGACTTACATCCTGCCTTAGTTTTTTCTCCTGTATAAGCCTAAGGATTTGGTATTTTCTTTATTTTTCTTTTCTTTTGGCTGGGGAGTTTATTAAATCCAAACTGTTCATACCATGAACCAAGTTCGTTTTGGTATCAGAGCCTTGAGGACTTTTTGGAGAAGGAAATAGTTAGACATCTTTTCTAGGTGCAAAAGTCAGTAGTCCCGGGTAAGATAGCCGCTAGTTAGTTAGGTGGACGTTAGGCATACGTAATTCCCACATACAAGTTTGTGAGTTAAAACCTCGGATTTTTGTTTTTGATTGCTTCTTCTCCATGTCTGTAAGTAGTCTAGTGTCCGGGATAGAGCCTGATGATAACAATAGTGCCATAGGACAATCTATAGCAAATTATGAGACTAATTAGAATGACAAGACTAACAACAACTGGCAACTTCCAAACATCCAACAAAATAGCATCTACAAAAGAAGACTTCTAGACTTTAGATCTTACTTGGACAAAAAACAGAAGAAATCAATGTCAAATTCCAAAAAGATACCTTTCTATAAACCTATTAAACAAAAACAGTTTGAATCATTATCACAAAATGGGCTATAATGACATGCATATTGGCAGAGTGCGCAAGTGGTATCAAACCTATGACAAAAAATCAGCCTAACAATTCTCTTGTAATCGTCCTCCGCGACAAAAGGAAACCAACTATAAAGAATCCATATTAGGAATGGCTGGAAACCAGTCTCACTTATGGACCTATATACTTCCAGTGTTACCCTAATTTCACAGTTGCCCTAACACAGACAAACACAAAGAAAAATGCCTTGCTATTGGACATACAAACCCATAACTATGAATCCTAAAGGATCAACCCCTTATAAACTCATCTACAGAATACACTACCGTGTCCTGACCTCTGGTCTTATCCCCAACTTATAAACCCCCACTATTCTAGCAGGACAGACATTTGCTTTAGTGCTTCTCCCTCAGTCAACGTATGGTACCCACACCAGTCAGATGGGAAAATATCAATTTCCCAGAAGCCTGGTTTAAAGGAAATGTTTGACCAATCTACCTATGGCCACCATATTAGGAATCTCTAATACTGTATCTCCAACCAAGATGGAACCCTTAGATATCATGCGGAGGAAGATCTTTCTTCAGTAGAGAATCCATAACTCCTGATAATGATTTACAAACAGCAAGAAATTCCCTATCCAACTTATCCAACTAAATATCAGGAGCCAGATACCACATATTCAGATCAATATCAGAAACCGAGTGCCCAGCTTGGTCGACCAATATACCCAGTACCAGTGAAGCCTCTGTACCTATAACCTAGTCCTAGACAAAGGGGTCCGCCAATCCTAACCACGATTGAGATACCTACTCATGTGACCAGTGTCTATAAGACCCCAGACAAGTTGCCCAGCCCATGCATACCTATGACAATGAAGGACTAACCTCAACAACTCCTTCACAAGTCCTAACCGAAATTCTTGAAACCAGAACCCCAAATCAGAACCATAACGTTCTTGATAAAACAAAACCCATTAACTATGATTTCCTATTGGGCTGAATATCATTGCCCCCATACTACATTTTGAAAGAAAAATATGAAAAACCTACAATGAAAAGAAGAGGAACAGTTCCACAACAAATGGATGCAAACATCAAAATTCTCGAGAGAGAAATACCATCTTCGAATGGTATGCTATTAGAAGACATATTGAAGGACAATGCCTTATCCTAGACCAATCAAAATTCAAGACTATAGAACAGCAAAGGTGCTGACACCACCATCATCTCCACTAAAACAGTTTTATCATGGGGAACAAAATGGAAAATGAACTCCAGAGCCACTGAAAATGAAACATGATTTGTGACCCTTTCTCCTACTAAATGAATCCCTTTCAACCAATGTCACCTCATCTTCACACCAAATAGGTATAGTATGAAACAAAACAATTACACTAATGAATACCTTAACTCCATTGGAGAACAGCTCGATAAGATAAAATCAACCAATATCAAACTTTGACTAAACAACACCTTAAGACGCCAAAAAATGACAATTTTCCCCAATTACTGACTTGAAAATGAAATCAAAAACACAAGACTATGAACCGGGTGTTCTTTTTTTCCCAAATCCTATGAGAATTGAAAATGCTTTGACCAATATCATTAATGAACAGAACTTTTTGAAATTCCTACAAGAAAACTTGATCAAATCCCAAACCACAGTTCAAACATCATATGAAAACATCGTTTCTTCCCTCTGATGAAGTAGAACCAGAAGAATTCATCATATGATCCAAAGACTTGAATGGCTTTTTAAACTTTTTTCTTGTGGTGGTTTTGGATGGGTTTTTGTCTGGTGATTTGGTTTCATGCCTATAGTTTATCTTTCTCTATAAGCCTTATAGGATTTGGTATTTTCTTTGATTTTTCTTTTTCTTTTCTTTTGGCTGGGATTTATCAAATAATCCAAACTGTTCGCACCAGGAACCAAGTTCCCTTTTTTTAGTCAATTTTGTTTCTTGAGTTGGCTTTTAATCAGATATCATTGCATAATTGCATAGCACTATGTTGATAGTATTTATTATTTCTTCCCATAGGTCCAAGTATTGAGATCGATTTAAGGCCAGTCAGGACTAGCCATTTGTTCTCTCATTTTGTCCTTTACCTTGTTAGCAAAGAGTGATGGTAGTCCAGATATGAATTTTTTCTTTCTAATAAGAGTTGGCATTGTCTTCTCTTTGTCGGACTCTTGTTAGGAAAAATGTTTTGTACCATTTAAAATCACTGAGTTTTTTACATTTTAGATTTTGAAGTTTTGAATACTCTTTGTTTTGAAAACGATTGGGGTTTCCAATAAAGTGGAGGACAATAGTATAACATAAAACATATATACCATCTGTTTGGGAGGATATAGTGGTGGCGGATGTGGATGGGATGAAAGAGGATGGGTCCGTGGCAGTTCTGGTGATCTAAAGACTAACTCATAAGGAATTATTGACAACAATACCAAAACTATATACTATCATGAAACAAAACCATACTACCCAGACCAACACCTTCGGACCTCCAGTATGAAGAAACAATCCCATATAGAGCCTATACTGGCAACGCCTGTTACCAATTCAACATTGATGGTTTTTCAGAATACTAAACCATGACAGTCGTCAGACAAATGCATACCATAGGATTAGACCTGACACGGTTTCGGTTTCGGTTTCGATTCCAGGTTTAGTGGAACCGAAACCAAAATTGTCGGTTTCGGTTCCGGTTAAACTGACGGTTTTGAACCTTTTTTTTTTTCTTTTTTTTTTTAATAAAACTCAGTCAATAGAGCAACAGACCAAGAGTCGGTCTAAGACCTCCCACACCCCCCTCCTCCCGACCCAGATCAGTCCAACTGTCCAAGAAAAAGAAAAAAAAAATCAAAATCATATTGTGGTGATGATGGTGAATCGAAAGGATTTAGGGTGGATCGACGACGAATATGAGGAGATCAAAGAAGAAGAAGATGATGAGGAGGAGATCGAAGAAGAAGAAGAAGAGATCGAAGAAGAGGAAGAATCTGACGGCTGAGTAAGTAGAAGAAGGATTTAGGTTTAGGTTTAGAATTTATATTTTAAAAAAATAAAAAATAAATAAATGTTGGAACCGCTCGATTTCGCGAACTTTGGAATCGAAAATCGGTTCCGATTCTAATTTTTTGGTTCCGCTCCACTCTGGTTCCACGGTTCGAACCGGAACCTAGTTAAGTCTACATAGGATATATCTACATTAAAAAACCAAAACATGGTTCACACAGATGCTATCACAGCCTTAGCCACTGTGTTTGAAGGATAATTGCTTGGTTGGTGGACTCACACACTGACCCCAACGGCAAGGACTAATATAGTAAGCTATACAAAAACCATAACCACTACTACTCCCACCAGAAATGCCATGGACCCAGCCTCTTTCATCCCATCCACATCTACCACCACTATATCCTCCCAACCAGATGGTATAGATGTTTTATGTTATACTATTGTCCTCCACTTTATTGGAAACCCTAATCGTTTTCAAGATAAAGAGTATTCAAAACTTCAAAATCTAAAATGTAAAAAACTCAGTGATTTTAAATGGTACAAGACATTTTCCTAACAAGAGTCCTACAAAGAGAAGACAATGCCAACTCTTATTGGAAAGAAAATTCATATTTGGACTACCATATCTCTTTGCCAACAAGGTAAGGGACAAAATGAGAGAACAATTGGCTAGTCCTGACTGGTCTTAAATCGATCTCAACACTTAGACCTATGGAGTAATAATAAACACTATCAACATAGTTGTTATGCAATTATGTAACGATATCTGACTAAAAAGCCAACTCGAGAAACAAAATTGACTACCAAAGGGAACTTGGTTCCTGGTGCAAACAGTTTGGATTTGATAAACTCCCCAGACAAAAGAAAGAAAAATAAAAGAAAATACCAATCCTATAAGGCTTATAGAGGAAGAAAAAACTATAGGCAGGAAACCAAATCATCAAACAAAAACCCATCCAAAAACCAACACAAGAAAAAGTTTAAAAAGCCATTCACCAAACCTAACAACCAGCCCAAGACATGCTATGGGTGTGAAAAGAAAGGACATTTTGCCAATAGATGTCCTATATTAAAAAAACAAGATCAAGTCCCTAGACATAGATGATGATGTTAAAGATAGACTTGTACATGCTCTCTTCGAACACTATGAATCTAACTCCTATGCAGAGTCAAGTCCTGACGAGGAACTCTTGGTCCTTGGAGAGTCTAATTCTGTTTCAAACTCCTCAACTGAGGAAGATGATAATATACAACCTTGCTTTTTCAAGGAAATCAATGTCCTTGACCAATTTGATTACTCCATGTTAATTGGTATGATCGATGGGATTGAAAACCCCATCCTCAAAGCCGATTCATTAGACAATTGCAATAAAGAATTGTCAAAGAAAAATCTTCAGAAATACAACCCCAATCTAATGTCAAATCTTTCTTCACTCATCCTGATTTTGACGAAAGTGTCACGAAACACTTCTATTCAAAACACATAAAAATAACCATTCCTGACCTCCAGAAAGAATCCAAATGTCAAAGAAGAAATAAAAGATCTAAGACTTATCACCCAACAATTACAAAAACAAATTTTAGAAAGGCCCATATCAAAGAGATCCTCTCTTAGCAAAATAATGTCTAGAATTCCAAACAACCCAGCTTCAACAGCTAAAATGACTCTAACAATGGCCCTCAAACAAACCAAGTAGTTGACTCATTGTCCGACTCAAGACAGGAACTAGCAAACCTCCTCCACCAAGATAAAAATGCCCTCAACAGTATCGCCAAAGAAATTAGAATACAAAAATGGTATTCTGAGATTGACATCAGAATCTCCACAGATTATAACCTCAGAGTCAAAGTCCTAATATATTCCGGTGCTGACCTAAATTGTATCAGGGAAGTCCTTGTACCAACAAAATATTTAGAAAAAAACTACTAAATCCTTATACGGAGCAAATAGGCAACAACTTGATAAACAGTACAAACTAACCAGTGCAAGGGTTTGCAATGCTAGTGTCTGTTACACCACTGATTTCCTAATGGTCAAAACTCTATCTCATGATGTAATTCTCGGGTTACCTTTTCTATATCTCATATCCCCATTCAAGGTTACTCACGAAGGCCTTGTCTCAGAATACTTAGGCAAAGAAATCCTTTTCCCTTTCACCTTTTCGGTCCTTGTCCGTGATCTTAATGTTTTAAAGAATAAAAGCATATGTGAAGACAATTTCATTTTCCTTGAACAACAGATTGCTAACATCAATCGAAAACAAGAACACCTATCTTTCCTAAAAGATTACTTAAACTTTGAAAGACAAAAGAAACACCTAGAAAGCCCTAAGCTACAAAACAAAATCCAATATTTCAAACAAAAACTAAAAAAAGAGGTCTGCTCTTCTTTTCCCAATGCCATTTGGGATAGAAAGAAGCACATTATCAGTCTTTCTTATAACAAGGACTTTTCTGAAAAAGGTATACCAACAAAAGCTAGGCCTATTCAGATGTCTAATGCACTTCTTGAATATTGGAAAAAAATAAATCAAAGACTTATTACAAAAAGGCATGATCAGGCCGTCAAAATCTCTTTGGAGTTGCCCTGCTTTCTATGTTCAAAAGAATGCTGAAATTAAAAGAGGAGTACCACGACTTGTCATCAATTACAAATCCCTAATGCTGCCCTCCAATAGATCCGGTATCCTATCCCCAATAAATCTGACTTATTGAAAAGACTTTACAATTCCAATATTTTTTCAAAGTTCGACGTGAAATCAGGGTTCTGGCAAATCCAAATTGCTGAAAAGGACTGCTACAAAATAGCCTTCACGGTCCCTTTTGGCCAATACGAATGGAATGTTATGCCTTTCAGCCTAAAAAATGCCCCTAGCGAATTCTAGTGCATGATGAATGAAATCTTCAACCCATATATTAAATTTTCCATTGTTTATATAGATGCTATTCTAATATATTATGACAATATAGACCAGCATTGGAAGCATCTTGACATATTCCTTAAAACTGTCAAACACAATGGTTTAGTGGTTTCTGCCCCAAAAATTGTTTTATACCAAACAAACATCAGGTTTTTAGGCCACAATATTGAAAGAGGAACCATCATACCCATCCAAAGGAGTCTTGAATTTGCTGACAAATTTCCTGATATCATCAAAGATAAAACCCAATTGTAAAGATTTCTATGATGTCTCAATTATATAGTAAATTTTTATAAAGAACTACGCATCATCTGTAAACCCCTTTTCCAAAGGCTCAAGAAAAACCCTTTACCTTGGACAGAAAAGCACACTGGTGTTGTCCAAATAGTGAAAAAACATGTCAAGAAAATACCTTGCCTATTCATCTATCATCCCAAAGCACAAAAAATTGTTGAAACTGATGCTTCAAAATTAGGTTATGGTGGCATATTAAAACAAGTTATCAATGGTAAAGAATGTCTTGTTAGGTATGTTTCAGGTGCCTGGAATGATAACCAACAAAAGTATTTTACTGTGAAAAAAGAGATCTTAGCCATTGTTTTGACAATTCAAAAACTACAAGATGATTTGATAAATAAAAATTTCTTTTAAAAGTTGATTACCAATCTGTAAAATTTATTTTGAAAAATGATGTCAAAAACCTTGCCTCAAAACAAGTATTTGCTAGATGGCAAGCATTGCTCTCAGCTTTTGATTTTGACATAGAATATATCAAAGGCTCAAAAAACATCCTACTAGATATTTTGACCAGAGAATTTTTGTAGGGCCGCCGTGAGTAGCAACCAAGGAAGGATTCGGGGGCCCATACCCACTATAACCCAGGGCCCAAGGCCAAATATCACAGACTTATCATTTGACTTATTGCCTGACAATAGACTTATTGTGACCTATCAAGATAACAACAAACTAGCCCCAAATTTCCAAGGCCCAAGGCCCAGTCATAAAGACAAATATGCCTTAACACTTTTACCACAACCTAGCACCCCCAAAACACATTGCTTTAGCCCAGGGTCGTCATCAACCCCTAGGCCAAATATTACCGGTCCAATACAACTATCCAACAGCTTTTCTCCACTAAAATCAGAATCACCATCATTTAAAACTATCACATCCTCTCATATCAGTCCGCATTCATCTAAACAGGACAAGGTCACCACAACAAGACATACCCAGCTATCACCTAAACTCCCCAAAATCAACAACCAGAGTTATCCCTACCTATTCAAACCATTTTTCAATAGATATTTCTCTATAAAAGTACCACTATTGTTTGACCATTATTTCAGGGAGCCTAAAAAACTTATGGATGCAATCATTGATCCCTTGTTTTGTAGAATCCTTGAGGACTTTTCAAAACGACATATATTTTATGAGTTCATCCTAATGGACATAGGCTCTATTTACATCTCAGATGTTTTTGACAAAACAGACAAAGAAAAATTGATCTTCAGAAAAATAAAGTTTTGCAAAATCATTACCCTAAATCAATGAGGTGGTGATCCAAACAGAAAAAATAGATTTTCTAGACCATTCCATGTTTTCAAATATTCCTATTGGGATTATATAGATGCCTGGACAAAGATTTTATATGGCCAAAACCCAGGCAACTCTTTGTCCTGGTTTATGTACTTTAACAAAGATTTTCCACTTTAAATCCCATTTTGGTTCCATGAATGGTGGGACAAATATGGTCCAACTATCGATTTCCTCCCACAGGTTATCAAGGAAGGTTATAATCATTGGACGACTTATCTTTCAAAACCAGCTGATTGGGATTTCATTCCAGGCTTATTACTTTTCTTCAAGCATTTCAATCTAACATGGATTTTAATGCTCGAATATATAGACAAGTTAATCGAGAATGTCAATATCCCATATTTTAGCCGATAGACAAAAATCAAATGGTGGAGTGGCATGAATATTATGGATCATGGCAAGGATAGGGTTGCTAAATGGTTCTTAGAAAACCCTATTCTCTACAACAAATCATTAGACCAATCCTAGTTCTTGATCGCAAAATCTCATAACCAGGCCAGAATTGTTGCTACTAGCACCCCTGAAGAACTAATGAAGATCGTAGAAGAAATGAAAAGGACAATGACCAGATGTCCCAAAAAGATTCAGAATCCAAAAACCTGGAGGAAGATGATGACCTTCTAGATGAGGATGACCCCATCGAAGCAAACAGCTACTTTAGTCATGACTTATCTCAATACTAGAGGCTTTAGCCTTGTCAGGTTCACCAGGTGTATCCTTAAAGAACATGGAATCCGCTATTGACAATTATGACTATCAGAACCACCGGGGTCCCTTTATGACTCAGATCTAACTCAATCCTTATCTTCCCAACCTACTGTCGGCACAAGAAAACAGGCACAGTACTAGACATATCATCATCCATCAACAGTACCAGGCAATCCGTCGGCACAAGAAAACAAGCACAATACTAGACATATATAAAAAAAAAAAAAGTCATTCCTATGTAATCATTAAAGTTTAACCAATGTCAGGTTTACCATGGTTACTTTAACCCAGAGCCTATCCCTATATATAGAAGGCTCGGGCCATTAGCTTATCAAGTTAAGTTTTTGTAATTTCCTTTCCTATAGATTCCAATCTCTTGTAATCCCCATCTTCTCTCTCTCTCTCTTTTGTAACAAATTTTTGAATACTAAGGGCTGTTGTGTAAGTGGTGGGCCAGGAGAGAGAATGGATTTGTAGGTGAGAAGGACTATATATATATATTTGAACTGCACCTTTATAAAAAACCAAGCAGGCCAAACAACACAAATAATACAAACAACCCCAAGCAACCAAGAACACCAGAGGAAAACACCCAACAGAAGAACCAACGACAACCAACAAAAAAGACCAAACTATATCAAATATCTCCCCACTCTAGAATGTCCTCATGCATGCTAGACCCCATCTTTGCCAACTTATCTGTGAAAGAGTTAAAAGCTCTAAAGTCGAAAACGACCTACTTGCCGTCACTAGCGTTCATGTTGCTCCGAATCACATAAATCGAGTCTACTTGAATTAGACTTCCAAAGTCACCCTTATTCACCCAAGAAACGGCCACCTTTGAGTTGGTCACCACAGAGATGTCACGACCATGAAGAATTGGCTTGAAACTATACAGCTCTACCATCCTTTTTATTTCCAAAATCTCTGCAGAATTTGAATCAAGGTTCCTCACATGCTGAGAAAATAAACACAACACCTTCCCCTTCGAGTCCCACAACACACCACCGAACCTTGTTAGCCTTGGATTGCTCCTCGCCGAACCATCCACATTGAACTTAAGTTTATCCACTAAAGTAGGAATCCAATCCTCAATCTCTGACTTCTTCCACTCTTTTGCTTCTACACAAAGATCCTTGATATTCAATAATAAAGACGAGACCGAATCCTTCGACCCCTTCCCATAGTTCTTGAACCACCACATTAACCTGAATTTAACCAAGTCAGCTGCCTGCTCGAGACTCGGTTCTTTTCCGTCAAAAACGACATGGTTTCTAAATTCCCATGTGGTCCAAGCAATAGCGAAAAGCAAAGATCCCCACACTCTCTCAAATTTGGAAGCATATATCAAAATGAATGTTTGTCTATCAATCGGAATATGTTGAAAAGATTCTGAAAAGATTTCATATATATATTACTCATCTATTAAGTAATTATATGGTTGTTAGAACTCTTGATCCTAAGAAAGATTCATTCTAACCAATAGAAAATTGTGAAAAGATAAGTGGTCCTGAACAATTTAAATAACGCTTCATAAAGCAAGTCTTTGCTTGTACTCCCTCCAATCACTTATGATATTATTTCATTTCATGAAATAAATATCTGTATGCGTCAACTTAGCAATCTAGAAGATTGCTTTAAAAGAATTTTTATCAGGGGGAGCATATCAAATGAAGTATGTTAATTATATTGGGGCATATGTGCATTGTACTCTTTTTCTTTTAATTAGGTTTTGTCCCATTGGGTTTTCCTGACAAGGTTTTTAATGAGAATTTTAAGAATGTCCAACCCCACTAAATCCAGAAGATCATTATATATATTTTGCCTAGGTTTTATCCCATTGGATTTTTCCTAAAAAATTACAATACAAGTGGTAGAAATCTAAGGGGAAGTGTTATAATATAAGTGGTTTTCCGCCGCTTGAGTTTTGTCCACTTGATTTACATTGCTTGAGTTTATCCAATTAATTGTGCTTGCTTCACCCTTAAGTAAATATGCAAGTGGGACTAGCTTTGAAAGGCTATATATATAGTGCTCTTTCTAATTGTAAACAGTTGAGCTGAAGCACTCTTGAAATCAATTACTGAAACAAATACGCGGTGTGTATGATAAATATCTAGAGGGGGGTGAATATATTTTTAGGCTTTATTACCCAATTTTCGCATGCAAGTCAATTTTATAAAAATGCCCCTACTAGTTAAAAATACAAGCAAGTGTAATATAGTGCGGAATTTAAATAACACTTGATATATACGTGGAAACCCAACCACTGGAAAAAACCACGGGCTATTTAGTGCGCCACACTCGGACCTCGAAATCCACTAATTGAAATGGAGTTTACAACCTATGTAGACCTCGTCTAACACTCCGGTCTATAACCCCCCACTTCTACCACTCAAGCCTTTAAAAGTGGCTCTAGTCCAATTGCTTAAGGCCTAAGCAATCTTAGCCTCAAGACTTAATTCTCAGTGAAGAGATTATGCAATCTATGTGAATATGTATGAATATTCAAATAACAAACAAGGCTAGGTAACCTTAGATGCTTATCTAGGATGATGATATAATCAATTAAATCAATCCTAGATATCAAGAGCTAAATGACATGTCAAATAGCTTAGCTAATCAAGATCAAGCAAAATCCTAATTAGCTATCACAATACAACACTCAATCAATTCATCACAATTAATTCTCTATTCTTGTATTTAGCATATGATCTAAAACATACAAGTAAATTAAAAGAGAAAACTTGATAGTAAAAATACTAAAATAAGATGAAGTTAATCAAAATCTTACCAAGCAAATTGTGATGATGCAAACCCAATCATGGATACATTCTATATAGTCATAGAAGATGCAATATGAAACTTGATGCACAAAAGATTTGATTTGAGTGGTTAAAGGTGAATTCTTTGAGAAATTTTTTGCTTGAAAAAATGTTCTAAGGAAAATATGATATTCTGAACTCAGCACATTGACCTAAAGTCAAAGATGCATATTTATAGGGTGTCAAAAGCAAAGTGGTACGTTTTGATAAATGACACAAAATTTGCCTTGGGCGCTGTACGTACAGTGCTTTGCAGAGCGCTTTGTACAGCGCATTCCTGGGAAATGAAGAACATTCTTCATAGGCGCTGTTCGTAGAGCGCTTTTGTACAGCACCTGAACAGCGCCTCAAAACCGATCCTCTTGGGTTTGAGATGGGCGCTGTACGAACAACGCTGTACGAATAGCGTTTTGTACAGCGCTCGTACAGCGCCTTCCAAAATTGCATCAGACCTGATGCATTAAAAATGCATTTTCAACCAGGTCTCATATATGCGCTGTACGTACAGCGCTTTGTACAACGCCAACACCATGAATGCAATCCTAAGTCTAGAATGAACATGACTTTGGTCATACAAAATGCAATCATGTAAAGCATGCAAGAAGAGATGTTAATGAACATTAATGCACATATATAGACACACAACATACACGAATTAAACACTATGCATGAGTTGTGAGTGTGTGCAACTATCTCTTCAAAGCAATTAAGCACATAGAGATATACCTTTGGTGTGCTTGTCAACCTTGAGGACATGAAAGGGTCTTGAGCTTGATTATGAATCACTTAAGCTACCCTTACATACAATCCCCAACACGTGGTTTATCCACGAAATAAGCCAATCAATATATGGGAATCCTTACAATCTCCCCCTTTGGCTATTTCGTGACAAAACCACCACTCACATTGATTCCTCACAACATAATAGAAACTACGGGTCTACAATGATTTTCTACTTTACAAAGAGATATATAAAAATAATCTTGAAGTCTTCAATCTCTTGTAGAACAATCAATCCCTGAAAGCAAATTTTCTATAATTTCCAATTCAAGTAAAATGTGAGATTAATCAAGTGAGGACATAAACAAGCATTTGCATTTCTAAGAATTTAAGTACAACAATAACATCATGCAATGTATGATGAATGCAATGCTCCCCCTCAACGGGTTACTCCCCCTCAACGGGTTACTCCCCCTCAATGTGTTGTCTCCCCAACATGCACAATTGCTACCACAATTTGCAACTCCCCTTACCACCATTTTACTCCCATTTTTTGTCATGATATAGGCAAATGAGTAGTCCCCAACCGGGTAACTTAGCAAAGAGAGATAGTAGCATACTATATACTTGCATAATCATATAATCCACTTTATGCAACTCAATCAATTGGAGAGAGACAAGGAGATTTATTTAAAATAAATGTGTGAATCAAAACATGCTTTGCATACAAGACATGTAGCATTCAAGTCCAAAATACAATGGTATTTGGCAAAGCAAATGACAAAGGTTTCTAATAAGAATTCAAACCAATTTCACCAATGTCATGAGAGAAGCAAAGATATAGAGTTTTCATTGATTTTAATTTATGAGCAACTATATCCATCTTTATAAGCGAAACATGGCATGAGCGACTTTGCACCCTATTCGATTTTTTTCGGGAATGAAACCCGTATGATAGTAGCCATGTTCAACTAATAAAGAAAGAGAGACAATTTGGAATATAAATTCCTTTAAACGGATACAAGATTCTTTATTCATTTTGAGTCTCATAAGCTTTTTCACACAAGTTTTGCATTTAAAAATTGCAATCATCAATTCATGCTTTTTCATTTGAGCATGTCATTTGAATTTCATGCTTTTCATATGTCATTAGCATGCTATAAAAACAACTCATGCTTTTCAATTTTTAAGCATGTCATTAAGAATCATCATGTCATGGAGATAACTATAGGTCATTCATATCATACTTCCTATGTAAATCTCCTAGTCCAAAAATGCATGTTTGAACATAAATATGACATGGATTGTAAACAAGCATGGTTCACACTTATTGAATTGAAAACATATATACATATGTGCAACCAAGCTTACTCAAGCAATCAACAAAGAAGCATAAGATTTTTCAAATATTTGCATGCAACAAGTATGCATTAGCTCTCTTTGCTTGAGTTCCCCATATGGGGTCATCATCATCCTTCATCAATGAAGGTCATGAGGTCATATAGACCTCCCAAGTCCATTTGACTTGGTTGAACCGATTTTAGACTTGTTAGTCTCATAGCAAGCGTGTTCATTTTTCCTTATCCATATAGATATGACATTTTTCTTCCTAGTGGTTAGTGGTTTAAGAGTTCTAGAAATAATAGGATCATGAACATGAATATTTTCCTTCCTATTAGCATGCATTCTAGCTCTTGTCATTCTCTTTTCAATCATGCTTTTGATTCTACATAATTTAATGAAATGAAAGCAATTTGGTCTAATGTGACCATCAATACCACAAAAGTGACATGTAGGGATAAATTTAGAATTCATACCATGTCCTTATGCATGCATAAGAGCCTTCCCATGACTTTGTGGTTGAGCGGGTTCAAACCTTCTTTGTTGTTAAACCGGTCTAGCTTGCTTCCTTGATCCATTTTGCATGATTGGCCTCTTTCCATTGAGAGTCATTTGTTGAGGAATGTTGACTTAGGAGACTCTAATGCGTTGAGCTTGAGGTTGTCTCCTTGGGCTTCCTTCACTTGAGCACTTTTTAAACATTGTCCTAGATCAATTTTCTTCCTATGAGTGTGCACCGGTGAGGTTTCTATCTTGCCCAAACTCTTGACAAAGATGGTCTTAGTTGGAGTAGTGATCTCCTTGCTTTCTTCATACCCAATACCTCTCTTGTCACAAGGGTTCTTTCCGCTACCAAGAATGTGGTCAAGTTTCTTAGTGCTTGTAGTCATCCTAGTCAATGACTCTATAGCTTCATCAAGCTCCCTCTTCAACCCTTCTTCATTCCTCTTAGACAAAGCTAGCTCATCTCTTAGCTTGTCTTCAATCTTCTTGGATGCCTCCACGTGTTTACTTAAGTGGTCATTGTGTGTTGAAAGCTCTAGATTTTCATCCTCTAAAATCTTCAACTTTCTATTGTTCTTCTTCAATGAACTTTCACATTTGACTATAAAGTCATTAACATCCATTTTCTTTACACTTCCATTTGTAGAGTTAGATGAGGAGTCATCTTCACTTGAGTTATCTCCTCCACTCTCCTTCTCACTAATGGAGTCATTTCCCTCATTAAGACCTTCACCTTGGCTCTTAAGTTAATGAGAGCCATATCCCAATGAGTAGCTACACCTATCACCTCTAGAGCTATTTCTTCATCTTTTTCTTCTATGGGATCACTAGTCAAGTCATTCTTACCAACAACTTTATCTTCTACACAGGTGGCCCCAAATGCTGTGTAGTCGATGGTAAGCTCATCATCACTTGATGACTTGTCTCCCTTTCCGGAGTCATCATTTTCACTCCACGTGGCGGCCATCACTTTTGCCATCTTGTTCTTCAAATTCCCACAATCGGGTGAGATGTGTCCCATACCGCCACACTCATAGCATTGGACCCCTTTCTTTTCACTTTTCTCTTTTCTCTTGCCCAGGCTCAAAACTCTTGAAGGGAGCCTTTTTCTTCAAGTCTTGGCCTTTGGATCCAAAGCCCTTCTTCTCGAACTTAACCAATTTCTTGAATCTTCTAAGCAACAATGTCGTGTCTTCGTCCGAGTCACCTTTTTCCTCCTTCACAACTTTGGAAGCTTTCAAAGCAATTCCTTTTTGCTTTTTAGGAGGTGAAATGCTAGAAGCCTTCCTAGATTCATAGGCGAGGAGTCTTCCAATTACCTAGCTCAGCTTCATATCCTTGTAAATGCTATTTTCCTCTAAAGCCGTCACCTTTGATTCAAACCTAGCAGGGAGAGACCTCATAATATTCTGCTTAACTCTCCTATCCGAATAAGGATCACCGAGTTGATAGCTTTGATTCACAATATCCATCAACTTGACTTCAAAGTCATTGAAGCACTCGTCCTCCTCCATTTTAAGCAACTCAAATTGAGTTTGAAGGACTTGTAACTTGGAATCCTTAACAACATCGGTTCCTTCGTGTGCAACCTCTAGGATATCCCATGCCTCCTTGGCTATCCTAGTGTTCTGAATCAATTTGTACTGATTTTCATCCACTGCACATAGAAGGGCATGCCATGCCTTTCTATTCCATTTTGAAGTCTCAAACTCTTCAGGTGACCACTGAGCCTTAGGCTTGAGTACTTCTTCTCTACCACCCGTGGGAGTCATCATAGGAGGTGCATACCCATCTTCAATAGCCATCCATGCCCTATCATGGATTTGGCACACGTACGCTTCCATCTTGCCTTTCCATGAGGCATACTTCACACCGGTGAGGAGAGGAGGCTGTGTGCTTGAAGCACCCTTATGGTTGCCACCGTATCCACTCATTGTAACAAATGAATGAAATGTATACAAAATGTATGAATGAGCAAAAATCACACAAATGCACAACACACATAAAATGAGCTAGGATCACCTAAGTATATCTAGGAACCCGCTCTGATACCAATTGAAACAAATACGCGGTGTGTATGATAAATATATCTAGATTGGGGGTGAATAGATTTTAAGCTTTATTACCCAATTTTCGCAAGCAAGTCAATATTACGAAAATGCCCCTGCTAGTCAAAAATACAAGCAAGTGTAATATAGTGCGGAATTTAAATAACACTTGATGTATACGTGGAAACCCAACCACTGGGAAAAACCACAGGCTGTTTAGTGCGCCACACTCGAACCTCGAAATTCGAAATCCACTAATTGAAATGGAGTTTACAACCTATGTAGACCTCGTCTAACACTCCGGTTAATAACCCCCCACTTCTACCACTCGGGCCTTTAAAAGTGGCTCTAGTCCAATTGCTTGAGGCCTAAGCAATCTTAGCCTCAAGACTTAATTCACAATGAAGGGATTATGCAACCTATGTGAATATGTATGAATATTCAAATAACAAACAAGGCTAGGGAACCTTAGATGCCTATCTAGGATGATGATATAATCAATTAAATCAATCCTAGATATCAAGAGCTAAATGACATGTCAAATAGCTTAGCTAATCAAGATTAATCAAAAACCTAATTAGCTATCACGATATAACACTCAATCAATTCATCACAATTAATTATCTATTCTTGTATTTATCATATGATCAAAAACATACAAGTAAATTAAAAGAGAATAGCTTGATAGTAAAAATACTAAAATGAGATGAACTTAATCAAAATCTTACCACGCAAGTTGTGATGATGCAAACCCAATCATGGATGCATTATATATAGTCATAGAAGATGCAATATGAAACTTGATGCACAAAGGATTTGATTTGAGTGGTTAAAGGTGAGTTCTTTGAGAAATGTTTTGCTTGAAAAATATTCTAAGTAAAATATGATATTCTGAACTCAGCACCTTGACCTAAAGTCAAAGAGGCATATTTATAGGGTGTCCAAAGCAAAGTGGTGTGTTTTGATAAATGACACAAAATTTACCTTAGGCGCTGTACGTACAGCGCTTTGTATAGCGCCTTCCTGGGAAATGAAGAACATTCTTCATAGGCGCTGTTCGTAGAGCGCTTTTGTACAGCGCCTCAAAGTTGATCCTCTCGGGTCTGAGATGGGCGCTGTACGAACAACGCTTTGTACAGCGCCTTCCAAAATTGCATCAGACCTGATGCATTAAAAATGCATTTTCAACCAGGTCTCATATAGGCGCTGTACGTACAGCGCTTTGTGCAGCGCCAACACCATGAATGCAATCCTATGTCTAGAATGAACATGACTTTGGTCATACAAAATGCAATCATGTAAAGCATGCAAGAAAAGATGTTAATGAACATTAATGCACATATATAGACACACAACATACACGAATTAAACACTATGCATGAGTTATGAGTGTGTGCAACTATCTCTTCAAAGCAATTAAGCACATAGAGGTTTACCTTTGGTGCTTATCAACCTTGAGGACATGAGAGGGTCTTGAACTTGATTATGAATCACTTAAGCTACCCTTACATACAATCCCCAACACGTGGTTTGTCCATGAAATAAGCCAATCAAGATATGGGAATCCTTACAAATACAAAGCAATACAAAAGTTCTCTCTCTCTCTCTCTCTCTCTCTCTCGTGAGTTGTGTCTCTCTTTCTTCTCTCATCTCAATTATTTATTTACTTATTTATTTCATTTGTTCTTCGATTGTTCTTCATTTATTTCACAACACTAACTTGATTGTTAGCATATATAGAAGAAGTAGAAAAAAAAAAAAAAAACGTGCGCGCGCAAAGACAACCCTATCTTCAATTTTCTTCCAACGAGTATAAGTTGTATTATAGCTCATTAATATTATTGCATTTCTTTTTAGATGTTTAGTTTTGAAGAATTCTCATTTTAGAATGTTGCTAGTGTTGTGTGAATTTATATTAATTTTAAACCGCAGTCATGCACGGATAATTACATTAATTAATTAATATAATCTCGATGAGTTAAGGTTGACCTAATGATATACCTCTCACATAGGTAGTGTGTTCAAATTGTATTCTTCTCCCCCCTTCCGAATTAATTGTAATTATTTAAATTTTTTTTTATTAATAATCATAATTCATAACCCATTAACATATATCAATAATATCCGAATGATAACTAAATACTTTTTTGTAACCTAACATTCACACAAGATTTTGACCGCTAATTGTTGCCGCTATAGACGTGGGATCGGAATCCTCTTCTCATCTTAATTGTTCTCACCTTGCCCTTACCTCTATAATCTATTGCTACATATTTAATATAACAAATCAATGGTTTGAAATATTTTTATTAATTTTTATGTCTTTACTTCATCAAAAGATAGAACCAATCAAAGTCTATTGATTTAAGAGAGGACAAAGTGAGATGACTAGAACGGGATCCAAATCCATAGACGCCACATGTAATTATGAAAAACTACAGGGTGTATTGTTGAATAAACGGTTCTAATTGGAATACGACGCCGGTTCCTTGAGCTAAAAGCCTAAAAAGGGCCCCTAAAATCAGATCACACAAGCAGCAGTTCCCTTCCCGCTTCGCAGAGTAGACTAGTATTCGGTTTTGCTTGGAAGCCCTAGCTTCGGTCTTTGCTTGTCCACAATGAAGCTCGTCAGGTCACTAACATGAACTAACTTTCCTCTTTGTTTTGATTGTCGTGATTTGTTTGTTCGTTTTTTTTTGTTTTTGTTTTTTTTTGTTTTTTTTCTGGTGCTGATAATTCGATCTGTAAATGAACAGGTTCTTGATGAAGTTGAACAATGAGACCGTGTCGATTGAGCTCAAGAACGGAACTATTGTTCACGGTACCATCACAGGTTACTTCCTCTTTCTCTTACTGCCTCGTTTCGTTTCGTTTCAAGGTTTAATTTATCCAGGGTTTTATTAAATACTGTCTTTTTACTTTTGTGTAGTTATTGATTTCTTTTCACTAGATGCTTGAATAGCCTGGTTATGTTGCTTCTATGCTCCTTTAATTTTCTTTGAGATGTTTGTCCGAGTAATTGTTTGCATTTTCAAATAAAAACATTAATGAACGTAGAGCGGTAAAGGTGAAGAGAGACTTCGGTCTGTTTCAAAGTTGATTTTTTTAATTTTTGGTTGTTCTTCGTTTTGTTAACAACGATAAACGAGTTAATAAGTCTTCCATTTGTGGGATTGGCTTGGGTTATTAGTTGAGAATCAAAGTATGGAAGTGCTGAAATTGTTGGTTATTATTAATTGAAATCATATAGTTTTTCACTTTTTCCATTCGGAGAGGTAGAAAAATTTTGAATTAGCTGAGACTTCAGACCCTTTTCCATCTCTTTTCTATTTATTTTTTATTTTGAGGGTTTTTTTTGCATGCTTTCCTGCTGATAAAAAGATACTTGAGTATATTCTCTTTAATTTTCCATAGAAGCTTGATAGAATGCACAATGGTGTGTGATACTTCAGAACAAGTTGGTTTATCTAGATGAAGGGGTGGGGGGCGGGATCTAACATAACCAAGATAAGTCAAAATGAGCTTTGTTATGGCTAATTAATGTGAAATATCAGTCCTTTATTTGCTTTTCATTTGGTTATATTTTCTGTATGTATAAGGTATGAGACAGATGATTTTGCATTCATGTACTCATCAGTACTTTCATTTCTTATTAGTAGACCTTCTACCTTCTAGAAACATCACTTACGTCAGAGAGAACGTGGTGTTGTTGACTCTACTACACAAGGACAAGATGACAAGGGTTTAAGATTAATTGTCTTGATATTTTATATAGTGATTGGTTATTGGAGATGAAGGTGCTGTATGTTCACCATTTTCAGTTATCATGAATAATATTGGTCCTTAACTTTAGGAGCATGGCCCAGAATAATGTGTAAATTACCATCCGTGTTACAAGGAGTTAAATATTCAATTCTGCTTAATAGTAGTGTTAAAACCCAGGCTGACAGCAAACTTTAAGTGCCTTCACCTGGTCTTGTTTCATTGGGTTGAGGGATGTATAGCGTTTACTTTTTTTTTTTTTTTTTTTTTTAAGTTGGGACTAGTGCCAAGCAGCACTCTCAAATGTTATGCCATCATTTTGTGCATGACAATGAAAGTTCCATAAAAACCGTCCTTTCTACTTAGTTTGTACGATATTGAAACTTTGGAGTCTTTGGACTCTTTCCCTTTGTGCAAGGAAGTTGCTTTTTGGATCGACCTTCACTGTAGACATTGCAAAGTTGTGATTTCTTCAGTTGATGAATCACAGTTTCATGTAGTAATGAAGATTTATGAGGAAGTATTACAATCCTGAGATTACGTGAAACCTTTAGTTGATGAAAGCACAAATGTCTTAGCTCTGTAATTATTGTGTAGTCCAGTCAACTTAGGGACAATTGATTTATTGTGGTTGATTTCTTTTGTTGGAGGTTGATGAAGTTGCCACCTCTTGTTCAGGGAAGAAAAGGAAACTTCTTTCATTCAAAAAGAAGTTAGAAGGCTGAACATAATGTTTTGGAAAGTGGAAGCTTATATGTAAAACCAGTAGGAAATTGGCATTTTGTTTGTTGAGCATTAGCACAAGATGCTATATTTCCTCAGTGACCTGTTTCCCAAGTACATTTTCCTCTATTTCTTGCCCTTGTAGAAAACATTCACACAATTTTCATTTGTTAGAATTTACTCTTCATCTCTCTCCCAGACACGTGCACTCATGCACAGATGGATATTTTCAATCTGTAAGACAAACTTTCGCGCACTGTTGGCAATCAACCCTATAACCTTAACCACATGTAAGCTTGTCAAACCCTATAGGCGTGTGCGCTTTTTACCCATTTCTTTTTTCAATTTTTGGGTTGAAGAAAGATAGAGAGGAGGGGTAGTGAGTGTTGTGGTGGTGGTGTTGGGTTGCTAATGCACTAATTTGAGGACTTTGCTTCTGTTATCGATGGGCTTCTGGATTAATTAAGGAAAGCTACATATTACTTTGTGATTGCTTATACTTGTGATCAGAGTTTCTTTCATGAATTTGCTGAAGTAAGCAGTGGCAGTGTTGTTGCATGATAACCGGAGTACACTCACTTTGTATATTTTTCCATAACCAGATTGATACTTGCATTGTATGTTTTTCCTAGTTGAATTATTGATTGTACTGTATACATACTCTTGACTGATGGGATTGATACTGGCATTGTATGTTTTTCCTAGTTGAATTATTGATTGCACTGTATACATACTCTTGACTGATGGATTTGCTGGTTTATTACAGGTGTTGATATCAGTATGAACACACATTTGAAAGCAGTGAAACTTACTCTGAAGGGGAAAAATCCTGTGACTCTGGATCACCTTAGTGTAAGGGGTAACAATATCCGTTACTATATTCTTCCTGACAGCTTGAATCTTGAAACATTGCTGGTCGAAGAGACGCCTAGGGTCAAGCCCAAGAAGCCAACTGCTGGTATTTTCATAATTTCATTGTATTCATATTGTGATTATATCTATTCAAGCTTGGTTTTCATGAACACTAAGGATGTAAAACTTTCTTATGGTTTGAAAATTCAGGGAGGGCTGGAGTGGGACGTGGTCGGGGCCGTGGACGTGGTCGCGGACGTGGTCGTGGCCGTTAAATACGTCTCACTGATTCCAATTTTCGGAGCACCTGGTTATGTAGTAAACATCTATGTTGTAGGAGAGTATGTTGGTGGTGATCTTAGGGACGTGAAAGGAGTAATTGTCATTCTAATTGTGTTTCACACCTTCCCAGGGAGGCTTTGTTCATAAGTTTTGATTTTGGACTCCTCTGTTTTGATTTTCATATAATACTATCACAAGGACAGTAATGAATTAGCATTATGATCTATTACCAGTATTTTCTAGCTAGCACATTAAGTCATTTGCATTGACAGGCGAAACTGTCTCGACTGTTAAAAGTCACACATCTAATATGAAGAATATAAATTTTATTCATTACAGTCCTGGAAGATGTTATAATGTTAAGTAATTTACATGGATCAGAATCATGCGAAATAGATGAATATCCAAATCTTCAATGATTGTTCTGCCTGAAACTTAAATTATACTTCCAATTAGGAGGCTCTCTTGAGTCTTGATGTTGATTTGATTTCTTAGGTCGAGAATCGATAATCATCTTAGTCCTTGATAGCTCAGATTATTTCTTAAACTCCATTTAGTTCTCTCAATCGGTGAGACTTTTTGTTTTTCCCTTTTTTTCTATATAATTTTTATTTTATTATTTGAGGGTCTATTTTGGGAGAATCGATTTATACCCTTGTTTTTTAGTATCAATGAATAAAATGATAAATTTTTTAAGACACAGCTCGGGTTATCATGGTAAATGCCAATGGCATGATATCTCACTGCCATGGACATAATTGAAGATTTAGTGTAATGTAGTAGACTATATTATACAATACTGTGTTTGATGATATTTTATATTAGACTGTATTAACCAATACAACATCTTTACTTTGTATTAGCTAATACGACATCCACCGTATTAGTCTATTAGATCAATTAAAATGTATTGGTTAATATAATACAATGAATAGTGCAAAACAAACCAAATTAGCGTTATTATTATAATACATTTTAAACACCTAATTCAATAATACAACACACCAAACGAAACCTTTATCGTAATGAAATGGATCCAAGAAATGGGGCGGGCCCAAAAGTAAATCAGGGCAAACTTGAAATGTGAATTTCAAAATTCAAACAGAAGATAGTCATGCCTTACTAGTGGGTTTCACTTTCCATTTCCAAATTCAAATACCATTGAAACGAATTTCACCTAAAAGAAATCTGCTGTGTCGCACCGAAAAGCAGCAAGGTTAAGCAGGCTGAGCTTCTAAAGAAAGATGAAACGAGCGGTTACGGTGTTTGGAGCCCTAGCACTTGGGTGGCTCGCAATCGAGATTGCTTTGAAGCCCTTTCTCGACAAGGCTCGGGCCGCCATGGACAAGTCCGACCCTGCTCGCGATCCCGATGACGTCGATGAAGACAACAACAAGCTTCCCTCAGACGCTGATGCTTCCGATGACAAATCATCCGATGCATAAGGTTATATTATATATAGTATGTGTTCGCTTTAATTAGTTAATGATTGGAAATGTGTGCTTCTTTTGATTATGTAAGAGGTGATTATAATTTATTTAATTAATCGAATTATATTATTAGTTTATCAGTCCTTATTATCCCAATTCTCAGTAAAACCCATTCATTGGGTAATTTTTACAAACAGGTTTAGTGCACTATCATAATTTAAGCGGTTTGAAAATTAAAGGTGGAATGAAATAGTGACACGATAAGAGTTGAATTAATAGTGGGAGGTGCAACTACGCACGAAACATGTGATTAAAGTGACACATCACACATGAATCTGAAGATGTCTTTTTCTAGCACCTCAATGGCTCATCCGCTGGTCCAATCCAATGTCCCAAATCCCAATTGCGTTTAGTGTATACATTTGTGATATTAAACAATACTTTATTATCTATCAACACTTGTTAGGTCAACTAAAGCTTTCAATTCCTGCTTGTTTAGTCTATGAAATTGAATCCAGATCATTTTGATTTGGACGTTAATTGTTTTCAAAACCCCTTATTGTTCTTGGGTCAATTTTGGAGTAGGGTAAGGAGAGGTTTTTAGCTTTTTTTGGTCTAATTCGCTTTCTTTTTCACTTGGTTCATGCTTATCCCAACATATATATATATCTTGATGTAATGGTAGGGAATAATAATGCACATAATAAACATTACCATATCAATTCACTTATTTGGTTGCATAGAGTATTTCCAACCATACTCTCTACATTTTAGCTAGTAACTTTTTATGGGGTTACTTCAACCATTCTCTTTGTTATAGCTAGTCATTAATATTTTAATATTTTTTTAATTTTAAATATAAAATAAATTTATTTTATTTCAAAATTGAGTTCAAGAAGAAAATTAGTTTAAAAATAATAAAATAATAGGAGAGAGATAATAGAGAGCATGGAATGGCTCTCTACATTTGAAGAGTCCCTTGGTAGTTCTCTAAAATAGGAAGCTATAATAGGGAGTGGTTGGAGTGCAATAGAACATATCCAAGGAGGCTCTTTAAATTTTAGCAATTTTAGCTAAAACGCCATTAGTTAGTAACTTTTTATGAGGTCACTCCAACCGTCTTCCATATTATATTTTTTTGAATTTAAAGTATGAATAAATTTTTTTTTTTTTTAATTGTAAAAAAGAGAACAATCAGTTTATAAATATTAAAAAAAATAAGAGAAAGAAGATAGAGAGCTTAAAATGACTCCCTACATTTGAAGAGTCCCTTGGTGGTTCTCTAAAATAGGGAGTCATTTAGAGAGTTCATTGGAGTGCTTTAAAACCATCCCCACTAACAATTTTAGTTAAAGAGCATGTCTATAGAACCCTCTTAAGATGCTTTAAAAGGTCAAACGAGAAACAGCTAGCAATGATATTTACAAAGCAAAACTTGTTTCCACTCAACTCTTGTTTGCCAAAGCTAAACAAGTTGTACAAAAGCATGATCAATACTTCAAACACGTAGACAACTTGTAATAAGCACACCACACCCATACATTGAGTTCATGGGTTCAAATAGTGTCTGAAATTATTTTGTTATTGAATTAATAGAGATTACGAATAAGAGGACTAAAGTCAATTTAAGCAACTTGATAAATACTTGTGCATAAAGGTATTTTAATTAAAAAAAAAACTTGGTTGTTGAGTCGTAAATTTTTTACATTATTGTATTGTTAAAATAATTTAAGATATCATTATTATAAATGAATAAAATCAATACAGTTTATAAGGGCACATGAAGCTTGAAATCAGGTTCAGCTTTTGTTGATTGGTGCATTTCACTGTACAGAGTACACCGACAACCCACATAGATGATAGAACATTGCAAATTCCAAAGCTGTGGCCTGTGAGAAGATCATTTACTACTGGACCCAGAAGTAGTACATTCAAGAAAATCAATCTATTTCATTTTTCAAGGTCCTCTTTTTCAATATCATGTGCATTAAAACTTTAAAGTGTCGAACAGGAACAAGTTGACATCCACCACAACCGTGTCTGACTTGGAGTTGAAACATTAACTCTGCAAATAAATGTAAATTCAATTAAAACTTAGCTACAGATTTGCTGTGTCAATTGCATTGAATTTACAATCAATCAATGGGTTGTTTTTACATAAAAATAATTGATTTGGGTGTTTCTGTTCCTTTTTTAATCTTCTACAAATAACAAATCTTGTCAACATCACAACTACACTTGAAACAATTGAGTGATGTTTTAAAATATAATTTAGTGATATTTTTAAGTTTAGGTGGTGGGTCCGATCAAATGTATGTGGATGCATATCCTGTGAGTAGAAAATCAATGGACTAGATACAGTCATACAGACATGTTATAGTATCCGAGAAATCTTCCACGGGACAAAATCCGGTTCAAAAGAAACTGACCCGTAAACCCTTCTTCTTCTTCTTCTTCAAAATATCGGATCCGGCATCCGATTTATTTATCTGGGTACCCGCTTAAATTCTGCAGAGAGTCAGACTTTGGTGTCTGCCTACGTTTTCAGGCTCCATTAATTTATGAGGTCAGTTCACTTTTCTTTATTCCTTGTAATCGTTCTTTTTTAATTTTTTTTTTATTTTTCTTGGGAGAGGAAATGAGTCGTGGGTGGTAATTTAATCTGTTTTTAGCATATGTATCTGGTCGAATTTGTTGTCGATTTGATCTGTTGTGGTAAATTGGTTTTATTTCCATGTATTCAATTTATGTCTGTATTTTGTGAATTTCGTGTGTAATGTTTTAGGGTTTATTGTTCTATGTAGTTAAACTGTATTTTTTTAAGAGCCGTTTACATGGGTTTATCTTTGAAACATTTATTCCAGATCACAATTGTTGTGACATGATACTTGAGAACTGGAACCTGTTGCCTTGTCCAAAACCCTGTTCTGGTTCCTCTGTGTTATGTAATTTTTTCGGAATTATCTGTCTTAGTTGTGTCATTTTACTGACCGGAACCACTTCAATTTGACCGACCAGCCAAGATTCAGGACTGCCTTATCTCGGAATTAGTTTAAAGAATTCATTTTTCTCTGGACATGTTTAGTAAATATGCCTTCAACTTGAGTCTGTTTTGCTCCATATTTCAGTGTAGTCTTTGGTTTAAAAACTATAAATTATTACTTGTTGCAGCTATTGATTCTTCACTTGATAATTGTGTCAACTTGAAAGGTTTGAGAGAACCTTTAACTTTGATCCGTTAGTTGTTCATATGAAAGGATTGGATTTCTATTTGTTCTCTTGAGCTATCATTTATGTTATTCTAGTTTGATGCGCATGTATGTATCGGAAGGAGGGGCCGTCCTAACTTGTTCAGGTACTTTAGAAACATATCATTGAAATTAGCATAGCTCAAGTGTGTGCATCTTATTACTTAGTTCTCATCCTGTCAACTGTTTAGATGCGAGAGTTGCAGTTTAATATGGGTTATACTTAATCACGAAGGCTTAGTGAAGATACAGGAATCCCTTATTTTTAGTGACCTTGTTTATATCTTTTTAGATCAATTCCGTGGTTGACAGTTTTTGATGATCGTTTATAAGTCTAAATTTGTTGACATCATATTTGCATATTATGTGATTGACAGTGTTTCCATGTCAATCAGAGGTCAGTCACCATGTCAGTTGCACCAGTTGAGAGCATGGCTTCGTTGAGCAGTGATCTCTTTTATGATATATTGAGGCGTCTGGATGGCCAAACTTTGGCTTGTGCAGCATGTGCCTGTGCTGCATTTTGTTCCATCTCAAAAGAAGAGGGTTTGTGGGAAAATGTGTGTTCATCTATGTGGCCTTCAACCAATAGGGAGGATGTCAAAAGTTTAATATCTTCTATTGGTGGATTTCGAAAGTTCTATTCGGATTGTTTTCCTCTTATTGTCAACAAGGAAGTTGCCGAGTACCATTGGAATAAATATCTTGAGTACCCGGAAGAATGGACTGAAGCTGAGTACTATGGCGATATGGAAGAATTTGAAAGTATTTCACCTTCAGATTTTGTTTCTATTGTTGATATCAGATATAAAGATAAAGCGATATGTTCAAAAGTCCTGTCAGGCATTCCTAATGCTAATGGATTCAATGGTTGGTTTTACAACTGCCCGTTTCGCATTGATCTTCTCACCTATGCAACTGGGGATGATGACAATGAAGGTGAAGTAACCCTTTCGGTTTCTGATGGTCTTCCACCTATTTCCTCCATGGAGAAAGAAAGAAAAGATGGGAAGCTTTGGAAAGAGCTCCGCGATGGACTCCGGCTTAGTTGGATTGTTGTAAACAAAAAGATAAAGCAAGCTGCTAATCTTGCAAGCTGGAGCCCTCTTGGTGGGCAGAGGCATTGGCCAACAGACAAGGATTTTGTGATACGCTTCGGATCTGTTCTTCCTGCGAAAGACATTCTTCCATGTCAAGTCGTGGAATGCATCCTGATTATGAAGTTCAGAGTCGTACACACTGAGGGGGAGGGTGTTCAAACAACTCTAAAGTTAACGGAGCTGAGCATGCAGTTGGAAGACATGGAAGGTGCTCATGTTAATGGGAGAAACAGTCTGCTGATTCTCAAGGAAGCGTTGAGCTGCCATCGGAGCAAAAACTACAGTGAAGTTCTGGAGTCATGTCATTTGTATTCAAAAGTGCAAAGCGAGTTAAAAGAGGAGAAGATGAGAAATGAAAGCAGGTTGGACAGACTTTGTATCTTAAGTGGCATTGCTGCATTCATGTCTTTCTGCTACTACATTTTGTAAATGGATGTATTTCTACACATAGCTGAAAATGATCTAACAAACTTCTCTTTTTTGATGTAAAATTCAATTTTGCTTCAACTAATAAAAGTTATTGATCTGTTTCACTCGAATTACTAGGAACCAAAAGCTTCTTACAATAAAGTTATTGTTAGTATTTATAGGTTTCAGGTTAAATATATTTCATAATCAAAGAAGATATGATCACCATTGTTATACGATTTTTATGGTATAGTTGAACAATTAAGGTTACATTATTATCTTTCTATTCCATAACATGAGAAAGAAAAAAAAAACATGTATTAAAAGTGCTCAAACCAGAACTCACATGACAAATTGTCAAATTCTTACAAAATTGAGGCTATATTTCAAAAATTAGATATATGGATTAGAATGAGCCAATGTGTGTTGGATAAACAGACACGACATGATTTAATTTTTTATATATATTCATTTTATATGTAGATGTGAAAAATATTTATTACCACTATTTAAATTAAAATAATTAATAATTTGTAGTCAAATGTAAAGTCATCCATTATGGAATTCAAGGTCACATATTCAAACCTCTTTGATTGCAAATGTGACTATTTCAATTTTACATTTTATAGTAAATTGTTATCGGCCGGTAAGGGCCCAATTCGACAACGAGTTGTTATGAGTCATGGGCTCATGGCTATTAAATTCAAATCCAAATTGGGTTGTAAGAAAACTTAATGGGCCCAATTTACATATCGTTGTTAGGCAACTGTTATCAATAATTTGATTGTGAATGTTGAGTTTTTTCACGTTTTGCCCGTGAAAGAAAGGTTGTTGACTACTTGACTTATTAATTGTTATAGCGAGGAACTCCCAAGTTCCAACCGTATAAAAGATGTTTTGTTGTAGTGAACAACACTTGCTCACTCACGATGCCAAATTAATAACAATTTAATATAGAAATCAATATCAATCTAATCTAGTTCAAAAATAGTTACAAAAATTTTAGGATTTGGTTTGTATTTCCAAGTGAACCAAACGTATTCAACTGATGCGTAAGTGGTCAAAACGGATACAGAAGGATGTGATTTAGGTACTGTTGGAAATATGAGACCTAGATGAAGCGAACAGTGCCAGTATCGGATCCCAGACGTGCCGTCACGCTCCGGCGGAAGTAGACTGTGCTGCAGGGTGCGTGTGGCACATGTGCCAAAAGTGTTGGAGAGTGTGGGAGCTAGGGTCCTTCGGGGCACGTGATCTTCCGGAAGACATGTGCAAACATGTGAAAGTTGGTTTTCTTGTTGGGGAAGGATTTGTTTCAAGATTTCCTAATGCTTATGCACGGGTGTGTGATTACTTAGGGACCAAGATAGAGAGAAAGAGAACCTTTTTTAAGCAAATAACTTTATATCTATATAAAAGAACATTAAAAAAAGAAAAGAAAAAAAAGAAAAGAAAAAAGAGCAGAGTGGTGCGCAAGCCCTAAAATAATAATCTAAAAAAACACGCAAACCTCATCAAAATGAAAACAAACATGAACCTAATTAACCAGACCAGCGGAATCATTCCTTTCTGCCTCAACCCGTGCAGCTCAATTAGCAACATGGCTTAATTCTGTTTGGGCCACTGAAGTCGCAGAATCAGGGCGAATCTTAGTCTCAATTACTGATCGGAACGATTTATACACCTTTTGAGGTCCCCATTTCCTATCGTTTGTTTTCGTTTTTGTTTTCGAGCATTTTTGTGAATATAATATATTTTGTGAGCCTTGTACAGGTTCATTTTGTTTTGGGAAGTCATTGTATGGAAACGAGGTGTTTCTGGGCCAAAACGCAGCGCGAAAGAATGAAAGAAATTTGTGTTGAAATTTTCCAGATTTCGTTAAAGTGTACCGCGTTAGACAAAAACGCGTAACGCGTTCTGTATCGCGACTTTCAGCAGAATGTGTTCGTCAGACAGGACATTAAAGCATACTACGACCTGCACCAGATTTCGTTTTTTAGGACTTTTCTTGAGGGGTATTCATGTCTTTTTACCCCTATTCTTGTACCCTAACTTTCCCCACTATAAATATCCCCTATTCTCTCTCTTCTAAGAAGAATCACTCAATCCCTAACTCTCCATCTCTTTCTCTTCTCCTCTTTCACGCCCCACACCAAATTTCTGCCATCTTCTTCATCTTCTTCATTTTCTTCACCCAATAAAAGAGAGGCCCATGCTCCCATGGAGGTTCTTCCTCCATGGGAGCTTCCCAAACATCTCTACTACCCCCATTTTCACTTCCTCCATCCATTTTAGATGAAATTTCAAGAAATTAGGAGTAATTTCGAGCTAGGAAAGATATGGAGCATCTTTGGAGGCTTGTCTTCAAGTGTTTGCTTTTATTTACTCATTTCTTTGTAATTTTTGTTTCTTTGATGTGTAACCCCAATTTGGGGAATTTTGTAAACCTACACTTGTGTTATATATGTTGTTTGTGCTCAAATTCATATGGGTTTTGTTTTACTCGTTGATAATTTCATGAATTAAGCTTTAATTGCAATATCCATGTGTGTGGAGGTCCAAATTGACATGTTTGCCTGAATGGGATTAGGAGTAGAGTAAATTAAATTAGGAATAGTGTAATTTAACTTCCCATGATTGTTTATATGTTAATGGATGACCAAAATACCATTTATTGAGTGATTTGAGTGTAGGGATTTTATCCCCAAAGAGTAGAAAATGCTAGTTTATGCATTTAGTTGCTATATTGGTTTTGGTTCACATCCTTGTACTTAATGGGTCTTTTTAAGATACATTTGCCCATCCTTGGTCGGAATGGGTGATGAATTGATTTAGGGAAAATTCCCAAGTCAAGAGGAGAACCCTTAATTCATTTGAATGTTCTTAATGTTTAACAATTGCATTGATGCACATTAGTATTAGGTAAACTTGTTTCCCATTTTTTGCAATCCTAGAGAGATTGATAAAACCGAATCCATATCTAGAGTAATGACCATTGAATTCCTCTTATACTCGTGTAGTTATATGGGTAGTTCTTATGCTTAATGCTTTCATTTGGTTAGCCACCTCGTGAATGATATTTAGGTTGTGTGTTATATATCGTGTGGTTTTGCATTGACATGCTCATCATGATATCCTCTACATTTGACTAGAAAGTTGAGAGATCATTGGGTTGGCGTATAGAGCTCGTGTGTGTGTCTCACGATCCTTAATGAATCCAAGCATTTATGCATGGAGTTAATCTCTATGTCGCTTGAGAGAGGGTAGAGATTAATTAAGGGGACTCGAGCATATAACATTCGTGTTATATGGGTATCTCGTATTCTTAATGTTTTCACTTGGTTGTCATTCCGTATTTGGTTAGCCTCGTGTATGAATTATTGGCTGTAGTATGGTCCACGCGGTTGCACATTACATGCCCAACGAAATAACCAATGTATTTGACCGGAAAGTTGAGAGATCATTAGGCCGGCATACATGGCTCTTATTTGTGTCCCACGGTACTTAATGAATCCATACGTATGTGTGGATGTGATTTCTAAGACTCGAGAGAGATTAGAGATCAGTTAAGGGGACACGAGTCTATTATATACTTGCACATTGAGGGACTAAGTGAGTCTAGAGCTTAATTAGGAAGATTGTTATGGTTGAGTCATTTCCCTAGTGTAACCACATTTCATGCATCTCTCCATTCCGCCATATCCTGTAAATATTAGTTTATGTTATTTGTATATTTATATTATTATTTACACCTTTCCACACCCGCAACACACGAGTTCTCTCGGCGTGTTGTAAATTTGTAATAATAGCTATAACCGGTAACGGTTGATGAATTCCATCTCCCTGCGGAACGATACCCCCACTTACCGTTGTGCTAGTCTCTGTGACTCGTGCGCTAGCGAGATCGAACTTAATTGTTCATTTTTTTACCGACACTGCAACGACGTGTCGTCAACTACATAGAGGCGTTTAGAATTTCCCTTACTCTGGCAAACAACATAGGATTTTACATATTACAAAACAACACCACAAAAAAAAAAAAAAAAATCAAAAATTGAAGAACCCTCATTCACCTTCACAAACAAAAATTCAAAAATTGAAGAACCACCGTTCACCTCCACAAACAAAAATTCAAAACTTGAAGAACCATTCACCTTCTTTTTCTTGAAGCCAGAAGGAGTTGACGACGTCTTCAAGCTTTCGTCACGTCATCGACTTCAAGTTTCTATCGTGTTGTCGTCATCTTCAAGCTTCCGTCGTGCCACCGTGGTTGGAGACTACTGGCATTGAATTGAAGTTAGATATAGAGGGAGAGAAGACCTGCATTTTCTGAGAGCGATTTTGCAATTTGAGAGAGGTATATATGGTCAATTTGAGAGGGATTAGAGATTTTGCAATTTGAGACAGGTTTGGTCAATTTGAGAGAGATTAGAGATTTTGCAATTTCAGAGAGGTTTGGTCGATTACAAAGAGATTAGGGACTTTGGAATTTCAGATAGGTTTGGTCGATTTGAAAGAGAATAGGGATTTAGAGTGTTTTGATTGGAATGTAATTTTTAAATTTTAAAAGGGTAATATTGTCTTTCAACAACCCTCGATGAGTTAGTTTTGCAAGTTTTTCAAAATGCAAGTTTTTCAAAAAGAGGTTAGTTGTTAACTTGAGACTCCCAAATGTGTTAGTTCTCAATAAAACCCTGTTATTTTTCAATTACATGTGAGCTATGACAAGAACTAAGCAAAACAGAAAATTTTTTCAACATACTACTATTGAGTTTTTTTATGCAGAACCATTTTATAATTGTTAAGGGTGCGTTTGGCACAGAGATGGGACATGACAACGTGGGATGAGATAGGACAGGACAGGAAGGGACAGTTGTTCCGTATTGTGTTTGGAATATCTGGGACAGAACTGTTAATTGTACTGTTATGCGTTTGGTATGGCTGGGATAGGACGGGACATGAGGTTCAAATGACCAAAGTGCCCCTCATATGTATATATAATATTATTATATTATAAGATTATGTAATAATACTTAATATATTATATTATTATTATATATAATAAAACAATATAATATATAATATTATTGTATATAATAATATAATATATATATATATATATCATATAATATATATATTAATATTTATTATTATAACATATGGATATTAATAATATATATTATAATTATATATATTATATTGTACAAGTGTATGATTTTTTTAAAGATTTAAGGGTAAAAGGGTCTTTTTGAGACTTGTCCCATGCATGGGACAAGTCTGGCCTAGGGTCTTGGGTGTGATAGAATTTGGTGATTTTTTTCCCAACTTGTCCCGTTCTGTTTTATGTTAAAGTCGCGCCAAACGTGGGATAAGAAGAAACTGTCCCACATTGTCCTGTACCATCCCGCGTATCAAACGCACTCTAATTGGAGATTTAAAATTTCCCTTTAAGTAATTGTATATCGTTCCCCAATCCAGTCAAATTTTTTGTATTATCACGAAGTTCATGGAGGTTAAAGAAAGATTTTATTTAATGGAAAGACAGTTCCCAATCCCCATTATAGGTTTGAATCATTTGATAGAGATAATTAGCTACCAAATAAAACACGTAAGAAATTTTGGTGAAAAAAATTAGATGATTAAAGTTAAAAAACAAAGTATAAAAATGATTTTTTCCATCAAACATTTTTCTAACTAATTTTTACCATCTAACATTTTTCAACTAATTATACTTTGTTTTCTAACTTTTTCATCTGATTTTTATCATCTAATTTTTCACCAAAATTTCTTACATCTTTTATTTATTACCTAATTTTCTCCATCAAACTTTCTATACCAAACACACCACTCTTGTCCATTTATTTAACTATAAATGGCTACTCAACTATATATATATACCCCTCACTACACCACCAAAGTTTGTTTAGATTCATCAAAATTTACTTCAAAAAAGAGTTCTAAAATCTTATATATCCTCATTTTTTTTTTCTTCATCTTCGACTTCCAATGATGATCTTACATCACCCTCATCATCTTCTTCTTGATCATATATATATATATATGTGTGTGTGTTTTGACTCCATTCAACAAAGCATATGATCTTGGATGTAATAATGGAAGTTGCAACCCAACCATCTAAAAGTGTTGTAGGTATAGAGACAAAATATTCAATAAGCCTACCAAACAATATCCTTGAAAACACAAAGGGTACCGTTTGGCAGTCTCATTGAACTTTGTCTCCATACACAAAGCTTTTTGTTGCAACACCAAAGATCGCCTCTTTGTGCTATTCTCGGTTGTCACATCAAAGTTATTTTCATGATTACAAGCAAGATCACAAAAATTAATTTGTTTCAACATAGAGAGAAAAAAACAATATAAGCATCTTAAAAAACTAATTAAGAAAATTGAAACTGTGCTAGCTACAACTAAATTTTGTTGACGGAATGTTCCATGTGTTTGTTCACTACAGAGAAACTTCTTTTTTTATAGTGAAAAAAATAAAATCTTGTTCAATAACTTTTTTTCACGGGATCAAAAACGAGAATCAATTGCATGTGAGCTATGACATGGAAGCATACGTGGTGTGACTAGAAGAGTTGCAAGTGGAACTCTGGACAACCTTTCTGCAACATTAGAATCAAAGTTTGTAGCATAATCATCTCAATGGCTTTTTGGCCCTTAAAATGGTGTGATTGAATCTGCTACGAATCACAAACTTTGATCCTCAGCATTAATGTGACTAGGTTGTCCCGAGATATGCTGCTACCTCATACTTGCCTCACAAGATTTTGAAATTGGTAAGATACAAACCAGAATCGATTAGTTACATGTACCAGAACAACCATGTTTTCTAGATTTTCTAGCAAACAAACCAAACAGATGTTTACAAAAACTCAAAGATGGAAGTTCAAAGGAAGAAAAAAACACCCTCCAAACTTTCTTTCACTTTCCAATTTTTTTTCCCATTTTATCCAAACCAGACAAAGAGATAAAAAAGAACCATTTTTTTTTTTTAATAATGAAAATCTCTTGAAGATTGAGAAAAATGAAACTTAAGTGGAAGAATAAAAAACACCGATCGAAGTTTGAAACGAATAGCATGAAAGAATAGCTTTTAAAAAAAAAAAAAAAAAAAAATCTGAAAGGTGGGATCAAAATTTTACAAGAAACACAAAAGATTTAAATCATATGCATCCAAAATTTTCAGGGAAATATGAGGAGTGTGTAAACCACTCTGGTGATTCACCAAAAATTCTGATTAGAGGCATGAAAATGAACGAGGGAGAGGGATCTTGAGACTTTCCGTTGGTGGAAAACTAAGAAACACAAACAGTACAGAAGTGACTAGTGAATACTAAAAGAAAAAAGAAAAAAGAAAAAAACTTATTTTGAAGAAGAAGAGGATATATATTAGACGAACAACCTGCATAAAAACTCATTTTCTGAAGTAAATTTTGATGAATTTAAACAAACTATGGCGGTGAAGTGGATGGTGTTAGGGTAGCCATTTATAGGTAAATAAATGGACTATTTGGTAGAAAAAGTTTGATGGCGAAAATTAGGTAACAAATAAAACATATAAGAAATTTTGGTGAAAAAACTAGATAGAGGTAATTAGTTGAAAAATGTTAGATGGTAAAAATTAGGTAGAAAAATGTTTGATAAAAAGATGGATTTTTTTAGTCTCTTGAATATCTATGTTTTCTTTCAAAAAAATAAAACAAAAAGAATATCTATGTTTGGGTTATATATCATTAAGTTCTCCTCAGGTTTGCCAAATTATCAGCCTATCAAGTAGGATTAGAGATGCACATTTTTCCCCGGGGCCTCAATTCCCCGCGTCCCCATCCCCATTTGGGGATTTTTTTTATAGGAAAAATGGGGAAATTGGGAGGGGGAGATGAAAATCATCCCCAAATTGAAATGGGGATGGGGGGACCCCTCCCCATCCCCATTTCAATATAATTGAGAAATGGGGATGGGGATGGGGATGGGGATGGGGGGGAGGTCCCCCGTCGCCATTTCCCTATTTTCCCATTTCCCCCAAACATAAATAAATATAATTATAATATATATTATTATTTTTATTTTTATTCTTTGAAAACCCTCCCTAAGTATATATACACATTTTATATAAAATGCACTAATGAATTTTATTTTATATTTGTAATGAAATGTTTGTTTTTTTAGTTTAATTTGTAATTTTAGTCAAATGGGGAAATGGGGGAACGGGGGAAACGGGAAAAATGGGGAAATTGGGGAATTGGGAATGGGGATGGATATAGGTCCCCCGAAAATTTCCCATCCCCACGGGGGGGGTGGGGGGTGAAGGGTTGGGGAAGTGAGGATGGGGATGGGGATGGAGAGACCTATATCCATCCCCACTCCCCAAATGTACATCTCTAGGCAGGATTTTAATCTATAACACCTTTTATGCTTGACCTTTTATATTGAAATTAAGACTTTTATGCCTGACCTTATTAATTATATTGTCTAAAATTTTGCCCAAATAATGTGGTAAACTGTTTTGTAATTACCACATCATATATATATATATATATATATAACTGCTACAAATTAGTTTGTCTATCATTTGAAAATATATATATATACTACAAATTAGTTTGTCTATCATTTGAAAATATATATATATATATATTCTAACCATACGACATTGTACAATATATGTTAACTCTTAAAACAAAAGTTAGTTTAACGGTTTTTATTTTATAATTGTTAAAGGGATCTTCACGTAAATAGCCATATAATTATTGGACTTTCTAAATTTGTCTTCGTTAATTTCCAATAGTTTTATTGTTTCTATCAACCATTCAACTTTTTAGATAAAATACCCCTAATGAATTTTTTTTTTTAAATATTAAAAAAAAAGTAATTTTTTTATTTTTATTTTTATGATGAGATCTCCCTTGGGGGTCCAACAAACCTCTATCGGAGGTCAACACACCTCTATAATGTGACTAAAAAAAAATTGTTTTTGGGAGATCTACATACAATTCTCCATTAATAGAGGTGTGCAGACCTACAATATTGAAAGAGAAAAGAGAAAAGAGAAAAAAAAAAAAAAAAAAAAAAACTAAACCGGCGTGTTTAATAGATAACTAGGTATTGGGGCACATGCAAGGCATGTGCTTAAATTCGTATTTGAGTTTCATATTTGTAAATATATATATCCTTGAAAAATAAGAGATGTTAATGTAACACAGTATAGTTTTAATTCATGTAAATGTTATTACATTGATATAACACCCTGAGGAAGTCTTAAATTCATGGGTTTGATAAGAAGCTTTTCTACACTTGCCTCAGAAGAGATTTTTCTTACGATGATTTAACAATGGTAATCTATATACAATTGTTTGCAACTTTTATTGAACATCTCAACAATTTAAATTCAACAACTAAATTATATTTTTTTTACATCCAAAAGTACTTTTCGACTAAATTGCATAAATTGTGATGAAATGATTATTTAAATCTTTAATAACCGATATCCATATCTTCCTTATCAGATGAATCCACCGTTTATAGTCAAATCCATTTTATTTTATTTTATTTTTTCACTTTACAAATTTCCCTTGTATATATATTTATATTTAGGTCATCAAGTTGCATGTCAAATTAAATTTATACCACTATAATATTTCTTATTCCTTTTCAAGTCATTAAATATAAAATTATATTTTCATCTCCTATCTCATTTTACAATATAAAATAATCATCAATCCAAATACCTATTAATTTGGGTCTAGTCCATATCATTATGTGTCACTATTACTAAGACATTTCTATTAAGTAATTCTACAGACTCAAATAAATTCCATCTAAATTCATAATAATTGGGGTAAACTATTTAACAATGATTTAACCTATTTAAAATTGTAAATTAAGATAAATCTTGGAAATTACTATACAATCCCTGTTGTGTTACTATTACTAAGACATGTTTATTAAGTAATTCTATAAACTCGAAGGCTTGTATTTGTCATTTGACTTTCAAAGAAAATCTAAAGAATGCTATGATCAAAATCGTACTAAAACTTATCTATTAAGTAATTATATAAACTTTAAGGATAGTATTTGTAATTTTCTATGTGTAATTATATAAATTTTAAGGGTTGTATTTGTAATTTTACATTCAAACAAAAAAGGTATGTAGCCCACCGACTAACTCATCCTTTTTATATAGTAAGGATATGTCAATTTTGTTTTTTTAAAGGTTTGTTTGAAGTCTGTTGCTGGCTTGTTATTAAATTAAAATAGGTTACTTTTTTTTTTTTTTTTAATTAAACAAGCTAGGTTACTTTTTTGTGTTTGATCTTTGCGTAAATAGTCATATAATTAGGTGATTTTCTAAATTTGTTAATTTCCAATAGTTTTATTGTTTCTATTAAACATTCCGCTTTTAGGACAAAAATGCCTTTAATTGCTGCACATGACATCTTAACATATGTGGTAGAGTATATCACATTCTTTCCAGTTTCACCATGCACATTTTACAAATATATATGATGAGTTTTCTTCCTGGTGTCATGGAATTAGATATCTCCCGTTATGAGATTATATATTCGGGCAGTACATAGTGGCGTAGCCATGATTTTTTCTTGGAGTGGTTTAAGGATTTTTTCTTAGGGTGAGGCAAGTATTTAACATTTCTTAAACGAAACATGATAAATAAAACATAAAATTTTTAATAGTATAACATTATGTACACCACTAAGAAATGTTAGAAATCTTATTTAGTTTGTATTTTGTACAAAATATAAAATAAAAACAAACGACAACAAAGGAAAAAAAAAAAAGAGTTTTCTAAATTTTTTTGTAGTAAGTAAATATATTGATGATTAAATTAATATTTTAAGATTATTTGTATGAGGACTATGAAAGAGTAAGAGAGACATGCTAATAGAACGGAAGATCAAGCATTTTAACGATCGGCATAAATAAAACATTTTGACAATTTTGTTAAAAAAAATAGTTTCACAATCAGTATTGGAAGTGGTTAAATTTGAATTATAAAATTATTTTATTAGATGATCTAGTGGGCTTATAATTAACTAATTGGATGATTTTAGGGATTTGAAAGAATTTAGCTTGATTATATTTATTAATCTCATAAACTCAAATAATTTAACTGATTAATAAACTATTTTTTCTTCTTAGACCGGGCTGCAGCCACGGGTAGTCTACCCTTGGCTATGCCCTTGGCCGTACATGCACTGTTTGATACCAACAACAGGTCCCATCAGACTCACTAATATTAGATATCAATCCAGGCTATACACATGTATGTACTGTTCGATATCAATAGCATACAGACCCGATAGTTCGGTGTCATAATTATAATTGTAATATTTCAAAAAGAAAATAAAAACAATTAAAATGGTCATACCATGATATGCCAAATTAATATCGAATCTCGTCTAGTTGTCTGGTTCAAAAATATGCACAAAAGTCTATCGATAGCATGTTGAAAAAATCTATGTTCAAAGAAACCAATAATATTGAAGAGTAGATTAATTCTTCTCAAAGCTCACATGCAATTGAACCAAAAAATATATATTTTATAGATTCTGGCCAGTGGTGGCACGGTTCCGGTCCGGTTCCGGTTCGGAACCGGCGGTTCTGGTTCCAAGGTTTAGTGGAACCGGAACTGGAACCGGTTTGAACCGGTTCCGGTTCCGGAACCGCCGGTTCCGGTTCCGATTCTACAGGAACCGGCGGTTCCGAACCGGATTTTTTAAATTTTTTTTTTTTTTTTTTTTTTTTTTTTTTTTTAACAAACAAAAAAAAAAATTTCTAAGTTCTAACTTGTAACTTATAAGTTGTAGATTGTAATTGAATAAAATAAAATATATAAATGACAAATTACAAAATAAAATTCATTGGGTTCATAAGTTCATTGGATGTTGGAAGTTAGATCATCGTCATCCGAGTATCCAACCGAAAATAAAATAAAAAAATGACAAATTACAAAATTAAATTAAAATAAAAGTAAACAAAATTACAATTTACATTTCATTGGGTATTTGGAAATTGAGTCACCCGAATTTCAAAAATAACATAAAATAAATAAATGACAAATTACAAAATTAAATTAAAATAAAATAAAACTAAAAAAAATGTAAAGTTATTAGCCTTGCACTTAATTTTTACCACAATTAAGTTGCCTACGTATCCTCTTAGGGGGGTTTAGAGGAATCAAAGGCCACGTAGTTCTCATACCTTTTATTACAGATTTACAGATTTACGGTTTCGGTGCTCAGCTTACTCCAGAGCCTTCGCCCGTTTCGGGTTCGTCGCTGTTAAAGAAATCATATGTCGGTTCTTGTTGGATTTCTTGTTGTCTGTATTCCGCTTTCGTCCAGTCGTCAACACAAACATGTATCTGTAGTGCTTTTGGAGTCAAGCACGAACGTTTTTCATCCAAAATATTGCCCCCGGCGCTGAACTCTTGTTCCACCGCCACAGTAGAAACCGGTGTTGAAAAAATATTTTTGGCTATCATAGCCAAAATTGGATAGTACTTCGTAGCATCATTCCAATATTTTAAGAGGTCAAATTCTTCAGGAAAATCACAAGAAGAAGCTAGATAAGATTCAAGCTCGGCATGCGAATCGGAGCTTGATGAAGAACATCTTGGTTTTTTATTTTTTTTTTGAGAACATACTATACCCTAAATTCATAAATCCAGAGGAGGAGGATAGAGGCTGAGATGCAGTTTTTGTTCGTGCAACATCTACGTTTGGAGTACCGGATCCATAAAATGTAACATATTCATCATATAAATAATACAATAATTTTTTAACTCTACCACAACATGCTTCAATATCATATTCAATATTTAAACCTTCTTTGCCATAATAACCATCTAGATAATAAGACAAAGATTGTAATTTGTGTCGTGGATCAAAAACCATACCAATCAAATAAATATTTGGAAATTCCGTATAATAATTTAACCATTTTTGCTTCATAGAACTAATGGCTTCCTTTATTGCTTGGTCAGATTCACAATAAAAAAATGCACCAGCAATATTAATACTCTCAATAACAAATAAATGTGTTGTAGGAAAATAAATTTTAGAAAAATTTTGTGTAGCATTATAAAAAACTCTTAACAAATTGAAAACATTGTAACAAGCATCCCAATGAGATTCAAAAAGTTGAATGTTAGGAACATGAAATTGAATAAAAGAAACTAATAAATCCCTATACTTATAACTTTGAGCAAGCAATTTATAAGTAGAATTCCAACGTGTTGGAACATCACGAGCAAATTTAATGGCACGTCTACCATTTTGTTTACAATATCTTGCCCATGCTTTCATTGTAGAAGGATTTCTCCATAAAAACATTAGGGCTTTTTTAATAGGTTCAATAAAACATTGAAGAGTTTCTAATCCTTTTTGAACACATATATTTAAAACATGGCATGCACATCTTTGATGAAAAAATGTACCACCAAGAAAGGGTTTGCATAAATCAATTAAAAGTGGAATAGCAGCGGTATTGGCAGAAGCATTATCAAAACCAATTGCAAAAATTTTGTTTTCAATACTATACTCTGAAAAAATAATTCTAAGCTGTCTAAAAATATTTTGAGCATTGTGTGAATCATCAAAAACTCTAAAAGCAAGAATTCTTTTTGGATTGTCCATGCATTATCCATAAAATGGCAAGTGACACCCAAGTATGAATGCGTTTGCCAATGGTCAGTCCATATGTCGGCACATACGGTAACACGACCATTATATTTTTCAAAAAAAATTTCTAACTTTTTTTTGTCTCTCACATAAATCTTTTCAAGTGTTTGTGTGAGCGTGGATCTAGGGACACGGCATGCAGCAGGGTTTAATGCTCGTCGACAATAGTTAATAAAGCCAACCCTCTCACCAAAACTGAATGATAAATGTTCTATTGCTACCATCCTAGCTAATTCTTCTCTATTTTGTTCATCACTATAACGAAATAATTGTTGGTTAGGAGTAGCGTACCTGGGAATTTGTGTTTGTGACCTCATTCTGACCACTGCGTCTGGATGTTTGACTTCAATATGCTTCCAATAAGTGCCATATCCTCCGGATTTGCTCCATTTATATACTTTGTTGCAGTAATTGCAAGCTGCTGTAAAGCTTCCATCTTCATTCCTAATTTTCTTTATATGTTTGACGAAGAGATCAGATTTGTTCTGCTTCTGTATCAGATCTTCCTCCGTTTCTAGATCCACTTCCGGTGTATCAAAACCAAAATCCGGAGGTGTATCAATATCAGGCATATTTTCTGACTGGCTTGTCAAATTGTTGGGGGTGGTTTCATTGGGATCGGGTTCATAAATTGTAAAAGGGGGATCAGAAATATTTAGGCCTAGGTCTTCAGCATAGGTCCGACGTTGCAGATATTCATGATAGGTGGGGTTGTTATGATCGAGATTATTGATCATAGGACCCTTACCTTTCATTGAAATCGAACGCCTAGGACCGTCACAGCCGTGACCCCTTCCATTTCCACCACTTCCACTTGCCATTTAAAAATAAATTTGGGAGAGAATAGGAAACTTAGAACTTAGAAGAATAATTGCTAATTGGAAATTAAATAAATTGGAAATAAAATAAATTGCAAATAAAATAAATTGGAAATAAAATTAATTGAAAATAAAATAAATTACAAATAAAATAAATTGGATATAAAATTAATTGAAAATAAAATATATTGGAATTTGGAAATAAAATAAATTGCAAATAAAATAAATTGGATATAAAATTAATTGAAAATAAAATATATTGGGAATAAAATAAATTGCAAATAAAATAAATTGGAAATAAAATTAATTTCAAACAAAATAATTAAAAAATGAAATAAATATTAAAAACCTTGGAAACTTGGAGATTGAGAGACTTATCACTTGAGAGTTGAGAGTTGGGAGAGTGTTGGAGAGAAATTAGAGAGAATTGAGAAGAAATTGGTGTGAGGAAAAATGAAAGGGGGGGGGGGGGTATTTATAGAAAAGAAAAAAAAAAAAAAAAAAAAAAAAAAAAAAAAAAAAAAAAAAAGGGGTAGCCGTTGGACCCCAACGGCCTGCTGACGTCAGCAGACCGTTGGGCCTAACGGTCGGCTGACGTCAGCCGACCGTTGGGCTCCAACGGCAGCCCAAAAAAAAAAAAAAAAAAAAAAAAAAAAATTTAATTCGTCGAACCGCCGGTTCCAATCCGGTTCGACCCGGCGGTTCGACCAAACTCTTGAACCGGAACCGGAACCGGTCTCCGCTGGTTCAGGTTCCGGTTTCGGTTTTTCCGGTTCCGGCGGTTCCAACCGGAACCGTGCCAGGTCTAATTCTGGCTTTTGCCCCAATGAAAGAAAGCTTGTTGTTTAGACTTCTAGTGCAGGAGACCTCACTCGTTCTCCACACAACAAGCTTTCTTTCACACGGCCAATACGAGAATCAAGCCAAAACTAAAAACATTAAGAGTATCTCTAATGTAAAAGTGACTTGCATACCAATAATTATTGACATGACAACAATATCAAGAGACTTGTTTCTAATGTGGCATAAAAATAGACTTGATAGACAATCAATTCAAAATTTGGTCTCCAATGTTTCTATCAAAAACACAATTTTTTTAATGACGTGCCTATTTTTTTTTTTTTTCTGTTTTTTATTTTATTTTATTTCCTTTCCAAAAATATATGAAAAATTAATATCAGTTTTAAATGTTTGCTGAGTCAACCTAAAAAATAGATGTGCAACAGACCATCTAAAAGTAGATGGTCATGTTGACAATATCTAATATTTTTTCGCCACGTCAGCTTGAGGTTGAATATGCATTTCTGCATTGGAGACACAATTATTAATAAAGTGTTTATTTATCCTACGTGACATTTTTTTTTTTCATAAACCACACGTGCATTGAAGATGCTCTAATTCTCTAAAGATATTTTTTTTGGTTCAATTTTAAGTGAGCAAGAAGAATTAATCTACTCTTCAATATTATTGACTTCTCATCTCATATTTCTTGGAACATAAATGTTTTCAACATGGTACTATTAACTTTTGTGCCTATTTTTGAAGGACATGAGATTGAATATTAAGTTGGACCAATTTTTTATATTTTTTTTGTTAGATTTAATTTGACCATTTTAATTGTTTTTTATTTTAAAAGTAAATCCATATGTAAAAGAAAGATTACAACTGATGAGGCAAATAAGCAAAAACCAACTGTTCCACACTCTTCTAACCATACAGACTCACCATCCAGAGACAGTGCCATCTTTGCTAGAGAGTGGGCCACCTTGTCCAAACTGTAAAAGCAGAGGATTCTAACAGATGCTGAATATCAAAAACTAGCAACTCAATCTCTAAAAGGGGAGAAGACTCTGATTGAATCAAGTTAACTACAGCAAGATCATCTGATAATATTACAGGGTTGCAAGAGAAAGACCAGCATCTAATTGGCAGCAGAGGCGAAATCAGGAATTTGGCTCGGGGGTGGTGCAACACAAAAATTAATATTCAATGTCATGCGTGATAAATATATTAATATTTTAAAAATAAATTGTTAAAAAAAATATGATACCTTTTAGTCTTAAAGGTAGTGTCACAATATATATATATATATATATTGTAAGGTTCCCATTTATTGATTGGCTCATTTCGTGGACAAACCACATGTTGGGGGTTCTTTGTAAGGGTAGCCTAGGTATCGTGTTATTGCTCAAGCCCTTTGAAGACCTCGTCTTGATAAGCACCGAAGGTAAATTTCTTTGTGCTTACTTTTCTTTAAAGAGATTAGTTGCACACACACACTTAACATACATTGCATATGTGTGCATTCTCTTCACTTGTCACATTTCACACTTGCACTTATTTGTTATACTTTGTTGTGTGTAATTGTGTCTTGTTGTCTTGTAATTCGTTTCCCGATAGTTTTCGGAAACGTCTGCGCATGCACTAGAATGTGCTTGGTTTAGCGCGAGGACCGCCTACGGAGAATGCCATTGGCTTCTCCTTGGTTTTCACCTTTATTGGTGATCGGCGGTTATGATCGGTGGCCTGGCCGCCGACTGAAACCGCTGTTTGCTTCCAGTAGTGTATGGAGCAAATCTGCGGTTATGATCGGCGGTCTCGACCGCCGTTCAAAACCGTCGTTCAAGACCTGATTGATTTTATCTTTCGGCCTAATTCGGCGGTTGAAACGGCGGTCACGTTCGAAACCGCCGTTTTCATACCTGATTGATTTTTAATCTCAGGTTTGATTCGGCGGTTAGATCGGCTGTCACGAAATCGCCGAATGAAACCGTTGTTGGTCCCCTGTTCCTCTCGGGCCAATTCGACGGTTATGATCGGTGGCCTGGCCGCCGATTGAAACCACCGATCGGTGCGTTTCAGGGGCAAACTTGTCTTTTCACATGCTCTGTTTTTCATGCCTATAAATACATCACTTTCTCTTGTTCTGAGTGTGACTCTTTAATCATCTAGAACCCTACTTTAAAAAGAGAGATTTTTAAGAGAGAAAGCAATCAAGTTTGCTCATCAAACACTCAAACCAAAATCCATTAGCATCAAAGTTCATCTAGCATTCTCTAGCATATCTAGGATGCTTGCTTGCATGGGTCTTTCATCATCACACTTGCTTTGGTAAGTTTTTCACTATTATCATACATAATTAGTGTTTAATTTATTATGGCATCTCTTTTATTACTTGATTGTTCTTAGATTATATTCTAATATTCAAGATAGAGATTGTTGTGTTGATTTGATTGAGTGTTGTTTTTATGATAGATATCTAGGTTTCTCTAATCTATGATTATCTAAGCTAATTGACATGTCATTTAGCTTTAATATCTAGGATTGTTTTTAATTGCATATTCATCATCTTAGATAAGCATATAGGGTTTCCCTTGCTCTATGTTGCATTTGAATATTCATATATTCACTTAGGGTGTTAATCTCTTTTTAGAGAATTAAGTCTTGTGTTGTGACCGGGATTAGGTTGCTTAATTCGCAAGCAATCGGACTAGGTTCACTCATACCGGGATTAGGTAGGTGTGTGATTACTTCCGGGATTAGGTTGTAATCGTTTACACATTTAGTGGATTCGAGGTTCGAGTGTGACTTACTTACTAGCCCGTGGTTTTTCCCGTGAGGGTTTCCACGTAAAAATCAAGTGTTATTTAATTTCCGCATTTTATACTTGATTTATTGCTTTATCTATTTAGGGGTAATTTCGTAATTTGGACTAACACGAAAAATTGGGTAAAAAGCTTAAAATCTATTCACCCCCCCTCTAGATAGTTTTATACACACCGTGTTATAATTTGTTTCAATTGGTATCAGAGCGGGTTCCTAGACATACATAGGTGATCCTTGCTTATTTTGGTGTGTTTTGCATTTTGTGTGATTTTTGATCATTCATACACTTGCATTCATTTCATTCATTCATAAACACTATGAGTGGAAACGATGGAAATGGTGGTGGCAACGAAGGTGCTTCTAGCACAAGGCCTCCACTTCTTACCGGATTGAACTATTCCCAATGGAAAGGGAAGATGGAATCCTACATATGCCAAATTCATGACCGTGCATGGATGGCGGTGGAAGACGGATATGATCTACCCAAGATGACTCCCAATGGTGGAGGAGAAGAAGTATTGACGCCTAAGGCGCAATGGAACGCGCAAGAGTTTGAGGCTTCAAAGTGGAATAGGAAGGCGATGCATGCCATCTTATGTGCTATGGACGAAAATCAATACAAATTGATTCAAAATACTAGGATAGCTAAGGAGGCTTGGGACATCCTAGAGATTGCACATGAGGGAACCGAAGTGGTGAAGGACTCTAAGCTTCAAGTCCTCCAAACTCAATTCGAGATGCTTAAGATGGAGGAGAATGAGTGCTTCAACGACTTCGAGATCAAGTTGATGGACATAGTCAACCAAAGTCATCAACTTGGTGATCCATATTCGGATAGGAGAATCAAGCAAAAGATTATGATATCTCTTCCGGATAGGTTTGAATCAAAAGTAACGGCTTTAAAAGAAAATAGTGGATATAAGGATATGAAGCCGAGTGAGGTGATTGGGAGACTTCTAGCTTATGAGTCTAGGAAGGGTCCTATCTCCACACCTCCTAAAAAGCAAAAAGGAATTGCTTTGAAGAATGACTCGGACGAAGACCTTGCATTATTTGTGAAGAGATTCAAGAGGGTCATGAAGTTCGGGAAAAAGGACTTTGGTTCCAAAGGTCAAAACTATAAGAAAAAGGGTTCCTACAACAAGTTTGAGCCTAGGAAAGAGAAGACCGAAAGAAAAAGGGTCCGATGCTTCGAGTGTGGTGGCATATGTCACTTTGCCCCCGAATGTGCTAATCACAATGTCAAGAAGAAAGGTAAAGTGATGGCCGCCACATGGAGTAGTAGTAGTGATGACTCCATTGAGGGAGATGAGTCTTCAAGTGATGAAGAGCTCATGGCTAATCTCCTAGCTTTTGCCTCCTCCCATAAAAGCAAAAGTGCTAGTGAGAGAGAGGATATAAGTCAAGAGGAAAATGACTCAAGTGGAGAAGAAAGTGATTCCTCATCTAACTCCATAAGTAGTTTTGTGGAGAAAGAGGTGCTTGCTAAATGTCATGCCGAGTTTAATGATTTAGCAATCAAGAGCACAAGAAAGATCAAGATGTTGAGAGAAGAAAATCTTGAGCTTTCATCTCAAAATGACCACTTAAGTGAACAAGTGGAAAAATTCAAGAAGATGGAAGATAAGCTAAATAAGGAGTTAGTCTTATCTAGGAGGAATAAAGAAAGCCTAAAGAGGGAGCTTGAAGAAGTAAGAGAGTCTATGACTAGGATGGATTCTAGCACTAAGAAGCTTGACCATATGCTTGGTATTGGAAAGAGTCCATGTGACAAGAGGGGTCTTGGGTTTGAAGATGGCAAGAAGATCTCAACCTCTAACAAGATCGTGTTTGTCAAGAGTTTGAGGAACGAAGAAACTTCATTTGTGTAAATTCCTAGGAAGAAGTTAGAAATAGGACAATGTTCAAATGCACAAGTGAAGATGGGGCCAAAAAGGCAACCTCAAGCTCAACCCCCTAGGGTCTCTCAAGCCAACATTCCTCCACAATTGGCTCACAAAGGAAAAAGGTCAATCATGCAACCTCAAGCTAGGAAGCAATCTAAACCAGTTCAATAACGAAGATGCTTTGAACCCATTCATCCACAAAGACAAGGACAAGGTATGATTCCTTAGTTTACTCATATATGTCATTTTTGTGGATTTGATGATCATATTAGACCACATTGCTTTCGATATATAAAAATGTGCAAAACTAGAAGCATGATTGAGAAGAAAAAGAAAAGAGCCATGATGCATGTTCCTATGAATGATAATATTATTATGCATGATCCTAGGACATCTAGAGCCCATGTACCAAAGACCACTAAGAAAGCTAAGATTGTTTCTAGGTGGATTAGAAAGAATGAAAATGTTTGCCATGTTGCTCAAATAGCCTTGAAGGCAAATTCTTCTAATTTTTGGTATTTAGATAGTGGGTGCTCTAGGCACATGACGGGAAACAAGAGTTTCTTTGAGACTCTTGTTATGGAGGAAGGAGGATATGTCACTTTTGGTGATGGATCCAAAAAGAAGGTTGGAGGGAAAGGAACCATTTCCGTTCCCGGATTACCCTCCTTATCCGATGCTTTATTTGTTGATGGCTTGAAAGCCAATTTAATAAGCATTTCACATCTAAGTGATGAAGGATATTCCGTCTTGTTTTGTAAAGATGATTGCTCGATCCTAAAGCCCGATGGAAAAACCTTATTGAAAGGTATGAGATCTAGCGACAATTGCTATTGTCTTGAAGCTAGAATTGTCTCAAACAATGTGTCCATGGATGAGCAAATAGAGTTGTGGCATGAAAGACTTGGCCACATGAACTTTAGGGATTTAAGAACCCTTGGAAAGTTCAATTGTGTGCGTGGCCTCTCTAAGCTTGGGAAGAAAGCCAATGGTATTTGTGGACCTTGACAACAAGGAAAACAAACCAAAAGCATGCACAAAAAGGGCAAGTATCTCTCCACCAAGGAGCCCCTAGAGTTTCTCCACATGGATCTCATGGGTCTTATACAAACCGAGAGTTTAGGTGGAAAGAGATACATTTTTGTTTGTGTTGATGATTTCTCTAGATTTACATGGACATATTTTCTTAGAGAAAAATCCGAAACTTTTGATAAGTTTAAAATGCTTTGTACTAAAATACAAAATGAAATGAATTCTAACATTAAAAGCATTAAACGGATTAGAAGTGACCATGGGAGGGAATTTGAGAATGCCTCATTTGAAAGCTATTGCAATAGCTTAGGCATCTCCCATGAGTTCTCGGCTCCTAGGACACCTCAACAAAATAGAGTTGTTGAGAGGAAGAATAGGGTCCTTCAAGAGATGGCCCGTGTGATGTTGCTTAGCAACAATGTCCCTAGGAACCTATGGGCCGAAGCCGTCAATACGGCTTGCTATATAGGGAATCGTGTTTTCCTAAGGCCCGGATCTAGAAATACCTCCTATGAGTTATGGAAGGGTAGGAAGCCAAATGTTAGCTACTTCCACACATTTGGAAGCAAATGCTACATTTTAAATGACCGTGATCAACTTGGCAAGTTTGATGCTAAGAGTGATGAGGGTATCTTTATTGGCTATGCCTTGAATAGTATAGCCTATAGAGTTTTCAACTTGAAGACTCGAACCGTCATGGAATCATCGAATGTTGTTATTGATGATACAAGGCTCAAGTCTCATGACCATGAGGAGGAGGAAGTTTTAGAGGATGACTCTCCTTTGGAAAGGGTTGTGGTGACTCCCAATGTTGGGACGTCCAATGACATTAATGAAGTCACACAACCTATTACTAGAGTCCCTCTCTTGGACTCTAATGAACTCGCTCCATGGGTTAGAAGGCTCCATAACAAAGAGGATGTTATTGGAGATGTGAATTAGGGTATTAGAATTAGGCGTCAAATAGCTAATCTAATTAGCTACACATGCTACACCTCTCAAATTGAACCCAAAAAGGTTGATAAAGCCTTAAATGATGAATTTTGGGTTCTAGCCATGTAAGAAGAGCTAAACCAATTCGAAAGGAATGAGGTTTGGACTCTAGTTCCTAGGCCTAAAAACACTCATGTGATAGGCACTAAGTGGATTTATAGGAACAAATCCGATGAGGATGGCAACATAGTGCGGAACAAGGCTAGACTTGTAGCACAAGGATACTCTCAAATTGAGGGTATCGACTTTGAGGAGACTTTTGCTCCCGTTGCTCGTTTAGAGTCCATTAGGCTTCTCTTGTCCATTTCTTGTGTGCACAAGTTCAAATTGCACCAAATGGATGTCAAGAGTGCCTTCCTCAATGGCTTTTTACAAGAGGAAGTGTTTGTTGAACAACCCAAGGGGTTTGTGGATGCACACCACCCCAACCATGTCTATCGCCTCAAGAAGGCACTATATGGGTTGAAACAAGCACCGAGGGCTTGGTATGAGCGCCTCACTCAATTTCTTGTTGACAATGACTACACAAGAGGTAGTGTTGACAAGACCTTGTTCATCAAGAGAAACAAAGATGAGTTATTTATAGCTCAAATCTATGTTGATGACATTGTATTTGGCTCCACCAACAACACCAAGGTCCAACAATTTATTGATGTCATGTCTCATGAATTTGAGATGAGTCTTGTTGGTGAGCTTAGTTACTTCCTAGGTTTGCAAATTAGGCAATTAGATGATGGGATTTTCATAACCCAAGTCAAATATGCCAAAAACCTAGTGAAGAAGTTTGGTTTAGAGAATGCCAAACATTGTGATACACCCATGAGTACCACTTTGAAGCTAAGCAATGATGCTAGTGGTAAAAGTGTGGAACAAACTCTATATCGGGGAATGATAGGTAGCTTGCTTTATTTGACCGCAAATAGGCCCGATATATCTTTTAGTGTGGGTGTGGGTGTGTGTGCTAGGTACCAAGCGGATCCCAAGGAGTCCCATCTCTCTTCCGTAAAGAGAATCATTCGCTATGTGAATGGGACTTCCAACTATGGGATTTGGTACTCTTTTGACACTAATGCTAGTCTTGTAGGCTTTAGTGATGCAGATTGGGCAGGAAATTGTGATGATAGGAAAAGCACATTGGGCGGTTGCTTCTTCCTAGGCAACAACTTGGTGTCTTGGTTTTGCAAGAGTCCACGATCGAGGCCGAGTACATAGCCGCGGGGAGTGGATGCACACAACTCCTATGGATGAAGCAAATGCTAGTAGACTACGGATTCAACCAAGGTACTCTCACTCTCTTTTGTGATAACATGAGTGCCATTAATATTTCCAAGAATCCGGTGCAACATTCTAGAACTAAGCATATTGACATCCGCCATCACTTCATTAGAGAGCTTGTTGAAAATAAATGCATAGTACTTGAACATGTAGGTACTAATGATCAACTTGCGGACTTATTTACTAAACCCTTAGATGCTACTCGATTAAAAACTCTTAGTAGATCTATTGGGATATGTCTTGTGGAGTGATGTTCTATGATTGACCCCATATGGGGAACTCAAGCAAAGAGAGCTATTTTGCATTCTTGTCATTTGCAAAAAATTTGAAATATCTTATGCCTCTTCTTTTAATTGTTTGAGTAAGCTTGGTTGCACATATGTATATATGTTTTCAATTCAATAAGTGTGAACCTTGCTTGTTTACAATCCATGTCATATTTATGTTCAAACATGCATTTTTGGACTAGGAGATGTATGTAGGAAGTATGATTTGAATGACCTATGATTATCTCCATGACATGATGATTCTTAAATAACTTGCTAATGTCAAATGAAAAAGCATGAAATTCATATAACATGCTCACATGAAAATCATGAATTGATGATTGCATACTCTTAAAATGCAAAACCTTGTGTGAAAGCTTATGAGACTCAAAATGAATAAAGGATCTTGTATCCGTTCAAAGGAATTTACATTCCAAATGTCTCTCATTCTTTATTGGTTTAACATGGCTACTATCATACGGATATCTTATCCGGAAAAATCAAATAGGGTGCAAAGTCGCTCATGCCATGTTTCGCTTATAAAGTTGGATATAGTTGTTCTTAAATTGAAATCAATATATTCTATATCCTTGCTTTACTCATGACATTGGTGAAATTGGTTTGAATTCTTATTAGAAACCTTTGTCATTTGCTTTGCCAAATACCATTGTATTTTGGACTTGAATGCTACATGTCTTGTATGTAAAGCATGTTTGATTCACACATTTTCTTTCAAATAAATCTCTTTGTTTCTCTTCAGTTAATTGAGGTGCATAAAGTGACTTATATATATATATATATGCAAATATCTTGCATGCTTCTATCTCTCGTTGCTATGAGTGACCCGGTTGGGGACTACTCCTTTGCCTATATCATGACAAAAAGGGGGAGTAGAATATGGTAAGGGGAGTTGCAAAATAGAGGCAATTTTGCATATTGGGGAGAACATTCATTGAGGGGGAGTAACCCGTTGAGGGGGAGCATTGCATACACATACATTTCATAATGTTGTGCCTAAACTTTTAAAATGCAAATGCTTGTTTTTGTTCTCACTTGATTCATCTCACTTTTTACTTGTATTGGAAATGTTAGAAACTTTCTTTTCAGGGCTTGATTATTCTACAAGAGATTGAAGACTTGAAGTTTTATTTTCTTATCTCTTTGTGTTGTAGAAAATCATAGTTGTCCCGTAGTTTCTATTTCTTTGTGAGGAATCAATGTGAGTGGTGGTTTTGTCACGAAATAGCCAAAGGGGGAGATTGTAAGGTTCCCATTTGTTGATTGACTCATTTCGTGGACAAACCACATGTTGGGGGTTCTTTGTAAGGGTAGCCTAGGTATCGTGTTATTGCTCAAGCCCTTTGAAGACCTCGTCTTGATAAGCACCGAAGGTAAATTTCCTTGTGCTTACTTTTCTTTAAAGAGATTAGTTGCACACACACACTTAAAATACATTGCATATGTGTGCATTCTCTTCACTTGTCACATTTCACACTTGCACTTATTTGTTATACTTTGTTGTGTGTAATTGTGTCTTGTTGTCTTGTAATTCGTTTCCCGATAGTTTTCGGAAACGTCTGCGTATGCACTAGAATGTGTTTGGTTTAGCGCGAGGACCGCCTACGGAGAATGCCATTGGCTTCTCCTTGGTTTTCACCTTTATTGGTGATCGGCGGTTATGATCGACGGCCTGGCCGCCGACTGAAACCGCCGTTTGCTTCCAGTAGTGTATGGAGCAAATCTGCGGTTATGATCGGTGGTCTCGACCGCCATTCGAAACCGCCGTTCAAGACCTGATTGATTTTATCTCTCGGCCTAATTCGGCGATTGAAACGGCGGTCACGTTCGAAACCGCCGTTTTCATACCTGATTGATTTTTAATCTCAGGTTTGATTCGGCGGTTAGATCGGCGGTCACGAAACCGCCGAATGAAACCACCGTTGGTCCCCTGTTCCTCTCGGGCCAATTCGACGGTTATGATCGGTGGCCTGGCCGCCGATCGAAACCGCCGATCGGTGCGTTTCAGGGGCAAACTTGTCTTTTCACATGCTCTGTTTTTCATGCCTATAAATACATCACTTTCTCTTGTTCTGAGTGTGACTCTTTAATCATCTAGAACCCTACTTTAAAAAGAGAGATTTTTAAGAGAGAAAGCAATCAAGTTTGCTCATCAAACACTCAAACCAAAATCCATTAGCATCAAAGTTCATCTAGCATTCTCTAGCATATCTAGGATGCTTGCTTGCATGGGTCTTTCATCATCACACTTGCTTTGGTAAGTTTTTCACTATTATCATACATAATTAGTGTTTAATTTATTATGGCATCCCTTTTATTACTTGATTGTTCTTAGATTATATTCTAATATTCAAGATAGAGATTGTTGTGTTGATTTGATTGAGTGTTGTTTTTATGATAGATATCTAGGTTTCTCTAATATATGATTATCTAAGCTAATTGACATGTCATTTAGCTTTAATATCTAGGATTGTTTTTAATTGCATATTCATCATCTTAGATAAGCATATAGGGTTTCCCTTGCTCTATGTTGCATTTGAATATTCATATATTCACTTAGGGTGTTAATCTCTTTTTAGAGAATTAAGTCTTGTGTTGTGACCGGGATTAGGTTGCTTAATTCGCAAGCAATCGGACTAGGTTCACTCATACCGGGATTAGGTAGGTGTGTGATTACTTCCGGGATTAGGTTGTAATCGTTTACACATTTAGTGGATTCGAGGTTCGAGTGTGGCTTACTTACTAGCCCGTGGTTTTTCCCGTGAGGGTTTCCACGTAAAAATCAAGTGTTATTTAATTTCCGCATTTTATACTTGATTTATTGCTTTATCTATTTAGGGGTAATTTCGTAATTTGGACTAACACGAAAAATTGGGTAAAAAGCTTAAAATCTATTCACCCCCCCTTTAGATAGTTTTATACACACCGTGCTATAATTGGTTTCATATATATATAATTTTGAGAATTAAAATTCAATGTCACACGTGACAAAGGAGGCAACACAAAAATTAATAGTCAATGTCACGCGTGACAAATATATTAATATTTAAGAAATAAGTTGTTAAAAAAATGTGATACTTTTTAGTCTTAAAGGTAATGTCAAAAATAAAATTATATATATATATATTAATATTTAAGAAATAAGTTGTTAAAAAAATGTGATACTTTTTAGTCTTAAAGGTAATGTCAAAAATAAAATAATATATATATATATATATATATATATGTATACATATAATTTTGAGAATTAAAATGTAACCTATCACTCTTTTTTATCTCGAAAATCATCTAAAACAAAATATTAATTTTTGTCTGTAATTAACAAATAATGTAGAGTAAAACTCAAAGAATTGTATCAAGATACAATGAGTACAGTAGAATAAAATAGTAAGCCTTCAATATTTATTTAGCTTTTTACTGTGAAAATATATTAAATAATAATGTATAATAGACTAGGCAATAATGTATGAAATAATAGGAAATTATTTATTATTATTATTTTTTGATTGGAAATTAAAATCATGAAAGGAAAAGAGATTAATTTTGTATCCTTCAATCATGGGCAATAAAATAAGAAAATATTTATTAATTAATTAATATTATTAAAATAATAGAATTAATCAAGCTAATATTATCATCTATATATTATTATATCAAAAAATTTCCATAATTAAAACTTAGAGCATTTTCATCACCCTAATTTTGCCTCTAATTGGCAGTGATAAGAAAATAATGGGAGTCCTATTAAGTGCCAGTTTGATATTGCTTTTGAAAAGTCAGCTTAATTTATAATTTTGATAAGAAATAATGTTTGGTAAAACTTCCAAAAGTGATTAATTGATAATCTAGCAAGTTTTGATAGTGATTTTGAGAAGTAGGTGGGGGGTTACTTTTTGAAAGTGATTATGAAATAATCTATTTCAGTATTTAATGAATCTTTTAAAATATCATTATTATCCCTATGAAATCAAGTTAAAATCATTTATATATCTTATGTCATTATAAAATTAAATATTCTCTTTAAATATTGATTTGATTTATAAAATCTTTTAAAAATATTTTTATTGTTGTTATGGAATTTTGTTTTTCTAATTTAAAATTTATACTTAAATATTGATTATATATATATATATATATATATATATATATATATATATAATTAATAAAAAAAAATGAAGTAAGGTTCTAAAATTATACCTATTTTAGTCATTATAATTAATCTCGTCACTTTTTGGAATAAAATTACCAAACATATGTATATTGCTTTTAAGCTATAAAGTAGTTTTAAAAGTATAATTAACCAAACATCTGCCGATTAACTTCACAGCTGATTATTTCTTCAGCACAGTTAACAGTGATTATGGTAAAAGTTACAGAAATGCTAAACTGACCCTAAGATTCAGTTCAACTTATCAATAAGATTTAATCTAACTTACAGTGGCGGTGACTCGAACTTGGACATTGTTAGACTGAATGAGCGCTCTTGGATATGGGTATCGGTACAAGATTATTATTAGCGGGTAAAGATACATACATACATTACATACTTTATGATAGACCATCCATTAATATAGAAATATAATTTCGTTTACGTATATATTGATTAATATAAACCTGATCAAGCAAATAAAAAAAAAAAAAAAAAATTGGCTTTTATGTGATCTCTGCTTCATATCCTTAATTTTCACATTATACTGGATTTCTGGAACACAATTGGTCATTTTTTGGGTTAATTGCATAAACTTACCCTATATTTTGTCTTTGAAGCAAAATATTCAACAAATGGTCTTAATTACACAAACATCCCTTGCCGTTAGTGGTCAACGGTTATTTTTAACCTTTGACTGTCTTGGTGATAAGAAAAGTCTAAAACGCCCTTAGTTATTATTTATCATTTATTTTATTATTTATTTCATAAAACAAAATCAATCGGATAATATAACACCTGGAAAATGGGATTCAACTACCCAGAAAATCAGTTCATCATATTCAAACTACCTGGAAAATGAAACCCAGAAATTGAAAAAGTAAAAAATAAAATAAAAGAAACATCTCCACCAAAACCAAGACTAGATCCATCAAAAACGAAATTGAAAAAAAAAAAAGAAGGAAACATCATTTTTTTTAGACCAACAAAGGATAGAGAAACTTATAGGTTTGATTCTGCCAGCAAATCTCTTCAACCATGCTCAGAAGAAGGAGCTGAAAATCCTCATCGTACGGTAAACATCATCTTCTTCTCCAAAACAATATTATTATGTACAAATCTTTTCTCAAAAAATTGAAAAACATCATCTTCTCACCATCATCATCATCATCTCCAAAAATCTTACCAAAATCTTCATCACCATCATCAATCTCCACCAAATCATCACAACAACAAAAAAAGCAAAAACTCAAAATCTAAAACACCAAACACATACCCAGCCACCAAACACAAATTCAATCCCAAACACAAACCCAGTCCCAAACCTAGAAGACCACCACCAGCGCCGCCGTCGCCGACCCGCACCAAAAACCACCCCTACCGCATCGATCATCGCTCGATATACCCGGAAACCATTTTGATCCGCACCAGGCCATTTTTTTTCCAATTAGAAAAAAATATCAACAAAAAAAAAAGAAAGAAACACAGGAGTGGGAAATCCATCTGAGATGGATTCAATTAAAAAAAAAACCCAAATACACAAAAAAAACAGATGGATCAAAGATGGAGTTACGGCTCCATCTTCCGCCGGTGAATAGAGCGCTGCTCCCCTTGGAATAGAGAAGGGAGATTCGTCGGTGATGGACTACCACCACCAAAGCCTCTCTTTTCCAGCCAAATCCCTCATTGTTTCTACCTCTTCCGTCGGTGACGAGCTCCCCGACGCCGCCCTCTTGTACTTCAAATCTGCAGCGAGCTCCACACTATCGATCTCCTCCCTCGTCCAAAACAAAAGCCATTTTTTTGTGGATAGGTGGTTCATCAGATGTGGACTGCCGTTCCATCTGATGAAGCAGATCTCAGATGGGGATGAAGAATTTTAAAGAATTGTTTTTTATTTGGGATTGAAATATGATTATATACATTAATAGGTTCTTTTAATCATTCTTTTGTTAGTAAATATGCAATAATAAAAAGTAATGAAATAGTTTTAAATTTTTAGTTTTATTTGATGTTAAAATGACTATTTTACCCTTGATCATTAAAGTCAACCATTAAATCTAACTGTTGACCACTAACGGCAGGGGTCGTTTGTGTAATTAAGGCCATTTGTTGAATATTTTGCTACAAAGGTAAAATACAAGGTAAGTTTGTGCAATTAACCCTAAGCAAACTTTTCTATGGCCTACCTGCTCTATTAGAATATTATCCACAGCCATACACCATTCCTTATAGGAGAGAACTAGGGTCACGTTTGGTTAAATGACGGAATGGTAATTGGAATGGTAATGGGAATAGGAATGGGAATGAAATGGAATGGAAAATTGATTTCTTTGTTTGGTTGTGACTTTAGAATTAGCATCTGAATCAGTATTATTTTGTTTGGTTAACAACTGAATGGAATGGAATTAATTTTATTTGGACCAAAATGCCCCTAATTACATAACAGTTATAATAATATGATATATTATGGATAATAATAATAAAATATGAAAGTATATATAATAATTATATATATATAAATTAATCTAATTAATAATAAAATTTATATTTTCAATTACAAAAATTTTATAAGAAATTTTTAAATAGATTGTTTCAGGAGGAGGAGTCTCTAATCGAGATTGAGTTCTGTGGTTGTCTCTGCATAAATTCTCTTCCATAGCTTCACAACAAACGAAAAACGCACCAAAACCATTTCAATTAAATCTCCAAAAATCAATAAATATATACACAAATGTTAATGGACAAGGGCGGAGGCAAGTGGAGACTACACTGGGCTGTAGCCCGGTCCAAACTTTTTAAAAAAAAATTAAATATATATTATATGTATTAAATTAACTGCAAACTATTGAATTTGCTCGGTGGTTGAGACCTTAACTTTTTAAGTAAAGACAAGGGTTCAAAGGTTGGCAAACGAAAACAGTATATTTATTAAATTAACTTATATTGTCAATTTCTTTTCGGCCCAAATATTTAGGACATTTATTTTCAGTCCAAATGTGAAGTTCTAAATTATTTAGTCCAAATACTTCACTTAGTTCAAAGTCAAATAGGCCCAACTACTCAAATAGTTTTTTTTAACAAGAAGACAACTTTTCCAAAAGAGAAACCAAGTTAAAAACAAATCCTAAGAGCATCTCCAAGGGGGCTCCCTAAACTCCTTCCTTAACTAAAATAGCTAGTAGGGATGGTTTTAGAGCACTCCAAGGGGGCTCCCTAAATGGCTCCTTATTTTAGAGAACCACCAAGAAGCTCTCCAAAAGTAGGGAGCCATTTCAAGCTCCCTATTTCTCTCTCTAATTTTTTTTTATAAATATTTTTAAGTTGATTTATCTTCTCTCTCTTATTTTTACAATTTAAAACAAAATAAATTTATTTATATTTTAACTTCAGAAAATATTAAAATATTAACAACTAGCTATAATAGAGAGGAAGGTTGGAGTGAGTTGTTAGCTAAAATAGAGCTAAAATTTAGAGAGCATGGTTGGAGATGCTCTAATTACACACTATTTTCATATATATATATATATATATTGAAAGAGATTAGAAACTCTATTTAATCACCAAGACACCAAATTCAACATCTCCGAGCCGAATGGTAATTGATCCGGCTATGATAATTGATGAATTTTGTGATATGAGTCCTCCTAGGGTACCACTCAAATACAATAGTGATGCATTTGTATTGTAAGTTTTTATTTTTATTTTCCTGCTATTTATTTTTGGATTACATTTTTTATAGTATATTCATTTTGAAAGGTAAGGCCCGCGTCCATTTTGCACATTACCTCTTAGTAGAACTGGTAGTGCACCTCTCTTCCACATAAGTGGTGAAGGATTCAAATCTCACCATGCGCATTTTACAAGCATATGTGGGGAGTTTTCTTCTCGGGTTGTGGGAGTAGTTATCTCCCGTTATGGGAGTAGATATCCGAGCCACACATGTATTGTTTGATCTCGGCAAGTTCCGACAATCCTATTGTAATAGTTCTTAGAATACTTCAAAAAATATATATATTATAAAAATTTTAACTAAGTTTTTAGTCTAGCCCCCCCCCCCCCCCCCCCCCCCCCCCCCCCCCCCCCCCCCCCCTAGGTTAGAAATCCTGGCTACGCCACTATTAATGGATCAACAATACCAAAAATTTCCTCAATCAAATTAGTAATCTTCGTAAGAAAAAACAAATATAATTTCCAATTCGAAAACCCACAAAAAGCTCTTGACACTTCTCAAACCAATCAAAACGCGATCTGGAGTCGAGATCAAACAGATTGAAGAAGTAGAAAAAGAAGAGCACTTTGTAGGAAAAAAAAAACCAAGCAAACAAATTATGTATAGAAGAGAAAAGCCTTCAAATGGGAGAGGACTTTGGATTGAAAAATCGAACGCTAATTGGGAATAATAAATCGAAGCAAATAATCGCTCTCAGATTCTCTCTCTCTATCTATCTATCTATGTGTTCTTTCTTGCTTTTGAGTTGGAGTCGAATTCTCAAGGATGCGTTTGGAGAGAGAATTCTGGCAGGTGTCAGGGAAGCGCGTGGCCTTAGATGTGACGCGGACCTGGGCGATGGTGGTCGGGAAGGAGGGCAGATACGGCGGATGAGGGTGGGTAGCAATGTTTTTGGAGTGGCGGGGGGCGGAGGAGACGGAGAAGAGAATTAGAAGAGAGACGAGAGAGATGATGATGAGAGAGGTCATGGTTATGACTTATGAGACGAGAGAGATGACGAGCAGAGGGTTAATTTTGGAAGTGAAAATGTTGATAGGAATTGGAATGGCCTTTCCATTAGATTGTGGATGGAAAGCCCATTCCACCATTTTGGTGGAAATCCAATTCCATTGGAATTCTCTTTCCATTGGATTTTTGTAAACCAAACATTTGGAATGGATTTGTTTCCATTCCTTTCCTTTCCATTCCAGTGAACCAAACACAACATAGAATCCATCCAATTACTCACTCTCCTCTCCTTCGCTCGTTTAATGTGGAAATTCCACCTCACCCCTCGTGGCTTTTCAGTCTACCTCATTCTCTGGGATGGCCTTGTAATAACACTGTTATTACTTATTAGACACAAATAAAAACGTAATATTTTTTAAAAAGGTTTAAAATTAATTTTAAAATAGTATTAAAATAATATTTGTGATAATTTAGTTGAAAAATAAATTTATTAAAAATAATAATTTATGGACTAAAGTAAATAAGAATAATGAAAAAAATAGGGTTAATTGCACTAACTTACCCTTACTTTATTGAATCTAGAAATATTTCAAAATGATGTCCTAAATTAACACAAATACCCCCTTTCTGTCAAGTAAAACCGTTAAATTTAACAGTTGACTAACCTTGACTTGTGGCAAGCCAAATATACCCCTGCTACATCATCCAAAACATAAAATATTTTTTAATTAAAATTGAAAAAAATATATAATAAAAAGATAATCTATCAACCGCCGACGGAAACATCCTCAGTTCGTGAAGGAGCCTCCTTTACGAACTGCAAGAAGTTGATCTCCCCTAGTAGGAGGAGATCATCAAAGATCTCTTGTTTTATTCGGCAGGTGGAGCTCCACCACAGGTAAATTGTCTTGTTTTGTTTTTTTAATTTTGATTTTTTAATTTTTAATTAAAAAATATTTTATGTTTGTGATGATGTGGCAAGAGCATATTTGGCTTTCCAAGGGTCAAGGTTAATCAACCATTAAAGATAACGGATTGACTTGATGGAAAGGGGAGTTTGTGTTAATTTTAGGTATCTTTTTAAAATCTTACTAGATTTACTAAACTAAGGGTAAGTTAGTGCAATTAACCCAAAAAAATATGGGGATGTTTGGTGTCATTTCCGAAACCCATTTTTCGTTATCCAAGTTGAAAAATGACAGAAACTTGTTTTGTACATGTTTTTTAGAAAAACTTTTTTTAAAAGAACATGGAAAACGAAACCTGATATTAACGCTTCAAAACTTAGCTGTGGGATACACAAGATTAACCACATTTTGTATCATTTTTAAAATTGTGTTTTTGAAAATTAATTTTAAAAATGAAAATCATGTATACAAAACGATGTTTTAAAAATGTAAACATGTTTGATAGCTTTTTTCAAAAGTATTTTTCTAAAACGAATATTTGGCGTTGCTTTTAAAATGGGTAATATATATAGTATTTCTACTGTCAGTTCGTCCTGATATAAAATATATCAGGACGAAGAATGTGAACCATAAATTATGGAGAAGTTTTGACGAGTGCATACACTTTGAGTCAAAAGTATGTAAATCTAATTGTGTATATTCTTCGTCCTGATATATTTTATATCAGGACGAACTGACAATAGAAAAATTGATATATATATATAGAAAAGAAATGAGTAAAATAGTTGTTTGGAGTAAAAATTGTGGTTTGTTTTAAAAACATGTTTTGAAAATGATGAAAAATATTAAACAAACGACTTTACAACTGTTTTTCAATTTTGAAAACAAAAAGTAGTTTTATAAGAGGCCGTCTTGTAAGCGTTTTTCATTCATTGTTTGTCGAAAATAAAAATAAAAATGAAAATAGTGTTTTTAGTTTTAGTTTCAGTTTCGAATCTGAAAACGCATCTGGTAGCATATACTGAAAAATGTATTCTAAAATTAAAAACGGAAAAAACGCATCTAGTAGGTTAACTAAAAAAATATCAAAAATTATAATTTTCCAATTATTTTTTCTATTGTAACTTTTTAATTTGAATAAAAAGTGGGTCAATAATTCATCTTATAGTTTTCCAATTATTTTTTCTATTTTATCTTTTTAATTTTTATAACAAGTGGGTCAATAATTCATCTAATTATCAACTATGCCACCAAAAAAAGTTCTCTATATACACCCGTTTTAAAATTTTACAAATAAATTATTATCCTTTTTTTTTTTTTTTAACAAATGCAACACAAACAGAAAATAGAGTAGAAGAAAGAAAGCTAATCAGGCGGTGAGATCGGCTGCATCAAGGCCGGAGAAGGTGAGATCCTCCTCTGGCGATGCCGATCTAGCCCAGATCAGCGTCATCGGAGGAGGGTCTCACCTCCTCCGGCCTTGGAGGAGCAAATCGGAGAAGAAAAAGAAGAAGAAGAAGAAGAAGAAGAAGAAGAAGAGGAAGCAGAGTGACGAAGAAGAAGAGAGAAGCAGAGGAAGAAGAAGAGTGATGAAAAAAGAAAAGAGCAGTGATGGTCTGATGAAGGTCAAAGAAGAAGAAACAAAATAATAATAATAAAAAAAAGTGAGTTTTATTTATAAAAAAAATAATGTGAAAAACAAAATGAAAAACATCTAAAAGTTGTTTTTTCAAAATTTTCACTTTTAACATTGGTTTTGTTTTTGTTTTTTGGTTTTTTTTTTTTTTCAAAAAAAACAAAATGAAAAACAGTTAACGAACACGAATTTGAAATCGTTTTTGGAAAACCAAAACAAAAACACCCATTTTTAGGTCTACTAGACAACCCCTTTTTGAGGTGTTTTTGTTTTGATTTTCTGAAAACAATTTTGAACTCGCGTTCGGTAACTGTTTTTCATTTTATTTTCACAGGAAAAAAACACGAAACACATGTTTTTACTGTTTTTCGTTTTGTTTTTTAAAATGGTGAAATTCATTTTAGTCCCTCTAGTTTGACCTATTACACAAACTTGTCCCCCGGTTTTCAGCTTTATCTTGACAGGTCCCGTTAGTTTCCAAAAATTCATATTTCAGTCCCTACCGTCCAATTCCGTTAGGGTTCCGTCAGATCATTAAGGGTATAATGGTAAAAGCAGGGTTTAAATTAATAATTTCAATTAAAAACAATTAAAAAAATAATATTTAAAAAAATCAAATTAAAAAAATAAACATACAACAAATAATTTCTCCCCAAACCCTAATCTCTTCTCTTCTCTTCTCTTCTCTCTCCCCCAATCTCTTCTCTGAACCACAAATGCCATCCGCCAAAACCCAACACACAAAATTTTTCCCACTACACATCAGAAACCACCGACCACGGCCACCACACTAAACCGGAGCAACCACAACCACCATCCCAAATCCAAACCACCGAACGCCCAAACCCCATCCCCAACAAACCCAAACCCAAACCCAAAAACCCATCAATCAAGCCTGAAGATCTCATCTAGGTTGGGTGTTTGAAGATCTCATCTCTCTCGATCGATCTCATTTCTCTCTCTCGATCCCGATCTCATCACGGATTCAATGGGTTTTTTTTTTTTTTTTTTTTTTTTTTGCGAAGATCGATTCGATGGGTTCTTGGTTTGGTGATGGTGGTTGGGTGATTTGTGATTCACTGGGTGTGGTGGCTGGTTGATTTAGTGGTGGGATGGGTTTTGGGTTGGATTTTGGTGGTGGGAGGGGATTTCTAGGTTCGTCAACGACGGCGGCGATGGTCATCGGTTCGTTAACGGCGTGTCGATGGTCACCGGATTGGCTGGCAGTGATGATAGTTTAGTGTGGAAGTGATAATGATGGTGATTGTGAGACTTGCATTTTTGACATTTGTGTCTCTGTTCTTCGATTTTTGGCAAAATTTTATTCTTTTTGTTGGGGATGTATTCGAATCTGGGTTGTCTCTGTTCTTCGAATCTGGGTTGTGTCTCTGTTCTTCGAATCTGGGTTTGAGACCTGGGTGTGTTCAATTTTCTACAGTAATGTGTTAATTTTTTTTTTTTTTTATTGGTTAACAACATGCATATTGTGGGCGTGTTCAATTTTCTGCAATATTCAATGTGTTAATTTTTTTTTTTTTGAACTGAGACCCTCAGATTATGGGCCCTTGAAAGATATGTTTATTTTTTGATCTGGCTTGCAAGTGCAGTAACAAATCAGAGCTTGGAAATACGTACTTCATGATTTTGATCTTGCTTAAATTTAATATTTTTTGTTAACGATATCTATAATCACTTTAATTGTATTCAAATTTTTTTTTTTTTGTAATGGACAATGTTTGTGATTGAATATGGATTTGGTTGATTGGGATGTTTTTGGGGTTGGTTGAAGATTTTGTAAATATGGGTTTGGTTGATGGTTTGAAGATCCGGGTTGGGTGTTAGAAGATCTGGGATAAATGTTTGAATCTGGAGAGAGAGAGAGAGAGAGAGAGAGAGAGAGATTTTAATTAGGGTTTGGTGCTGATGATGAATGCGTGAGAGAGAGGTGAGAGAGACAGAGAAAGATTTTTATTATTGTTTTTAATTAGTTTTATATATTTTTTAATTTTTAATTTTATTTATTTTATCATTTTTATTTGTTTTATGTTTTAATCAGGGGCAGCAGGGTCATTTGAACCTCTGACCCTGTCAGATTCACTTTTCTAACGGAAACCTTAACAGAAGGACTTAACGGAATAATACTGAAAACCGGGGGACCAGTTTGTGTAATAGGTCAAACTAGAGGGATTAAAATGGATTTCACCCTTTTTAAAATGACACTTTTTTTTCTTCTTCTTTTGCTCTCTTCTTCCTCATAAAATTTATTAATGATATTTTTACATTTATATTTATATTTATTATTTATAATTAATATTATTTCGTAATTATGAATTCTTCTTCTTCTTCTTAAAATTTATTAACGATATTTTTTATAAAAAATTAGGGCAATTACCAAATTAGTCCTGGACTTTTTTCATAATTCTAATTAGTTTACGACTTTTTTGTTTTTGACCAATCTAGTACCTATATTTTTCACAAGTACCAAATTAGTCAATTTAACTGATGGATGTTAGTTAAAGTACACATTTTTTTTTTAATAAAAATTGGACTGTCCTATAGTTAAAGTTAGCATATTTAAGGGTAAAATTGTACTTTTAGCATAAAATTTAATTGTTTGACATAAGTACCTGTAATAAATTAACACATGTCCCATAATTTTTAATTTTTTTTTTATTTTATACATGTGCATTAAATATATATATATATATATATATATATATATATATATATATATATATATATATATATATATAAACTATTAAGTATACAAACTATTAATTATTATTTTTTTATCAAAAATTAAAAAGAAAAAGAAAAACCTTTTCTAAAAGAACGTAATAGAAGGCCACCATTGATGGTGGCCTTCGGTGGAGGAAGCTTGAACCTCCTCCAGCAGTGGCGTAGCCAGGATTTTTGGTTTTGGGGGTGGCTAAACTAAAAATAATTAAATCGACAATTTTGATTCCCAATTAGTGTATGTTTATACTCTTTTAATTCTAGTTGACATGGTCCTATGATAATATATACTCTACGAATATCATCACAACACTTAATTGGATATGCCGTTATTGGAAGACGTAATCCCGGATTAGTTTCAAAAGCACTAATATCAACTTTAACCTCATTTGATGGAGATAATATCTTACTTAACAATTGATTCTCATTTTATTTCGGGAAGAAATCCAAATATTTTTCTTTTGCTTTAATTTTTTATGACTAAAAAAACAATTGGTAACAAATAGAAAGGAGAAAAAAATGTATTTTTTACCTTATGGTTGTTGGAGTTTGAGAGGTTGAAATCGATTTCTTGGTGATTTGGTGTTGGAGATGTATGACGTTGAATTCGGTTTTAGATTGTTAAATAGATATGTTATAAAGGTAAAAGGAAATTAGTGGGATCATTATGATTTGTCTTTTTATTGTAAAAGGAAATTAGTAGGTAAAAGGAAAACTATTTGTTTAGTTGGGCCTATTGGACTGTAAACTAAAGTTAATTGTTTGGACTCAACAATTTAGAATTTGAGTTTTTAGCTTTTGGGCTTAATAAAAAAGAAATAGAACTTAATGTATTTTGTTTTTTGAAGGGGAAGTTAACATAATTCATATAATTATCATATATAATTTTTATTTTATTTTTTAAATTTGGACCGGGCTACAGCCCTGTTTTGTCTACACTTGCCTCTGCCCTTGTCCTCCAGGCCTTCTCCACAACCGAGATCATAGGAGCATCCTCCCCTAACCGATTGTGGAGGAGACCTCCACGATTTGGAAATTTTCCAGATTGCGGAGGCAGCCTCCTCCACGAATAGTTCGCGAAAGTTGCCTCGACGAATCTGATTGCAAAGGACCTCTATGATCTGGAAATTTCTAGATCCTGAAGTACTTCCACGATCTGAAAATTACCAAATCATGGAGGAGGCTGCCTCCACAACCCATCGTGGAGGTGGCCACCTCCTCCACTACTGTATGTGGAGCCGTGGAGGCGGTTGGCCTCCTCCCGATGAGGCCACTTCAATGGTTACCTCTAGTTTTTTTTGTTTTTTTTTTATTATTATTTTTTTACCTATATTTTTTTTTATTAATTAATAATTAATATACGTTTCCCTATTTATTTTAATTAAATGTTTTTCATTAGTATTTATTTATTTGAAAAAATAATAATATTTATTTCAATTGTTTTTTAGGGGAAAGATTAACATTCAGATTCGAAGGAGAAGAGGACATCACCTGACCTTGTATGGTCACGACTCACGAATGATATTGTTGGTACAGTGCCTATCGTTTTCTACCATAATTAACCGACCATTAATATTAAGCACCCGCATATGAGCTTCATTTTAGAACCATTTGTCAATTCTTTGACCAATATAATCTGTCTAATTCGAAGCCTTTATGAAGAAAGTCGGTCAAAAACCAAGAGTATAATGGAAATTGTATTTGGGACAGACTCAGTGCTGGTTATAGGATAAAGAAAACAAAGCATACGCGTAGAGGACCTATAGGCTACAACTAAAAAAACGCCTTTGTGTGTGATTTTTAGAGCACTCAAAGTTTCTGGGTTGCCTTGTCAACAACAAGCCTTTGAGTTATAGAAGCTATGATTATGGAAATTAAAGTGTATATGATAGTTTTAAATTTAATCACGTACAATCTCCCCATAAATGTGCATTCATTGATGCATGCTAACGAGTTTATGATAAAATTATATACAACAATTGTTTATGTCTGATAATTGATTCTCTCAATTAGTATCTAGCATATATAAAAGATTTTATATATATATATTGTTACCTTTTGTATTTGATTTTAAATTTAAATTTGAATTGTTTCCTTTTAATTTTTAATTTTTTGAATTGTTTCCATATTATTTTATATTTCCATTTATTGTAATATCTTATGTCTAAAGGTTTTTATTGTAAAAGAATTAGCATCATCAATAATAAAATTACTTTTAATATTTCAAAAAATAATAATAAAATAAAATTATTTTTCTCTCATATATTTTTAAATAATTTTTATGATGATAATAAAACTATAACATCCTCTCTCTCTCTCTCTCTCTCTCTCTCTCTCTCTCTCTCTCTCTCTCTCTCTCTCTCTCTCTCTCTCTCTATATATATATATATATATATATATATATATATATAAATATAAACTGATTTAAACAAAGTATATCACCAGATATATAAAAGGCAAAATTCCCTCATTTGACCCAAAAATTTAGGCAGTTTTCGAAACTGTCCCATCTCAATAAGTTTTTTTTTTTTTATCCAAGAGAAATAATTTTTGGACAAGTATGCCCTTACTGCAATTCCAACGTGACACTTAATTACGGCTATTTTTGAAATTTGAAAACAATAATAATAATATAAAACTGAAATGAAATTAAAAACCTGTTAGAGAACTTTAATATTTTATTTCCCTCTCAGAATTGATTTCCCTCTTAGATTTTATTTCTCTCTCACTCTTAGAGTCTCAGACACAAGTATTTCCCTGTCAGGATCTAGCAAGGTTTTCATAAATCACCATATGAAACATCTCAAGGGTTTCTAATCTGAAGAAGGTATGCCATTTTATTTTGTTCCTTTTAATTTTCCATAACATTAGTTCAATTATGTTGTTGCACTAGTATGTCCCATCTCAGGCACAAGTATTTCCCTCTTAGATTTTTCTTAAATCTCGTAAGGTTTTCATAAATCACCATATATATTAAACATCTCAAGGGTTTCTAATCTACAGAAGGTATGTAATTTAATTTTTTTTTCCTTTTTACTTTCCATAACATTAGTTCATTTATGTCGTTGCATTATATTTTTCTAGTAGTTAGTAGTTAGTAGTGGTTCTTCTAGAATTCTTGAAGTAACAGTAAATTTCTAGAATTAACAGAAGCATCAATAATTTACCAGAATGTTTACACGGTAGAATGCTTGATTCCTATTCCTATTGCAGCATGTAATCATTCCCCCATTTTATCGTGTAAGCATGCATTTTAACATCGTGTAAGCATGTAGAGATATCATCAATATAAGCATGCATTGCAAAATCAAGTAAACATGTATAGACATCAGCGTGTAAGCATTCATATTGTTAAGCGTGTAAACATGTAGATATCAGCGTTTAAGCATTCATGTTGTTAAGCGTGTAAGCATGCAGAGATATCAGCGTGTAAACATTAAGTTTCAGCGTGTAAGCATGTATAGATACCAGTGTGTAAACATTCAGTTGCAGCGTGTAATCATACACAATTTTAGTCATGTAAGCAAGTCTTAGTCTTAGCGTGTAAACATCCATTTAGCTTGTCAACATTGAACATTTCCTTTGATTAACCAACATCGAATGTTTTATTAAATAATAAAAATTTTCTCCTCCATTATGCACAGATTCATGGCAGATTTACGATTACTTATATCTTACGGTGGGCGGTGGTGTGGTCAGAATTATGAGGGAGGGGATTCTAAAATGGTTTTCGTACCTCGTGATTTGACCTATAATGGCTTGATAAAGACGGTATAAGATATTGTTACGTTTGATTCGTCCAGTTTCAACATAGAAGTAAGAGTTATTTTGACTACGAGTGGGAGGCATACTATTATGCACATTAAAAACGACAAGGATGTGTCATTTTTGATACAGGAAGAAAGTGTAATTCCTGAAGCGTATGTTAGTATTGTCCAAAGAGATCAAACTACTAGTGGTAATATGCCAACCCAAATGCCATCCCAAATGCCATTCCAAATGCCAACCCAAATTCCATTCCAAATCCCATTCCAAATCCTATCCCAAATGCCATTCCAAATCCCATCTGAAATGCAATTCCAAATGCCAACCCAGATGCCATCCCAAATGCCAACCCAAATACCTCATGAACTAATTTCCTTCCAAATGTACCCATATTTTCCCCAACAGTTTGTGAATCCATATAATACGCATATACAACAACCATATTCCTAACCATACTGCTCAACATATGCCCAAACATCTCAACCGGTTACAGAACAACATAGTGCCCAACTTACACCTCACCATCACCAACCTATATCACCAATTTCACCGGTGAATCAAAGCTTTTATGAACAACTGAAATCCCAGTTTATATCTGCATGTGGGAGAAACACAATGGGCGGGTCAATGTCATCTGCATAAGGTGTCGAACCTAGCATAACAATACCCATAGTTCTTGAAGAGACATTATAAGAATCAGACAGAAACAATAGAGATGGTGTTATAGGCAGTGACGATGAATATGGTGGCAGCCCAACTGAATTTGAAACCAATACTGATCATGGACTGGACAATTTGGATGAACAATACCCGTTTACAGAAGAGAAAGCTTATTGTGATTTTAATGGAGAAGAAGACAATTGAGAGGGGTTGAATTGTGGTAGTCCTAATGTTGACAGTGAATGTGATAGTAGCATTGAATCTGATGCTTCTGATCATAGTCATGCAAGTGGTGATGATGATTTGGTCGGCAATACTACTACACAAAGGGGTTCATCTACAGTCCCTCGTCCTTGGATAATTCTCAGATCATAACAATACTCATTCCAAACCATCAACCATGAGTCTTCTACGACCGATGGTCAGTTTTACAAAGGTAGAATATTTTCTTCCAAAAAAGAGCTGAAAAGAGATTTGCGTTTGCTAGCACTGAAGCAACATTTTGAAATTAGAATAAGGAGGTCTACTAAGGGCAGATTTAAAGCTACTTGCAAGGATGACAATTGTTCCTTCAAAGTGCATGCAAAGAAATTGGGTGAGAGAGAGTATTGGGAGATACAAAAATTTGACAAGGAACATAGTTGCACCATTGAGGGTTTCCAAGGTCGGCTTCGACAAACTAATTCTTCGGTATTATATGAATTGGTGTCTTCGAAGCTTCGGGTTAATGGAACAGCATTGAAACTGAAAGAAATCATGACAGAGATGCAGATACATTACAGTCTCCAAATTTAATACACCAAGGCTTGGCGAGCAAAGGATCATGCAGAGTATATTGCGTTCAGACCCGCGGCAGAGTCGTTCCAACGGATTCCGTCATATTTGTATATGCTTGCACGGAAAAACCCTGGCACCGTGACTAATTTTGAGTTGGACGATAAAGGACAATTCAAATTTACTTTCTTCTCATACGGTGCTTGTATTCGTGGTTTTCGGTCAGTGATTAGGCCCGTTATTGCTATTGACGACACTCATCTTAAAGGAAGATTCCGTGGGATATTGTTCGTTGCTGCATGCAAAGATGGAAATGAGCAAGTATATCCACTTGCTTTTGGGCTTGGGCTTGGGCATAAGGAAAATAAAGAGTCGTGGACTTGGTTTTTGAGGCGTGTTCGTAAGTGCATCGATTGTCCGACCGATTGTATGTTCATATCTGACCAGCACAAGGGCATTAAGAAGGCGATGTGAATTGTGTACCCTGATGCACCACACGGCCTGTGTGTATTCCACATGACTATGAACGTTAAGAATACGTTCAAAAGGGATGATGTCACCGGTATTTTCAAGTGTGCATATAAGATTTACAAGGAGTCTAAGTTTAATAAAGAAATGAGTGAACTGATGCGGGTGCACCCGAAGGCATGCGATGATCTCATGACAATTGGGCCCAAAAGATGGTTCCGTGCTTACTCTCCTGTAAGACGATACTTCATGATGACTTCAAACATCGCAGAATGCATCAACTCATGTCTTCGACATGCATGATGGTTCCCTGTTACTGTTCTTATCAAGTACATACGTGATATGATGCAGAAATGGTTCCATGATTGGCAGACTTTTACGGACTTGTTGCACACACAATTGACACCATGGGCAACAAAATTTTTAACGGAACGTAATGAAGATTCTACTTTGTACACAGTGCGTCCAATTGATTGGAATGAATTTGAAGTTAAAGATGGGGGTAAGGATGGAATCGTTAATCTTTTGTATAGGACTTGTACGTGTCGAGGATTTGAAATCGATTTATTGCCATGTGCTCATGCGTTGGCTGCTTTGCAAGCTTGTAAAAGGCTGCTCATTGATTTCTGCTCGCATTACTATAAGAAGCCGAGTTTAGTTGAAGCTTATACAGGAGTTATCAGACCAGTTGGTCACATGAGTGAGTGGGAAATCCCTGATGAAATCAGCTCATTAGTTGTGTACCCTCCTCTATGGATCTCTCAGGCTGGCCAGCCATGTAAGATTAGGAAACCTTCGACATGAGAGTTTCATTCACGGAAGGCAAAAACATGTTCCCTTTGCAAACAAAGCGTCCATAATCGACAAAATTATCCAAATCCTCTTGGTCTCCCAACCTCCAATAACAACAGTCAACCTGAATCTGGTCCTTCATGGAGACAACATAAGTGTAGGGCTTGCGGAGAACGAGGACATAATCGACAGACATGCCCACAAGGTCAAACGAGCAACACAGAGCACTCTATTCCTACTATCATTCCATAAGTGTTGTAATTTTATTTATGTGGATTCTAGACATTGTAATTTCTAAATGTGTTGTATTTGTGCTATACTATCAGAAACATAATTTACATAATTAATGTAAATTTGGTATATGATGTGGTCATTTATCAGGCATGGCTATTTAACAAGTATATATTTACATGATAACTGGGAACACTCTGATTACACATAAAATGGTCACAGTATGTAATCATTCACACTGTTGCATGTTCAATCATTGAACATTAAGATTACGCGATGAAAACTTGATTCAACATGCAACAATGTCAATAATTACACACTAAAAACTTGATTCAGATGAGACAATGTCAAAGATTATACGATGGAAAGTAATCATCCTTACACGATAAATTAAGTGTAACGTATAACCATGCTTACTTTTCAGCGTGTAATCATAGACCAGTTGCATGTTGAATCATTAATAATACAATTACACGATGAAAAGTAACCATGCTTACACGCTACATTAAATGTAGCATGTAAGCATGGTTAGCTCTCATCATGTAATCATTCAAACTGTTGCAAGTTCAATCATTGAACATTAAGATTACGCGATGAAAACTTGATTCAACATGCAACAATGTCAATAATTACACGCTGAAAACTTGATTCAGGTGAGACAATGTCAAAGATTATACGATGGAAAATAATCATCCTTACACGATACATTAAGTGTAGCATGTAACCATGCTTACTTTTCAACGTGTAATCATAGACCAGTTGCATGTTGAATCATTAATAATGCAATTACACAATGAAAAGTAACCATGCTTACACGCTACATTAAATGTAGGGTGTAAGCATGGTTAACTCTCATTGTGTAATCATTCACACTGTTGCATGTTCAATCATTGAACATTAAGATTACGCGATGAAAACTTGATTCAACATGCAACAATGTCAATAATTACACGCTGAAAACTTGATTCAAATGAGACAATGTCAAAGATTACACGATGGAAAGTAATCATTCTTACACGAAACATTAAGTGTAGCGTGTAACCATGCTTACTTTTCAGTGTGTAATCATAGACCAGTTGCATATGAAATCATTAATAATGCAATTACACGATGAAAAGTAACCATACTTACACGCTACATTAAATGTAATCTTTGACAATGTTGCATGACTGATACAGTGATTCACATTTCATTCTTTATATTAAAGTAGGTTTAATTAAAAATATATTTGTGTATATTTACATTTCATTCGCAGTGTTAATGTTTTATTTTTTATTTTTTTATTTTTACAAATAAAATCATATTTCTAACATGGAAGGAATTTCCAACACAGCAAACAACATCAAATAGGAATTGCTCTTGGAAATCCAGTGGGGGTGACTCCGTAGGTGTATCTGTTTCGGTAGGTGGAAATGGTTGTCGGCCACGCCGTGTAGACTAGGGACAAACTGGGGACCTTTGGATAGATCAACGTCAATATCCGCCCAATAATCTTGTTCCGCCTCATGTCCCGTGGGATGCAGCTCTTCTAATCCAGTAAGCTTTAAAAAGTTGTACAAAGTTAGTAAGAATACTATTCGCAAACAACACTAATGCCAACTTAAGAGCATCACCCCGGCACTTGAACCTCTCCACTAAAAACGTATCAAGAACTTCCGTTTAATTAGACAGAACAATCAGGGTCAAGTCGACTAGTGCCAATGAGTTCTTCGTTAGTTGGCCAGTACAGAACAATCAGGGTAAGTGCCCACTGAGGTTCGTATAGTGCAAGAGATTTCTCTTTTGTTTCCCCCCCCCCCCCCCCCCCCCCCCCCCCCCCCCCCCCCCCCCCCAAATAAATAAATAAATAAAATTTGTTAACATCGTCAGAAATTAGTTGGCCAGAGATTTCTCTCTTGCAACTAATCTTACATTTCCAAGATTGCAAGTTACTTTTCAACAATATATTGTTTTGTTTTGTTTGACAACGGAAGAATGAGAATGATTAGTAGAATCTGAAGTCTGGAAATTTAATTTTCAAAAAGAACTAACAAGTACAAAAAAATAGATTAAAAGCAAAAAAAAAAATTCAAAGGAAAAACTTTTTCATTTCTGAGAACAACTACTTTGCCTACAACAAGCACCACAACCCGGTGTATATAAAAATCTCTTGGATGGTCCCACCCTCTTAGTTGAAAAACAATATATTTTCACTTGATCAAGACTTGCGCCCTCTTGTCCCATCAATGAAACAGCTTTTCACTTATACCAAAAATAAAGTTTCCCATACGAATCTCTGTAGAATCTACATCTAGACTTGCTCCCTCTTGTCCCCTCAATCAAACAGTGAAACACTTATCGAAATTTAAAAAAGTTTCACATGCGTATCTCTGTACAATCTAGATCAAGACTGGCAATATCTAGCAATAGTGGCACGACCCAACGTGTAATCATAACCTGTTGCATGTTCATTCATTCAAAATCAACAGTGTAAAAGATTACACGATGAAAGGTAAGTATCCTTACACGATATGTTAAATATATCGTGTAATCATTGACCAATTGCATGTTCAATCATTCATAATGCAATTACACGATGAAAAGTAACCATGCTTACATCGTGTAATCATTCACACCGTTGCATGTTCAATCATTTAACATTAAGATTACGCGATGAAAACTTGATTCAACATGCAACAGTGTCACTAATTACACGCTGAAAACTTGATTCAGATGAAACTATGTCAAAGATTACACAATGGAAAGTAAACATCCTTATACGATACATTAAGTTTAACGTGTAACCATACTTACTTTTCAGCGTGTAATCATAGACCAGTTGCATGTTCAAATATCCATAATGCAATTACACTATGAAAAGGCTGCTTTGTTTTCATCGTGTAATCATTAACCAGTTGCATGTCGAATCATTCATAATGCAATTACATGATGAAAAGTAACCATGATTACAAGTAAAATGGTCATAGCATGAATGATTACATGTCACTTTGAAAACATGAATACACGATATAATAAATGGTGCGTGTAATCTTTTTTACAAATTGGCGTGTACTCATTGACCAGTTACATTTCGAATTATTCATAATGCAATTACACGATGAAAAGTAACCATGATTACACGCTACATTTAATGTATCGTGTAAGCATAGTTACTTTTTATCGTGTATCACACTGTTGCATGTAACTAAAAATAATTTAATGATTACATGATGGAAACAAACCATTCTTACAGGATACATTAAATGTAGTGTGTAATCATGGTTACTTTTCATCGTGTAATCTTTGAGAATGTTGCATGGCTGATTCACTGATTCACATTTAATTCTTTATATTTATTTTTAAAAAAATATATTTATTTGAATTTTTTACATTTCATTCTTTATAATTTATTACTTTTTAAAAAAAAACATTAATCATATTTCTAACATAAAAAAAACTTCTAGCACAGCAAGTAAAGTAACTCATAAGTAATTAATATTTCTAACATGGAAGGAATGATTAAATCCAAAAACATTTCATGTATATACCAACAGGGACATAATATCATCTTCTTAGTGCTTCCATTACATCAAAGTAACTCAAAATCTATACATTTCCATTACAGCAAGTATATAAACCTAGTAATTATAAGGCATATAATCAAGATGATGGCAAAGCTGGGAAGATGATGAACGGCAGCAAGTTGATAAAAACTGGGAGTATGAATTAGACGTCATTCTTTCACTTGAAAAAGATGATGAACTATGTTTGAAAGCTGTTTGTGCTGTCAACTCTCACTATGATTCATCAGTATATTGATTAAAATATAATTCCATGGTTGAGTAAGAGTGTTTGTTACTCAGCCATCTAACCTAGTAATATAATTTATATTGCCGGGCATGTAATCATCTTCTCAGTGCTTCCATGGAGAAAGCTGATCTCTCTGATTATGACGTCGACGCCGTCACCGTCATCGTCACCGTCACCGTCACCGCCACCACCTCTTCTACACATTTCAGTATAATTGAATAGAATAATTAGGGTCAAGTCGACTAGTGCGGATGAGTTCTTCGTTAGTTGGCCAGAGATTTCTCTCCTGGTAACCCCTGAAAAAAGGCAAATTGTTAACACCGTCACAAAACAACACAGGAAAAAAAAAACATTTATTGACTGGCCGTAAACGGCCACCGAATTGCCTGCAACAAGCAATTTGAAGTCTGCAAATTTGATTTTCAAAGAGAACTAACAAGTACAAGAATAAAAAAAGGTTACAAGAATAAAAAAGAGAGGAGAGGAAGAAGTTTTTTTGAGAACTTCTTAATTTTTCTGCAACAAGCACCACAACCCATTCTATATAAGACTCTGGGACGGTTCGACCCTCTCACTTAAAAAAATAATTTTTTATATTTCACTTCTTCTCTTGTCCCATCAATGAAACAATCTTTCACTTATCCAAATAAAAAAGTTTCACATGCGAATCTCTGTAGAATCTACATCATATCCAGACTTCTTCCCTCTTATCCTCTCAATCAAACAGTGAAACACTTATCCAAAAAAAAAAGTTTCCCATGCGAATCTCTGCATAATCTAGATCCAGACTGGCAATATCTGCCAATAGTAGAACAAGTCATTGTATAATCTTTGACTTTATTGCATATTTAATCATTAAACAAGCAACAGTGTGAATAGTTACATGCTGAAAATTAAGCATCATTGCATGATCTTTCATATGTAGCGTGTAATAATGCTTAGTTTCCATCGTGTAACCATTCACACTGTTGCAATTTCAGTTAGCCGGCATGCAATAGTTGAATGATTACACGATCAAAACTAAGCCTTATTACACGATACATATGAAAGATCGTGTAATGATGCTTAGTTTCCATCGTGTAACCATTCACACTGTTGCTTGTTGAATGATTGAACATGCAACAATGTGAATGGTTACACAATGGAAACTAAGCATGATTACACGCTACATATGAAGGATCGTGTAATGATGCTTAGTTTTCAGCGTGTAACCATTCACACTGTTGCTTGTTGAATGATTGAACTTGCAACAGTGTGAATGGTTACACGATGGAAACTAAGCATGATTACACGCTACATATGAAGGATAATGTAATGATGCTTAGTTTTCAGCTTGTAACCATTCACACTGTTGCTTGTTGAATGAATAAACATGCAACAGTGTGAATGGTTACACGATGGAAACTAAGCATGATTACACGCTACATATGAAGGATCGTGTAATGATGCTTAGTTTTCAGCGTGTAACCATTCACACTGTTGCTTGTTAAATGATTGAACATGCAACAGTGTGAATGGTTACACGATGGAAACTAAGCATCATTACACGCTACATATGAAGGATTGTGTAATGATGCTTAGTTTTCAGCGTCTAACGATTCATGTTGAATGACTTCACATGCTACAGTTTGAATGTTTACACGATGGAAACAAATCATTCATACATGTTAAATTAAGTTTAGCGTGTACGGATGCTTTGTTTTCATCGTGTAACCATTCACACCATTGTTTCAAAATTCAACAATGTCGAAGATTGCACGATGTAAACAAAGCACCCTTGCACTATATATTTAAAATCTGTCATGTAATGATTTTCAGCGTGTAATCATGCATTCTGTGACCATTTAGTTTCTATCCATTCATTCATACACATATCCAAACACATAATATCCAAACACATAATATCCAAACACACAATATTCAAACACATTTCAAAATATATCAATATCAAATTGCATTTACCATTAGAAAATAATTTACATACTACTCAAAATCCAAAGAGTTGGCAGAGATATCCTGAGCGAATTGTTTTCTAAAGCCCGAGATCTCCTGCTGCTCAAAATTGAAGTTGAGGTTTTTACATACTCTATTCCCTTTAGCATGAAAATTCCACAACTGCTACCGTCTGCCTGACATGGGAATTGATGGGGGCCTAATCTCACAGCCTTCATACAATTCAGATTTCGTTTCGACCGTTTACTAACGTCGTAGTAACCAGACTGGTTGCAAATGAGTGGGAACAACCGACGTAGAGGCAATATCTGCTGTTGTCTATACGTTGGGTTATCCGGCAGTAGATATGCGTTTGAGTCATAAATTGTAATTACCCATTCATGGAGACGAACGACACAAAATACCTAATGGTTGTCTCCTATGTTGCAAGGGACTATAACCTGTTACAAATAAACTTGTTTCAACATATTGCAGACTTGCAGTGAGTATGTATTGAATTGAATAAGTACCTTACATCATCAACACTAGCCCATAGCGTCCCCCACGAAGGTTTCTAACCGATAGCATATAATACTAAGTCGGTTGGGACCTCAAAAATTTTGGGGTAGAACGTTTTCGACATTGTTTTATGAAAATCTAACTGGAATTTACGCCAAATGTATTTTAGGTAATCCTACAATGAAAAAGTTACAAAACGAGTCAGTCAATATAGTAGAAATCTTTATAATTTGAAATGGATCCTACAATGAAGTCTACTTACAAAGGAAGCGCAATTAAGTATAGCTACTTTGCCTGTAAAGCTTCGACGTTCGATTGGGTCTTCTTTCTGCTTAGAGAGCAGGTTTATATATGCATCCATATGTTTAATGTCCAACCATTCTTCGGGATCTTCTAACTCTCTGAAAAATGTTTGTGAAACACAACCCTCGATACCGATGTTACGACTGCATTTTAAAACATGTGAGTACGAATAATGTCATTATAGAAAATGTAAGATTACATAATATCAAAGAACTTGTAAAAACACTTACTACAATAGGTTCAGATCCTTCATAAAGGATGTATATTGGCCATCTACATCCACCCTCTTATGTGCTCTGGAGGGATCTGTGTATGCACTTCTTAACCACTTTGACACTAGTCGCCCCTTAGCAAATTTTGTCGGGTCAAGTGGTGGAAGATCAGGTCTGTAACCCCCTCGATTGGAAGTGGATTCATTGGGTTAAGTTATTTTAGCTGGTGGTAAAGGGATAAGTTTATCATGGGAGGGAGGTGGAGGGGTATGTAAGTCATCTATCTCGGTGTGGGCGGGGGTTGTCTCGGTGTAGGGAGAGAGGGGGCTGTCTCGATGTGGACTGAATCGATAGGGGCTGTCTCGGTGTGGGTAGGGGCTGTCTCAGTGCGGGCTGGATCGATAGGGGCTATCTCGGTGTGGGTGGGGCTGGATCGATAGGAGGGGCTGTCTCGGTGTGGGCTGGATCTAAACCTCTAGTGGCTGTCTCGAATCCTGCTGAAGTTGAGTAAAATTCAGGATCTCCATCAGAATTTTCATGTTCTGTATGATCTTCTCTGCTGGAACGCCTCTGTCAAAAGGAAAATGTTTATTCAAAATAGGTTGATAATATAATCAAATTTAAACTACTATAAAAAGAAGTAGTGTAGTTATACATACCGGAATACCTAAAACTGCAAACAATTCGGTCCGAAGATTTTCAATCTCGGATTGTATCGTGCTTTGGACCTCCTCATGTACGATGATACGCACTTGGTCAAGTAGTTCATTTGGAATTGCATCACAGGTCAATCCCTATACAATATAGATTAATTTTAATGAACATGTTCCTTATTTAAACAAAATAACATAATGAAAATAATCACGTGTGATCTATTCGAATGCTGTCTACGATCAACTGGTGGAGGTGGAGGTTGAGGTTGACGCTGACTAGTAGGAGTTGAAGTCCTGTGGTTATTGCCAAACAATGGCAATCCGGTTTGTGTCCCTCCTGAGGATGGATGACGGAGAGGCAAGTGTGTCTCGTTAAGGGGTGGGGGTGACAGATCAGGTCTGTCACGGACATGCCCAGTGGTGCGCCTACGTGGTGATGCATCTGGCAAGTTTCGTTGTCTTTTAATTGGTTCATCAAGACCATGGTATCGCTTTCGTTTCTTCTTATGGGGTTGTTTCGATGACGGCTCCTCTTTGTCCTCTGTGCTCACGAAATCCTTCAACGGTACAAACTGAGGTCCTTCAAACATGTCCTCGTCAATGTCCCTCCAGTAGTCCTCTTTCAACTCCATTGGAGTGGGTCAGATCTCGGCTAATCCGGTGAGCTGAAAAATATTACCCTTTCAATTAGTAACAAAATATCAAACAAATTAAAATAATCTAACAAATGTACATTTACCTTTCCTTCAACCTCTTTCTCCAACCATATTGTAGACATCTTTGATGCCCATTTGATAAAGTCCCATTTTTTAAAACGAGGGCGTCCTTGACGAGCGAACCTGTTGCCCAAATTTGTCCGCATCGAATGGATGGCCTCCATTGCCCAGAACTACCAAGAAAAAAAAAACAGATTTATTACAAGAATAAAATGATAAGCTAAAAATCGTAAATCATAAGAATATGTTTGACATATTGTCAACTTTGCACGATACCTGAACTCCCTAAACAAAACCGTACATGTTGTATCTTCTTGTAGAACCCATTGGCTCTGGCACCTTAAAACCGCTTCGGTGTAGTGCAATGTCATCTTGAAAACGAAATGACCCCATGGGAACGAATTGAATGCTTGTATGTCCTCAGCCAACGTCATTAGCCAGCACATAACTTGTCTCCTGTAATCCTGGCCGAATAGAATGTTGTTCACAAACAACATAAGTGCCATCTTCAAAGCATCACCCTCTCTCTGAAAACTCCCACTCAATAAGGTGTTTAGAACATCATTCAATAATAAACCTCGGTCTCCACCATAATATCTGATGTGGATCCCATCCGGCACTGGTACGTAATCTTTGAAACATATATCTAGCAGAACACCAAACTTCAACCCAGTGCACAAACAAAACTCTCTCTTTCCTAGTCTAACCTTGTTCTTCCCCAAAGCAAACCACATCTCATCCTCACTGGCACCCGGGAACCAAATTTGGCGGAGCAATAGGTTATGTATATACTGCGCTTGAAATAAACCCCGCATGTATTTTGGTAGATCCAAGTAATGCCTTAAACATCCTTTCTTGAATTCTTCCAATTCGCCGCAGTCATCCAACACCCTCTCGATGTCACGGATAAATTTTAGTTTGCAATGCACTGCTATCGTTATGTCATACGCCCACGTATTCCTCGAGTGTACCAAATACTGATCTAGGTCTTCGTTCTCTGATGCATGTTCATTCTGAACTACGTTCTCAGTCTCTGTTAGGTTCTCAACCTCTGCTACATGCTCGTTCTCTAGTACATTCCCAGTCTCTGGTTGGTTCTCAGCTTCTGGTACGTTCACATTCACTGTTACATTTTGGTTCTCTTCTCGGTCTTCATTCTCTGCCATTGTCTGGTTCGTTCTAAGTCTCTTGTACGTTCTCATTCTCTGGTTACAAATTGAAAATATTTCTAGGATAATTACAAGCTATAACGAAATACAATATGACACAGATACAAAGTTCACAAATATGAAACCAATAATCTTTACACGCTGTATTATAACATTCTTTACACGAACATTTATGTAGGGGTATACACACTAAATTGTAAAGTCATTTTAGCGTGTAACCATTCCATACTGTGTAATTTACCGAATCCTTACACGCTTTATAACAGACATCATTACACGATTAAATATACAAGGGTTTACACGCTAAATTGTAAACTAATTTTAGCATGTAACCATTCCATTATGTGTAATTTACCGAATCCTTACACGCTTTATAACAGACATCATTACACGATTAAATATATAAGGGTGGTTTACACGGTAAATTGTAAACTAATTTTAGCGTGTAACCATTCCATTCTGTGTAATTTACCGAATCCTTACACGTTTTATAACAGACATCATTACACGATTAAATAAGCAAGGGTTTACACGCTAAATTGTAAAGTCATTTTAGCATGTAAACATTCTGGGTAATTTACAAATTCAACAATCAAACCCAAAATCCTTACACGCTGAATAACAATCTTCGTTACATGATGACTTGTACTAGAGTTTAAACGCTCAATTGTAAACTCATTTTAGCGTGTAATGATGTCTTTGGGTAATTTGAAGCTTAAAAGACAGAAATCAATCATAAAAAACACTGCATTGTTCACAAGAATAAATTAAAACTCTAAGTTCAACAGTCTTTAATCCAAACAAGGTAGATACCTATAGTTTGTTGATGAACAGTTCATCGGCAATGAACAAACCACTTTTTCACTCAACAGTACAACTTTTTGAAAACCTTTTTCTCACACATCCTTTTCGAAGAAGTTTAAAAGCCAAAAAGTTTCTTTTTGGATTCATTTCAGTTTTATATTATATTATTATTTTTTTCAAATTTCAACAAAAAATAAGAGCAAAATTCAGTGCCACATCACATATTCATTAAAGGTATACTTGTCCAAAAAACATTTCCCTTGGATAAGAAAAGAAAACTTATTGAGATTTGACAGTTTTGAGCAGACCCATAAGTTTTGGGCTACTTATGAATTTTGCTCTATATAAAATCTCCATTTAAATCAGTAGGTGTGGTGCACTGGTGCTCTACCAATAACATTGCACGTACGCAAAAACTCTATTTCATATGTAAAATGCTGAATTTTTTTCAATTTCTGGTCAAACATGACTTCTTGTCCACCAATCATTCTTTCTGTATTTGCCACAAGGCTCACAACAGATATCATTATAAAAAGGGTAAATTGCAATCATACCCTTAAGGTTTGAGGCAAAGACACTTAGATGGAAAAGTTTAGTTATTCTACACTAACACCCCTGTATTGTCGAAAATGCCCTTATATAATAATAAAATATAAAAGTATTTTTACACTAACACCCAAGGGCATTTTGGACCTTACCATGGTCAAATAGGGGTGTGAGTGTAGAATAATTAAACTTTTCCATCTAAGTGTCTTTGCCTCAAACCTTAAGGGTGTGAGTGTAATTTACCCTTATAAAAATATCACTTTTAGAATTTTTGTAACTCATTGAAAATGCAAACGGGTGTGCAAGTGCAACAGAAAAAATGAGGGTTAATTGCACAAACTTACCTTGTATTTTACCTTTGTAGCAAAATGTTCAACAAATGGCCTTAATTACACGAACGACCCCTGCCGTTAGTGGTCAACAGTTAGATTTAATGGTTGACTTTAATGATCAAGGGTAAAATAGTCATTTTAACATCAAATAAAACTAAAAATTTAAAACTATCTCATTACTTTTTATTATTGCATGTTTACTAACAAAAGAATGATTAAAAGAACCTATTAATGTATATAATCATATTTCAACCCCAAATAAAAAACAATTCTTTAAAATTCTTCATCCCCATCTAAGATCTACTTCATCAGATGGAACAGCAGTCCACATCTGATGAACCGCCTATCCACAAAAAAGGGCTTTTGTTTTGGACAAGGGAGGAGATCGATGGTGTGGAGCTCGCTACAGATTCGAAGTGTGAGAGGGCAGCGTCAGGGAGCTCGTCACCGATGGAAGAGGCAGAAACGATGAGGGATTTGGCAGGAAAAGAGAGGCTTTGGTAGTGGTAGTCCATCACCGACGAAGCTCCCTTCTCTATTCCAAGGGGAGCGGCGCTCCATTCACCTGCGGAAGATGGAGCCGTAGCTCCATCTTTGATCCATCTGTTTTTTTGTATATTTGGGTTTTTTTTTTCTAATTAAATCCATCTCAGATAGATTTCCCATTCCTATGTTCCTTTTTTTTTTGTCAATATTTTTTTCTAATTGGAAAAAAAATGGCCTGGTGCGGATCAAAATGGTTTCCGGGTATATCGAGCGATGATCGATGCGGTGGGGCTGTTTTTGGTGCGGGTCGGCGACGGCGGCGTTGGTGGTTGTCTTCTAGGTTTGGGATTGGGTTTGTGTTTGAGATTGAATTTGTGTTTGGTGGCTGGGTATGTGTTTGGTGTTTTAGATTTTGAGTTTTTGCTTTTTTTTGTTGTGATGATTTGGTGGAGATTGATGATGGTGATGAAGATTTTGGTAAGATTTTTGGAGATGATGATGATGGTGAGAAGATGATGTTTTTCAATTTTTTGAGAAAAGATTTGTACATATTAATATTGTTTTGGAGAAGAAGATGATGTTTACAGTACGATGAGGATTTTCAACTCCCTCTTCTGAGCATGGTTGAAGAGATTTGCTAGCAGAATCAAACCTATAAGTTTATCTATCCTTTGTTGGTCTAAAAAAAATGATGTTTCCTTCTTTTCTTTTTTTCAATTTCGTTTTTGATGGATCTAGTCTTGGTTTTGGTGGAGATGTTTCTTTTATTTTTTTGTTCTTTTTCAATTTCTGGGTTTCATTTTCCAGGTAGTTTGAATGTGATGAACTGATTTTCTGGGTAGTTGAATCCCATTTTCCAGGTGTTATATGATCCGATTGATTTTGTTTTATGAAATAAATAATAAAATAAATAATAAAATAAATGATAAATAATAACTAAGGGCATTTTAGACTTTTCTTATCACCAAGACAGTCAAAGGTTAAAAATAACCGTTGACCACTAACGGTAGGGGATGTTTGTGTAATTAAGACCATTTGTTGAATATTTTGCTTCAAAGACAACGTAGGGTAAGTTTGTGCAATTAACCCTTTGCTATACAGCTCACTTTCAGTTATGTAACAAAAACGACGACTTGGGTACTAATGCACAATATGTTCAAATTCTAAATAATTGAAATATGGGCTATCAAATTTAATAGTACACCCACATTAAATGAAATTACATGTACCATAGACTTTAGATTATATATATACTGAATGTCATTTGTTAATGAGTGGGACAACCTTCCACAGACACACCAGGAGCTGTAGGGCACTGTGCAAGGGGACAATGATCTCCCACATCTAAACCCCACCAGTTAACTCCATAGATATCATTTATCTGTAGAGTTGCACTTGTTAACAGAAATTGAAAGGCAATTCCCAGGTCCAGCCCATTTGCCAATACATAATTGTACTTGGTCCACCAATCTTTATACTTGTTATATATAATTACATTGAAGAGGACCCCCACAGTTATCCAAGACCAGTAATTCACTGCCCCAGCTGCCAGCAAAAATAAGACACCTCCAAATATATTTGGTACGTTAATGCTTTTGATCCATTTTTTCTCAGGAAAATACTTTGACATTGCCCAAACCAACAATGGTGGAATCACACCGATGAAGAGGAAATAGAAGAGTTTCGAGTACATACCCTCAGGAAAAAATACACGCCTTGGACCAATCGTGCCCCAAATTATCGAGTTGTCATAGACTGTATGCTGTGTAGGACATGTCCATGGACTACCCTTAGGTAAGTTTTTTGGGTCACATATGTTTTCAACGGTTGATATAAGCCACCATGATGTACAGAAATTTACTACAGCTGAGATGATACCTCCGGTTAATTGTGCCACAAACATTGATTTAGGGGGAATCTTCATGTAATGACCTATTTTCAATTCATACATAAAATAAAGAGCATGAGACATAGCAGAATTACTAACTGCTTTGAAAACCAAGTTCGCTATTGGCTTGCCAGGATAGATGTATCCTATCAACATTTCTGAAATAAAGTTGAACTCAATATTCTGCAAAACATTTGGACATAAATAAGAGACTACATTAATTGAATAATAGAGCTAAACATATATAAGAAATTAACTAACCTGACCAGTAGTGGCTTGAACTACACCAATGGGTAGAAGAAAAATCATCACTAAGAGACATGCTAACAGGACACCCCAATATGGAAGCTGTAATTGCTTCTCAAATTTTATGCAACCGAACATTCCAAAGCCAATTACTGAAAATATAATTGCATAAAACCACCACTGAGGAACATGATTGTATTTCTTCATTAGCCTATTATGGACATCTTCTCTGGTGCTGTTACCACTATCATATGCATTCTTGAATTGTCGCCATGTCTCCCTGTATTAAGAAACACAAATGGCATGACGTACAGGTAGATGCAAAATGTAATTTAAGCTAAGAGAGAGTGGCATTACCTTCCATGAAAAACTATAAAATGAGTAAGAGTGGCTGTGACAGCAGCAAAGCCAAACCCAGTACAAAAAAGATACACAACACTAATATACAACTTTGAGTAGCTTTCATAACCCTTTTGATTGAATGTGAGATCATTCTCATTAATAATATTTGATATATTATAATGCTGACCATTTTTGTCGAAAAGATCTAGAGAGTTAAAAGGAAAATGTCTTGCATTGTTTGAATTAGTCCAATAGGCAATTGGACATATTATGTAGAGAAATAATATGAATCCAACTGATGTATTAACGATTGTGGACAACGGGTAAGCGATTGGATTTCCTATATAACCAGATATTGCAGACCAATCAAAGGTGAAGGAACCAATGCCAAAGCCATTGCGACCAGAGCCAATAAGCTGAGCTATGACCGAGTGTTTCCAGAACCAGCAAACAACAGAGAGAGCACTAATTGAAGGGAAAAAATAGCCTGGTATTACAGCATAGGCAAAGCTGGCGACTGCTACTACAAAAAAAAAACTGAAGTTTCGATATCCCTCTTTTAGGCCTCTCTTCGACTTCGTGTACTGCCCTATATGTTAAAACTTAAAAGCCTTGGTCAGCTTTCAAACATGCAATTATTCACAAAAACACTCATTTACTCTTACCTGTAGAAAGATACGTCAAGTAAGGTAAGAGGGTACCACATGTAAGGATTATACACTAAAAACTTCATAAAGATTCCTGCGAACCCATAACCAAGCACCTGTTGCATGACCAATATAATTACAGATTTTATATGAATACAATGTTGGAGCTCAAGCTTTTGTAAAAGAAAAGTTTAATAACACGTTAAAAATAAATTGTTGACAATTACCTGGATTGCCAGAGCCATTAGTAATCCAATCAAGAAATTTAAATATTTCTTGTAGAAGATCTTCCTCACTACCATAATTAATATACTGTAAGGAGAATCCGACCCAGAGTTAGCCAAAATAGAGAGCAACACATGTTTTTTAATGTTGAAAGGTCCTGGATTCATTGAGAAGCTCCATGTTGTTCCTGGAACTTTCACAGGTTCAGAAGGAAGTTTTGCTGCCATTAATTTTCCAAAGAAGACAAGAACCATTTGTACAACACTGGACGGAATATCGATATAGTTCTGACGATACATGAAGAACTGTGTCAAAAAAGCTAGAATGAAGCATGTAATAGGTCCTAGAACCCAAGTTCGAAATGTTAAGGTTGGCAAAGTTGGGTCGTCCCTGACAGGAATTGTAAGCCTTGCTCTATTGGAGAATCATTGATAATCTCATCATCATCTGTGAATACCAACGTCATTGACCATTCATCATAATACAAAACATATTGTAGCTACTACATTGATCATATCAAAATTTGTTTCATTTTTTATTTTTTTTTACCTGGAAATATATTATTATTAAATAATCATTTGAATAACAACAAATTCAAGTGAATACCCTATGATTTATCATTCATCTAAAAGCAACATTCGAACTATATTAGATTTCATCAGGAAATTAAACTTGAAAGGCATCTAGGATGTGTCTTTTGAAATGTTATTTTGTTTTTGTTTTTCGTTTTGTTGCAGCAGACTATAATATCCATGAAAATATAATCAAAATCACCCAAACCACATGATGATTTCAAACATTGTACTCAATGACATTCAAAAATTTTGACATGATAGAACATACCTTCATGATCCCTTTGAATTATCTTGTTTTCCATAGCCAAACACATACACACGAAGACTCAAGTTCTCCCAATTTTGAAAAGCTAATTTGATTCTTAATTTCTATCTTTTTATATTCTAATAGAATACATAGGAATCAACCGGTCAAATTTACTAAATATGATAGATGAAAAGACTCTAAATATGCTAAACAACTCATGATTAGCAACTTCAATTCCTTCAAAAATAAAAAAGTCATAATTAGCAAGTATAACTTAAAATGGAATGCAAGTAATTAGTATATTCTGCAAATCAATTCATAATTGTCCCCTTACGATCAAATTGGAAACACAATATTAAAGTTCCTAAAAACAAATCCCCAAATGGAGTAATATTTGACCAGAATCTGCTACTGAACCACTATTACTAGTTTACAAAATTTTTAAAAAAAATCCTAAATGTTTTCCAAATTTTTTTCGTTGTGGATATAGAAATCAAGCAAAAACAACTATATTTCAAAATATTTAGGATGATATTCTGAAAGATATTTACATATTGTTTTATTTATTTAATTAAAATAAGGATAATTACCTTGGTAGCCATCGAATTGATGACACACTATCTGGTCATTAGATTGGAAGGTTGTTCCAAAATTATCATTTTTTACGAACTTTGTAACACTAATGGTCATTCCATCAAACTCCGTTATAACAACATTAACTTCTTGTTCACTTGGTTCACTTCTTATATATATATAAGAGAGAGAGAGAGAGAGAGAGAGGATGTTATAGTTTTATTATCATCATAAAAATTATTTTAAAATCTATGAGAGAAAAATAATTTTATTTATTACAGTAGAACCCCTGTAAATTAATCTCCTATTAATTAATATCCTCTCTAAATTAATAAAAAATCTCGGTCCCGACTCGGGCCAGTGTAAAAAATTAATAAACCCCTCTATCGTAATAATTAATAATTTCTTTTTGAAACCTAGTGTAAAATTTCGGTCCCGACTGTCGCATAAATTAATAATTTCATAAAAGTACAAAATATATTATAAATTATTCAAGAACTAGAAAAGTATTTCAAGATGCTAGTTTGCACTAGGTCACTATGTTTGATATTTTTGACTCCATCCTTCATCTTTTGAATTGTCCTGAAGAAGCTATTATCATCATCTTCTTGTTGTAGTCAAAAGGTTTCAATTAAATTTAGCATTTCAACAACATAACCTTACTTGTAGAGATTTAGATACTTTATGACTATCGTCGTCGTTATCTATCTCAACCACTGTTATAGGTAAAAATAGTCGTGAAAGGCATGTCACCACCATAAGAGGCCACATAAGCAGAAGTGAAGGGAAATCAACATAAGTAGCAAAAACCCAAGACAACCCAACCACAGACCAAGGAAATCGGCTCGGGCAAACACAGCCTACTCGGACATACTCGGGGTTCAGCTAGAAAGATAGTTGCGGAAACTCACTCCCCAAACATATGGGTAGAATCAGCAACTAGCGCCTCTACAATAAGCTATAGTGCAACTGCTCAGAACTCACCAAGGAAACAAGCAGGTCTCCCGTAAATAAAGGAATAAGAATCCTGTCCAAATTAGGACTCAGCCAAACCAGAAGATACGCTACACCAAAATAGGAAAGCGAGTCCTTTTAGGACTGAGAAAACTCCCAAAACCTAGGCACCACGACACCAAACCCTAGTAATACCCACAAACCCTAAACAACTATGTATAAATACCCATGTAAAACACAAATAAGGAGTACGTGAGAATTGAAAGGAGAGACTAGAGTGTGTATTCAATTAATAGTTTTTATAGTAGATTTGACTTCTTTGCTTAGGCAACAACCCGTCGATGTTTCTCCGGACATCGGAGTTTTACCACCTATTTTTGTTCATCATTGCTAATACTTTGTAGTGTTAATTTCAATCATTCTCATTCATAAAATTGATATCAAATCGTTGATTGAGTGACTACGAAAAATCACCATCAACAACCACATTATCATTATTCTGCCTTGTGATATCATTGATGGTAACCTCTTCAGTTAGAGTGTAACACACTTCTTCAAATTTGGTGGTATATAGTGCACTGTGATGTTCCTGTGTTGGATGTGATTAGGTAGCTCTATAAGTGGTACATGGGCAGTGCAATTGTCAATGAGAAGCAAACCTTTCGATTTGCCATGGGCAGTGCCATTGCAATTGGGAATCCTAAAAAAAAGGAACTTCTCCTGAGGAAGAAAACCGACTAAACAAGGAATTCCGAAAAGGAACCTTCCCTAAACAAGAAAACCAACTTCTACACGTTTTTTAAAGACAAAATAACATTTTACAAGGTCAAACCCTTCAAATTAATAACCTCTCTAAATTAATACTCAAGGATAGGTCCCAAGAATATTAATTTAGAGGGGTTCTACTGTATTATTTTTTGAAATATTAAAAGTAATTTTATTATTGATGATGCTAATTCTTTTACAATAAAAACCTTTAGACATAAGATATTACAATAAATGGAAATATAAAATAATATGGAAACAAATCAAATACAAAAGTAACAACATATATAAAATCTTTTATATATGCTAGATACTAATTGAGAGAATCAATTATCAGACATAAACAATTGTTGTATATAATTTTATCATAAACTCGTTAGCATGCATCAATGAATGCACATTTATGGGGAGATTGTACGTGATTAAATTTAAAACTATCATATACACTTTAATTTCCATAATCATAGCTTCTATAACTCAAAGGCTTGTTGTTGACAAGGCAACCCAGAAATTTTGAGTGCTCTAAAAATCACACGCACAGGAGTTTTTTTTTTTTTTTTTTTTTTAGTTGTAGCTTGTAGGATTGTACAACTGATTGTAAAACTGCTGGTAGTTGGGTATAGTTAATAATTAGCAAAACTTTTAGTGCAATGTATCTCTTAGCAGGAAAAACTTAATAATAATAATAATAATAATTAAGAATTTCAATAAAATTAATTAATTAGTAAAACTATAAATAATAAAAATAAAAAAAATAAAAGCATTTTTAGGGACGAATAACTTATTTCGTCTCAATAGATGTCCTATTGAAATAAATATTTTTCGTCCCTAAAAGTCTCGTCATGTTTTCACGCTTAAGGGACCTATAATTTACTTTGTCTCAATAGACATTCTATTGAGACAAATTTTATTCGTCCCTAAAAGTTTGGTCAGGTTTGCACTTTATAAGGATGAATAATTTATTTCCTCCTAATAGACATTCTATTAGGACGAATCTAAAAGTCTCTTTATGTTTAACGTTTTTAGGGATGAATAATTTATTGTGTTTCAATAGACATCCTATTAGGAAAAATAAATTAAAAAAAATTCGTCCCTAAAATTTGTTGTTCCTATAGCACAAATTTGCTGTACTGGCTCCTTGGTCAGTAGTATCTTGGTCATCCAAATAACTACTAACACCAATACCACAATAAATCCTAAGTTGTTCAAGTCTTTAATTCCCTTACCACAATAGATTCCTAAGTTGTTGAAATCTTTAATTCCCTTACCACAATAATATATTCCAAGTTGTTCATGAAATCTTTAATTCCCTTATATGAAATCATTTGATCCCTTTCATAATATTGTCTTTCCAATTTGTTCTTCTTCTTTGCCCACTTGAAGAAAAAAAACAAAATTCAACAAAACCCTCTCTGCTTGTCAATCGAAAGAAGCTGAAACACAACGTGCTATGATCATTTATCTAGTGTGATTTGATTTATTAATATACTGATAGTCTTAATGTAGTTGATTATAATGACTATTTTTTCTTTTCATACGAATTACGGTATAAACTTTGTGGTTGCTACAGGTTGATTCTAAAATTATAATAAAGATAAAACGATATACTATCACCAAGATCAATTTACGTATTTTTTTCAATGTTTTTTTCCTATCTCAAAATAGGATTGAAACTAAGGGGTCGTTTGTTTTTTGTACTTAAAACTTAATGAGTCTAAATATAAATTATTAATTTTTTTTTTTAAGGGGTCAAACAACTTAAAAATACCAAAAAACAACTTAAAAATAAAAAGTAAGAAATCATAGCTTTTAACTTAATTCCAAATTATTGAATTGCATTTAATATATTTTCTTCCAAGATTATCCTACCAAAGATAACATATTTCCAATTTTATCATAATTTTATATTATACAAATTTATTTCTTTTAACCTATTACTTATGATAACATCTCAAAACAAAAAACATTAATCACATTATCACTTTCAACCATTTTGAAACTTCAATTCAAAAAAAAAAAAAAAAAAAAAAAAAAAATTTAATCAAAATCATTTCTAAATCATTATTTATCCTATTTGTTTTTTTTTTTTTTTAAACAAAATTATTTATCATATCTTAGTCATGAATAATATATTGTAATTATTACATAAAAATGGTTTAAGATTTGTTAAATTATTTTTTATTTAGTTGTTTGTATCATATAAAATAAAAATACATAATAATTAATAATAATAAGGGTATAAATGTCAAATTACTTGTTTAACCATTTTATATTTAAAAACAAGCAAGTTGACATTCTATTCAGAGGTAATAAAAATAAAAAAACAAACATATCATTCAGATTCAGATTTCAGTCACTATTTAGTTTTTAGTAAAATTAAGGACTATTCAGTCTTCAGATAAAAAAACAAACGACCGCTAAGGGTCCATTTGATTTTTCCACTTAACACTTAACGGCTTGTTTGGTTGGGATTTTGAAAAACTTCTATTAATAAAATATCTAATTGTAGTAGATCTATTAGAAATAGAGTTTTTGAAAAAGAAAAAAAATATATAATTGTTTGATTTGTAGACTTTTTTTTTATAAAAAAAAATATCTATTTGAAGAAGCACATCCCTATCAACTTTTACACTTAACTGGGTCGTTTGTTTTTTCCACTTAAAACTTAATATGTCTGAATTATAATTATTAAGTTGTTTTGTTTGTTTTTTTTTTTAAGTGGTCAAACAACTTAAAAATACCAAAAAAAAAAACTTAAAATAAAAAGTAAAAAATCATAACTTTTCATTTAATTGCAAATCACTGAATTGCATTAAATGCAATTCAAAATATTTTCTTCCGATATTATCCCCTATATATAACATATTTCCAATTTCATCATAATTATATATGGTATAGAAATCTTTATTTTAGTATATTAATTATTTTTAATAGCTTTAAAAATAAAAAGAACCCTAATCACTTCTCATATTGGTGTTTAATATCAATACTTTATTATGATATTAGGGTGATGTATTTATATATATATATATATTTAGATTGTTTTGTGTGAGTTTTCTTGCTGCCCCTTTTATTTAAAATTGTTTTTTTTTAAAGTGTTTTGTGTGAATTTTCTTACGGCCCCTTTTATTTTTTGAAGAAAAAATAAAACATTTTCTTTTCTTAGTAAAAATGAAGTTTGTTTGTAATCGAAGAAGAAGATCATGATCATATGTGTTCTATATAATTATTATTTTTGGATTGTTTTTATTACATATTATATGTATAATTGTTTAATATAGGTATAAATGTAAAATTACTTATTTTCATACTATTTTACTTTTAAAATAAATAAATAAATAAAAAAAAGCAAACGTGTTGACAATACATTCAGATGTGAGGTAAAACAAAAAAAGATAAACATGTCATTCAAGTTCAGATTTCAGTCCCTATTTAGTCTTTAGAAAAATTCAGGACCGTTCAGTCTTCAAACAAAAAAACAAACAACCCCTAAAGGTCCATTTGATTTTTCCACTTAACACTTAACGGCTTGTTTAGTTGGGTTTTTGAAAAACCTCTATTGGTAAAAGATCTATTTATAATAGAATTTTGGAAAAAATATATATATATATATATAATTGTTTGGTCGGTAGAATGCGGACGGTAGAGATGTAAAAAATAAAATAAAATAAAATAATAATTTGATATTATTTAATCAACAATGATCATGTGACTATGTGAGTCAAATGAGTTAGAGTAGTAGTGTTTAGGGATGGCAATTAAACCCGAACCCGTGGGACCCGCCTGAACCCAACCCGCTTAAAGAGGGTTTGGGTTGGGATAAGTGTACCCATGGGCGGGTTTGGGTTTGAAAATTGTACCCGTCACGGGTTCGGGTTTGGGTATGGATTTGGAAAAAAATCCATACCCGAACCCGTGTACCCACGAACAATAAAAATTATATAATATTTTATTATTTAAAATATTATAAATATTATAAATTTAAACTCCAATAAAAACTTTTTAATTATATAGAGAATAAAATGTAAACATTTCAATCTATTAAGTGTTTTTATTCTTTAAAATTATAATATTTCATATATTTAAATAATTTTCAAAAAAAAAAAAATTGGCGGGTTCGCGGGTTCGTGGGTTTTACCCATGGACCCGCTTGTTTCACGGGTTCATGGGCGGGTTTGGGTGTCCCCCAAACCCGCGTGTAAAACCCGAACCCGAATGCGTTTATTTTCGCGGGTTCGCGGACGGGTTTGGTAGACACAAAATTTCATGGGTTTGGGTTTGGATTTTGCCGAACCCGCCCCATTGTCATTCCTAGTAGTATTAGAGTAGCATAAGATTACTTTCTCTTTTTTCTAACACATCAATGTCACATCAATCTCCTTTTTCTTTATATATCATTCCGCATCCCAATTCTCCCCCACACTTTCTCTATTTCTCACACACGTTCTATTCTCGTCTCTTCTCAGTTCCAATTCTCTCTCACTTTCCATTAATTAATAATCATTAATATTAGATAACTTAAAAATTAGGATTGAGATCCCCTATCCATCTTATTTTTGCTCATCTTTCAAGCATTCACTGACATGTGGCAAACAAGTAAAAGAATGGTTGAGATTAGTTTATTTTTATTTTTTTTCTCTATTTCTCCTGAAACGACACCGTATGTTGACTCAAACAAAAAAATTTAACCGTTTAACTTTTGTTTTTTCTCTCTTTTCCTTTTCCTTTTCCTTAATTTTAGTTTTTTTTTATTTCTTTCTCCTGCTTCTGAAACGACACTGTATGTTGACTCAAACAAAAAAAATTATTGGTTTTTTTCTCTCTTGCGGCCAGATGAGAGGTTAGTCACGACGGTGCGATTCAGAAAAAAATAAAGTAAACCAATAATTTTAAGAGCAATGAGGGTGAGAAAGCCGAGTCTGTTAAGAGCAGTTGGATTAGAAGAAGAATCATCTAACTCCTCCAAGGATGCCTCTCGTTCGCTGTCTTTTCCAAAGCCGATTCTGTTAAGAGCAGTTGGATTAGAAGAAGAATCGTCCAACTACTCCAAGGATGCCTCTCGTCTGCTATCTTTTCCAAAGCCGTCTTGGGTCGTCCGAACTGAGGCAAAACAAATCAATCTCTTTCTCACAAATCCATCAATTCATACATTAATTATTTGTGTTTCTATTTCTGTTGTTGCAGTCAAATGTTCGAAAACATGTAAGGAAGAAGCCAGATCCACCTTGCGTTGTTTGAGTTAAACAATTAATTTTTTTTTGTTTGAGTCAACATACGGTGTCGTTTCAGGAGAAAGAGAAAAAAAAAATTAAACTAATCTCAACCATTCTTTTACTTGTTTGCCACATGTCAGTGGATACTTAAAAGATGAGCAAAAATAAGATGGGTAGAGAATCTCAATCCTAAAAATTAACCTAAAAATCAATTCAAATGATATGTAAAGTGGTTTTTTATTAACCACATCATTCCATGAATTTTATGGTGATAACAACTCACTTGTTATATTATTTATGTTAAATTTTAGATTAATTATTAGGGTTGTATAGTATTACTCATTAATAATTCTCTCCATCGGTTTTTTTTTTTTTTTAATTTGAAAAATTATATAAATCCGGGGTTTTTTTTAAGGGAAGCCTCAGAACCTAGGTGTAAGAGGTTTACCATCGAACCAACCTCATTTCGTCACTTGATCACTCCATCACTCAATCACTTTGATTTTTTTTATTTTTTTTTTTATTAATGAAATTTTCTAGTACCATTGAAGTTTTATTATTATTATTATTATTACTTATATATATATATATTAGCCCACCCTATCAAAAAATCATGGGTGCGCCCCTGGGTTTGTAGACTTAAAAAAAAAAAAAAAAAAAAAAAATCTATTTGAAGAAGCATCTCCCCATGATTTTTTGCCGAGTAGAGGTTTAAATTCTACTAATTTCTACTCAATTTAAAACAGAAAATCTTAACAACCAAACCAAATAACTCTAAAATACTCAAATAGAAAAATTGTAGACCTTTAGAGACAGTAGAAAGCTCAACCAAACAAGCACTTAATATGTTCTATTAAGTTGTTTTGTTTGATTTTTTTAGTTATAAAATAACTTGAGTAACTCTTAAAATCACTTTTTAATAAAAACTATTTTTTTTCACTTTTCACTTAACTAAAAACAACTTAAATTTATAATAATTTTAATTCCTAAAACTATCCTCACAAACAAAATATATTTCTTGTTTTTCATTCTCGCATAACTCCAACCTTATTAATATATTTTTTTTCTTCTCACCTTTACAAAAAAAATTAGCAACCATAAAACCTAGCTACTTTAGGACTCAAACAACACCATTGGAATCTAGATTTCCAGCTTTATCATGTTTTTTTTTTCTTTTTTCTTTTTTTTTTGAAACAGCAAATTTATTGATAAAACATTCTACAAAATGCAATCCAAGACTAAGCAACACATCCCCAAACATAGAAGGGAAACAACACAACACACCAAAACAAGGGCAAGATAAAGACGCACATAAACTTCCCCTAAAACATACAAACAGAGACCAGCTTTATTATGTTAAGGACCATTTTGTTTTTCATAATTTGATTAGTTTTATTAATTTTATTTTAGAGTTTGACTTTTTTTTTTGCTTGTACAATTTCGGATGATACCAATCATTAAATTATCAAAGTTCCACACAACAAAATTGAAGTGAGGGTCTCAAACTATAAATGTTTTAATTTTTTTTTTTAAATTACTTGTTTTTTAAACTATTTAAATTACTTATTATATATTATCTTTTAATTTATTAAAATGTAAATATATGACAAATAATATTTTAAATTACTTGACAAGGTTGTCTTTTAATATATTAAAATATAAATATATAACAAATAATATTTGAAAGGGTATAGATATAAAAGTATTTATTTTCAGATATAAAACTATAAATCTTGACATGGGTGAACATGCGTTGTTTGAATTTTGCTATATGATCGTCTGGATCTATTGTGCCTTCAAATTGCTTCATGTTAAGGAAACTGAATTTCCTAGGCATCTCGATGAGGGTTATCGCGTCGATGAAAGGCGAATCTACGAAGCTATTTGTTGTGCTTCTCTCAATTAGCACAGGTACTCCGGGGATCCTTTGGATTAGGGCCTCCATTTCTGTAAATTTGCGAGAAAGTTCAGGGTCAGCAAACAAATGTAAACTGGAATAAGATTTTACCAAATTTGGAGTCGATCGTAGTGATAATGGCGTCTTGAGAGCATTGTCTGGCATCAGATCTATGACTGGATTTTGCTCTTGCAAAGCTTCGGGTCGAACAGGTAAATTATTCGGATCGTGTTCGATTGGAATTGTTTGGGTCGCGCTTTGATTTGTTCCAGCGTCGGGGATCGGTTTTGGCCTTTGTGGGTCAGTGGGCGCGACCGGGGCTGTTCTATCGATAACATGCTCGATGTCAAGCATTGGGATCGGTAGCTCAGGTGCCATGTTGCTAGGTGTTCCGTCGATGATGGCTAGCAATTCTACGTTACGAGTTCGAACCGCAACATTTTTAGCTTTGAGCATTCGTAGTTTTTCAGCGTCAGCGGTCATCTGGGCAGTCAACATGGTGATCTGTTTCTCGATAGTAGGGGTGTTTCTGTCTCCCGACATCGTGCGAAAGTTGTCTACTTGATTCAACTAGGTTGTTATGAAATTGCAATGAGCCCTATGGTGGGTGCCAAACTGTAGGTGGTCGATCTACAATTGAGATGGGTCAGATCGGATTCAAATCAGGCCCAAGCAATTTAGGTTCAACTCGTCGAATCTGTCGCGTCGAATGCTATTGAACCTGTAGAAAGACATAAAACAGCACAAGACAGTAGAAAATGAAGGAATTGAAAGGGGGTTATAAAATCTTAGCCTTAGTTAAGCTTAGGCTGAGCGTTTAGATGCCGGTTGATCGTGACTGAAGGAAATGACAATTTCCGGTGATCGGAATTCGTACTAAACCAGAGTTTCAACGTACCAAAGCTTTGATATTGATATATAAGAATCGAGAGAGTTCTTCATCCATGGATCCCCCTATTTATAGATGCTGGGGCTGCTAGGCATGGATATGGTGGAGTATCTGATCTTAGAAATCTCGACCGGATTTCCTGGGATACTGAATCAAGCATTTGAATTGGTTTGAGTCATCTTCTTAATTGCTCACCAGCTTCAAATTAATGACCTAGTCAAAGGTGACTTGATGCTAACAGGTGGGTCGACCCATGTCATGTGGGCCGTTTCTGGATCCACACTTGTTTAGCTTGGGCTTCTAAACGATTGGGTCTAGGAGCCATTTTTGGCTACCACAAAGCATACACCATGCATAAAGTATACCTTGCACATAAAATTAGAATTTAATGAGAAAAAATAATCTTCCTCTACCACCATTAAAGTGCTCTCAAACTCTCTTGGTTTTAGTCAGCTCTTTTATTCATTTGTTGAACACTTTGCTTTTTCTATCAAACATGATTTCACATTTTCACACATATGTAGCACCATAGCTTGGAATTCAAGCTGCTCTGATCTAATAAAATCCTAGTGAGGTCCATTAATGAGAGATGATAATAAAGTGAGGTTTATTATCCATGAACGTAAGAAAATTGATGAATAATTGTGGGGAAATTTTGATTTACGTAGTTATTGTTTCGCCTAACGACATTTAGAGGAATAAAATATTTTATTAAATTTTGGTTGTAGATAGTGATTTTTTGAGTGGTGAATGGCGATAACCTCATCCATGATATTGTTGTTTTTAGAAAGAGTAATGTGAAGGACGCGTAATGTATGTAAACATTTTTTATTCATTGTTTTTTGAAAAAAAAAAAAAAAACAAATCAGTGTTTTTGGTTTCAATTTGGAAACCAAAAAACGCGTTTAGTAACAAATACTGATGGTAGTATATACTGAAAGGTGTATTTTGAAAATAAGAACGGTAAAAACACATGTGGATTAACTAAAAATATAAAATTTTGTAATATTAATTTTGATTTTGATTTTTACATGGGTAAATTGCAATAAAGTAGCTTAACATTCAGTAAAAATGCAACAAAATTGTACTTTTACCAAAATCACAGGTAAGTACATTTGATTCTTTAACTAATCCTTAACCGTTATAGTTAACATATGTTAGAATGTCCTAAACGGTAAAAAGGTATTTTTCTCTTTAATTTTTTTTCTTACAATAATTAAATTAATAGAAAAAAAAATTATGCCTCACAAATTACAGTTAAAAAAAATTGTAGAAATACAAAAACAAATAGAGAATTGTTGTAATTTTATGGCTTCCCCACCAAACCTCTATTGTTGGCTTCCACACCAAGCCTCTATTGTTGGCTTCATCACTAAGCTACTAATTGCCTATATATATATATATATGGCTTCTATTGTAATGGTGAGAGGTTGATCAGCCAAAGCTCATTTGAAATCAATACAACAAATATGTTCTCCCATCTCTCTCTCATATTTACTCTCTCATCTTATTACTGATATATATATCTCGTCTCTCTCATCTCAGTTTCCCTCATTGTATTTCTCTATCTCATCTCTTATTTTATTACTTATTTCATCTATTGTTCTTTATTAATTTATAACACGTTATCAGCACGATCGTATGTAAGTAAAAAGTATCTCTAGGTGAGTGATTTACTTACGGCTCGATATTCGTGTGTGTAAGTAAAAAAGGATCTCTGATGGGTGATTTACTTACATCTCAATATTCTGAATCTATTTATAGTTCCGTATACAAGATGGCTTATGCCGTCAACGGATCCTCTATATATAGTTCTGGATTTATTTAAACTGTTTAAATATTCTGTATTTATTTTTATGCAATATATGGGACTGGCTTATGCTGTGTCTCGGGACTGGCTTTATGCTGTGTCTCGGGATAAACTGTTTAAATATTCTGTATTTATTTTTATGCAATTTATGAGACTGGCTTATGTTGTGTCTCGGGACTGGCTTTATGTTGTGTCCTAGGACTGGCTTTATGCTGTGTCTCCAGATAAACTGTTTAAATATTCAGTATTTATTTTTATACAATATATGAGACTGGCTTATGCTGTGTCTCGGGACTGGCTTATGCTATGTCTCGGGACTGGCTTATGCTATGTCTCGGGACTGGCTTTATGCTGTGTCTCCAGATAAATTGTTTAAATATTTAGCATTTATTTTTATGCAATATAAGAGATTGGCTAGACCGACTAACCAGAACTTAAAGTTTCTGGAATTACGATATTTAAGTCGGCATAGTTTTGAAAACCTATGAGAACCTGGAGTTCTAAATCCAGTGTTATATACAAGAATTCCATAATTTATTATTTGGAACCTGGGGTTTCAAATTCATTCAGAATCTGAAGTTTTCTGAATTTTATATATGAACTTATAGTCCGTGGTCGAACCGAGAGTTCGAAAAATTAATATGATCCATGATTTTATTTTATCTCATATATATGTATGAAGTGATATGCTTACATATCACTCATTTGAGAAAAAAAAAATGATTTACACATCTAACAGGAAGTTGTGAGTATTATAAAAATGTTTTAAGATCCTAAAGTATAATGAAACTGAAAATAATATTTTATCCATTTCATTCATATTTGATGCTCATGAAGAGCAATATTCAAAGAAGGATCGACACATCCAACGGGATGTTGTATCACAAAAGAGATTTAAGACCCTAACGTATAATGAAACTGAAAATAATATTTTATTCATTTCATTCATGTTTAATGCTTATGAAGAGCAATATTCAAAAAAAAAAAAAAAGTATCTACACATCCAACAGGATGTTGTGAGTATCATAAAAATGATTTAAGATCCCAATATCATGTATAATGAATTTGGAAATATTTTACAAGAAAAGAGAAGAAAAATGAGGTGTGTGCAGAAATTGTGTGAAGAACATCACTGCGCAATCTTGATCAAACTATTATATCTCTCTCGTCTAAGATCGGTTTGAGTTGAAATTTAGTTAGCATATTCTATTCTTGTAGTTCTTGAATATGTACAGTGGGATTGTTAATCAGAATTCTCTATGGTGAGTTCTGCAGCTCCGAACAGGGCTTGGCAAAAAATAGGGGAGAAAATTTCGGTATTGTGTAGATTTCAACGAAGAATGATATCTCTTTGATCTATGGTTCGATTTGAAATTTTGTCAAAACATTCTTCACTCGTGTTTCTACAATCTGATCGATTATATTATTGATCAAAATTTTCTGCAGAGAGATATACACCTCGAACAGAGCATCTGAGTTTATACTATTCTCTCTCTTGTTTCACTTATTGATATTCCGTATTTGTATTAATGATGTTATGTATATATATTTGTTGCAAAATTAAAAGCATGGATTCAGGCCATGATTTCTATATGGTTGGGATAATTAAATTTATCCATGCAATGATGATAGTGCAACGAATCAAATAATTCTACTGAATTATTATCATTTCAGATGAGATATAAAATGACATTACAAATAATGTCCATAAAATTTCCAAAAGGGAAAATATATGTCTTGCCGCTAGTGCAACGACTCATACGTTTCTACGGAGTCAGAAATATTTAACGAATTTAACTTTGTTGAGAGCAACTGTTATTTATGTATCAAGTCCAATGGATCTGATAGAAAGCTCTGGAAGAGCCACTATACTGTTATCAAACAATACTAAATTATGTGTTAATGATACTTGATATTATTCAAGCAGACCATAAAGAAATATGTTCAGTTCAAAAGCGTATAAGTTTAATACCGAATTAGATCCAACAGATCTGAATAAAGGCTCTAGAAGAGTCACAATCTTATTACTAGATGATATTAAATTGTGTATCAGTGATACTTTATTCAAGCAGAACATAAAGAAATCTGCTTAGATCAAAGACATATAACTTTATTAATGTCATTTGAGACCGTGAATAATAAGAATGTTGAATATATGTGCGTGATTCAGGCCAGAAGCTGATTATAGAAAAGCTGTGTGATTTATCATCTGGATCATATCACTGATCAAAAAGGGGTTGCATGTGAATATATTCATTCACCAAATAAACCATCTTATTCTAAAGTTGATTTTGAATCCCCATCATTCAAGAGGGTATATGTGGATATATCCATCCACCAAATAAATCCTTCCATTATTTTATGGTTCTAATTGATGCATCTACAAGATCATCACATGTTCATGTATTATCAAATCTCTCCAATTGAGATCGATGTTCAACATCCAGTTTTCACATGTACTCATAATCAAAATGGATCAGCGGAATCACTTATCAAACTTTTCCAGGTAATTTTGATAACTTTATCATTTTGATTCAATTACCAATTTCTATATGGGACGTTCTATAATACATGTTGATACATTCATCTATGATCATTACTTATCATCATTATTTACCATTACAACTTGTAATTGGTCATTGACTTGCTCACGTTTTTAAGATATTTGATTGTGTAGTATATCTCCTTATTATATATTTGGCATGATCTAAGATAAGAATTCTATATCATTATGAGATTAATATTGATTTTGATTAATCTTCTATTAGATCATTTAAACTTCTAAGAGTTTATATTTTTACGCACAATCTGTGTATTATTATATTGATTAATTTCCAAAATGGAAAGTTTCTCCAGAAAGAGTAAATGAAAAGTTACTCTTATATAAAATAGAGATACCAGTTCGGTTCTCTATATATAAATGTGTCTCATCTCAATCTTTGTATCACTAAAATACGAAAGATAATTGATCATCATATGATTATTAATCTGTTACCTGATATATTAAAGGTAACACGATTTTATAAGTTGTCATCTCATAAACCCCGGCCGGGTGATTATTCTTAAAGAATGATCAGAGTAAATGACAACAAATAAATCATCTGATGCATATCATAAGCTTATGAACCTTTTTAAAAGGTGTTATTATCATGATCCAAAAGTAAACAAAACTCGAGTTATAAATAAATCCACTTTCTCTAAATCAACTCTATAAGAGTCTGATATATCTAAAGAGACACGAGTATATGAAATGACTAAATCCATTGAAATTGAAGAAATCTCAACAGAGATACAAGTACATTGCAATTGAGAAAATTTCTATACAAGTCTATGAAATGACTAAATCCATTGAAATGGAAAGAAATCTCAACAGAGATACAACTATATTGAAATTAAGAAAATTTCTATAAAGTCCATATAGTAACTAAATCCATTGAAATGGAAGAAATCTCAACAGAGATTCAAGTATATTGAAATTAAGAAAATTTATATAAATCATATAAGAGAAATGTGGAATCATAAAGAAACAATCATTGATAATATATTTTTATATACAGTAGCGCTACTGAAATTATAAATGATAATTATGATATTCATAATATCAATGATTGTATACAAAAGGCATGATTGGCCTAAGTGAAAAGAAGCAATTCAAGAAGAATTGACTTCATATACCAAACGTAAAGTATTTAGACCAATAATACTCCAGATACCTGAAGATGTCAAACTAGTTGGATACTAATGGGTCTTTATACAAAAACGTAATGAGAAAAACGAGATCGTGAGATATGAGACACGACTCGTAGTACAAGGTTTCTCACAGAAACTTGGTATTCAATAGTGACAGATACAATTACGTTTCAAAATTTTGATAAATTTGGTTGCCTTTACAAGGCTTGAAATACGTCCTTTAGACGTAGTAATCATTTATCTATATGATTCACTCAATGCAGATATTTATAATCCTGGAAAGATTTAAAATGCTAAAAGCATATAAATCGAGATCTCGTAATCTGTATTTGATGAATATACAAAAATCCTTATATGGATTAAAAACAATCTGGACGGATGTGGTATAACCGTCTCAGTAAATATCTGATAAAATAAAGGTATAATAATTATATTATATACCCAAGTGTCTTCGCAAAGAAATCAGAATCCGAATCCGAATTTATTATATTCACAACATACGTTGTTGATATGAATTTAATTGGAGCTCCTGGAGAGCTCTTGAAAACTCCTGAATTTTTATAAATGAGTTTTAAAAAGAAGACGTGGGAAAGAAAATATTGTCTCGACCTGAAGGTCGAACATAAATCAAATGGAATGTTTGTCCATCAATCAGAATATGTTGAAAAGATTCTGAAAAGGATTCCATATGGATATTACTTTATAAAGCAAGTCTTTGCTTATACTTTCTCCAATCATTTATGATATTATTGAAGTTCAGCAATCTAGAAGATTGCTTCACAAGAATTTTTATCAGGGGGAGTGTCCCATCAGGGGGAACATATCAAATGAAGTTTATTAATCATATTGGGGTATAAGTGCATTGTACTCTTTTTCCTTTAATCAGGCTTTTGTCCCATTGGGTTTTTCCCGATAAAGGTTTTAATGAGACAATTCTCTAAGTACACCCAAAAATCTTTTGATTCATAAAAGATCATCATGAACATTACATTAATCTAGTAGATCATTGTATATATGTTATCTTGATCAAAATATCATTGTCACTATTACTTTGATCTTGCTAATCATCGTATATATGTTACCTTGATCCAAAAGATCATCATAAATATTACTTTGATCCGACAGATCAATGAATATCGTTGCTCAAGTTTTTATCCTACTCGGTTTTCCCTAACAAAGTATAAATATGAGAAATGTCTTGAAGAAAACATTAACTATGAACATATTTGCATTGTACTCTTTTTCCTTTCGATCAGGTTTTGTCCCACTGGGTTTTCCTGACAAGGTTTTAATAAGACAATCAGGGGGAGCAAAGTTTAGAACGGACATATGTGCACTATACTCTTTTTCCCTTCGTTCAGGTTTTATCCTACTGGATTTTCCTGACAAGGTTTTTTAACGAGATAGTTTTGAGAATGTTCAACTCCACAAGATCTAGAATATCATTGTATGTATTTTAGTAAGGTTTTGTCCTATTGGGTATTCCTTAGTAAATTAAAAATACGAGTGGTGGGAAATCCAAGGGGGAGTGTTGTAATTTTATGGCTTCCCCACCAAGCCTCTATTGTTGGCTTCATCACTAAGCTACTAATTGCCTATATATATATATATATGGCTTCTATTGTAATGGTGAGAGGTTGATCAGCCAAAGCTCATTTGAAATCAATACAACAAATATGTTCTCCCATCTCTCTCTCATATTTACTCTCTCATCTTATTACTGATATATATATCTCGTCTCTCTCATCTCAGTTTCCCTCATTGTATTTCTCTATATCATCTCTTATTTTATTACTTATTTCATCTATTGTTCTTTATTAATTTATAACAAGAATTTGTTTTTTTTGGTGATCTAGAAATCTCCAATTCTCCATCACTCATCCTGAATTAAAATAAAATAAAATAAAATAAAATAACTACATAAATTTTTTAAAAGAAAAAAAAATTAAATAAAAAAAAAAGACTTTTTTTTTTTGGGAGATCTGGGAAGTAGGAACCCAGATCTTCACCATCATCATCCATTAAAGAATTTTTTTTATAGAACAAAAATTAAAGGAAAATAAAAAGATGTTTTTGGGAGATCTGGAAGCCTAGATCACTATTGTAAGAAAAAAAAAATTAAAAGATTTTCTTTTTGGAGAACCTAACCGTTTTTTTTCCTTCAAACACCATCAATAACATTTGTCTTTTCTTCTCAAGCCTCATCATCAACATCTTCTTCATTCTCATACAAAACTCACCCTCCAAGAAGAAGAGAAGAAGAAAAGAAGAAGAATTGTTACCATAGACACGAATGAAGAAAAAGAAAATTGTGAGTTTTTATTTTTATTTTATTTTTATTTTTATTTTTAAATCAAAATGAAAAACACGAAAAACACATTAAACATGTTTTTCTTGATTTTTAATTTTAACACTAATTTCTTTTTTCTGTTTCGTTTTTTGTTTTTTGAAAACAAAATGAAAAACGATTATGGAACGTGTTTTCAAAATTGTTAATTTCGAAAAACAAAAACAAATTGATGTGGCTCATGAGTTGTCAATATCCTGTAAATCATGAGATCGATGAAAAGGCCGTAATAACTAATAAAATCTGCAAATTGAGCCATAAATAATACAAAATAGAAAGAAAATAATTTCATAAACGTGTGAATCCAATCATAATTGTTAAACGAAACACAAAACAGGAAACTCAGTAATTAGTAATTAATAATTACAGTGTAAGATTCTTTCAAAAAAAAAAATATTGATGAAAAGGCCGTAACTCAAAATGGAAATACGGTAATTATAAATTTATATAGCAAATCAATTAATTATAACACAATTTCTGAAAGAGTAATGCTAGGTTTCATAATTATTTTTTTTTCCAAAATCTTTCACAGATTGATGTGGCTCATGAGTTGTTAATATCCTGTAAATTATGAGATTATGTGGTGAGTGATGTGATGTTATTACCGTATTTCTATTTTGAGTTGTTATTAGTTATTACGGCCTTTTCATCGATTTTTTTATTTTATTTTATTTTTTTTAAAGAATCTTACCCTGTAATTATTAATTACTATTTACTGAGTTTCCTGTTTTGTGTTTCGTTTAACAATTATGATTGGATTCACACGTTATGAAATTATTTTCTTTGTATTTTGTATTATATATGGCTCAATTTGCAGATTTTATTGCCTTCTCTTAATTTCCAGTCTGGTTAACAATTATTGACAAATGGTATATATATGATATTATTTTATATGAACTGAATATATTTTGTCTTAGAATTAAATCACTACCCTTTCAATAAATAAATAAATTCAGAAAACATATCGAGACTAGATGTTATTTATTATTTATTATTTTTACTATAACAATTATTGTTTGAAAAATCATACTATATTATAATTTTTTACCTTTCACATCAGCATATATATTTTTCAAAAAATAAAAATAAAAAATCAGTATATATATATATATATTACTTTTTAAAGAATCTATATATATAGAACATTTTTATTATAATTTCATCACTAAATTGAATGTATAAGGTAATTAATTGTCCACACCTCCATAATCTATCGCCACGTGTTTAATACAACAAATAAATGGTTTAGATTATTTCTATTAATCTTTATGTCTTTACACTACCAACAAATAAAATTAATTAAGACTATTGATTTAAACGAGTACAAGATAAGAACAAAGTGAGTTGAGGGGGGAATCCAAATTCAATCAGTTTGATCTCTTGGCCGGAACTTATAATCGTGTTTGATTTTATATGATTCATGATACAGAAGGCCTTCCAGCAAAGAAATTAATTATTCCATCATCTCTACATGTCAATTGAGAGAAGCTAATCTCCATAGCTATTTTACCTATGGATCAAAACACGAAAACCCAAATGAACCGAGGTATGTTCTGCATATTACGTCATTATCAATGTCACAGCATGCAATGATCATTTATCTAGTGTACGTGGTTCGATTTATTAATCGATTGATATAGTCTTAAATCTTAATTAATGTAGTTGAATATAATGTCATTTTTTTTCATACGAATGACGGTATAAACTTTGTGGTTGCTACAAGTTGATTCTAAAATTATAGTAGAGATAAAACGATATATTATGATTTACGAAGAAGATCAATTTAAGTATTTTTTTAAATGTTTTTTTCCATATCTATATGTCTAACTCTTGATGGTATTTTTCTGTAAAATTAAAACAAATTTATCTCAAAATAGGATGGAAACTAGGATTTGATAAACCACTTTGTGGCACTTTTTTAAAGGAATGAATGATTGATTATTGTGTCTTTAACTAATTCGTGATTTCTCCCAGTACAGTTATATATATATAATGTATTACTGCATTACGATTTATTAGTTTTGTCTAGATAAGTTATGATAAATTATCATGGATGTTGGTATGCACAGATGGTGATGAAATCACGGATGATTCTCCAATGGAACAAGTGAGGCTTACGGTTCCAATCACGGACGATCCCACATTGCCCACCCTAACATTTCGAACATGGGTGTTAGGTCCCATTACATGCGTCATTCTAGCTTTCGCATCTCAGTTCTCCAGTTATCGTCAAAACCTCTTCACCATACCGAATGTTAGTGTCCAGATTTTGATTGTCATCCTTGGAAAATCAATGGCAGCAACACTTCCTTCTAAACTGGTGAAAGTTCCAGGAACAAGTTGGAGTTTCTCAATGAATCCAGGGCCTTTTAACATTAAAGAACATGTCTTGCTCTCTATCCTGGCCACCACAGGGTCAAATGGTGCTTTCAATATCGCAACTTTGGCTGTGAGGAAGCTCTACTACCATAAATATATCAGTTTTTGGCCAGGATTACTAATGATTATGACAACCGAGGTGATCATTTTCTATTATATATTAATTTTTAATATAATTAAGAAATCTAATAATTGAATATATATATATACAACATGCAAGCAGTTGCTTGGTTATGGGTTTGCAGGAATCTTTATGAAATTCCTGGTATATAATCCCTACATGTGGTACCCCTTCACCTTACTCGATGTGTCTTTCTACAGGTAATTGATATTTTCCATAGAAATTACGTACTTAGCTATATATACATATCATGAATTTCTTCTTCTTATATATTCATCAGGGCATTGCACGAAGTGGAAGTGAGGCCTAAAAGAGGGATCACGAAGCTTCAGTTCTTCGTTGTAGTCTCAGTTGCAAGCTTTGCCTCTATTTCTTTCCTTCCATAGGTGCTCTTTCTGTTATTTGTTTGCTCTGGAAAAATTCAGTTATAGCTCAGCTTATTGGCTCCGGCCGTAATGGCTTTGGCATTGCTTCCTTCAGCTTCGACTGGAATGTTATATCGAGCTTCTTATCAAATCCGTTAGCTTTCCCATTCTCTACAATCGTTAATACAGCAATTGGATTCATACTAATGGTCTACATTATATGTCCAATTGCTTATTGGTCTAATTGGAACAATGCAAGGCATTTTCCATTTCTTTCTTTCACATTCTTTGATAACAGTGGTCAAGAATATAATGTTTCAAAAGTTCTCAATGAGAATGATCTCACCTTCAACGAAAAAAGTTACAAAGGCTACTCTAAATTGTATTTGAGTGTTGTTCTCATATATGTATACGGGTTTAATTTTGCCCTCACCACAGCCTCGCTCACTCATTTTATAACTTTTCACGGAAGGTATGGATAACATTCTTAACTTATTATTATACACAAGTTTTACCTACAGAGTACTTTATGCTGCTTAATATTTATATATATATATAATAACAATAATAATAGATCACATTCTGTATAGAGACGTATGGCAACAATTTAAACGAGCATATGGTAATAGCAACAATAGTACCTTTGAAGATGTCCATAATCGGCTAATGAAGAAATACAATCCTATACCTCAATGGTGGTTTTATGCGATTATGGTTTCCACAATCGGCTTGTTAATTTACTCTTGTGAAGGATTTGGGAAGCAGTTTCAACTTCCTTATTGGGGAATCCTGTTATCATGTCTCTTTGTGATGACTTTTATTCTACCCCTTGGTGTACTTAGTGCTACCACCGGCCAAGTAAGCTCATTATTTTAAATTAATGTGATGTTTATCTATAGTCTATACTATTTTTTTTTTTTCTTTCTAATTTTCTATCATATTTATACATACATATCCAATGTTTTGTAGGATATTTCACTAAATGTTGCTGCAGAATTATTGATAGGATACATCTATCCTGGCAAACCGATAGCCTATATGGTCTTCACAGATCTTTGCCGATCTACCAACTATCATGCTCTTAGTTTTATCAGCGATTTCAAATTGGCTCATTACATGAAGATTCCCCCAAAATCAATGTTGTCGCACAAACTATAGGAACAATTATCTAAACTCTTGCTAGTTTTGCAACATCTTGGTGGTTAATCTCAACAGTGGATAATATTTGTGAGCCAGAAAAGTTACCTAAGGGTAGTCCATGGACATGTCCTCAAATGACAGCATTCTACGATTTCTCAATAATCTGGGGTGTGATTGGTCCAAAACGTATGTTTTTTCCTGACGGGATGTATTTAAAGTTATGCTATTTCTTTTTGATTGGTGCGATCGCACCATTGCTGATTTGGGTTTTGTCAAAGTTATTTCCTGAGAAAGGGTGGATCAAAAGCATCAACATTCCAATTATAATGGCAGGTGCCTCATCATTGTTGGCATTTGGTACTGTGGGTTACTGGTCTTGGATTTTTGTGGGAATTGTGTTCAATTTGATTGTGTATAGGAAGTATAAAGATTGGTGGGGTAGGTACAATTATCTGTTAGCATATGGGCTGGACTTGGGAGTTGCCTTTCAAGTTCTATTGACTAGTATGACTCTGCAGATGAGTGGTGTATATGGAGTTAACTGGTGGGGTTTAGATGTGGGAGATCATTGTCCCCTTTCCCAGTGCCCTACAGCTCCTGGTGTTTCGGTGGAAGGTTGCCCCGTTCTTTAATCTATCATGGTATCATTCCAATAAACAAAACTGCAAACAAACTTGTTATTGATCATTTGATTAGTCATTTTATCTATGTATGCTAATTATGTCTTTTTAGACTTTTTGGAATTGAACAAAATTTGAGATTAATCTTTCCACTAATTTAGATCTTTTAAAAGTAGACCTTTTACAAGTAGACCTTTTAATAGGGAATTGTTGATCGTTTGGTTGTCAATTAGAAAAAACTTTTTTAAATAGTAAGATTACCAAAATATTTTAGTGTTATTTAAAAAGCTCAAAAATATCAATTTAGAGTTTTTAATAAGGAATTATTGGTCGTTTGGTTGTCAATTAGAAAAAACTTTTTTAAATAGTAGGATTACCAAAATATTTAAAAACTATTTTAAATGATATGATTATATTAAATAATTTAGTGCTATTAAAAAAGCTCAAAAAGATGTACTAGAAAAGCCTACAATTTGAGTTTCTCCAAGTAAACGTAAAACAGTTTTTTTAATTATCAAAAAGTTTTATTGATTGATAACCAAACGACACGAAAAAATTTTAAAAATACTTTTTTTAATTAAAAAAAACTCTTTTCACCGGTAGAGAAGCTCTTCTAAATGGGCACATGTTTTATTTTTGGATCCATAAAAGTATCAGAAAATGGCCATAGGAGGTGAGATCTGTACAATGAATTAATGAAGGTCTTATTTTGGGGCTGGTGGCTTAATGCTGATGTGTGACTTTTTAGTTGAGTTGTGGGTGGTGACCGGTGACAATTAATTTTCCATTAATTGTATAATATGGAATATGTGCAACATTGATGTGGTCCTAGACTCCAAGTCGTTATCATTGTACAGATCTCTGACCATTGAACATGTGTGTGTAAAACTGTAAATGGTGATTTTGACTGACATCCCATGTACAGATGTAGCTTTTCTACGAGTGGAATGAGGTTTGCTTGGGTGATGACTGATGAGTAAGATAGAAAAGTTTTTTTTCTTTTTTTATCGAAAAAGTCTTTTTACGCAAAATAATACACATTACTAGTTAATTTAGACATATTTATAACATTACCATGATACTAATACACATTATCATATATGTATTACCACATATTTGTTATATAAACAACATAACTTCAATCATAATAATACACATGGTAAAAGTGTGGCGATATGTATTAATATAGTATAAATGGTAAAAGTGTGGTTATATATATTAGTATGCTATAAGTATGTCCAAATTGTGTATCGAGAAAAATTGGTTGATGAAAGAGTTGAATTTTGATTGAGAAAAAGAAAGTGATCGAGGAGAGAGAATGTGATAGGGTTTTTTTAATATATATTTTTTATTTTAATTAGTTATATATATATATATATATATATATATTAATTCCTTGATGTCAATTTATTATTACACCCTTCAAATTTAACGGCCAATGTACTTTTTTACAGAAAGGTGGAAGATAATGAATTGTGTGAGCTATAGGGGAGAGAATGACCATTATTAGTACTTTAGGGGACAACTTTACTAATAAACTACAGGGGGAAATAATAATAGGGTAAATTACATTGCACCCCTTGAGGTTTGGCCTTAAGACACTTAGATGGAAAAGTTTTGTTATTATACACTAACACCCCTGTTTTACTATGGTAAGGTCCAAAATACCCTTGGATGTTAGTGTAAAAAAACTTTTATTTTTATTATTATACAAGGGCATTTTCGACAATACAGGGGTGTTAGTGTAGAATAACGAAATTTTTCCATTTTAATGTCTTAAGGCCAAACCTCAAGGGGTGCAGTGTAATTTACCCATAATAATATCACTAAAAATATATATATATATATTTTCTTTTGCAAATTAATTTCTTCAATTTAAAAAAAAAATCAAATTACAATTTAATCAATTTAATTTGTTTTTTATTTATTTATTCTGATTTCAGTAGAACCACATCAACTGATCCTTAGAAAGTGATATTAATTTATGGGTAAATTACACTCACACCCTTAAGGTTTGAGGCAAAGACACTTAGATGGAAAATTTTAGTTATTCTACACTCACACCCCTATATTGTCGAAAATGCCCTTGTATAATAATAAAAAATAAAAGTTTTTTTACACTAACACCCAAGGGCATTTTGGACCTTACAATGGTCAAACAGGGGTGTTATTGTAGAATAACTAAACTTTTCCATCTAAGTGTCTTTGCCTCAAACCTTAAGGGTGTGAGTGTAATTTACCCTTAATTTATTCATGATGTTGTACTTTTCTTCCAATTAAATTGATATCTTCTTTAGGACGTGTTTACTAATCAGGAATCATTCTTGGGAAAGGGAATTAAATTCCTGATTTTGAAATTCTTGTGTTTACTAAATTTGTAAGGAATTAAGTTCTATAGATCTCATACACATATCAGGAATTAAGTTCCTGATTGCAAGGGAACTTGATTCCCCCAGGGGCGAAATTAGGGGGGGCCCATAGGGGCCAGGGCCCCCCAAAGAGAAATTTGTTTCCAGAACTTTAAACTTCATTAAGATTTTATATAATATAATATATATTCAAATGGTAATGAGCCCCCCTATTGGCTATCATTTTTTTTTTTAAATTCTCTTTAATCTTATTTTTTAAAAACGTGATTGAATCAATCTTGTTTTACTTATTTAAGCAGGTTAGTTTTAAATTAAATTATAACATATTAAGGAAAGTCCAATTTTATATATTCCAATTTATGTATTCCACTTTCTTTTAGAAGAGAAAATATAAACCTTTTAGGATTTGGTTTCCTATACATCTTAAACTAGTCTAACCTATATAAATATCTGTTTATTTTTTTCTAGTTTTTTACTTAAGCAATTTCATTCCTACTGCTGCAATTAAATTCTTCGTATTCTTCGGTTCATCTATTAGAATAATTTCTGATACGAGATTACAAATTAATAAATATTTTAGGTTTTTTTCTAACGGTTACTTTCTTAGGTTATTAATATAATTTCTTTAATGAATTCTTTATATATATATTGTGATTTTGCTACATTTATTATACTAGTTTTTTATTTAAACATTTATTTATTTAAATTTATTCAAAAAAAAATTATTTGATCTTTAGATGAGTAAGCCATCAACAATTGATGGATTTTTTCAAAAGAATTAAAACCTCAGGAGCTGGTTCATTTTCGTTAACATCTAATATCAATATTCCAACTTTTGCTTCCGGTGTCAACTGCAACTGCTGAGAGGTCGTTTTCAGCTATGCGTACCATCAAGATTAGGCTTCGTAACAAGATGAAAGATGAAAGATGAATTTATTACAAATTCTTTGATCATGTATATTGAAAGGGAAACCGTAGAGAAACTTAGTATAAATTCGATTATAAATGATTTTAGATATTTAAAATAGCGATGGGTTCCATTTTGATTTATAAAGCCGGTGTCTATGTTGTTTATTAAATTAAGTATTACATATGAGACTAGACGCTATTACATTTATTTATCATATTTGTCTAGAGTTTGTTTGAATAAAAAAAAAATTTGTCTTGGCCCCCCCAAAGTCGAAATCCTAGCTTCGCCCCTGATTCCCCCCACTCACCCTGGGAATTAAGTTCCCTTTCCTAATTGATTAGGGAATTCATGTCTTTTTACTAAAGTATCCTCACTTATTTTTTTTAATATATATATATATATATATATATGAACAGCAAAGTATTTTAGAAAAAAAAAAATGAACCGTAAAGTATTTTAAAAAAAAAATTGAAACGTCAAGTATAAAATAATATGTGAACTACTGACTTGATTTTATATATATATATATATATATGAATTGTGAATTATAAAAAAAAAGATAGTTTGATAAAAATAAAAAACTACAGTGCGGCAAATAAAATAAATGTGAACCAGCACAGTCATACTGCTTTTGCTTTGAAATTTTTTTTTTTTTTTTTTTTAAAAACTTTATTTTATTTATTAGTTGTACTTATACATCTCCCATATGTATATATAAGGCTATTTTTTTGTATACAAGGGTATTTTTGTAATCAACTTTATATAATTTGATTACATTTCTAATTCCTTAAAAGTTAGTAAACACAGTAATGGAATTTAGCAATTTAATTCCGATTCCCTTCCATTCCCTTTCCAGTGGAATTTGATTCTGATTCCATCCATTCCCGATTAGTAAACGCGCCCTTAGTTCACATAAGTACATTAATTTATCTCCAACAAAGCTCCCTATATTTTCCTTATATGTAGGGAGTCTGTTGTACTTTTTACAAATAGGGAGCCATTTAAAAAGTTAATACTCCAATAAGCCTTTCTAAAAATGGCTTATTATTATTATTATTATTATTATTATTTTTAATTAAAAGAGAAACATTATTATTTTTAAATAAATTGGAAATGTTATTATTTACAATTAATGGTCATATATTTAACGGTTATATTTTAACGGCCATATTATAACGGTTCTATTCTAACGGCTAGAAAATTACAATGGTATAAAATAATTAATAATTTACCAAAAAATAATTATTATAAATACACAATAAAATTAACTTAAAATAAAATAGGCTACAAAACTTAATAATACCTTGATAAATCGGTAAAGGAGAATTGGACAGATGAAAAATTTATAGTTGAAAATGTAATAAAAATTAACATTGTTCAATAGTATTTGAGTAATTCTACTTTGCCCAAATTTGATGTCCAAATCTGGTGCCCAAATGACATGACAACACTCTCATCCATTCATTTAAAGCAAGCAAATCTAATACAATCTAAATGAATAGACGAGAATGTTGCCACGTCATTTGGGCACCAGATTTGGACACTAAATTTGGACAAAGTAGCATTACTCATATTATTTATACACAAAAAATAATAATTAATTTGGGTTTAAAAAACAAAAAGAGCCGTTGGAATTGTAAAAGAGAGCCGTTGAAGCAAATCTTGTATACATTGTTTAAGAAAAAGAGCTGTTGCATGTTCAATAAAAAAAATCAATATATATATATATATAGCTGTTCGTTGAATTTGGTCTTTTAAAAAAAAAATTTGGGTTACGGAGGAGAAGTTGTGAGAATTGGGTAAAAAAAATTAAATAAAGAAAGATGAGAATTGGGTTAAAAAAACTAAATAAAGACGTTGAGATTTTTTTGGTTAGACTGACAAAAGAAAGTTGAATTTGGGTTTATAAATAAAAAAGAAATTGGTTAAACAAAAAAGAAATAGAGAGTGAAAAAAGAATTTGGACAATTGATATGAATGATGTGGACTCATCCTGACCACCAATTTCAATTGAGGAGTGAAATAGAGAGGGAGTTTCTCTCCTTACATTTGGGTAGGTATTGGCCGGAATAAAATTTAGGGAGTGAGATAGGGAGGCTATCGGAGCAAATTCCGATCCAACCTCCCTAAATATAGTCAAGGAGGTGCTGATTTCCAACATATTGGAGATGCTCTTATACATTAATTTAAGCTTTTGGTTGTGTTTGTACAACATAGTATTCAATAATTTACTCGGTTCAATAGGCTTTTGGCTTTACAATACTTGGAAGCTTTTAATGCATTTTGGACCCACTTGAAAAGATCATTCTACAAATTTGGTTGAATTTTAGAGACGGCCATTGGAATCCGAGGTCAATAATTAATTCAATTCATTGGATGTAAGAAATCGAATAGAAATAAAGCAAGGAGATGGTTTCTCTTTGTAGGTAAATTTTTTTTTAATTTTTATTACATAAATTTAGGGTTTTTTTTAAGGGAAAGAAATGATTCGAACCTAAAATCTCATAGTGTATATGTGAAAAATTTATGATCACCAAATCAAACTCATCTCATGATCATCTTCCATGTAACTTAGTATCTTTACACATGTGCATTCTAGAGCAATTATTTTAATTTCTTAAACATTTTACTCTTTTTTTTTTTTTCATTAAAGAGAAATTAAAAAAATAATAATAATAATTCTTGCTGCCTCATTTGAGAAATTGAAAAGCTTATAATTATGAGATTGAAAGGCACAGCTAAATAAAACAAAAATTCCTGGCCGTTTCATTAGGGGGATAAAACCTGCTGTGTTAATTTAATTAAACATCCAATTGACAATTAGCAATTAAAATTGTCATATTTCATAAATGAATATTAAATCTCATGTTGTTCAAAAATAGGTGCAAAAGTCCATTAGTAGTATTAGTTACTTTTTGTTTGTTAATTAGGTTAGGAATGAATTTAAATTAAGAATTAAAATAGTTTTTCATCAATATTGTTGGTTCAACCTCGTATTCATATATATATATATATATATATATATTCTATTATCAATTCGTCATGATATAAAATATATCATAACGAAGATTGTGGACCATTAGATATATATACTCTGACTCAAAGTGTATGTATTTGTCAAAACTTCTCCATAATCTATGGTCCAAATTCTTCACCTTGATATATTTTATATCAAGACGAACTGATAGTAGAAAGACTGGTGTATATATATATATATATACACTCAAATAGATTCATGCATATTTTTAAAATTTATTACAACATCAACCCACCAAACCGATAAAAATAAATCTCAAATAAAAACCACCTTATAATCTATTTAAAATTTATTAAGGGTAAAGATAGTGGTGTTAATGTGGAGTTTGTGGTTGTAGGTGGATGTAGGGGTGTGTAAAAAACCGTCAAACCGAAGCAAACGGATCAATCCAACCCATAAAGTTTGAGTCGGTTCGATTACAAATATAAAAAATTGGTGGTTCGATTTGTCTGTTGGACAAATCGATTAAAGGTGGTTCGGTTTGGAGTTGAGTGAAATAATTCACCAACCCAACCCAAACCACATATTTTAGAAAGTAAAACTTCTAAACAGATAAACCTATCCAAACCAACCCAATATTTTTTGGTTTGGTTTGGTTTGAATCGGTTTAAAAAATCACATTGGTTTGGTTTGGGTTGGGTTGAAATATAGCCATACCAATCTATATTGGATTGGTTTGGTTTGACATTGAGCTTCAACTCAAACCAAACCTAAAGCGCACACCCGTAGGTGGATGCATGTGAATGATAATAATATATATTACCATTTGTAGAAATTGTGATGTGCACAATTATCTTTTGACTTGAACATCTAACATGAATTAAAGGCATGATATATATATATATATATATATATACGGTCTTTCTATTATCAGTTCGAACTGACAAAAGTTATATCAGTTCCTTGTATGTGGGCCACTGGATTTAAATACTTTGACTGACAAGTGCATATAGCCAAGTCAAAGTATTTAAATCCAGTGGCCCACATGTAAGGAACTGATATAACTTTTGTCAGTTCGAACTGATAATAGAATTTCTGTATATATATATATATATATATTCAAAAAAAAAAAAAGATATATATCACCGCAAGTGATGGCGATTCAAACCCCAAACATTATTAGGTTGAATGAGCATCATTCACCTCCAATAAAAAAAAAATTAAAAAAACAATAATTAAATTGTGCATGTGACACCTTTAATTCATTTACATTTTTCACATAGAGTATACTATATATCAGTTTCAACAAAATCTAAAAGAATCTAATATATGTCATTTACTTTCCATATGGAAAGTCAACATCTTATACTGACTCACATCTTTGAGATATTATTACTTGCATCAATTTTTTACCAAAAATTAGTACAAAACAACCTACCAATGAATAATGCAATGCATCTTTCATGATTTCTTTCGTTCCGACAGAAATTGAATAGTTTTGAAACATCGCATGGGAACTATTTACCAAAGCAATTATTGTAATTTCTTTTATGCTTTTTTCATTGAAGAGAAATTTTGAGGAAAAAAAAAATGAAAGAAAGAGAGATAAATGATTCTTGTGGCATCGTTTGAGAGAATCGAAAGCTTAAGATCTTGAGATTGAGAGGCTCAACTAAACAAAAAGGAATTTCCATAGCTGTTTAGTTAAGGGATAAAACGTGTTGTGTGCTGATTTAATTTAATTAACTAACCTATTGAAAAAATTTCTATAATTTATCTTCTAAGGAATATGAAGATGCGAAGCCAATAATATGGAAGGAAATAATCATTGGGTTCAAAAATTTAATAGCACCATTTGGGGCGCTTTTTGTAAGACAGTCACCAGATTACTAATTTAAGTTTAAAAGACACCTATTTAGGTGACCAGATAAAAATATATTTTTTGTCAGTTTGTGCTTTTTGAAAAGTTGAGAGAAAACCTTTCTTTTAAAACGTTTGTAATAGATATAAATATACCGACTTTTAAAACGTTTTCCGAGACTTTTAAAATGTTTTCCGTGAGTTTGTAACACAAATCCAAGCTTTTATAAATCTTGAATCTCTAAGACTTTTAAAACATTAATCGAGCCTTTTAAAACTTTTTCCAAGCCTTTTCCGTGACTTTTAAAACGTGTTCCGTGACTTTTCCGTGACTTTTAAAACGTGTTCCGTGACTTTTTCCGTGACTTTTTCGTGACTTTTTCGTGACTTTTTCATGACTTTTAAAACGTGTTCCGTGACTTTTCATATGCTCTCCGAGACTTTGTAAATAGTCTCCAAGCCTTTTAACTATGGCTCCAAGACTTTGCAAATAGTCTCCGAGCCTTTTCAATTTGTCTCCGAGCCTTTTCAATCAGTTCAAAATTCCCATATCTTCATCATCGACAAATTTTCATAAATTGAAACCCTAACCATACTCATATCGACAAATCAAACCAAAATAAAAAAAATCTAAGGGGGCGCTGCCCCCTCACCCTCGCAAGCTGACCGAGCAGCTCGACCACCGCGAGCTCAGCGGGGAGCTCGACCCCCGAATGCATCTGCGTAGCGCCATTAAACTAATTATCCAATGATGTTCAACCTCCATTGGAGGTCTGTTAAAAAGACCTTTATGAAGAAGATGAAAGAATAAAAATAAAAAAACTTCAAAGTAAGAGAATGTGTGTAAAATAAGAGCATTATTGTCCGTTCACCATAATAGGTGCATTTTAAACTTAAATTATTAAAGTGGTGACCTTCTTATAAAACCACTTTTAAAATGTGACATTTTCCACCATTTCCACAATAATCATTTTCATCCTGTAGTTTATTCTCCGGTTCACCCCCCACTTATTTTATTTCAACATTGACTAAAATCATCTCAATATAATAAATTTATTTTTTTTTTCTCCATTTTCTCCCTTGCCATTAACAAATACCCTAAAACATCAGACTTTGTTTAATGTAATAATGTGATTGGGAGCACCATTGAATCAACACAATCTCATGCTCTTTAAATGGAGAAACCACAACCAGCATTGTTAATCTTTTATATGAAATTGATGAACGTTATCATTAACTTCTAGCAAGTACATATTACCATTCTCGAGAGTAAGATGGAAAATAATTTTTGTGTATTATTATATTGTTGGCCTTGCCATCCCAATTGACATTGACATCTCAATATCTCATGCATGTAGGTAATTTTGTTTTTTATTACATAAATTCAGTGATTTTTAGGGACGGAGAGGGTTCAAACCCACATTCTCATTGTGTAGGTGTGAAAAGTTTACCATCAAACCAAACCCATTTTGTCATCTTGCTTGTAACTTAGTATCTTATACACGTGCACTCTAGAGCAATTATTTTAATTTCTTAACCATTTGTCTTTTTTTTTTTCATTAAAGAGAAATTATATATATATATATATATGATTCTTACTGCCTCATTTGAGAGAATGAAAAGCTTATGATTATGAGATTGAGAGGCACAATTAAACAAAAATAAATTTTCATAGCCGTTTAATTAAGGGGATAAAACCTGCTGTGTTAATTTAATTAAACATCCAATTGACAATTAGCAATTAAAATTGTCTTACTTCATAAATTAATATCAAATCTCATGTACGTTGTTCAAAAATAGGTACAAAAGTCCATTAGTAGTATGTTTGTATAAGTAACCCTATTTTATAATTGTAAATTGGTTACTTTTTCTTAATTAGGTAAGGATTGAATTTATATTAACAATTAAATTAGTTTTTATTTTATTTTATCAATATTGTGTGTTCAACTGATTTAAATAAAAACCACCTTAAAATCTATTTAAATTTATTAAAGGTAAAAATAGTGGTGTTAATGTGGAGTTGGTGGTTGTAGGTGGATGCATGTGAAGGATAATAATAATATTATATATATTAACATTTGTAGAAACTGTGGTTGCAGCCACAATTAATAACATGTTAATTTCTCTCTGCAATTTCTTTCTTTCTTTGTTTCCTAATTTGAAAGTTTGCGGTTAAAAGTAAATTAATAAAAGTAGATTAGTTTGCCACTATATAAATGGAGTTAGTTGTAGTAGTGGTGTCAAAATAGGTCGGCCCAGTCCGTTAGGCCTGAGCCCGTTAGACCTGTTAGCGTAATGGGCCGTGCCGGGCCGGCCTATTTGGAGGGAGGGTGGGCCTGGCCTGGGCACGTGGCCTGTGCCGGGGCGTGCCAAGCCGTGCCCAACAGGCTTCGATTTTTTTTTTTTTAAACATTTTATTTATACAATATTATTTTTTATACATTGTAATAATTTCGTGTAATTATTAATGTAATAATTTTAATATGAAATATAACATTTTTCATTTCATACAACACTTAATTAGTTTTCGATGAATAATATTTTTGTAATTTCGTATTAAATTTGTGGTGAAAAGTATAAATTACAAATCATGATTGCCTCGTTAAAAACCTTACCAAGAAAAACCCAGTGGGATAAAAACTTGGTAAGGGAAAAAGAGTGCAATCGGAAAAAAAATAAAATAAAAAATTAAGTATTTACAATTACATCAGCTCACCGGCTGGTTGCTATCGGAACTCTCATCGATGGTCATGCTGGAGAAGTCATCCATGAGTTCTTCGTTGTCCAGTTGATGCTGTCGTCTCAAACTTGCATAAATTAGAGAAGTAGACATACTAACCTTAAATTGGAGGCTTGAGAGTTGAGAGTGTTGAATTAATTAATCAATTGGATACCTAACAACATAACAAATAATAACATTAGTTATAAACATATTAATAATGGTTAATAATTAAATAACAAATGAAAGTAAATAAAAAATATATATATATAAGACAATACCTTAGAGTAAGAGCCTCAGAATATGTAGAGACTAGAGAGTGGGAGGTATATAATATATAATGTATAGTGTATAGTATATTAGTATAATAGTATATAGTATATAGTATATAATATATTAAATAAATAAAATAAATTACAAAATAGTTGAAAGAGTGAGTGAGAGATGTTGGAGATTGTAGAGAATAGAGAGAATAAGAGAGTAGGGAAGTAGAGAACATGTAGAGAAAGAAGTGAGGGTGATGGGGGTATTTATAGGAAAATGTTAGGTTAGGGTATAATTTGAAAAAAATGTAAAAGATTTTTAAAAATGTAATTTTTAAAAGTTTTGGATTTTTTTTTACTCCCCCAACGGTCACCTTGTTAATTACAAAAGCCACCCCTCAATTTAAATTTTGAAAAAAAAAATTGAAAATTTTGAATTCTAGACGAGCCGTGGGCCGACCTGTTAGGACCCACCAGAATTCATTTTTTTTTTTTTTTTTTTTGGCCCCATAGGCCTGGCAGGCTAGCCTGCAGACCGCGCCACCTGAGCCCAACACGGCACGCCGGCTTAACACACTTGGGCACGGCACGGCACGCCGGCTTATTTTTGATATTTTCTATAATTTGTTTTTAACATTTTATAATTGTAACTTCAAAAAACGAGTATCACAGGAAGTTTTTTTGGGAGGCAATAGAGCCACCCAATAATATTTCAGAAGGCAAGACTGAACCCACTCTCTTTACCCTATATGTATGTCATTCTTCCGAAAGGTATACACACTTTGTTCTATAAGAGGAAAAATTAGTGGAACAGATAAATTAAATTAAAGTAACATATGTCCTTCTTTTTTAACATTATTTGATTAAATCACATTACTTTCAAATGAGATTTCTGTTTGAATATATGCATATATTTCAATTTATTTAGCATGCATTTTTTAGTAATTTATAATATATTTTACTGAAGGAAAAATAATATTTTATATTTAATTTATTGTCCATCGCAAGCAGAAAGCACATGTTGTTTTGTTGACTCATGTAGTAAATAAATATACAACCTTCTAAGTTCTTTTTCATTTTAGCATACTGCAACATTTTTATTTTTATTTTTATTTTAAGTATTATATTAATTTGGGGATTTTTGGGAAGGAGGATGACTCGAATCCGTAACCTCATGTTACAGTTGTAAGGAGTTTACCATCGGACCAACCTTCTCTCGTCGTTTCTTTACGTTTCATGGTGTAAAAATATCACATTCTGTAAATTATCAATTTTAGATCAAAAATTACATGATATACAGTATGTTTAATTTATTAGATATCACAATTATTCCAACACAACACATGTGGCATATGAGGTGCCAATTGGTAAGTGGATATCCACTCAATTGGTGAATGAATACACATTAATAATGATTTATCTCACCTATCTATGTAACCACTCACCAATTGACACCTCATGTGCTACAAGTGTTGTATTGAAATAGTTGTGATTTTAGTTGTGATATCTAGCATTACTCGTAGGGTGCGTTTACTAATCAGAAATAGAGGGAATCGGAATTAAATTCCACCGGAAAGGAAATGGAGGGGAATCGGAATTAAGTACTAAATTCCATTCCAGTGTTTACTAACATTTTAGGAATAAGAAATATAAACAAATTTATTCCATTTCTAGTGTTTACTTAAACTAAGGAATCGAAATGATATATAATTGATTACAAAAATACCCTTGTGTATATAACATGTTGAAATATATTTTTTATTATGAATTTTTTTTATACTGCTCATAACACCATAACTATAATAATTAAAAACTTTCAACTAATTAGTTAATAATAATTAAAAATTGAGGAGTAATTTAGTTTTGAAAACATAATTAATTTCTCATATTTAGTTGCTTTTTTTCCTTTTCTCTTGAATGCAAAAGTTAAAACACAAAATAACTCAACATATACAACCATTACTTGATTCATTATTAACTATTAAGATAACTTCATTAAAAAAAATTGAAGTCATATATATATATATATATGTATGTATGTATGTATGTATAAGCAATACATGCTTTACTACATTAAAAATAATAAAATAAAATAAATAAATAAAAATAAATAAATAAAAAACCTTAAACAAAACTGTCGTGAGAGAAAGAAAACACCATGTATAATTTGTAAATCAATAAGGCAAAGCTTTCATCAACATAGTTTTTTATTTTATTTTATTTTATTTTATTTTATTTTTAATTTACGTATACAATATATATATATACCAGCCATGATTCATATCAAATTTGATATTTATAAATATTGAATCAGTGCAACAAGTCAATAATAATCATCAATGTGATTTTTATGTATATTCATGAATATATATATATATATATACCAGCCATGATTCATATCAAATTTGATATTTATAAATATTGAATCAGTGCAACAAGTCAATAATAATCATCAATGTGATTTTTATGTATATTCATGAAATCTACGATTAAAAAAAGTACCTGTAGTAAGATTTATTAAAAGTGAGGATATTTTAGTAAAAATACATGGATTCCCTTTTTCAATTAGGAAAGGGAACTTAATTCCTAGGGTGGGTGGGGGAATCAAATTCCCTTTGCATCATTAACTTAATTACTGATTTGAGAGTGGGGTCCACCTAACTTAATTACTTAAATTTTTAGTAAACATTGAAATTCACAGATCAGTAACTTAGGGGTCATTTGTTTTTTTTTTTTTGAAGACTGAATAGTCATGAATTTTACTAAAGACTGAATAGTGACTGAAACATAAATCTGAATGATATGTTTATTTGTTTTTTTCTCACGTCTGAATGTACTGTCAACATGTTTGTTTTTTAAAAATAAAATTGTCTGAAATGAAGTAATTTTACATCTATACCCATACTAATTAAAAGAAGTAATTTAGCATGCAACACTCTTTATAAGATTTTACATGTTCTTCCACAAACAAAGTTTAATTTAACAAAACAAAAAATTCATCCAAGAATATAATTCTGCATGTTATTATGCAAACAAAGTTCAAGTTCAATTTATTATTAAAAAAAAAAAAGGTTTAAATTCAATTTTACATATCGTCTAATATCCAATATATAATTCTAGAAACCTTTTTTTTTTTTTTGTTTCCTGGATCATATGCAACCAAAAACCAATTTTTTTTTTTTTTTTAAAGGTTCCGAGAAACCTTTTTTTTTTTTTTTTTTAAATAGGTCCCTAAATTATATACACCGGTACATATATATATATATAGTCTTTCTATTATCAGTTCGAACTGACAAAAGTTATATCAGTTCCTTGTATGTGGGCCACTGGATTTAAATACTTTGACTGACAAGTGCATACAGCCAAGTCAAAGTACTTAAATCCAGTGGTCCACATGCAAGGAACTGATATAACTTTTGTCAGTTCGAACTGATAATAGAATTTCTGTATATATATATATATATATAAACAATTATTCTATAACTTCTTCAAGCCACAAAATCTACTCAATATCAAATGCAACAAAAAAAAAAAAAAATTGATAAATTATATAACTGCAATCATAACAAATTATCATTCTAGATTATAACTGCCACTACACGTAGATAAAAAAATAAAATTAAAAATTAAAGAGTTCTTACCAGGATTTGGTAGAAGAGAAATTCAATTCTTTAATCCCATGAAGATTTCAATATGAGAAGTGATTAGAGTTTTTTTTCTTCTGTTTTTCTAAAAGCCTTTTAAAATAAGAAATACGTTAAAAGAAAGAATTCTACACCATATCAAATTAGGATAAATTTAGAATTATATCTTTTTTTGGAGGATAGACTTAAAAGAAAATATTTTTAATTATAATTCAGTGATTTGGAATTAAGTTAAAAGTCAGGATTTCTTACTTTTTTTAAAAAATTGTTTTTTGATATTTTTAAGTTGTTTGACCACTTAAAAAAACAAACAAAACAACCTAATGAGTTCAATTCAGACTCATTAAGTCTTAAGTGGAAAAAACAAACGACCCCTTAATTCCTTTTCCTGAGTTTGATTACTGATTAGTAAACGCGCCATTAATTTATAAGGAATACATAAATTTTAACTTGTTTTCCATTTATATATAAAAGTAACAAGTTGCAAAGGTTCTTTAATTATACATTTTAAAGGAGGGGCATTATTATTAATAAATGAATGGTCCCAATAGCATTTATAGTTTCATAATTTCTAAGTTAGGGTTTAATTACAAATTATAATCATCATTCTGTGTTTAACTTTAATAAAATTAATCTTAATGGTTTGGATTATTTTCTCATGCATGGTCAGCTCAAATATTTCCTTTAAAAAAAAATAATAATAAATAAATTATCCTGGTGGTCACTAATTTAGTTATTTTACTGTTTGTGTAATTTTCTTTCTTTCCATGGATGGCCATTTAAAGGTAATTATAGAAAAAGCTAGCGGTCAATGACGGAATGACAATACCCAATTAAATGGGTGACTACCAAGTAATTATCTTTAAAAAAAAATTATGACAATTTTTTTTCTTTTTTGAAGTAATACGATATTATGACTTTGTATTGGCTGCGCATTTTGGCATCCAGATTGCTGCTGCCCATATTAATGCTGATGAAAGTTAAAAGGATTATGGACAAAACCTTTTCAATATTATGAGTTTTAGAAACAGTCTTATTTGATGCTTAAAAAAAAAGAAAAAAAAAAAGAAGATGACAATTACATCCGTTCCAAAGCTGTGTTTATTTGGTGATTTATGTCTACGCGAAGTATTTACTAATAAATAATAATAGTGTGTTCGAGGCTTGGAGCAATGGAGCTTGCTTGTTTTAGTTTTGGTTTGTTGAACATCACATCAAATCATTAAATAATAGGTTCATATTATTTTTACAATTCTACTTTCTTTACTCGTTTGGCCGTTTCTTACTTCAATCGGATTCATGACAATAATTCAATTACCTTATATAATTTTTACAGTTCTACTTTCTTCCTCTTATAAAACAAGTGTATATGTATAAGGTGCACATATTGATACCCATAAAACTAATTAGTATACCTATATTTTATTAAAAAATTTAATTATAAAAAATATTTCAATAGAAATTTATCAATAAGGACAAATTACTTTAATTAAAAATAGAGAGTTTCTCCTTACAATTCACAAATTATCTATTTACACTCCAATTTAATTTTTTTTTTATTAATGACAATTTTAACCTGAATTAAAATTACTAAACAAGACAAAAAAAAAATCTAAAAACATTCAAAACTAATTAAATTATTTTTAAAAAAAATTCTCTCTCCTAAATCATTAGATTAAATATTACATATTAAACTCTCTCTCTTAAATCGGTTATTACCATATTAAACACTCTCTCTTAATTACTCTCTCTCTCTCCATTTTTCAAAAAAAAAAATCATATCTCTATACTTTCTCGATCAATCTCTGATTAATAGTTAAAGAAAAAAAAAACTAATGAATTTTTTGGTTTTTTATTAATGGTAATATATATATATATATATATATATATATTAAAAAGTCAATTTTCAAAATAAATAAATATATGAAAACTTGATTTGTTGCAACTAGATTCAATTAAATTCCAAATTTTTAAGACCAATGAAAGAATTAAAGTTCTCTAGGCAATCATATACCTACAAAAGTAACAAAAAACATTTTCATATTTCGAATTAAAAAAAAAAAAAGTACTTTTTTTTTAATATACATATATAGTTTCTAAAAATCAAGCTTATTCGTTAGTTTTTTTTTTTTTTTCTTTTTTTTTTCCTTTTTTTTTTTTTCTTAACTAGTATTGCTTGAGAAGGAATTGAGATAGAAAATTAGAGATAAGTATTGAAGGAGTGAGAGTTTAATATGGTAAGTAAAAATTTAGTAGAGATTATTTAATATGTAATATTTAATCTAATGATTTAAGAGAGATAATTTCTTTTCTTTTTTTAGAATAGGAGTGTCAAAAGATAAAAAGGATAAATTTGGAACAAAAGGAAGTGTCTTTAGAATTTTTTTAAATTAAAATTTTGAAAATGAAGTGTCTTTAGAAAATTAGTGTAGAAAGAAAAAATTGGATTGTCAAAAGAAACTCTCTTAAAAATAAACTAAATACTTTATACCCTCATTAATTACATCCATATCTTTAACCATATCTCTTTATTAAAAAAAAATAAAAATTATACTAAATTCTAACTTATGATAAACCCTAATTTTTATGATAAAGCTTAATTAAACTCTAGTTTTATTTCAAGTATCAAACTTTCTTATGATCACATGATTATCATATAACAAAGTAACTGAAAGAATTTTCAAAAGAAATTGATCACATAGGTAGGCATTATTTATTATTATTATTTTTTGTCTTTCTTTTATGCCTATTTATCAACTCTATCAATAAACAAAAAATATATATTAAAGATAGCTATAGATATCAGTTTTTTATTATTATTATTATTATTATTATTATTTTAATAGCTGTAAATATAAGAGAATTCTAGATTGAAAATCTCTTGACCCCATATACAATCCGGTTATACATCTTCTCTTTCATAAGGCTTCTACATTTGAGATATTTCCAAAAGTAAATTGGATCATTATTAAAAAGAAGATTTGATTCCAAAAATAATATAATTTTTTATATATAAAAAAAAAAAAATTGGGTGTGTTTATAATTTAGGAGGGTTTATAAATAAAATATATTAAAATGAAGACTAGTGCCAGTGACACACCCCTACTGGTCTATTTATGCCTCACTTCTTAAAATTTTAATTTAATTAAATAAAATTAAGTTTTTTTATTAATTTTTTTGATTTATTTCCAAAACTACCTTTTTTTTTACTTTTTTTTCAAACTTAATACACTACATCTCTGATCTCTCTATACGTCTCTCTCCCACCTCCATCTCTCTATACGTCTCTCTCCCACCTCCATTAAACGATCTATTTTTCTTCTTATTTCTTTTCTTTTTTGATTTTTTCTTCTTCTTTCTTATTTCATGGTGGAAAAGAAAAAAAAAAAACAGAGTTGTTTCAACATAACGACAACTTGATATCATTATAAAGAAAAAGTAAACTTCAAACTTACTTTAAGAGAAAGAATTGTTTCCGGATGCTTGATATCATTATCAGACAATTCTTGCTTCATGTCATTCTCAAACAATTCTTTCAGATGTTTGATATCGTTCTCAGACAATTCTTTCAAATATTTGATATCGTTCTCAAACAATTCTTCTATATACTTGATATCGTTTTCACTCTTCCATAATATTTTATATGTGTGTAAGAAGCAAATTTTAGGGTTTAAAAGTTAAGAATTTTTTTTTTTCAAGAAACAGATTACAAGAACATGGGTTTTTTTTTTGGAAAAAGAATGTGGGGTTTTATTAGATTTACTTTGTAGAATATTTTTTTTTTCCCTTAAATTGTATGTCCCTTTAAGTAATTTTGATAAAGGAAATAATAAAAAAAAAAAATACTACATAATTAAAAAGTGGAGTATAAATAGACTGGTAGGGGGTGTGCCAATAGCACCACTCTAAAATGAATAGATTCATTTCAATAAGGGTACTATTGACATTATGATGGATGCTTATAGTAATATTTATTTTTTAAATTTTAGACATAGGTGTACTAATTAGTGATGGTCTGATCTTGCCTTCTGAAATATTATCTAATGACTTGATGTGATGTTCAACAGACCAAAACTTAAAAGTTTTTAATTTTTAGTTGATATTTACCACTTAGGTATGTTTACTCGAACCTTAGACATTATCGGATTGAAGGAATGATCGTATTCACCATAAAACCACATTGGACAATGATTAAAACTTAAAAGCTTTTTAAATTCTTATTTTATACTTAATATCGAAAATCTTGTTAATAAATATTATGAATATCATATTGCTAAAAAATTATGAATATCATCATAGGTGTAACAGTTTCAATGTCAAATTATATAATTTCTCTTTTTTTTTTTTTTTTTTTTTTAAATTATATAATTTCCTCAACTTTCTTCTTTTTTTTCTTCTTTCATGAGTGTTAGAGATAACAAAAGCAACAACCAAGTGACCACGTCATCACCATCTGTTGCCCAAAACAGAGCAGGACCGATCAGGTCAAACATCAAACAAATAGCAGCTCAAGCTCAAGTTAATCAAAGAAGAAATCATCATCTAGGACTTATATCACATCTGGAAAATATCTGATGATAGAGCTTCTAGAAACATAGAGGATAGTTTTGGTGGGAAATTCTGTTACAATTGTAACAAAATTGCCAAGTGGCAACCTCATCCAAAACCTTATCAATTCAATCCTCTCCCACTTGTATGATTGTATATAAACGAGCTTGAGCTCACAAAATCACAATCAATGAAAAATATAATTCTCAGAATTCTTTTGGCATTTTGTCAAACACCTAGTCTCTTCTTCTGTAATCAAACATTGTTTTAGATTTAATATGGTATCAGAGCATAACAAAGGACCAGCGTCCATGGCTTCTCTTCTAGGATCTCAAACAGAACACGAAGAAGAAGAAGGAACCACTGGTCTGCGATCAGGAGGCTTTGCTTCACTGGCCAGATCGATGCACTTCAACATTCAAGTCAAGCTTGACAATGATAATTACATTCAATGGAAGGCTCAAGTATTTCCTGTCATTAGAGCTTTTCAGTTAAAAGATTTCATCTTAAATCCAAAGTCTATGCCATCTAAATATATTGAAGCACAATCTTCTGGTGATGGAGAAAAACAATTGATCATAAGCAAAGAATATAATACTTGGCAGAGATCTGATCAATTGCTTTTAAGTTGGTTGTTTTCATCAATTGGACAAAGTGTAATAGGCCAAGTTACTGATTGCATGAATTCGTATGAGGTTTGGCACACTCTTGAAGTATTGTTTTCACAACAATCATTAGCTAAGGTTCTACAACTTAATCATCAACTGCAAAATTGTAAGAAAAGAGCTAGCACTATTACAGATTTTGTTCTTAAAGTAAAATCAATTGGTGATAGTCTAAAGGCAGCTGGTCAAGTTGTGAGTGATAACGATCTCATTTTGAGTATCTTAAATGGTGTTAGACACGAGTATGATTCGGTTGTCACAGTCATTACTTCACAAAGGAACTCAACATCTTTCCAAGAAGCTCAATATTTGCTTCTAAACCATGAGCAAAGAATAGCTCAACTGAATGTGAGTGATCAGCTTGATGTGCCTAATGCAAGTGCAAACTTTGCAAGCGGATACAATCAATATGATAAAAGAAACCAGAGAGGTGGATCAGGCAACTATAATGCAAATATAAGGGCTGGTAACAGAGGAAGAAATAGAGGCAGAGGTCGATGGAACAACAATAATAGGTCGGTGTGTCAAGTGTGTGGGAATACTGGTCATGTTGTCTTGAATTGCTACCATCGGTTTGACAAGAATTTTCATGGAAATCAGAATGGAGTAGGATATATTCATGTACAAAGTCAGGTTCAGAATTCATGCTCTCAGCCTCTATTCAACAACAACACACCAGCTTTAGCAAACAGCCCACACCAAGCTAATTTCCATCAATCCACAACCTATTATGCAACTCCCGAAACGGTGTGTGATCCAAATTGGTATGCAGACAGCGGTTCCACGAATCACGTAACATCAGACTTGTCAAATTTTTCTTATTACTCAGACTATCAAGGAATTGACAAACTGACAGTAGGTAATGGCCACTAGCTTCGAATCTCACATATTGGTAACACTTGCATTCCTTCTCTTAAAACAGCTGCAAGGGTAATGAAATTATATCATATGCTTTGTGTGCCTAATTAAAATCTGCTAAGCATATCAAAATTTACTCATGATAATAATACTTATGCTGAAATTGATTGCAATTCATGTATATTGAAGGACAAAACTACCAAGGAGGTGCTTCTCCAAGGCAAGCTTGAGAGTGGTTTCTACAAGCTGGATTTGAATTGCAAAATCGACCAAAAGAGTCTACAAATAAGCATTGTAATGCCTTTTCAATTTCAAGAAATAATGAATTCAGCTCATCATGTAAATTTGTTTCCAGAGCTGAAAATTTCTGTAATAAAGTCCACCTAAATGAAAATGTGTGGCACAAGAAGCTTGGTCATCCAGCTCCATTAATATTGAGAAAAGTGCTAAATAGCCTACACTTGAAATACAATGACTCACAACTCTTGTTTTGTGATGCTTGTAAAATGGGAAAATCCCATCAGCTACCTTTTCAACACTCAAACTACAAGGCATCAAAGCCTCTTGAACTAGTTTTTACATACGTTTGGGGACCTTCACTCATTCCGTCAAAAGAAGGTTTTCGATATTACGTAATCTTTGTAGACTCTTACTCACGATTTAGCTGGATGTATCCCCTAAAGTTGAAATCGGAGGTCCCGAATATATTTCAAAAATTCAAGAAGTTTGCTGAACTTCAATTCAGCTGCAAGTTGAAATGTCTGCAAGCAGACCTAGGAACCCAGTATAAGTCGCTACTTCCATTCCTAGAAAAATGTGGCATTCATTTTCGAACGTCTTATGCATACACTCATCAACAAAATGAGGTGCCGGAAAGAAAGCATCATCATGTGGTAGAGACATGCCTCACTCTTCTTGCTCAAGCAAATATGCCTCTAAGTTTTTGGGTGGATGCTTTTCAAGCAAGTGTTCTCTTGATCAACTATCTTCCAACACCAGTTTTGCAACTAAAATCTCCATATGAAATATTGTACAAGAGATTGCCAAACTACAATTACTTTAAGGTCTTTGGATGCGTAACCTTTCCGTATCTTCGACCTTTCTCACGTCATAAGTTTGATTTCCACACCTCCAAATCTGTGTTTATTGGATATAGTCTAAGTCAAAAAGGCTACAAATGTCTTCATCCTTCAGGACACAGCATCAATATCAATGAATGTGACTGTCCTTGGATTTTTCATTTCAAGCGTGTGATAATATAAATGAAGAATGGTAAATGAGTCATCTGGTGAACCCTTAGCTAAACCCAAGGTGACATCTTTAGCCCTCCATGCTTTGTTGTAACTAAAAGTCATTCCATACTGCTTTTTCATATCTTATGTAAGGATTCCCTTTAATTGATTGGCTTATTTCGTGGGCAAACCACATGTTGGGGTTTGGTTGTAAGGGTAGTCTAGGTGATTAGTTGAAGATCAAAGACCCTTTCCAAGACCTCAAGAGAACAAGCACGCCAAAGGTATAATTTCTTGTGCTTGGTTGTTCTTTGAAGAGATTTAGTAAGCACACACACACTTAGCATACTTGCATTTGTGTGCATGCGCTTCACATGTCACTTTACACACTAGCACTTTGTTTTATATCTTGTTGTGTGTATATGTGCTTAGTAATTCGTTTCCCGACAGTGTTCGGAAACGTCCGCGCTCACACGTATGTGTGCTTGGTTTTGCGCGAAGACTGCCCACGAAGAATGCCCTTGGCTTCTCCTTGGTTTTCACCATTGTTGGTGATCGACGGTTATGATCGGTGGCCTGACCGTCGAATGAAACCGCTGTTTCAGTCCAGAAAGGTCTGAAGCAATTCTGCGGTCAAGATCGGCGGTCACGACCGCAGTTCGAAACCGCTGTTCATACATGATCGATTTTAATCTCTCGGGTTTGATTCAGCGGTTGGATCGACGGTCACGAAACCGCCGTTGATGCTCTGTTCTTCACGGGCTCAATTCGGCGGTAGTGATTGGCGGCCTGGTCACCGATTGAAACCGCCAAACGGTGCGTTTCAGGGGCAAACTTGTCTTTTCACTTGCCCTGTTCTTGATGTCTATAAATATCACACTTTCTCATTATCTGAATAAGTTCTTTGAGTCATTAGAACCCTAAACTTCAAAGAGAGATTTTTGAGAAAAAATCAAATCAAGAACTCACATTTAACCACTCAAATCAAACCCTTTTTGCATCAAATTTCATATTGCATCTCCTATGTCTATATAGAGTGCATCTATGTATGAGTTTGCATCATCACAACTTGCTTGGTAAGATTTTGATTAACTTCATCTTATTTTAATATTTTTATTACCAAGCCATCTCTTTTAAATTACTTGTATGTTTTAGATCATATGCTAAATACAAGAAAAGAGAATTAATTGTGATGAATCGATTGAGTGTTGTTTTGTGATAGCTTTGTATCTAGGATTGGTTATCCTTTACTTAGCTAAAGTTATATGCCATGACATATAGCTATATGTGATATCTAGGATTGATTATATTGTCATCTTATAATCCTAGGTAAGCATCTAGAGTACCCTAACTCTTATTGCAATATTTGGATATTATTGCATATTCACATAGGGTTGTGCATCTCTTTTAAGAGATTTAAGTCTTGTGTGATTGACCGGGATTAGGTCGGACACCGGGAATAGGTGGTCACATAAGCAATTGGACTAGAGCCACTTTTAAAGGCCCGCGTGGTAGAAGTGGGGGGTTATTGACCGGAGTGTTAGACGAGGTCTACATAGGTTGTAAACTCCATTTCAATTAGTGGATTTCGAGGTCCGAGTGTGGCGCACTAAACAGCCCGTGGTTTTTTCCCGTGAGGGTTTCCACGTAAACATCAAGTGTCATTTATTATTTCCGCATCTTATTACACTTGTATGTATTTTTGACTTGCTATGGGTATTTTCTTAAAATTGACATGCACGGGAAAATTGGGTAATAATTCCCCCCCCCCCCCCCCCCCCCCCCCCCCCCCCCCAGCTTTATAAAGTAAACACACCTTGAGAACTTTCAATTGGTATCAGAGCAGGTTCTTAGATATACTTAGGTGATCCTTTGCTTATTGTTGGTGTGTTTTGCATTTTGTATGTATTTGATTGATTTCATACATTTTGCATTCTTCTCATTTGCATTCATTCAACGCAAACACTATGAGTGAATTTGTGAGAGAAGAATTTGACTCCGTTGAGGAGATGTCTCTCTTCCTAGAGAGTTTTAGGAGATTTGTGAAATTAACCACCTCACCTCCTAAGAAGAAGTTGACCACCTCACCTCCTAAGAAGAAGAAGACAATTGCTTTGGAGACTTCGAAGCATGACAAGAAGGAGGTTATCTCAACTGAAGACATAGGACTCAATGACAAGACAAGACAAACCAAGGAGTGTTTTCAAGCGAGGGGACTCATTGCTACGAATGTGGAGGATTCGGGCATATCTCCCCGGAGTGTGGAAACTTGAAGGATAGAAGAAAAGGAACGGCGTTGGCCACCTTATGGGATAAATATGAAGATGATGAAAATCCTTCAAGTGATGAAGAACTTGCCATCATCTACACGGAATTTGGAGCCAAGAGTGTAGAAGTTGAAGAAGATGGCATAGTTGCTTTTTCTTGTGATCTCCAAGAAGAAAAAGATATAGAAGTAGTTGGTATAGCTACTCATTGGGATTTGGCTCATTCCTCATCAAGAGACAAATTTGATGATCTTCATGAAAGAGATGACTCCATTGGTGAAATGGAGAGTATAGGAGATGACACAAGTGTTGAATATTTGTCATCTATCTCCACAAATGGATATGTGGAGCGTATGGATCTTAATGACTTCAAAGTCAAAGTTGAGAGCTCGATGATGAGGAACAAGAAAGAAATTAGAAGATTAAAAGAAGAAAATCTAGAGCTTTCAACACTAGTAGACCACTTGTGTGAAGAAGTGGTGAGATCCATAGAGGATGAAGATAAGCTAAAAGAAGACTTAGCCTTATCTAAGAGGAGAGAAGAAGAGCTGAAAAGAGAGCTTGAAGAAGTTAAGGTCTTAATGGCTAAGATGACTTCAAGCACCAAGAAGCTTGACCATATGTTGGGAGTTGAAAGAAAGCCAAGTGACAAGAGAGGTCTTGGCTACATTGATGACAAGGATGCCTCCTCCACAAGCAAGACATCCTGTGTCATGGACATGAACTTCAATATGTCCCCTCCTCCTCAACACCCTAGGAACAAGATTGACCTAGAAGAGTGTTCAAGAAATGCCCAAGTATTTGAGGCACCAAAAGGTCAAGCTCATGCTCACACCCAAAGGGCTCCTCACCCTATCTTCCGTCAAACTCAAAAACAACATGGGAAGAGTTCAGTCATGCAAGCTCAGACAAGCAAGCAACCTCGTCTTGGTTATCAACAAAGGAGGAGAGATCCTATCCAACAACCAAGACAACCACAACGACAAGGGAAAGCACCTATCCATGCTAAAGAGAATGGTATGATTCCTAACTTTATTCCCACTTGTCATTTTTATGGTATTGTTGGTCATATTAGACCAAGTTGCTTGCATTACATTGAAATGTGTAGAGCTAAAAGCATGTTTGACAAGAAAAAGGCTGGAGCTAAGATGCTTCATAAAAAGGAAGAAAATCATTTACATGATTCTTTTTCATCTTGTACTCTAGAACCTTTGTCCACTAGGATTGACTTTGTGTCACCTAAGTGGATTAAAAAGAATGAACCCGCTTGCTACGAGACTAACAAGTCTCAAATAGGTTCAACTAGGTCCAATGGACTTAGAAGGTCTTTAGGACCTCATGCCCTTCCTTGAAGCGGTATGGAAAATTGACCACATATGGGGATCTCAAGCAAAGAGAGCTATTTTGTATTCTTGTCACTTGCAAAAAATTTGAAATATCTTATACTTTTCTTTTTGTTGCTTGAGTAAGCTTGGTTACACTATGTATATATATTTTCTATTCAATAAGTGTGATCAATGCTTGTATTGCAATCCATGTCATATTTATGTTCAAACATGCATTTTTGGACTATGAGATATTTACATAGGATATAATTTGAATGACCTATAATGATCTCCATGACATGATGATTGCTAAATGACATGCTAAATGCTAATCTTAAAAAGCATGTTTTATTGATTGCAATTCTTAACTGCAATAATGTGTGAAAAAGCTTGTGAGACTCAAATGAAAAAGGATCTTGTATCCATTTAAGAATTTTACAATCCAAATGTCTCTCTTTCTTTATTGGTTGAACATGTCTACTATCATACGGATATCTTATCCGGAAAAATCAAGTAGGGTGCAAAGCCGCTCATGACATGTTTGGCTTATAAAGTTGGATATAGTTGTTCTTAAATTGAAATCAATAAAAACCTATATCCTTGCTTCTCTTATGACATTGGTGAAATTAGTTTGAATTCATATTAAAAACCTTTATCATTTGCTTTGCCAAATACCATGGTATTTTGGACTTAAATGCTACATGTCTTGTATGCAAAGCAATTTTTTGATTCACACATTTTCTTTAAATAAATCTCCTTGTTTCTCTCCAATTAATTGAGATTGCATAAAGTGACTTATATTGATTATGCAAATATCTAGAATGCTACTATCTCTCTTTGCCTTAAGTGACCCGATTGGGGACTACTCCTTTGTCTATAACATGACAAAAAGGGGGAGTAGGTTGTGGTAAGGGGAGTTGCAAATTGTAGTAGCAATTGTGCATGTTGGGGAGAATACTTATTGAGGGGGAGTAACCCTTTGAGGGGGAGCATTTGCACATTGCATACATTGCATGATGTTGTGCTTAAATTCTTAAATGCAAATGCTTGATTTATCTCACTTGATTTATCTCACCTTGTCTTGCATTGGAAAGTATAGAAACTCTGTTTTTCAGGGATTGATTATTCTACAAGAGATTGAAGACTTCAAGATTTATTTTATCTTATCTCTTTGTATTGTAGAAAATCATTATAGACCTGTAGTTTCTATTTTGTTGTGAGGAATCATTGTGAGTGGTGGTTTTGTCACGAAATAGCCAAAGGGGGAGATTGTAAGGATTCCCTTTAATTGATTGGCTTATTTCGTGGGCAAACCACATGTTGGGGTTTGGTTGTAAGGGTAGTCTAGATGATTAGTTGAAGATCAAAGACCCTTTTCCAAGACCTTAAGAGAACAAGCACGCCAAAGGTATAATTTCTTGTGCTTGGTTGTTCTTTGAAGAGATTTAGTAAGCACACACACACTTAGCATACTTGCATTTGTGTGCATGCTCTTCACATGTCACTTTACACACTAGCACTTTGTTTTATATCTTGTTGTGTGTATATGTGCTTAGTAATTCGTTTCCCGACAGTGTTCGGAAACGTCCGCGCTCACACGTATGTGTGCTTGGTTTTACGCGAAGACCGCCCACGGAGAATGCCCATGGCTTCTCCTTGGTTTTCACCATTGTTGGTGATCGGCGGTTATGATCGGCGGCCTGGCCGTCGAATGAAACCGCCGTTTCAGTCCAGAAAGGTCTGAAGCAATTCTGCGGTCAAGATCGGCGGTCACGACCGCAGTTCGAAACCGCCGTTCATACCTGATCGATTTTAATCTCTCGGGTTTGATTCGGCGGTTGGATCGGCGGTCACGAAACCGCCGTTGATGCTCTGTTCTTCACGGGCTCAATTCGACGGTCGTGATCGGCGGCCTAGCCTCCGATTGAAACCGTCGAACGGTGCGTTTCAAGGGCAAACTTGTCTTTTCACTTGCCCTGTTCTTGATGTCTATAAATATCACACTTTCTCATTATCTGAATAAGTTCTTTGAGTCATTAGAACCCTAAACTTCAAAGAGAGATTTTTGAGAAAAAATCTAATCAAGAACTCACCTTTAACCACTCAAATCAAACCCTTTTTGCATCAAATTTCATATTGCATCTCCTATGTCTATATAGAGTGCATCTATGTATGGGTTTGCATTATCACAACTTGCTTGGTAAGATTTTGATTAACTTCATCTTATTTTAATATTTTTATTACCAAGCCATCTCTTTTAAATTACTTGTATGTTTTAGATCATATGCTAAATACAAGAAAAGAGAATTAATTGTGATGAATTGATTGAGTGTTGTTTTGTGATAGCTTTGTATCTAGGATTGGTTATCCTTTACTTAGCTAAAGTTATATGCCATGACATATAGCTATATGTGATATCTAGGATTGATTATATTGTCATCTTATAATCCTAGGTAAGCATCTAGAGTACCCTAGCTCTTATTGCAATATTTGGATATCATTGCATATTCACATAGGGTTGTGCATCTCTTTTGAGAGATTTAAGTCTTGTGTGATTGACCGAGATTAGGTAGGACACCGGGAATAGGTGGTCACATAAGCAATTGGACTAGAGCCACTTTTAAAGGCCCGCGTGGTAGAAGTGGGGGGTTATTGACCGGAGTGTTAGATGAGGTCTACATAGGTTGTAAACTTCATTTCAATTAGTGGATTTCGAGGTCCGAGTGTGGCGCACTAAACAGCCGGGGGTTTTTCCCGTGAGGGTTTCCACGTAAACATCAAATGTCATTTATTATTTCCGCATCTTATTACACTTGTATGTATTTTTGACTTGCTAGGGGTATTTTCTTAAAATTGACATGCACGCGAAAATTGGGTAATAATTAGATAAAATCTATTCACCACCACCCCTTCTAGCTTTATAGAGTAAACAAACCTTGAGAACTTTCATCTTCAATTAGTTGTTCGGTCTGTAAGACTGTGAAGTTCCCCCAAACTTTGATTTTATACAATGTCCAATCAATTTGCTGCTTGCTTGTCGATGATCAAAGTGGAGGGCATCAAGGGAGCATGTATGATCAAGCGAGTATTTTCGTAGACAAAATGATTCACAATCCTTAAGTTTTATTGCACGACACGCCATTTGCAATCTTCGACATTGCATGACAAAACCAACAAAGTTTTGGTGGACTTGTTCACTATGAATTGAAAATGATTAGCAATTGATAACAAACTAATTTTTACATGTAACTCTTCCTTACTAGGAAATAAATCATCAACCCCAACTTCTTTAACATTGTTGACTACACTCTCCAAGGATGTGTAACTTCCATGTATTATTGATGATTTTATCCTAATTCCCTAAGAACTCGCAACCCTTGATCTTCTTGAGGGTACCTCTAAGGTTAATGGCCGACTATCTCTAGCTTCATCTTCATTGTCCACCCCAATAGAAAATACATCAGCATTTTGAAAGTCATTTGGACTCAATAGGCTTTCATGTATATTATTAAGACCAACTCCATTGCAATTATCCGATTCACAAACATTGGCAATGTCTTCGTTGACAAGTTCATTGTCAGGACCTTATGTGTTTGGAATTATTATTATTTTTTTTTTGTTTTGTAGTGACACATAAAGAGGTTCTCGTATTCACATCGGAATTTTCACACAAGAATACTTGCACATCATCATCATTCACAACTTCAAACAATGATAAAACCTTCGACGAATTAAAGATGAACTTCATTTTGATAGAGAACTCGTTTGGATTGGCATCAATAAAATGAGATACGATGTCACGTTTCCCTTGAAACTAAAATTACTTTAAACATTCCAGATTGATATTTGAACTTCCCACCACTGTTACTCCATTTACTGTCATATAAAACAACAAATCTAACTTTATCTATGCAACCCACCTTTCAAATGCATAAAAAATGTATGATTAAATTCCTAAACAAATATTCTAAATTTATGGTACAATGAATTTATAAAATATTCTAAATCCAAACACTATTTAGAAATCTGGATGCTGCTGGGAATTCCCAACACCATTAGGAATTCCTAACAGTGTTTGGAAACTCTAACTCGGTTAGGAAATACAAACGGAGTTTGGAATTCCTAATGACGTTAGGAAATCCTAACGGTGTTTGGAATTTCCAATGACGTTAAGAAAATCCTAACGGTGTTGGGAATTCCCAAAGACGTTAGGAAATCATAACAGTATTGGGAATTCCCAATGCCGTTATGAAATCCTAACGGTGTTTGGAATTCCCATCTCTATTAGAAAATCCTAACGGTGTTTGGAATTCACATAACACAGTTGAGAAATCCAAACACCATTGGGAAAACAGTGCTAGACACATATTTAAAAAAATAGTATCAATTGTCTAGATTCAATACTACAATGGAAAATCGACCACAACAACATCAAATTCAAACAAGACCCGTGCTCTATTACATTCATGTAAACTATTGTCACAAAAATAAACAACCCTAATACGCAAATCTAAGTAAACAAGACATTTTAACAAGAAATAAACTTAAAATTTAAGAATAAACTTTAAATTATCACAACAACATCAAATTCAATCAAGACCCATGCTTTATTATGTAAATGTAAACTATTTTCACAACATAAATAAATAAATAAATAAATACACACATTCAACTAAATCGGAGATTGAAGATAAGTATAAATTATAAAAGTTCAGAAAACAAAACTCACCTCAAAGCTTCAATAGAAGGAACCTTTGAGATTGATGAATAATGGAAGCTTTCAACACAATCTAACTTTATTTCAAGTTGGAGTTGCTTAATTTCAACAAATGAAGGAAGATAGAACAAAAGAAAAATATTTGGAGAGAAGAAAGAGAGTGAGAGTCGAATGTGTCTTGGTGGGGAGGTGGAAATAAGAGGAAAAGAATGGGAATAAGAGGTATAGACTATAGAATGAGTAGATAAAGTATAGAGAAAAAAGTAAGTAAAGGTAAAATAAAACTTACTCATGAAAAAAGAGTTAGTTTTGTAAATTTTTCAAAAAGAGGTTAGTTGTTAACTTGAGACTCCCAGAGATGTTAGTTTTCAATAAAACCCTTATTTTATTTCTTTTCTTCTAGTGTTGTGAATCTCACTACCGAAAAGATGATGTTCTCATCAGCTTTAAACATAAATAAAATGTATGGTTTCAAATGTGCGATCAAAATATGATGATTACTTAATAATTAGTCGCATGATTAATCTCAAATCTTGTTCACTTCCAAAAAGTCTAAAAATAATTAGCATACATAGATAAAATGACTAGTCAAATGATCATTAATAGATTAAAGAACCGGGCATCCTTGGACCGAAACACCTAGAGCTGTAGAGCGCTGCGAAAGCGGACAATAATCTCCCACATCTAAACCCCACCAATTAATTCCATTTATACCACTCATCTGCAAAGTCATACCCATCAATAGAGCTTGAAAGGCAACTCCCAAGTCCAACCCATATGCTAACAGATAATTGTACTTCGCCCACCAATCTTTATACTTCCTATACACAATCAGATTGGACACAATTCCTACAAACATCCAAGACTAGTAACTCACAGTACCAGCTTCCAACAATGCTGAGGCACCTCCCAGTATAACTGGAATGTTGATGCTTTTGATCCACCCTTTCTCAGGAAATAACTTTGACAAAACCCAAATCAACAATGGTGTGATCGCACCAATCAAAAAGAAATAGTATAACTTTGAATACATCCCATCAGGAAAAAACATATGTTTTGGACCCAGCACGCCCCAGATTACTGAGAAGTCGTAGGTTGCTGTTATTTGAGGAAATGTCCATGGACTACCCTTTGGTAGCTTCTCTAGCTCGCAAATATTCTCCACTGTTGAGAATAGCCACCACGATGTTACCAAACTGACTATGGTTGTGAGATGATTGTTCCTGTAATGAGCCAATTTGAAATCGCTGATAAAATTAAGAGCATGATTCTGGGTAGATAAGCAAAGATCTTTGAAGTCCATATTGGCTATTGGTTTGCCAGGATAGATGTATCCTATCAATACTTCTGCAACAACATTTAGCGTGATATACTGCAAAACATTGGACATGTATGTATAAATATGACATAAAATTAGAAAAAAGTATACAATATATAGATAACGACTCCATTATTTGAAACCAGTGAGATTACTTGGCCAGTGGTAGCACTAAGCACATCAAGGGGGAGAATAAAAATCATCACTAAGAGACATGATAACAGGATTCCCCAATAAGGAAGTTGGAACTGCTTCCCAAATCCTTCACAGGAGAAAATTAACAAACCGATTGTGGAAATTATAATGGCACAAAACCACCACTGAGGTATAGGATTGTATTTCCTCATTAGCCGATTATGGACATCTTCAGAGGTACTATTTTGCTATTACCATATGCTCGCTTAAATTGTTGCCATATGTCCCTGTATAGAATTATTCAATAGTGGAATATATATGTCAATGAATTATAAATGAATAAAACAGCATAAAGTACTAAGTAAGTAAAACCTATGTATACATACCTTCCATGAAAAACTATAAAATGAGTGAGAGAGGCTGTGTGTAGGGAAAAATACGGTCACGTAGCAGAAGCGAGACTAAAAAATAGAGTTTAGTATAGTTTAAAATTTTTCCATAATTTGAACCTTAACCCTCTAATTAATTAAACATATAATACTAAAGATATCATACCTTTGTCGCGTGATCCGATTGACATTGCGTCGATGGTAATCCGCAAGATCTTCCAATCCAATCACGAACGTGAATCACCTAAGAGCGTGGTCTCCCTTCTCTTTGAATTGTGTACCTGAGGATGGATAACAAAAAAAATTTCTTTTTCGTTAGTCACAAAACCTCCAAAAGATAACAAAGAACGTTCCGGTCACTTTTGAATTCTCAATCTAATGATCGAAACTCGCGTGAACCTTATTCGAAGTTGTGCACAAAGCCTATTGATGTATAAGCTACTAGTGCACTATCGAAGTAAAACGATCTCTTCTCTTTTCTCTCTTGGCCGAATTATCACACTAATCTCTAGAGTTGGATTTTATTTTTCTCAAGCAAAAGAAAAATCACTCTCTATCAAGCAAATTAGGGTTCGCCAATTCTATATAAAGAATATATACTATATGTTAGGCGGGGAACCACTTGCCATATTAAGCTTATATATATATTAGGCGACCAGTTGCCACATAAATCAAATCTTTTGCTACTTGAATTCTGCATGCCCCATATATATATACATATAAGTCAATATATATCTATACCACGGCATGCCACATATAAATTATATAAGTCAATATATATATATCCAATACTGTATGCTTTTTAAATATATATATATCTATATATATTCCAGCTAATTGCCATATATATTTTATATATATCTATATATTGAGGTCGAAATCCTTTACCATGTAGGATTTGTGTCTTTTGACTTAAATCCTAACCCTAGGTAGATTTCCTTAGAATTCCAAACTCGAATCCAACTTTTTAGTGTATTTGTGACTATATTAAAGACTTCATAATTTGACTAGATAAATAAATCCATTATTTATCTACTTACCAAATAAAGTCTTTTATATTTATTATACTACCACAATAGTATACTACTAAGAAACATATTTCCTAGTCAGAAAAAGATTTTGAATTTTAATTAAATAATTAATTAATCAATTAATTAATTTCCATTTAATCAAATAATAAAAATAAAACAATATAATATCATATATATATCTCGGCCATGTGCCATATATATTAATATATCTATATATTGGTTTTCTATTTTATTAAATCCATTGGACCTTAATAAAAGGCCGACATGTGAATCAGACCCATTCTTACTAAAAGAAACAAGCCCACATGCATTTTATTAATATATTAATATAATTGATCAGCCCATTAAATAAATAATGTGCAAATTATATTCTTAATATATTAAATACAATTCTAGATGGACCCATAAATTGGTCCGGTAGAATATATCAAGTGATCCATGCAAGTCCGTGTGGATTGGGGATCTTGGCGGGCCTATCTAAATTTAAACTCCAATAGACATAACCCAATCACAATCAACAAATGATTCACTTAGGTTCAATCTATTAATTTTAGTTCATTCCACTAAAGAACTAAAATTGCACTCTTAAATAAAGATGGAATAAGTAAATGATTCTCATTCGTACCCTAGACAATCTTATTGGAGATGGTGTATCCTCGTTAGAGATGCACATTTTTCTCCGGTGCCCCAATTCCCCGCGTCCCCATCCCCATCCCCATTTCCCCATTTCCCCCAAACATATATAAATATAATTATAATATATATTTTTAATTTTTTTGTTTATTCTTTGAAAACCCTAACTCCCTAAGTATATATACACATTTTATATAAAATGCACTAATGAATTTTATTTTGTATTTGTAATGGAATGTTTATTTTTTTAGTTTAATTTGTAATTTTTAGTTAAATGGGGAAATGGGAAAAAACGGGGAAAAACGGGGAAAATTGGGAAGTGGGGATGGGGATGGGGGGACCTATATCCATCCCCATTCCCCAAACGTGCATCTCTAATCCTCGTGAAGAATATCAGTAATCGCCAAGAGCTCATAGACCGCCTATAGCTCTCCAAGTTACCATATTTACTCATATGACCACATTTTGAACTTGGATATTTTAACTTGTCCAGAAGCCATGTTTCAATAGACTCTATTGAAAACTTAACGTTAAGATTCAATATCCAGTACCTCAAAACATCCATATGATGATATTCTACTCACATTTAATAAATGGAGCCACGATGTCCATATCTATAAATGAAGTCCTCTATCGATTAACAAATGAATATCACCAAACTATCGAGGATAGACTATGCTATATAATCGTACTCATTGATAACTCAAATGATACCACTTGCAACCATAAGTCCATCATTTATCTCAGGATTAAGATAGACTCTCCGATTGTCCTGATAATGAAAAGACTATTATCTATTGACGGTTCTAGATAAAGTATTTCATTGTGATCCAGTTCAATGCATCCAGTGCACTAGATTCTTTTACTCGAAGACCCTCCGATGATTTTAGACTCATCATAACTCATTTGATCCCACTCAAATGCTAGCAAAAGAATTCTACAACTTTAACAAGATAAAGGTGACAAACCTTTAACTTAAGTTGTGAACATTATTCAAGATTAACTAAAGAATTGTGTCTACCTCATACATATCCAGATGTACGAACAATTCTTCTTTTCTCATAGTCTTTTGACCTTATGTTATTTACTTTTGACAATTATAATATTCAATCTATAAATGCTATAAGATTTGTTTAAATCAGAAATCATTTTATTAATATGAAAAGATTGTCAAAAACAATATTACACTCTTACTATTGAGCATAATCCTAACACTGTGGTGGAGGCAGAATCAAACCCGTAAATGATTAATAAATTAAACAACACTCATATACAATTTAGAGTAGCTTTCGTAACCTTTTTCGTTGAACGTGAGATCACTCTCACTAAGAACTCTTGGAACATTATATTCTTGACCGGTATTGTCAAAGAGTTTGAGAGAAAGAAATGGAAAATGTCTAGCATTGTTGGAATTAGTCCATTAAGCAATTGGACATATAATGTAGACCATTACTATGAATCCAATTGTTGTATTAATGATTGTAGAGAACGGGAAAACTAACGGATTTGATAAGTAGCCCGATACAACATTCCAGTTGAAGGTGAAGGAAGCAATGCCAAAGCCATTACGGCCGGAGCCAATAAGCTGAGCTATAACTGAACTTTTCCAGAACAAACAAACAACAGAAAGAGCACCTATGGATGGAAAGAAATAGCCTGGTATCATGGCATAGGCAAAGCTTGCGACTGAGACTACAACGAAGAACTGAAGCTTTGTGATCCCTCTTTTAGGCCTTACTTCTACTTCATGCAATGCCCTGATGAGTATATAAGAAGAAGAAATTCATGATATGTATATATAGCTAAGTAATTTCTATGTGTAAATACATAAAATAGCAGAAAATATCAATTACCGGGTAGAAAGACACGTCGATCGAGTAGGGCGAAGGGGTACCACAAGTGATGTAGCGGAAGCTCTACGAGAAAAACCTGCAAGAAACAATTAGAAACAACCTACTAATATTCTGTTGATCCGCGCACGGATGCCAGAATACTAGGCTACTGATAACATTCAACTTCGCGCACGAAAGATTGTTAACAGGCTTCAAATACTTCAATCTTCGCAAAGAATGTTGTAGATGGATAGTTGAGAAATAATTCTCTATATTTTTTTATTCATCAAAAGCTGTCTTTCAAACCCTAATACAATCTACTTAAATAGAATTGCAAAACTTGACTAACAAGAAAATCCTAAACAAACGGGAAAGAATCCTAAATTGAAAAGATATCAAATCTCCTAAAATCAAAAGAATTCTAAAACATTAAAAACCTATCTAAAAAGGAAATTGAATTTGATTTAATAAAATCAAATCATAAAATAATTAATATCAAATCATGACGATAATTGGAAATAATAATTAAAGCAACAATTGTCTTGCCGCGCACGAAACTTAACGGCCAAATTCGGACATGCTGGAGCCCGTTATAGAAGATGGAGTCTTCATAATATTTGTAGGACTCGTCTTAGGCTTTCCGGAAACATATTATAATAGACGATTCGATCCCATATGCCCTCTGTAGAGGTCCACGAAGTTCAGCCCGGATCATCTCGTCCAGCCCACTGTTTCCAGCTCTCGTCCAGCTCAAGTCTTCGCGCAATAATCTAAATGGCCGAATTTGGGCCTGTTGTGATCTTGTACGGAGGACGGAGTCTTCATAACATATGTAGGGCTCGTCTTGGGCTTTCCGGAAACATATTATAATGTTGATTTGGAGTTCGTTTGCTCTCTGAAAAGCCCCCCGAAATTTGCCCATTCTGACAGTTAAAACCATTCCGAGTCTTTGCTTCCTTCTTTCGGCACCCTTCGTCTTTGAGTCGATTCCTCCGCTCCATGAAATCCAAACCTTTGTTTGCCGTGTCGTCTTTGATGGCTGCATCAACAAGTAGGGATTATATATATACCAGAAATTTCATAAAGATTCCTGCAAACCCATAACCAAGCAACTGCATGCATGTAGTATATATATCATCAATTATTAGATTTCTTAATTATATTAAAATTTAAGGCAATTAATATTTAACAGAAAATTACCTGGTTTGTTATGATCATTAGTAATCCTGGCCAAAAACTGATATATTTATGGTAGTAGAGCTTCCTCACAGCCAAAGTTGAGATATGGTATGCACCCTCTCTGACCCTGTGGTGGCAACACATGCTCTTTTATGTTGAATAGCCCTAGATCCATTGAAAAACTCCAGCTTGTTCCTGGAACTTTCAACGGTTTAGACGAAAGTGTTGCCGCCATTGATTTTCCAAGGATGACAATCAGCATCTGGACACAAATATCCGGTATGCTAAAGATATATGTTTTGACAGTAAACGGAGAACTGAGACACGGATGCTAGAATAGCACATGTAATAGGCCCTAACACCCATGTTCGAAATGTTAGGACAGGCAATGTAATTGGAACTGTGAGCCTCACTTGTTCTATTGGAGACACATCGTCCGTAATTGTTACCGAATGCTTCACTTGTAAATTTTAAGATTTCTTCCAAGGATTTTTCATTTCTAGAAACAAAAGAGAGAGGATTTTTGTGGCGCATGTATCAACAAAAATCAAAGTTAAAGCAAGAAAAAGAGAGTACTTCGTGGTGGTGTTTAAGAAGATGAGACAAGTGAAAGAATGAGGAAAAAGTGGGGAAAGAGAGAGTGTGTTTTTGTTTTTCTGAAAAGAGAAAAACTTCAAGATGACCTCAAATAAATTTATAATTGAATATCGACGAAATTTTGAATTGGCGGAGAAAAATGTAGAAAAACTGAGAGAGCGCTACTTCTTCATGTTTAAATTTACTGTTTTCTATTTCAAATTTTTTTATTTTTATTGTTTTCAAAAATCTAATGAGTTCGCTCGGATCTTTCCTCGAGTTCATTATTTTCCTAACCCGGCTTCAATAAAATTGATCATTTCTTCCCAATCTTTTGTTTAGAAAGAAGGACATGATATAAACTTTTGTCAGAGGAGTAGGTGGAACTGTGGAGGCTACACCAACTCTCTCTTTTCATTCATGGATGGGTTTCTTTTATTTAAGAGTAAGTTACATAATGGTCCCAAGCCAATTAGCAACACTACCCCTGCTCCTACAAATAAAAAGACATAATTATCCCTTTTGATATTTTTTGTTCTATACATTTGATGTAATTTTAAATATTTTATAAGGATATAAACATCTTTTCCATGTATAACCAATTGTTAAAGAGATTTTTCTCTTTACAATCTAATTCAAATTTTATAAAAATTCTAAAAACACTCGTTTCTATTTCAAAATTATCATTTTTTTTTCTTTTGATACCTTTTTTTAAAAAACAAAACAAAACAAAAAACACTCCATCATAAAAACCTAATTTTTTTTTTAAATCATTTCGTTTTAAAAATTATCTTCTTTTTTTCATTGAATACTAAAATTGACTATTTTTTTTTCTTGCTTCATTTGATTTTGTTTTCACAATTTTAAGAGATTTTTTCCTTTTTGTTTTTTATGTAAAACAAATCTGCAAAAATCAACCCTTTAAAAAAAAATTGATTGTTTTTTTTTGTTGTAAATCATTCTTATAACTTTGGAATCAAATAAAATTTTAATGGTACTTAAAAAATGTTTTAGGGATAGTAAAACTCAAAAAATTAAAAAAAAAATGATGGAGTCTAACAAAATTGTTTTATATTGGGGTAATTACTCTGGTGGCCATCGACTTATGCCACCACTATCAAAATGGCCATCAGATAGGGAATTGGTTTAGAAATGACCATTTTTGGCAAACAATATTACACTAATGACCATTCCGTTATAACACCGTTAACTTTTTCTAAGAATGTTATATTAATGAAAATCAATTTGTTCACTTTGTATCAAATACAAATTGGCCATTATAATCATTTTTCTCCAAAATTACTCTAGTGACCGTCCATTTAGTCAATTGGTATCAAAATGACCATTATAATTGTCCCACTTTTTCTAGAACATGTGTATTGATCATCCATTTGGTTAATTGGTATCAAAACGATCATTATATGTACAACTATATTCTATTAGAAAAATAGAGTAAGCAATCATTAAAAATAAAATTTCATTCAATAGAGAAAATGAAGAATTCATTTGATTCAATATAATTTCAGTCTCATACACATCAAATACTACTTGTCAAATTACATAAGTATACCAAAATCCCCTACACAAATATACCAACTTGTTCCTTTTAATCTGAAAACTGTTCAAAAACCATACCCGATTGCACCATATTCAAAACCACACAAAAGTTTGCCAACCAAATTTCATGGTACCTAAAATAACTACCAACCTTAACAAAAGGCAATGCACTTTCGGTTAAACAAAAAACATTGCCAATTTCAGTTCAACTTAAAAAATAAAAATAAAAAAATAAAATAAAAAGCAATAAATGTCTTCATTTCAATTGGATTTCTTCTTCATCTTTGATCCAGCTGACTTAGATGTAGTAGCTTGGTTGGACTGTTGTACTGCCCTTAATCTTTCAACAATATCGGGATCGAATTGTAAAGTGTTCAAAACATCACTCAGATTACCAAACCATTCCAAAGGATCATTAGCTTCAGCATATTCTAATGTTAGTACCTGAACAACAAATTAAAATAAAAAATAAAAAAAATCATTTAGTATAGTATATTATGCTTTAATGTTATTCTATTATATTGGTGGGACAATTATAATGGCCATTTTGATACCAATTGACCAAATGGATAGCCACTTGAGTAATTTTGGAGAAAAATGATTATAATGATCATTTTGATAGCAAATGAACAAATTAATGGTCATTAGTGCAACATTCTTAGAAAAAATTAACGGTGTTATAACGGAATAGTCATTAGTGTAACATTGTTTGCCAAAAATTGTCATTTCTAAACCAATTCCCCATCTGGTGGCCTTTGATTCCTTTACATTGGTGGAGGATATGTAGGCAACTTAATTGTAGTAAAAATTAAGTGCAATGCCGGTTTATTTTTTTTATTATTATTTTTTTATTTTAACTTTGTTATATTGTAATATTGTATATTTGAATTCAAGCCTTCAAGGCCAATTTGTAATTTTTTTTTTAAATTTTTGTGCAATTGTAAAGTTGTATTTATTAATAAATGTCAATTTCTTTTCTTTTAAACATTGTTAAATACTTCAATGAAAATGTTTTTAATTTTTTACTAATGCACTTAGTTTTGTTATAACGGAATAGTCATTAGTGTAACATTGTTTGCCAAAAATTGCCATTTCTAAACCAATTTCCCATCTGGTGGCCTTTGATTCCTCTACATTGGTGGAGGATATGTAGGAAACTTAATTGTGGTAAAAATTAAGTGCAAGGCCGGTTTTTTATTTTTTATTTTTATTTATTTTTATTTTTTTATTTTAACTTTGTTACATTGTAATATTGTATATTTGAATTCAAGCCTTCAAGGCCAATTTGTAATTTTTTTTTAAATTTTTGTGCAATTGTAAAGTTGTATTTATTAATAAATGTCAATTTCTTTTCTTTTAAACATTGTTAAATACTTCAATGGAAATGTTTTTAATTATTTTTTTATTTTAAACTTTGTTCGATTGTAATTATTATTAGGCAAGAAAACGCCCAAAATCGAAACCGGAACCGCCCAAAACCGAAACCAAAACCGCCCTAAACCAAAACCGTAACCATAACTACCTAACCGGCGGTTACAAATCGTGCACCAAACCAGTTTTCCGGTTACGGTTTCGGTTTTGGTGGCCACGGAACCGAAACCGAACCGTGGCCACCACTACTTGGGAGTCATTAACCCAAGCCTCAAGTTCGTCCATCTACCAACTGAGCTACGCCCATGTTGGCACCACCACCTATTATTATTATTATTTTATTTGCTGCCAATTTTCAATTTATACATTCAAGTATCTCACTGGAGTAAGGTAGAAAAAATTCAGTTTAGCCTCAAGCTAATAGAAACAACAAGCTAATATACTAAGGTTATTTTGTTAAATGTCATTGATAAGCCATGATCTGATCGGTCTAAAGTCTCAACTCAATACACAATTAAAGCTCCGTTAAAGTCTTTTTTTTTTTTTTTTTTTCGAAATAATTGTATCTTGTTATCTTTTAATTTTAATTTTTTACTAATGCACTTAGTTTGGGATAAAGACATAACTTAAAACCCTAACCTTAATGTGACCGATCTCGTTTTGACTCGGAACCCCGTACATGTAAATAAATCAGATAATCATACATGCAATATGCTCAAACCAAAACTCAAATGAAAACGTGTGTTTTACAAATTTTGGACATGACAGATTGTTATCACATATTTGATGATTTTAATTCATTTCTTGACCCTAAAAAAGCCAGTAGAAGGGAGAAGTAATTTGGAGGACAATGCTCTCCCTCTCCAAAGTCCAATCTATTAAAATGAAATATGTTCAGAGGGTAACCATTTTATTACTAGGAAATAAACCAACAAATTTGACTTTAATTTCCTCTTGATCTAAAGTTGAAACAAAATCCCTGAATTGTCATCTAATAAATGGAACCTTAAGTTGATTTGAAATCTATCGATTATAATGAATTTTGATATGGTTTTTTGTGCATATGATAAGTTTAATAAAATCTACATGTAAACAAATTTAGAAAAAATTTCAAGCACTACCTATTATATTAACATGCAAGACTATTATGATAATTATTATAAAAATTTCAAGATTGTTTAGAGGTGAAGAATCCAAACAAGTCCACAATAAAAATAATTTTGATATAAGAGTCTTTACTCATGGATTCGAGGCCAAACTATGACCGGGATGTTTTTAAAATCTTCACCGATAATCCTGTATCACGTCACATGGGTGAAAAAGATTCAAATCAATAAAATCTTCAAAGAAATTGATTACTTGTCTAATCCGATCAAAGGCAAGAAAAAATTTCCAAATAACATGTGATATCATTTTCTTGTTAATTGCAACTTTTTTTTTTTTTTTCAACTTATATACATTTTTGTCATCAAATTATAAGTACCGTAATCAACTATATTTCGCCTTTTATGTGTACACGTACCATTGAACCAAGGGTTGATGCAACTCTTTACATTGTTTAATAAATTGTGAAGAATATTTTGTTTAAATAAATAAATGGCCATGAAGAATTTTTTGTGGTGGATATTGAAAGGGTCTGAGATACTGAAACATGCATGGTCTTCTTGCTTTCACATGAAGATATATATTTCCAAGAAAATACCGAAAACATCACTTGCATGTTTTATACACGTGTGTTTTCATTTTACATGCATGAAACATAAGAAGAAAACACTATTACACAAACGTATTTCTGCTTCATTGTCCAAGCCTTTTTCAGATTGCTCAAAATTGAAAGCACGTTTTATTGGTGATACATGAATGACCTCCACTAGTAAATATTTTCCTAAAAATGTGGACAGGAAATCATTTGGCCAGGTCAGCTTGGAGAAGTTATTGATGTGGGAAAAATAGAAATATGCAATAATTGATTATCAACTGAATATTTCCAACTAGCTCGTATATGAGAAAGAGAAAAAATTATCAACAATATTTCCAACTAAATATACATGAGGTTGTAAATTGTATAATAGATCAACAATCCGTTGTTGTGATTATAAAAACAATTGGTTGTCTGTTAAAAACTTAAAATTGTGAACATAAAAATAGTAAAAGAAATGGTGAAACAAAATAAAGTATAAGGTTAAAGTTAGAAAAAGAAACCCAATGAATAAGGAAACTTGAAAAGGAAAGTAAAAATGTAAAGGTTAATTAATTATATATTTTTGTTTTTTATTGCCTTAAGAATTGTAGAACAAATTAATTATTTTTCATTTTTTCATCTTAAAACTAAAAGCTGTATACTATGCCAGTGGTAAAAATTTTAAATTTTACTATATTTTTTTTAAAATATTACAATAATTCGGGATTTAAGAAAAGGAACACGACTCGAATTCATAATTTAAGGGGGTGTATTCAATTAGGATTTCGAAAGATTTTTAATGACTTTTTTTAAGTGGGTGACTTTTGCAGATTTTATAGACTTTTATAGACTTTACAAGACTATGAAAAACTTTTATAGACTTTTATTTAAAAGACTTCCATAGACTTTCATTTTAAAAAACTTTCGTAGAATAGACATTTATAGACTTTCATTGACTTCTAATTATAATGTATAATTTGTTTTAGCAAAATTATATATATTTATCATGTCAATAAAAATAATTTTTCAAATAAATAAAAGAAAATCATCGTTGATTAAACTTGACAAAAGCATTCATGTCTATACATGTGATTTTAATTTTTTATTTTATTTTAATTATATTTTGCATTATAAAGACATTATGCTCCCCCCCCTTTTTTTTTTTTTAATAATTAGTCAAAATTTTATTTGTTTTTTATTATTATAAATTTTCTTTTAGAATAAATGTAGCAAACCAACAATAATATTGACGTTTATATGTCTCTACAAAAGTATGACAATGAGTATAAAAAATCAACCAAAAGTTCATTCAAGTTACTAAAGATAAAACATAAAAACCGCACCTAGTTGTTGAATAAGATCTATGCCTAAAAGTGGGTAGCTTGATATTGATCATAATTATATGAAGTCACGCTCATACGTGACTTTGATTATGGCATATTGGCATGGTTAAGTAGTGATTTTTATCTTTTATTATTTTTATTTTACATAAATGAAGTTCATTTAATTTGTTTCGGTGTTATTTAGTTGCTTTAAAAATATAGGTAAAAAAATATGAACTCGTCCTTAATTGTATAGCCGGTGAAGAGCTGTTTTATATTATTATTATTATTATTATTATATTTGTTATAGATCGTTAATATTTGTATGTTTTTTTTTTTAATAATGTTTATTCATTTTAAAGTTATTCGTTTTATTTTATTTATGAAATTTGTTAAGAATGAATATGCTTTTATTTGAAAATAGAACATATACAGTATTTGGTTATTTATGTTTTTTAAAGAGTTTTATATTTATATTTTAAAGTGAATTTTTTTTTTTTTTTTTTTTTTAAGTCATTCAAAGTCTTTGGTAGGAATGGAAGATAAATTGTGAGATTTGTTATAACTAAAAATCATTAAAAGTCATTAAAAGTCATTGATATTTTAAAGTCGTTAAAAGTTATTGAGATTTTGAATACCTCGTAACTTTCATAGACCGTTAAAAAGTCTTAATTAAATACCACATGACTTTTAAAGACTTTTTAAAAGTCTATAAAAGTTTGTATTGAATACCTCATAACTTTTATAGAATCGTTAAAAGTCTACATTGAATACACCTAAACTTTTTAATTCCATAAAAGTCATTAAAAGTCTTTTAAAATCCTAATTGAAAACACCCTCCTTAGTATTGGTATTTAGATTTAAAAGAACCGGTGGGGGTTTTTAAAAACAAAAAATAAACACCTGTTGGAGTTTCAAAAAAAATAAAAAAAATAAACATCGGTTGGTGGCCAAGCTTCGAGTTCATTTTTGCTTACCCACATTAACTAGAGGTAACCATTACCCCCCACCCCAAGTGTTGACACGTGTCCTAAACTTTGGTTAACTTTGGGTTAACTTTAAACTTTGGGTTAAGTTTGGGACACGTGTCAAGGTTAATGTGGGTGAGCAAAAATGCACTCCCAAGCTTCACAAATTAACTATGGGCCTAATTTATTAGAAAAGTCTTAAATAAAGACATATTAAAGAATCAGTGAGGGTCTTTAAAAACAAAAAACAAAAATCAAAAACAGGTGGGGGCCAAGCTTCAGAAATTAATTATGGGCCTAATTTTTAAAGAAGTCTTTATTGAAGACATAGAGAAATTGGAGTCTCCATGGGCCTGGGGCCACTTTATATTGTCATCGTCAATAACCTGACAAAGTGACAATGGATCGTGTTATTACGAATTCATGTCATTTTGTGTTCGTGTCGTGTTAACATTGTCTCACCCCAAACACAACTTATTAGCTTAATGAGTTTAAGTATACGAACCTGGAATCATTTGTTAAATTAATGGATAACCCAACCCAACCCAGCCCGCTCTCATAAAATGTTATATTTGAGATTCAATAAAAAGTTGAAAATAAATAAAACTATGAATGATCAAACTCATACAATGAAGTCCACTTGGAATCTCCAAGTGAGTTTCCACCACCAAGGTTCAAGCCTTGGTATGTACATAATTATTGTCCCACCTTTGGCTATTAAATCCCAAAGTGTGGGGAGCCCTCTCTCGGTTATGGGAGCAGCCCTCTCTCCAGTTGTGAGAGTTGTAATCCATTTGTAACATCTCCCCGATAGTGGGAGTAGTATTCCGGGCTGTGCTTGTAGAGTCTTATCTCGTCAGGTCCCAATCGTTGTTGTACATAAAAAATTAAAAATTAAAAAAAAAAAATCTTATACAAAAGTCTAAAATAAACAACCCGTGCTTTCATAATTCTCTCTTGAATCTTCATCACTTCATTATATTGCGATTGTACTTCTTGATCCTCACATAGGTTTAAAAGGCAGGGTCAGCCCATGCGGGTAGTAAACCCAGCATTTTGCTGGGGTCCTTAACTGACCCAATCTACTTTTTCTTCTTTTATAAATTTGAGGGCCTCAAAACTCATTCTATTTAAGTTTAAAAAGGATCCAATCTCAAACATTTATTTGCTTTTAATTATTTATTTTCTTTTCCACATCACTGCACAAATAACTAGTTCAATTTAACAAAAATAAAAATCAATAATGTTACTTTATCCAAATTTGGTATCCAAATCTGGTGCCCAAATGATGTGGCAACACTCTAATCCATTCATTTAAATGATACAAATTTGATACAAATTTAATACAATTTAAATGAATGGATTATAATATTGCCACATCATCTGGGCATCAAATTTGGACACCAAAGTTGGCAAAGTAACATTATTGAATTTTTTATTGGGATAATTACCCCGTGGCCATCAATTTGATGACACGCTATCAAAATGGTCACTAGATTGAGAATTGGTTCCAAAATGGCCATTTTTGGTGAAAAGTATGTCACTAATGGTCATTCTATCCAATTCCATTCAATAAGTGGCATTTTGGTAAATAAGGGGATGATATTAATTTATTTTAGATTTTTTTGGAAATCAATGTTAACTTTTGTTTTTTGAAACGAATAATTATATTTAATGTATATATATGTATATCATATCTCATATATATATATATATTTCTTTTTAAAGAAGATTAAGGCAAAAAAATCTAAAAAACAAAGATGAGGCAAGTGTATTGATCTAAACAATTTCTTTTGTTTTTTGAAAAGAATAATTATATTTAGTGTATGTATATATATATTTCTTAACCACACTACCTTTAAGTATTTATATTTCTTAATATATATACATTTTTAGTTTACTCAAATATAATTTAAAACAATTTTATTTTATATATATATATCAAATCCAATCATATCTAATCCCAAATCATATTAAATGCAAAAAATAATTATTTTAGTCAAGTCTCATATTATCATACTCGATCTCATAAAATGGTTCAATCCAATCTTATACGTCAAACAATGCCTATAGGAAGTATAGAGATTGGTCTTATTGTACATCCTCTCTTAGTTCGTGTTGTGTTGTGTTGTATCTCCTCTTATTAGTTAGTAGTGGGGTTCAATTCCCACTTTATGCATTTTACAAACATAAGACATCTTTGATCTCGACAGGTACCGGTATACCATCGACTTGTTTCGTAAATAATTAAATGAATAAATAAATAAATATTTGTCTTATCACAAAAGAGTGAACTCAACATGTCCAGTTATGACTTATACCCATTACTGGTTGGATGTCAGATTATAAAAAAAATAAAATAAAAAAAATTTAAAAAAAAGTAATATAGAGGAAATATAAAGATTGGTGGATTAAGATCAGTTACGTATTGTTATAAGTCTTAACATCTTCACTTAGAAATTGCCCATAAGGGAAGGGAATTATCTAACAAAAATTATTACTCTGATAATTTTTTTTTTGATCAACATAAAATACAAATTAAGAATTTGTATGGAATCTCTTATCATTACTAATTGACATTTCAAAACCAAAGTTTTGTACCATTTAAAGATTAAATTTCATGTCTATGGGAAATTCAAACCTTTTCCATTCTACCATTATTGATTAATTTCCTCTTTTTAATTTTTAGAAAAGCTGAAAAGGTCAATATATTACTCCTTTTTGATATAGAAATTGGAATGATATATATATATCTTTAGGAGAAATACATATTTTAATGCGTCTGATGAATACGTTCAACCTATTTAAATCATACCATTTAATTCTTTTGAAGATTTGATTGGGTGTCAAAGCTAATAAGTTGTGATTAATATCTATGGTTAGTATTGGTATTTGATTGGCGTGGTAAGTAAATGGTTAATTTCTTAAATTTTATGATGGGCGTAAGAATAAATTGATACATGACAACTATTTTGGATGTCAATAAAGTCACCGTTAGTATTATTAACTCTGAAGTGTTTGGGTGGTTAGGCCCAATTTTAAAATATGACTAAAATGGTCTTTGAGTGGATCGAAGTGGGAAAGCACTACACACGTCGCAATAATTTCTTCTTCTAATTAACTATACCACCTCATTTTTCCATGTATACCGAACGTCAATTTTTAATTGTGGCCTAATGACTTATTAATTCAAGTAACTCAACACATTACTAATTATAATACCAGTAATTATGAGACCAGAGGAAGAAGAAGATTTTGCGTGTTTGGTTCTTGTTGGAAATAAACATTTGCATACGTAGTGGTTTGGACTTTGGAGCCTTGGAGGGTTTAGGCAGGCGGCTTGCTGTTTGTACACGTGGCAGCCAATACGATGCGTGAATGGCTGCATCTGTCGTCACATCAGATATATAATAATCAAAAGAAAAATCATGCTAATTTAAAATGATTTAAAACGACATATTTCTAATTCATTTTCAATATGCCACTGCCGGCTCTCAATTAAAATTTGAACACAACTGTTAGTGTTAACTCTACAGTCTACATGACTACATACATAATAATAATACATCATGTTGTTTTCAAACCATTCTTTTCGGTAGTGGGGGCATGTGGAAACCACTAACCATGTTTGTCAAACTGCACATATTTTCTAATTATTCAATTTCATGTCAACAAATATATTTGAAAAAATATATGAAGTTACAATAATAAGCTCTTTGTTTATTTAAAAAAAAAAAAAAAAATTGGTAATAAATAAAAGTAAGCGATTTTCATGGCCTAGTGTGTGACACAGCAGTATATTTGTCGGGTTAGGCTTCACTTTATCCTTCCACGATCACACGAACAACAAGAACCCATGGCCCTTTTTCTCCTTCACAGTAACAATGCTGTTTGATTTTCATTAATTGCTGCTCTGTTTAACTTCAAGTTCAAGTTCTGGTGATTTATTAAAACCGAAAAACATAGACGTTGACAGTTTTTGTTGTCACCAACATATTCGAACTATAAATTGCAACATTCTTCTGTTTTCCATTTTTATCTTTATTTCTTTCTTTCTTTCTTTCACAGCCCAACTGGAAAAGCTAAAACGTTTTCAAAAAATTTCAGTTGATTTCTTGCTTTAACTGGTCGATGTATATAGTCCATTTTTGCTTTTTGCCATTAATGCCTTCTCTCTTTTAAGTTTTAAGACCCCACTTACCATTTCATCTCCCATTCTCTTATTTCTAAAATATAATCCTACCTTTTTTGGACACTTTCCCGTTTTCTTCTACTTTCTTTGAACGATGAGCAAGAACACATCTCCACGCGACTCAGGCACAATGACCCACTTCGATTTCTTGAAGAAATTCAAGCGCTTCAACCCTCTTGAGCCTTCTTTGGGCATTGTTGGCTTCGTCTTGGTCACTGTTCTCTTCATTGGTTGCTTCTTTTACTTGGATTACCCAACTGTCACTCGAAGTGGTTGGTATCCTCAACCTTCTTGGCTGGGCTTGATTGGGCCATTATCATCACCGTCATTGGGTGAACATGAACGGCCAGGATTTCTTGATGAAGGTGGTGAAGGGTGTAATGCGTTTGATGGTAACTGGGTTTGGGACGAAAAGTATCCTCTGTATCAGAGCACAGATTGTCCCTTCTTAGACCAAGGATTTCGTTGTTTGGAGAATGGTAGACCTGACAGTTTCTTCACCAAGTGGCGTTGGCAACCTAAACATTGTAACTTGCCCAGGTTGTTTTCCTAATCTATCTCCTTGTGTGTTTGGTTTCTGTTGGCTGATGAGAAAGTGTGGAATTAAGAACAAAAAAAGAAAACCAATTCTTGATTATCAATTTGTGCTCCGTCGTCGTATGGTTTTTATGTGTATTTGGATATAGTTTAGACTATAATTGTGCAAGTTCTCTCAGAATTTTATTGCTTCCTAGTTAGAATTGAAGTTCAATTTTTGCTGCTATGCTGAATTTTGTATTGGGGAGGTTCAGTGTTTTCTTTTGTCAATTTCTATAGCAGAAATTTTGAACACCTTACTTCCATTGCGTGTTTCTCTTCAATTGATATGCTGAATTCATGAATTTTTGGCCTCATTCTCTCTTGATGTTTCAAATGAGGTTTTTATTTCTCCACTGTAATAGGTTTTTATGTCCTTGTTCTTCTTTGTGCATATGAAAGTAAGTTTTATTTCTTATTTTTATGCATCTGCATATGTAGGTAACTCTCCATTCGTCTTTTTTCTCGCTGTTTAGCATTTGGATTGAAACTTTTTACGATTTTTACAATGTTCTAGTACTGATGAAACTGTCATTTTGATTTAGGGATTATTGAATATGTTTATATTGTTTAGATTCTTAATTTTGCTCTTGAGGTATCTGCTTTGATGGTCTCTCTTCTGTCTATAACAGATTCAATGCAACGAACATGCTGGAAAAGCTTCGAAACCGCCGGCTTGTATTTGTTGGTGACTCAATTGGAAGGAACCAATGGGAGTCCCTACTTTGCTTGCTTGCCTCTGCTGTTACTAACAAGTCTTCAATCTATGAGGTGAATGGGGAACCAATAACAAAGCACAGAGGGTCTTTGGCTTTCATGTTCAAGGACTATAACTGCACGGTTGAGTACTACAGGGCTCCGTTTTTAGTGGTTCAGGGTCGACCTCCAAAAGGAGCTCCAAAAGTGGTGAAGTTGACTTTGAAAGTGGATCAATTGGACTGGTCTCGTATTCACTGGAGAGATGCAGATGTGCTGATTTTTAACACTGGGCACTGGTGGAATTTTGAGAAGACCATAAGAGCGTAAATATACTCTTATCTCATTACTCTTCTGTTTTTTCTTTATTTCCTCCAAGCCCCCATGAATTTGCACTTCACTTGCTGTTTGAAAGTTAAAGATGAATGCCAATGTTGGTGTAGTTTATCCATTTGACCAAACTTATAGGATTTCATGCTTAAAATCATATTTGAATTAACTTGCACATCATCCGATTGGTAAAAATGACACACTTTACAAAACTATATAGCCGACCCATTGAGAGGGAGAATCACAGGCATGTCTTGCCTGCATGATTAAAGCAGGGTGTGGTTTTGGATATGCTTCTAGAGTAAACATTATCTTTTTACGAAGGGTTCAATTGTTGTTAATGGTGGTGGTATGCTTCCTTTTAATGGGATAGCTGCTACTTCCTATTTTTAAGATAGGGTTTGCTGTGTATTAGCATATTTCTTTTTAAGGGGTTGTAAGAATTCCGTTTCTCATACTTTCTGCTCAACTTGTCTGTTTTGAAGGTTAATTTCATTGACTTTTGTCTGTCTTATAAAGTTTTGGTTGTAAATTTTATGAAAGAATTATTGCTTTAGCAAAAGCAAGATTAATATACTGTCATATTTGGATATGCATTCCTCAAAGATAGTGAAAAGCTGAAGACACCAACTGATGGGTACTTGTTTGCGTGATCTTTTTAGACGAAAGAAGACAAAATTATTCTGGCTATTACAATCAAATCCATATAATGTCTGATCTTTGGGTTTGTGTTATTTGTTAGGGGTTGTTATTTCGAAGAAGGGGCAAAGGTGAATATGGAGATGAGCGTAGAAACTGCATTTCGAAGATCGATTGAGACGCTGATTGGTTGGATTGGCAGTCAAGTGAATATGAATAAGACCCAAGTTTTCTTTCGAACCTATGCTCCTGTGCATTTCAGGTTCACCTCAGCTTCCATTTATGTTTCTATTTTCTTTTCTGGAACTCTCATTGTTTATGCATATTCTAGTATTCACGTTTCTTCCTTCAATCTGACACACAGAACGCTTTGAAAAGGCATCTAACGAAAGGAACTAACTATTTGAATATCATAATTTCATTATTTACGACCCAGAAACCTCCTCTAGCAATGCTTTAACACTTTACTGGGTTTTCACTTGGGTGGGATCATAATCAAAATTGGATGCTAAACTTTTTTTTATTGTTTTTCGATATACTTAGACTTCTTAGATATAAAACAATACTGCTTAATTTTTCTTTTCTGTGTTATTTAAATTAAATCATGGATTTCTGAAGCTGTTTCAAGTAAAATGACCCTATCAGATTTTACATAGTAACTAGTAAGGTTTCCCTAATGCAACCCCATGGGGTTTATGAGTCTTAGGGATAATACTAGTAAAATCTCCTTTACAAGTGTGTCGGAGGTTGGGGTGCAAGAATGTGATAATACTAGTAAAATCTCCTTTACAATTGATCACTAAAAAATATTTTCTGGATCTCACAGAAATGGTGGCTGGAATTCTGGTGGTAGCTGTCACTTGGAAAAGCTCCCTGACTTGAGACTATTGCCTGCTTCACCTGGAAATCATTTTGACATATTAGCTAATGTGTTACTAAAGCACTCGAATGAGTCACAAGTGATGAACTTGAATTTACTGAATGTGACAGACATGACATCCAGTAGGAAAGATGGCCATGCATCGGTGTACTATTTAGGGCCTGAGACTGGTCCAGCACCTATCCACCGACAAGACTGCAGCCACTGGTGTTTGCCTGGAGTACCTGATTCATGGAATGAGCTTCTTTATGCGCTTTATCTCAAGTGGGAGACTTCTCATGTACAAAATTCAAAAGAAGGTTCTCAAGCTCATCCATGATTGTATAAAACTCAAGTTTAAAGGAAACAGGCACATATTACTGGTAAATTGTAGGCAAAATTATAGGCTGTAAAGTTGAGAGTTGGTCGCTCCTTTCAAATTGGTGTCGCTGATTCACCCAGAACATCAAAGTTGCTGGGATTTTGCAGCAAACCATTTCACAGGGGGGAATACTTTTGAATTCCATGTACCATGATATGGATGGACCGACATGCAATGATCTAAGTCGTTACTGTTTTGCGGGTTTGAGGACTAATTCTTGACAGCAGGCACCACCGCACCAGTGACCAAAGTTTACAGATGATTTACATTTAATACAGGTAGAGTGTTGAGGTAAAGTTGATAGTGCAAAAGAAGAAAGATTATAGGACATTTAGAGTCCTTGATATAGTCAATTGTGATTCTTATGTAAATGGAGAATTCTTGGTACTCAGATACAAACTATGAAGCTTCTTGACAAATTAAGGTGTACAAATATACTATTTTATTGATTACTCAAGAGGAAAAGTTTTCTAAAATGAAAACACGAATTCGTTTTCTAAAAAAATACTTTCGATTTCATTAACATGGGGACCATTGGATTTTCATTATTGTATCTTTATTGGTATAATACTATAATGGGTTGTAATTGGAAGGTCATTCTCAAAAGTGAAAACAGGGTTCTTAGAGAATCAATTAAAACTTTAAAAGGAATAAAAATTAACAGTAACCCTTGCATTTTCATTATTTCTTTTTGTTCATTTCTTGCTGACTCTGTCTTTCATTATCAAGGCAGGTCCAAAACCAGAAACGTTTTGAATGTTGGAATAATTTCATCAAACCAGTACATGTCCTCTCACGTCTACTTCAATATTACTACTGCATACTCTCAAATCGATTAAGAAAGCATGCAGAAACGTTTTTAATTCTAACATTTATCTCTCAAATAATTAAAGCAGCCAAGCACAAAATAAGAAATCGTTTGATTATTTGAGTGATCGATCTTCCCTGAATGTTTATTCAAAAACATAGTCTTAAACCGGTTAGGACACAATGAACCGCGTAAATTCTATCAAGAAAAGCAAGCACTTGAACCCAGTTGAGCCCCTCCTTGGCATTCTTCGCTTTGTCTTGATAGCTGTTTTCTTCATTGCCTTTTTCTTTTACTTGGACTTCAGGGTTGTCAGTACTAGATCCTGGTTTAGCTTGGTTAGTCCATCAGAATCAGAATCAGCACCACCGCCAGGAGTGTTGATCTCATCCGGACGGCCAGGATATTTTGATGAAGGTAGTGAAAGGTGTGTCATTTTTGATGGAAACTGGAATTGGGATGATAGTTATCCACTTTATCAGAGCACAGATTGCTCGTTAATGGATAATGGATTTCGTTGTCTAGAGAACGGCAGGCCTGATCATTTTTACACAAAATGGCGTTGGCAACCAAAACATTGCAATTTGCCCAGGTTTCTCTACACTTTAGTTATACAGGTTTTTGTACTCTCATCTCATTTATTCCATTTTTCACTCCTCTGTCAATGTCATTATAATTGAGAGCAGATTTGATGCAAAAGCAATGCTGGAAAAGCTACGTGACCGTAGGTTGGTTTTCGTTGGAGATTCAATAAGCAGGAACCAATGGGAATCCCTCCTGTGCATGCTTGCCTCTGGTGTTCCAAACAATGACTCAAATTCAATATATGAAGTGAATGGGAACCCAATCTCAAAGCATAGAGGGTTTTTGGTGTTCATATTCAAGGAGTACAACTGCACGGTTGAGTACTACAGGGCACCGTATCTAGTGTTACAGAGTCGGGCTCCTGCAATGGCTCCGAAGGAGGTGAGGATGACTCTGCGAGTGGATAAATTGGTGTGGACTTCCAAGCTCTGGAAAGATGCAGATGTCCTGATTTTTAATACTGGCCACTGGTGGACTTATCATAAAACCATCAGACAGAAATCATATAATCTATCTTAACAACTCTTATCTTGTTTCAATGTTTCTACTTGAGATTTCTCAGTTTCTCAACAATTTTCTTTTGATTCATCTTCTTTGTCAGAGGTTGTTACTTTCAAGAAGGCAAGAATGTGAACATGAATATGAGCTTGCAAACTGCATTCAAAAAATCAATTGAGACATTAATAGATTGGATTGGAAGAGAAGTAAATATGACCAAGACTCAAGTTCTATTTCAAACCTTTACTCCTTCGCATTTCAGGTCCATCTCCTCCTTCCTCGCAATTTTTTTTTTCTTGCTTACATCTTTATACTAGACAGATTTCAATACCTTGACCGGATTTAGCAGAGGCGGCAAGTGGAATTCTGGTGGCCGCTGTCTCTTGCAAAAGCTACCTGAATTCGGCTCATTGCCTGTTTCGTACGGACCACATTATTCCACGGTCTCTGATGTGTTATCAAATCGGTCAGAGGAGTTGCAAGTGAAGAACTTGGATGTGTTGAATGTTACAAGCATGACATCTAGGAGAAAAGACGGCCATCCATCTTTATACAACCTAAGCCCCGAAGCAGGGCCGAGGTCTCTCCACATTCAGGATTGCAGCCATTGGTGCTTGCCTGGAGTTCCTGATTCCTGGAATGAGCTTCTTTATGTACTTTTCCTGAAGCGAGAATCTGTTCGTCTTCCAAACTCAACACAACCTTCTGAAATTTAATGAATTGGATGAAAATGGCACATATTCCTGGTACTAGTGGTTGTGGCTCATCTATCCTCAAATCTCAATACACTTTTGTTAGGCTTTTACTCTTTTCAAAGGAATCAATAAATTAAAGAGTTTCATTTACTTTACTGGTCTAGACCCAGGAGGCCATTGACTTGTTGACCTTTATAATGGGATTAAATTAGTTAAATCAAATTTGATAATTGATATTTACATAACATAGAAACCATCAAATGAGGTTGTAGGTCTCTCCCCCAATTCACAAATTTGTAGTTTTAGAATATATATATATATAAAAAAAAAAAACCATCTCTTTGTGGCATTTCTACAAACACATAATGGAACTATCTAATTTTCATATTAGATGATTAGGACAGCAAAATGTGGCAGAGCAAGGCATTTGTGTCAGATTTTATTATATTTACAGAATTAGCTTATAACTTTGTAACATAAAAATGTAGGACAAATTGATACAACATATTTCCTGGAATGCTAGAAAAAAGACTTATCAAATGAACAAATATCTATCTTCTTGTCTTAGAGTTTGAGAAACTGTTGTAATCCATGTTGATGGCATGGCAAACAAAAATGGAATCATCGTGTTCAACTGAGACTGCTTTGATTTAACAGGTTAGTGGATTCTAATTTCTGATCATTCATGATTATGCAACCACAAATGAGTGCACTGAGATCTTTATGTCTGTAATTAGATAAAACCAGGAAAAGCTACTAACCAGAAAAGAAATAGATCATTTTACTCAAAGAAAGATAAGGTTTCATACACTTTTTCGCTAGAAAACAAATGAAGCAACAAGAAGCAGCAGCAGCAGGAATTTTAATCATCAAATGGGTATTGCTCATACCTAATTGTACAATCATAGAGCAGAGAACGAGCCCCTATTCGGCTTTGACAAGAAGCAAATATTGCTGTTTTGGCGGCACCGAGACAAGCAGTGCAGTCTGAAGTTGTGAGGTTGTTGTTACAAGCAGCATGTCCATATGCAAAAGCATTTGGATAAGGAGAGATGTTGTGGTAATCATAACCTTTGCTTGTTGATGTTGCAGTCTCTAAATCTTCAAGAATATAGGCCAAACTTATAGCAAAAGGATCCCCACCAGTGTACACCCCTGAGTTGCAGAGAACGCTTGTCACATTTGTATTGGGTACACTTCTCACGATTCTGCACAACATAGACAACCCAATAACAATCACTGCCAGTTTTTGAAGAAAACCCATCTCCTTCTTTGTTTGCCTCTCCTCCCTTTCTTCCTTTGCAGATTGAAATCATCAAGTTTGTTTTGTTGACTTTTAAGTAGAACTTTCTCATTGGTTCCTCCATCACTAGTGCTATTAAGCATGTCTTTTGTCATTATTGATTTGTATTAATCTCCCCTCATATTCTCAATATATCAACTAAAATATCTGATTCCATTATAATATTTGATGGGGTTTAAATTTTTGAAAGCAAATTTTTTTTTCTCTAATACTAGACAACCCAAAAATTTAATCCAAATTTCAATCTAAATGATTTGGTAAGTGGTTTTTTCACAAACCACATCATCCCATGTTATGTATGGTGATGACAATTCACTTGCCACATCATTTAGGTTAAAATTTAGGCTAAATTTTTGGGTTGTCTAGCATTACTCATTTTTTTATATCAATTCCTTCAAAATATAAAATATAAAAAATATCTGGATATTTCGATCAAAAGTATCTATCTATATTTATCCTTGATTATATTATTTTCATATGTGAGATACTTAAATTTATGGAGCAAATTAGGTAACTGTATTATCAAAACTATTATTGGAATCATTTCAATGACTTTATGGCTCATATAATAAGACTTGCGTGTGTGTGTATATATATATATACACACAGTCTTTCTATTATTAGTTCGAATTGACAAAAATTATATCAGTTCCTTGTATGTGGGCAACTGGATTTAAATACTTTGACTGACAAGTGCATACAGCCAAGTCAAAGTATTTAAATCCAGTGGTTCACATGCAATGAACTGATATAACTTTTGTCAGTTCGAACTGATAATAGAATTTATGTATATATATATATATATACATAAATTTTCAAGTCAGTGCATTATGATATAACTTCGTGAGGATATTGAACGTGAGCCACTCGTTTTACATACTTGGACTCAAGTGTATATGCACTTGTCAAAACTAGTGGTTCACATTCAATATCCTGATAAAGTTATATCATGATGCACTGACCAGGTCGGGACTGTATATATATATATATATATATATATATATAGTCCGGTTTTAGTTAGTGCATACTGATATAACTTATATCAGTGTGTTGTATGTGGGTGACTGATTATGGAGAATCACCGACAAGTGTATACACATAGAGTCAAATCATGTAAATCTAGTGGTCCACATACAACGCACTGATGTAAATTATATCAGTACGCACCGACTTGAATATATATATATATATATATATATATATATATATATATATACGGTTCCGTTCACATCAGTGCGTACTGATGTTAATATATAAGGACATTGAATGTGAGCCACTCATTATGGAGACGTTTTGACAAGTGCATACACACTAAGTCAAAGCATAGAAAATAGGTGGCTCACATTCAATGTCCTCATATATTTACATCAGTGCGCAATGACTTGAACAAACACACACACACACACACACACACACACACACACACACACACACATATATATATATACGGTCCCATTTTGGTCAGTGCGCACTGATGTAATTACATGAATACCAATGCATATGGACCACCGATTATGAAGAATCTTTGACAAGTGCATAAACTTTGAGTCAAAGTATGTAAATCTAATAGTCCACATTCAACGCACTGATGAAGTTACCAGTGTGCATAGGGCCGATCTTGAGATTTTTGGGGCCTGAGGCGAAATATAAAAATGAGACTCTCAACCTTCCATGTATGTTTACTTGATTTTTTTTTTCTCTAGTAAATACTTATAAAAATCAATATAATAGCCTAAAATCAAGATCATAACACAATAAAATAACAAATAAAAAGTAACCGAAATACAAATTTTTTAATTGCATCAAAAAATATATCATTTAAACCTTACTTTTCTCACATTTTAGAAAATAAAACAAACCAGGATTTTGAACTCCTAACTTGATTGAAAATAAAAGATCAAGTTTTACTAGAAAAGGTAAGTTTGATCTATTTACAAAACCTAAACTTTATTCCTAATCAAACTAAATATATATATATATATATCTTCCTAAATTGAAAAAAAAAAACATCAAAATCCCTTCTAAAACAGAAAACAAGAAAAACGAAGGTCAAAAAGATATTTTATGGAAAAACAGCAGTCATAAAAAATGTAGGGCTCATCGATACAGTTCCGTCAACATATTATGGAACTGAAATGGACATCATTTGACCCTCCAACAGCCTTCTGAAAGTGTCCTACATCAATTTGATAAAGGGATATTTATATGTTGTTGTCTTTTGTAATAATTATAATTGTGTTTCATGTGGGTCTTTTTTTTTTTTAAAGAAAAAAACATGTGTCAACGATGGGTCTTTAAGTCATATAACGGTGGGCCTTTAATTATAATTGTTATGTGGACCTCCGGCCTTATATTCACAAAATCACAACAACAAAAAATTAAACTGAAATTTAGAAATTTAGAGGCCCATTACAATTGGGGGCCCTAAGCAGTTGTCTCTTGGGCCTACCCTCAGGGCCGGTCCTGAGTGAGCACTGACCGGAACATTTATATATATAGTCTTTTTATTGTCAATTCGTCCTGACAATAAATATATCAAAACGAAGAATGTGGACCATAGATTATAGAGAAGTTTTAACATACACTTTGAGTCAAAATATGTAAATATAGTGATCCACATTCTTCATTCTGATATATTTATTATCAGGACGAACTGATAATAGAAAATTTGTATATATATATGATCTAATATGATATGATATAATCCTTTTGCAAGCCGGCTTTGTCTTATTATCCAGGTATCCCATCTAGCCATCTAGGCAGCTAGCAAAGTCGTAAAATTGGTGTTGTTGCCAATTAGCCTTCTTGATTATCAGAGAGTAGGCTTTTAATCAAGGTCAGCATGTAAGAGATTTTCAACCATTCGACTAACAGTTTGTTAAATTAAATTTGTTCTTCTATATATTTAATTTGCTTAATTATCATACATTCATACATGTTAATAGATAGTTTTGTAAAACATAAAGTCTATTAACGACCCAAAATTTGGCATGGGTGTCTAGAGTCTATACAGTATAACGTGCTCAATAATTAGTTAGAAAAATGAGCTATTTATTAGCACGGAAGCTAGCAAGTTCTCCAAGTTCTTCCACTTGTTTTGTCAATTCTTCAACCTTGTCTATTATCTCCATCAATGTGAACACGAAGCTTGCTATTTCAAGTACTCCATCAGAATTCTGCAGTTGTCCTCCTAATGTAGACGGAGACACAAGTGCTACAACACTTAGCTCTTGTCTCATTGACTTCAACTTTGGCATTATCAAAGCCACTGTCTGGCATCTTCTCATCTTCTTGATGCTCCCTCCAAGCTCTCTTAGTGTCCATGCAAGTGATGACCCAACTACTTCACACGGTTCTTTGATCGATGCTCTCAGCGTTTCTGAGGACTAATGTTGACACAATTTGATTGAAATAATTAGTCAGTGATCAGTTTTTGTTACACTTCTGGAAAACAAAATTACATAATAAATTGTTCAATCTATTATACCTGTCTAGGAGATCGAAGACAGCCTTTAAATGAAAGGGTGGTTGCGGCCATATCCCGTAGAACTTCTCCTATCTGTAGGTATTTTTCCCAGGGATAGGAAAACCCAAATTTTCCATGCCATGGTTCCCATCTTGCAAAATTTGCCTGAAACATATATGGTACACTCTATTTATAAGTAATTGCCTCCAGTTGTTAATATTAGTGACTCTAGTTTCTTGAAGATTAATTGTGTGACATTTTTTACTTTTCTTATCATTCTTTTGAAATTATCCAGTGCTGTAATCCCGTACGTTTTTCTTTTTGTTATTGTACGGGATCCCAATTGACACCAATATAACCGAAATAATCTGTATTTTACACTTGTGCCAATCAAGATACCACACGAGAAAAAACGTACAGGCACCTGATCAGCTATGATCATTCTTCCATATGAAAGGAAAAAGTAAAGTTGCTAAAATACCAGTGATTCATCCTTTGACTTTGAATAGAGCAATGATTTGCAACTGTTGAAACTAAATTTGGGCTGGTTTTCCTTCTCACTGCCAATGCTGAAATATTCATCCAAACATGCTGCAATAAATGAATTTTCGAGTTATTTTTCAAATATTAACAGAAAAAATATTCCTCCAAACTTTTGTTTTTTGGGGGGATTTACTTTCAATGGAGAGAGCAAGGTCCTCGAATTTGGAGGTGACAGAGTCATGAAGATCGTCACTAGCCCAGATAGGAAAGACAAGTAAGCTGGTGAAAATGCAGACAACAAAACCCATAACGATTGTGCAGAGACGTTCACGAGCTACTTGCAGGATCTTTTCGGCTCGTAAGCCAGACACCACCACCAAATTGAAGGTAAGGATGAATATCATTGCTCCATAGTCGTATCTCTTTTTAATTCTCGGAACCAACCGAGAGTATGTTGCTACAGCACCTGAAAATTATATCCATGATTAAGATTACTTTAATAAAAAAAAAAGAAAAAAGACAGAAAATGTCAATTTAATTTGGTCCCAAAAACATTATTAAGATTAATTTAAAAGCCTCTTCCACCTGGGAGGAAAAAAAAAATAATAATAAAAACTTTCTAGTAGTCGAATGTCCAAATCTTACCAAATATGAATACACAAGCGCCAATAACAATGGCGTTGCCAACCCCACCAATTTCTTGAGCAAAAGCTGCTGCTAAGCATCCCAATCCACCTCCTAGTATAGTTCCAATTCCACGGTTCAAGCCTTTGCTAAGTGTAGCACCTGTGCAGGTTTTATCAATCACCACGAATTAATCAATATATATATACTTAATCATCATAAACTCATGACATGCAGTAGCTAGAATAAGTAAATGAAATGTATAAACAGACCTGCAAAGAACTCAAAGAGCACCACGACAGTCATTATCGCCCACATGGCGTTCTCTCCAACTTGCGTATAGAGAGGATCAAGGAGATAGAGGAGAGAAACCAAAACAAGAGCAATTCCAACTTTAATGCTATGAATAATTTTTCTCACATCATTCCTGTTTCTGTTTTCTCCAAGGAAGGAAATGACATGAACAAGAGAATCTACTAACTTGTTCTTCTTCTCTATGATAGGAGGAACACTAACACTAGCCTCTCCTTCTGGGATAGCTATAACAATAGAACCCATTTCGAATATAATTTTTTCTCTCTCTTCTTTTCTCTTTTGTTTTGGGATGAAAATCAGTTTCTTAAGTTGATGAGGAGTTGGGTGGAGAGAATTAGACAAGTATATATAAGAATCCCAATAAACACACATGAGCGAGAGAGATGTGTAAGTTAGTAGTAGTTAAATTAAGTGATGAAGTCTAAAGTGGACACAGGCTTTTTGCACTACTATTAGTATTAGTCTATTACTTTCAAGAGCCATCATCAATACACATCGAAATGTGCTAATGAATCATGATCACGAAATGGAAGATGAACTATCACATGTTTGTACTATTTTAGTTATAATCTGATACGACATTTCATTTTCTGAACCTAACTAATGGAACACGCTCGCATGTCATCTCTGTGCCTTCTCCTATAGACAAGCCACACAAAGTGGTCTTTTCACAAAACCGTATCTTAATTGTACCACTATCCTTCACTGTTCATGGTTCTATGTTCATTAATGTTTAGAGGAAATAACACTTTTTAACTAAAAAATTAAAGGGGTTTCTATTTTTACCCGGAATTAGTGTTTTTATTATTTTTACAAAACTTTCCACTAAAGAGACAAATTTACCCTTGCACCAGATTAAACACACTGGAATTAAACACATTGGGAATTAAACACACTGCGAATTAAGCACACATATTAAACACGTTTGAAATTAAACTAGTGGTGTTTTTAATTGATGAAAACTGGTGTGTTTAATTGATGAAAACTGATGTTTTTAATTGAAGAAGACTGGTGTGTTTAATTGAAGAAGACCCGTGCATTTGATTGAGAAATCACTAAGGGTATTTTTGTCTCATCAGTGGAAATTTGGTAAAAACAATCAAAACACTAATGTTTGGTAAAAATAAAAACTCCACTAATTATATGGTTAGTTTCAATTTTAACTAATGTTTATAATTTAAAATAACCATATAATTAGTGGAGTTTTTATTTTTACTCAACATTAGTGTTTTGATTGTTTTTACCAAACTTTCCACTGAAGAGACAAAAATACCATTAATGATTTCTAAAATAATAAAAAAAAACATTAAAAAAAAAAAACAAAACTTTTTAAATTTTTTTATTGGAGGTCGGCGAGACCTCCAAGCGAGATCTCGCCGACCTCCAATCTAAACAAAAATCTAAAAAAAAAATTGGAGGCTCGCCTCCAATCTAAGAAGAAGAAGAAGAATGTTTTTTTTTTTTTTTCAAATATGGAAAAAAAAATTCCAAACTTCTTCAATTAAACACACTAGTAGCCTTCTTCAATTAAACACACCAACGGTTTTCATCAATTAAACACACCACTAGTTTAATTCCTAACATGTTTTATTCTTAGTATGTTTAATTCCTAGTGTGTTTAATCTGGTGCATTTAATCTCCTTCTTCTTCACAATTTTTTTTCCCTTCTTCCCTGTTTTTTTTTATTAAAAAAAAAAAAATTGTGTGGCAAGTGACCTCCATCGAAGGTCGCCTAGACCTCCATCAGAGGTCACACAGACCTCCATGGAGGTCTGGGCGACTTCCAATGGAGGTTTCGACCTCCATTGGAGTTCACCCGTACCTTCATCGAAGGTCACGACCTCCAATCCTTAAAAAAGTTTTTGTTTTGGTTTTTTTTTTTTTTTAATTTTAAGAAAATTAGTTTTAAAAAATCAAAATAAATAGAAAAAGCAGGGGTAAATTTGTCTCTTCAGTGGAAAGTTTGGTAAAAACAATGAAAACACTAATTCCGGGTAAAAATAGAAATCCCCTTAATTTTTTGGTTAAAAAGTTATATATATATATAAATTTTCAAGTCTGTGTATCCTGATATAACTTCATAAGGATATTGAATGTGCATCATTAGTTTCACATGCTTTGACTTAATTAAGTGTGTATGCACTTGTCAAAGCTTCTTCATAATGAGTGACTCACATTCAATATCCTGATGAAGTTATATCAGGATGTCCTGACCAGATCGGGATTGTATATAAATATATATATATTTAATATTTCTCTAATCAGGATCGTTCTGACTTTATAATTTCAGGACGTCCAACCACAACCACAAATTCACAATGGGCCCACATCTCCACATTAACAAATACCTACACCCAATATGAATGTGTGGCTGTGGTTGGAACTTATAATTTCAGGACGTCCTTACTAAAGAACTACCATATATATACCACACACACACACACACACACACACACACACACACACACACATATATATATATATATATATAGTCTTTCTATTGTCAGTTTGTCCTGATATAAAATATATCAGGACGAAGAATGTGAACCACATATTATGGGGAAGTTTTGACAAATGCATACACTTTGAGTCAAAATATGTAAATCCAATGGTCCACATTCTTCGCCCTGATATATTTTATATCAGGATGAATTGATAATAGAAAAATTGTATCAGGACGAAGAATGTGGATCATTAGATTTACATACTTTGACTCAAAGTGTATGCACTTGTCAAAACTTCCCCATAATCTATGGTCCATATTCTTCGTCCTGATATATTTCAAAGTGTATGCACTTGTCAAAATTTCTCCATAATCTATAATCCACATTCTTCGTCCTTTTATGTCATGACGAACTGATAATAGAAAGATTATATATATTTATATATATCATTCAATTACCCATTAAACAAAAAGATAACCCATTAAACAAAAAGATAAAATTTAATAGTTTAATTTGGAAGTATTCGACTGATTCATAAAATCTTGATTTTGTTTAGTACATCCAGTGCACTTGGGCGGCTGTTGCCTAAGAGGCTAAGAACCCAACTAAAATTAAGGTCCAAAAATAATTTTATAAATAAAAAATATTAAATACTAATTAAACACTCAGTATATTACAATAATGAACTATATTATATCATACAGTACCGGTCTGTGCCATGCTTATACGAAATCTTATACTAGGTCGGCTCAATCTAATTTACTTGTTTAATTAATTTTAGATGTTTAAAAGAAAATATGAATTAGAATACCAAAAACTCTCTCTCTTTATATATATATATATATATATATATATATATATATATATAGTCTTTTTATTGTCAGTTCGTCATGACAATAAATATATCAGAACGAAGAATATGGATCATAGATTATGGAGAAGTTTTGACAAGTGCATACATTTTAAATCAAAGTATGTAAATTTAGTGGTCCACATTTTTCGTCCTGATATATTTATTGTCAGGACGAACTGACAATAGAAAATATATATATATATATATATATATATATATAAACTCTTATAAATTTTCAAATGAGGACGTCATGATATAACTTCATGAGGATATTGAATGTAAGACACTGGTTTTACATGCTTTAACTCAAGTATATATGCACTTGTCAAAACTAGTAACTTACATTCAATATCCTTATGAAGTTATATCAGGACATGCTCATAAGAATGAGACTATATAAACTCAATTAACATTTTTACATTTTACAAATAAAAATACATTTTAAATAAATTATTTTAATTATTAATTTAATATTATTTTCGCATAAGGGCCCAATGTTCTTCTTGAGCCGCCCCTCAGAGTGCATGGGCTAATACTATATTTACTTGTAAAGCTGAGAGTATTCTGAGACCATTCCACCAACTTTCAAAAAAGCTATTTTATTATTTTGTGATGCACGAATTTATTTAATCATATCCTTTAAGACTGTTCCACGTGCCTTTTTCTTTTTGTGTGTAGAAATTTCTTTGCCATGTGTACAAGATGTTACATGCGAATATATATATATATATATATAACTTAAAAGGATGTAAAATATTAATTTGAAAATGATTCTTCAAAAAAAAAAAAAAAATTGAAAATGATCTCTTAATTTATATTGTATGTATTGCTAAGAATTGTACTGTATGTATATAAAAGGTAGTTTTGACAAAAATAATAGTGGAGAAATTTAAGAACTTGTTGAAGGAGTTTGAAACTAAAAATATAAATTTAGTGATGATTAAATGGACAATGACACCACCAATCCATAGTGGAAAATATTGTGGTATTTTTAGGCCACTTTCTATTGTCTGTTACGTGATCTATTGACTCTCTTTTTTTCTATAGCCTTCTTTAATATTTGTTTTTAATTTTATACCTAATGCTCACAGAATAATTGATGGCTTTGTCCAATTAATTATCAAAGAGTTTAAACATCAATTAAGCATAACAAAAAATACGTCATTAAGATTTAATCACTTTTTTCTCTCTTAGGTAAGTTGATGTTTCAATTACATTTGAAAATAAAAACAAAGAAAAATAAGGTCAATGAGAGAATTCTAATTCTAACTATTTATATGGACCGTTTGTTGACGTTTTATATTTGATGGGAATGTTCTACCATGCACTAATGTATTTATGCACCATTCAAATTTTGTCTTGTCACATGTATCTCATGTGACTTAATATGTGTGAGCTGCATGCGACCATGTAAAAACAATATCAAATCTTAATAGTATGTAGAAGCATTAAGGCACGAAAAAGTGATCCCTATTTGATGATCTTGATTTACTAATTCATAGTGTGTATCAATATTTTCAGGAAGAGTAATATTATACAATTTATAAAAAATGACCCAAAAATAAAATAAAATCAAATAATGTACCAAGTGATTTATCTTTACGGTCATCATCATTATTGGCTAATTTGTATCCCTGGGTTCAAAATTTTTGTCACTCTTTGGGGCGTTTTTTGTAAGACAGACACCACATTACTAATTTAAGTTTAAAAAACACATATTTAGGTGACCAGACAAAAACACCCATTTTTATCACTTTGTGTCTTTTTTAAACGTTGAGAGAAAACCTTTGAGAGAAAAAACCCAACGGCGCAACAGTCCTAAAGTCAACCAAAATCTGACGGCGAACTCACCGGTGACGGCGCTACAGTACTGATGTCGAAGAGAACTTACCGGCGAACTCAAAAGACAGTGGTAAGTTTTTGTTTCTCATGCGTTTTTGTTCTTGATAAGTTTATGTGTGTTTGATGTTGGATGCCATTTTCATCATGTAGATTAGGTTTGATTTGATTTGTTCTTGATTATGTTTGTTTGATGAGGTTAGGTTAGGGTTTTAGTTTATGAAAAAATTTGTTTTGAAGACGATGAAGATCTGGGTTTCCGAGCCTTTTACACTTTGTCCGAGCCTTTTAAAATAGTACTCCCCGAGCTTTTTAAAATGTAACTCGAGCTTTTTCAAGGAAAATTCATAGGTTAATCAGTTTAGAATCTCCGAGCCTTTTTACACTAGATCCGAGCCTTTTCAACAGTAATTCGAGTGTTTTAATCTGTATGTCAAAATTGAGTCTCCAAGACTTTTGACACTGTATCCGAGCCTTTTCATACACAGTTTGAGACTTTTCTACAGTAATCCGAGCTTTTTAATTATTTATGAATAGGTTAGTGGATTTTGATTCTCCAAGACTTTTAACATTGTATCCGAGCCTTTTCATACACTGCCCGAGCCTTTTTGTTTAAGCCTTGTCATGAACTTATATACTTTTTTTTTCTGTGAATATGCAGATGAGGAATCAGCTAAAGGATTCGCTTAAAACCCCAGCGGGAGAATGGTACAAAGGAAAAATTACTCGGCATGACCATTTCGATGACCTTAGAGATATTGACAACGCACTTAACAGTGTACTTGAACATCTAAAGATCGAAGACTGACGTTGGTATACTGAGTCGTGTTTTGGTCATTTCCTGTAGATGGATCGTGAGATTCAATTTTTGGCTAGGATTGTCCATCGGCTGTTTTTGCGCGAGTTGCATTACGATAGGTCGGAAGATGAGATGAGATTTTTGTAAGGTAAGCATTCGGTCCGGTTCTCGAAGGTTGAGTTCTGTCTAATCACCGGTTTGATGTTTGGAGTCATTCCTGACATGGCGAGCTATGATATGGTAGAGAATGGCATACGCGAGCGGTACTTTTAGGGTCGAGACATTGAGTTTGAAGAGCTGAGAGCGGTGCTGCGGATTGGTATTTTTGTGGAGCAGTACAATGCGGTGAAGCTGTGCTTATTGTTTATGCTCAATTGGATACTAATGAGATTGGACGAGAGAGATAAAGTTCCAGTATGATAGTTTCACCTAGTCCAGGACTTGGACGCTTTTGATGCATTCCCGTGGGGATCACACGTGTATATGCGGTCTATTTTTGGTTTCAAGCATGCGTTGGATGGTCGACGACAGCGATTTGAACAATGACAGCAAGAAAAGGGCACTGACGTACACACCACCGAGACGTACAATGTATATGGTCTACCGCACGCACTGTTGGTGAGAATTTAGAATTTGAATCCGTACTTTAATTGTAATTTTTTTATATGACTGATGTATTTACTTCTTATCGTATTTATCTATTACGCAGATATTTGCTTTTGAAGTTATCCTCGAGCTTGGCAATAAAAAATGTGGGACCCACAGGGTAATCGAGCTACCCCCCCCCCCATGTATGCTGAAATGGGAGTTGAGTCAACGACCGAGGGAGACAAAGCTGGATAGCATTTTCACTGAAAGGGTAAGTATTGTTGTTGCTAATGTTTATAGTTATTAGTATGTATACAATTACAATGATCTAACTCCGATTTCAGATGTTTACACGGTGTGAATTGGTGCCGACAGCTGCTGAGAGGGCTCAACGGTACTACTAATGCATAGACTTGGGAGGAAGTCTGTATGATGCTGATGCTGATGCCACTGTTATGCCTAGTCACCTCCTAGATCTCGAATGACATAGGACTGTCGGACCCTGTGATACGGAGGGTCCATATTCGAGACCTAGTGATATGGAGGGTCCGTATTCTGGACCCAGTGATACTAAGATTTCAGACCCGGAGGGTCACAGTGAGAGTCCCGTGAGACGTATGCGGGTACGATTCACTTTACCCAGACAGCCTCGACCTGAAGGTGATTCACGAGAAGGCGTTGGAGGGTATCCACAGGTACGTAAAAAGTATTAGAACCACATTATTTAATTTCAATCGAGTGAACGGTTTTAGTACTGACAGAGTTTGAAATCCTTTCAGGACCATTAGGACCGTAAATTCACTAAAGTGATGGATGTTGTTTGATATTTACGGGAGCATGTGATGGATGCTGTCCGAAAGAGTGATAAGAAACGAGATCAGCAGCATGAGGAGTTGCTGGGTTTGATCTGGGCGTTTCAGGGTCCGACGTCACAGTCCCATATGGATGGTCCACCATTCAATGACCCACCATTCGATGACCATCATGAAGACTTTAGTCCCACAGACAAGACAAGTACTCATCAGGATGGGACAGAGACTAGACATGTGTATGCACCTACTATGGAGACACATACTACAGACATAGTATCCGATTAGCAGGGTCCTGTTGTGACAGAACGAGAAGAGGTACCTAGTGGTACAGAGATAGCACTGCTGGTACATGAGGTACCTGGTGGATCAGAGACAACACTGGTGGTACATGAGGTACTTGGTGGATCAGAGACAGCACTGTTGCACCATCTTGTTCACACAGCGTAGCGCACCCCTCCTTCGGTTGATCCCAGCGCAGCGCGACCCTCTAAACGATCCCGGAGCAGCTTCCCCATTCGGTCGGTCTAACCAGAACCCACCCATCCCTACAGTGATTCACGGAGGCAAAATTCCTCCTCGTAGCGTACCCCTCATCAGAGCGATTCACAGGGGTAGAGTTCCTCCTCACTGCGTACCCCTCTGGTCCAACCCAGTGCTCGAGATCGTAGTTCTCCCCAGGATCAGCGTCAGCAGCGGGTTCGTAAGCCAGGTTGGTTGCTGTTGTCCCCATTCACTGACCCCTGTCAGCCGAAGAGGCCAAGGATAAGACCACAGTCATTATAACATGTATTCAGGCCCCACGATTTGGTACATCCTGATCATCTTGTGGCCTACCAACCCTATAAGAGGAACATGACGAGGGAATTGTAAGTATAATCGTATATTTTACAATATTTTAATATTATTTGTTTAACACCTAAGTAATATTATTTTGTTATCTAACTTCTTCAACAATTATGCAGACGTGATGTGGATCTACATTTACTAATGGGTGTCACTTGGTTCCACCGGTTCCAAACCAACTTCATGGAGTTAGAGTATATGGTATGTTCCTTACTTTAACCGTGTGTATAAGTTTGTATCAGTAATGGTAGAATCCTAACAATATAAAATGTTTACATTGTCAACACATTAACACGTACTTGAAGATTCTGCGGAAGCGTCAGCAAGCATACCCCACTGTCTACCATCAGAGGTTCAACCTACTAGATTCACAGTTCTATGTAAGTGTTTGCGTTGTTAGGTTTTCGCTTGTGCATTGATGTGTTTCATACATCTTTTACCTAACAATGTGGTAAATTTTCTATGTACAATCATTGTTACATATTTAGTGGGGGCAAATGTTTGGCCGTGGGGTTGTGGGCAAAACCCCCAAGGAGTGGGCTATGTTGGATCACACGTGGTATGATGATAACCTGAAGACGATCTAAGGATTGCTCCCAGCAGGAAACCGGCCATTGCACCTGGTTGACGTGGTGAGTGTTTCAATTACATGGTTTCAATTATATTGTTTAATACTATGTTTAAATTTCACATTGATAACACTATGTTGAAACACCTACAGGTTCTGATTCCTTACAACCTTAGACGTCATCATTAGGTACTGGCCAGCGCCGACCTCTCACAAGGGAAGATCTACCTGTTAGACCCGTTCAGACATGAGGTTACATGAGACGATAGGAATGAGCAGGTCGCGTGTTTAAGGTGGTTTATACCCTCGATGTTGAATCAGGTCGGGTTTCACAAGAACAGAGGGAAGGATGATCCGACGTACAAACGTTCGAAGATGCCTTTTCGGATGAGCATCGTGGATGGCCCACGTGTGCCCCAACAACAGAAGGGGTATGACTGTTTCAAGATTTTATTCTATCCCAATTGGTTTGAATAAAATTCCATTCTCACGGTTGTACATTTGGTGATTTGTAGGGATAACTGTGGTGCCCATACTTTGAGATTGACAGAGTACTTGGTGGCAAAAAGGACGGAGTTCGACTAGACGGAAGAGGATATGGGCACCATCCGGGAGAAGATGGCTGTGGAGGTTTTTTGCAACTCGATGCCCAATTTTGTTCTGTAGTTGATGTATATAAGGGTTGTTCTCTGTTATGTAGTTGATGTACATAACATTTGAATTTTTTGTTTGAGTTATTCAATTAAATTTATTCAATTCCAACACGATTTAAGTGAACAAGTCATTCAATTCTAACACGATTTAAACACACACGATTAAAATGAAGAACTAAATTCAAATCAATTTCAGAACAAAAAATAAATAACAACAGTTCAACATAAAAGCATAACACAACTGTAACGAGCATGGTTCCCAAAGTCTGAACGATGTTGGAAGACATTAGCAATCACAAGCTTTTCTAGTGGCAATTCGTATTCCTCTTGTACTGCCTTGTCATGTTTGATTGCCTTCCTCAATGGCTCCATTCATTCCACGGTAGAGTCCTTCTTAGGGCACGTTTATTTGTTGTGTCTAGTTGAATGACAGATGCTACACTTGCGATGACATTCCTCGGGAACAATCCTGCTGGGACCTTCATTAACCATATGCGGGTTGGAACATCTCCTACTATTATGTCCTAATTGTCCACATCTTCTACACGATTGTGTGGTTGTCCTCTCCGAAGACGAGGCATGTTGACCCTCCATCAGGCGACCTGATTGTCTCTTTGACTTTGGATTTAAAACCACCCACACTGCGATGTCAAATGGCACTACCCATGAAGAAGGATAGCCAACAGACATAATAGGAACTGAGTATGCATTAATAAGTGTCTTCCTCTTGTAGTAGTCCGAACACAGAGATGTGAAATCCAAGTTTCGCTCCCTACAACAATGAAAACAGTGAGATTTACGTTTAGGTAATATAAATCGTTAACTGTAACATCTCATGTACCTTGCTGCTGTGAGTGCGTGAGAACATGGGAAATGGTCCATTTGGAATTTGTTGCATGTGCAAGTCTTCAGGGCTAAATTAACCGTCCACTACTTTCCCTTTAGTTTAACAGAGAATATGTTCTAGTTAATTGGATTTACTGTCATATAATTGCACTTCTCGACACGTTTCAGGATCACAAGATGTGCTGCGTCGTCAATTGATGACGCATGGACCGTGCAGCTACATGACAATCGTGAAACCACTTTTGTAGCATATTCCTAATGAACTCTACTAGTGTCATCATTGGCAGTTGCCGTGTGAATTTTAGGCATGAGTTTATACACTCTGCAACATTTGTAGTCATCACCCTGTACCTTCTTTGGGGACATTGTACGCGGGATCACTTGTGTGGACCAACAACAATGGCATAATCGAATGCAGCCTTGTGCAGCTTACATAACTCCTCCATGTGCCGGTTATAATTTAATTCACTGTACATCCTAGCTGCTGAATCCATTATGTTGGTAACATCCTTTTTGTGGAATCGCTTCTTCATATTTTCACCAAAATGCTAGCAACATATGGTATGGGTTGCATAAGGGAACACTTTAGAAATCCCTGCTTCAATGCTTGCATGACAATCGAAAATAAAAACCAGATCATCTATATGACCAAGGGCACCCCTTAAGCATTCTAAAAACTACTCCTATGAAAGGTTATTTTCTGAGTCATTGTACCCAAAAGTAATTGGACACACATGTTCATTTCCATCTTGTGCAGTTGCAACAAACATTGTACCCCCGAATCTTCCATTCAAATGGGTACCATCAACTGCAATCACAGGACGCATACACCTTCGGAAACCTCTAATTGAGGACCCTAATGACATGAAAAAGTAGAGGAATGTACCATCGTCTGCGCATTGTAAGTCAGTGATTGTGCTAGGATTTTACTGTTCCAGAACGTATGTGAAAGATGGCAGCAATCGGAAAGTTTATTCATGCGTTCCATAGGTCAATGACAATGCATATTGCAGGGCATCATATGCCTTACTATACATGACTTGGATGCCATACATTGTTTTCATATCGGCGATTACGTCATTCGGACGCATGAGATGACCATCATGTTGTTGAAGTCTAGGTGCAACGACTTCTCCGATTTTAACTGCACTAGCTTGTCAGTGGTGACGGTGAATCTCCTCAAAGGGACAACTGTGTTCGTTGACAAAACTTCTGACTTGGAAGTAAGTCCTTTCATCTCTCCTCACCGCTCTTAATTTTCACGTACAGTCATCAATGATACAAACCAGATGTAACGTTGTCTTATTGGACCTTTTCACCTTCCATTCAAAGTTCTGCCGCATTGAAAAAAGGCCAACTAGCCTCTTCAAATCCTTTTTACTTGAAAAAAATTGACATTTATAAATCATGCTTTTAGGTTCTTGCAATGCCAAAGTGTTGCTTCTACCAATACCAAACGAGTATGAATCTGCTCCGGGAATAACCCACGTTGTCGCATTATCATAATCAGATGCAGTTACATTATAAAGGACCTCGGAAGTCCCAGGCATATCTGGTGCAGAGCAATTAACTCCTTGTACACGTCTTCCACGTCTTTGAATTTGTGCAGGCTCTTCATCCACATTTTCTAGATCATCAACCTGTACATTATTTGCCTCATTATCCACCTTATGGTTCTGCTCATTGTATTGCTCAATTTGACAACCAAACACATCGCCAAATTGAGGTTTAACTACATCTGCATGGTTGACCACTACCGTCTACCGGTGGGACACCACACATGTTTTCCCTACCTTCGGTGGCACTCCTTTGGGTGAACACTTGGTTGCTACCACTAAAGGATCCAAATTGTTGGGTATTTTCAGGAGGAAGAATATCATTCCATATCACATCTCCAGCTGTCCTCTCAATTAGACCGACACATACTTGAGGGATCACCAGATCGTCCCCTAGCATAAATTGAACATTATCGCCTTTTTTTTTATAAATGTGCGACATGTACTGCCAGGAATGATTGATATTGATGATAGATCAACATTGAATTTGTTTACATCATACTTCACAATGATATGCACGATTGCCACAAATTCTTCGTAAGTCATATTCCTTGACACATACATTCCCTGGTTATCGGATCCAACAAATCTTTGACTTCCGTCGGGTAAACTGCTCCCATCGACCATTGTAAGATATTAGTATTCTAACCCGATTCATGATGCTATCAATTTAATCATTACAAACCATTAATAAAAACTCAGGACTACAAAATATTTTCAAATATTACATTTACAAAGGCTCGGGTGAGGATATTGAAAAGGCTCGAAGAAGACTTGAAAAGGCTCAGATAGTAATTCATTGAAAAGTCTCGGAGAAGACATGAAAATGCTCGGAGAAGACTTGAAAAGGCTCGGAGAAGTCTTCAAAAGACTCGAATAGTGATTACATGAAAAGGCTCGGAAAAGACATGAAAAGGCTCGGAGAAGTCTTCAAAAGGCTCGGATAGTGATTACATGAAAAGTCTCGGGGAAGACATGAAAAGGCTCGGCGAAGTCTTCAAAAGGCTCGGATAGTGATTACATGAAAAGGCTCGGGGAAGACATGAAAAGTCTAGGAGAAGTCTTTAAAAGGCTCGGAGAGAAGTTTAAAAAGCTCGGACAGAGCTTACAAAGTCTCGGAGATCCAAAAATTCTCACAATGGCTTAAGGTTTATAAAATACTCGAATAACATATGAAAATGAACAAATGAACATGTGAACAAATTAAAAGAAGTATTTGCAAGAAATATTACCTTATTGTATCGAAGCACGTCCCTTCTTTATAAGTTGAAGAAGAAAGTCGAGGCAACGGGCAACCTTGAACTTTTATTTGTAGAGAGAGAGAGAGAGAGAGAGAGAGAGAGAGAGTTACCGAGTTAACACTACTGTTGTTTTTGTTGGAAGTGTGGAGAGTGAAAAATACAAAGAGAATAACATAAATGATTATCTAAGGGCAATTTTGGTAGTTCACCATAATATGTGCCTTTTAAACTTAACTTATTAAAGTACTGACAATGTCACTAAATCAGTTTAAAAATGTGACATTTTTCACCAATTCCACTTCTAGAATATGGTAATATTGAATTTAACAAAATAATAATTTCATGGCTTAGTGTTTTGCCCTTCACACTTATATCATGTGGTTATGGTTTGAGTTGGTCTCTCTTTTCCAAATCCTAGATTATTGTAATATTTAAAAAAAAAAAAAAAAAAAAAGATAATAATTCCTCCCAAAGTAATTATTGCAAGAAACAAATTAAAATCATCACATTATTCAATTTTCATCGACAACGTCCAACGAATCCATTATCGATTAAACACTCTTAAATTCTAGAATTTTAAGTTCGATGCATTCCAGATCGCTCTGTGTCCTCTTTCAACAAAGAAGTTTATTGCGTTTTGATTTTGCTCAAGGAATCGGGAATTTTGTTGTCTCTTCTCACTTTTCTTTAGACATATATTAATAAAATAATAAGCCGTACCATAATTGTTACTTAAGTTGTGTACGAAAATGTACCTTCCATGTTATTTCCAAGCACTAATTAAAGAGTAATCAAATTAATTAATTAAATATAAAACCACGACTAATTGTGGGTGGTGTGGTGGCCACCGCCCACAAAGCATGCGCTCTAGAGTCTAGCCTCTAAAAAGGAGAATAAAAATCAATTTTATCGGAGATACAAATCAATAATATAAATGAGCAATGCTAGATGTTTTAATTTTTTTTCTTAAATTCTATTCTAAATAATATGGTATATGAGGTGTCAATATCTTATAAATTATATGATTGTATGATAATTGATATGATGTTGACACCCCACGTATCACATCATTTAAGACAAAATAAAAAAAAAAGTTAAGACATCTAGTATTACTGTTATATATATATATATTTGATTAAACTAAAATGTCAACTCACAAATAAACGATATATATTACACTTAATTTTGTGATCAGATGAGACAGCTTTTTGTTAGTGCTTTATACTTTTTTTAATTAGTTAATTTTGAGTGCTTTTAGAGAGAGATCACACACTGATAGTGACAAATACCTGTCCATTAAACGCGTAGTACCAAATTATAGGAATATATTGGCAGTATATATATTAATATTAATTAATTAACTGATACCAACTAATTCAAAAAAAAAATCATTTGGGTTGATTTCAAGTTTTTTGGATGGTTTAGGGTTTATTTGCTGCAGAATTAGGTGGGTGGTTGTATAACTAGATGGATGAAATGAATTTCTGTTGTCGTCACCACCGCCTCAATAATACAATATAACGGGTGGTGAAAGGTATTCATTATTCTTCTTCTTCTTCTTTTTTTTTTTTTTTTTTTTAAGGGAAAGGTATTCATTCATCTTGATAATATCTCAAATTCGAATCACATTCATCGCCAGTTTTTGAGCCGTTTTTCGTTCTTATTGATCTCTTCCATTAAATACAATGCTGCATTAAAAACCATTTACTCATCTTCATCTTCATTACTCCACTATCCTAATCTTATTTACCACCATCCATCGTCCCACCATGCAATGAGAGATTAATAAAGTGGTGACATAATAATTAGGACACTATCAAATTAATACCAATATTATTTGAAAAAGATTAAAAACATTATCATTACAATCATTTTATTAGAACCTTAAATTTATAAATATCAGAGATCATTAGACCGTATTTAATTATTTTTACGAAAATCACAGGTTATCAATTGTCTTCTCTATCGATAAATTAGCTTCCATCATGAAGACTCTCACCAAACAAACTATATACTGTACTAAATAGTAGACAAAAAAAAAAAATAACATTGTTATAGGAAGCTCCTTAAAATTTGAGCTTTTAACAACGTAGTAAAAAAAAAAAAAAAAAAACATTGTAAAGATATTTATAAAAGAAATTTAAATCAAAAGTACGTTTCCATTTGAATTGAGTAAGAAACTCATTAAAATTTGACTTATCTTAACCATCATATCAAACCCAATTAATTAATTTTAACTACTTTATACGATACACACTGAACCAAATTCTCAAATAAGATGATTATAACAAATTGAAAACCTTAACTCACAATTGAATAGAATGTAATTAGATCCAATCAATAGAATCTAATATATACAAAAAATTCAAACATCCACAGTCCCTCCACTGATTAAAATATTTTGTTTTATAATCCAAAAATCCCAGAATCTACTCGGTGAATCTGAGTTCGAAGTTGGAATCTCCTATCCCGACAAACCCTACCATCTTTAGAAAATAGGAAATACTAATGGCATCCTAGAACCCTACCATCTTTAGAAAATAGGAAATAATAATGGCATCCGACTAGGGTTAGGGATTTTGAACTCCGGACTTTGTGAGAGCAAATTACATTCTTGACCAATTCTTCTTTCTTTTTCAAAGATATATCTCACCATTTTGCTAAGCCTTATATATTATTAAAATAAAATAAAAAAGAAAACAAAAGAAAACAAAAGAAAAGTAAAAGCAAAGTGACGTGCAGACCCTAAAACAATAATCTAAAAAGGTACGCAGACCTTAACAGAAGGCAATGAAATATGAATCTTAAAAGACATAAAATTAACTATTCCCTTCTGCTTCGAACGGTGCAGCTAAGTTAGAAATAGCAACACGATGTAATTCTACATGGGCCGTTGAAATTGTAGAATCAGGATGAATCTTAGTCTCAACAACACCGAAGCGCTTAGAACTTCCTTTAATTGAGACTTAAAATTAGATAAAGTCTTGAAAGTTGGTTTTACTCTTCTATTCGATTTTGTTACCACGGGAATTTAATTATTGTCGGGATCAACTAGATCCTAAGCTTCTGTATACTTATCATCCATTTTGCTAAGCCTTTGTTAGTCTTTATAAGCTTGTTGTCGAATGATCATTTTACTGAGAATGAATCATCTCGAAAGATGTTTGCTTGTTTTCTGATCGATATATTACAGAACAAAGTAGTACTGAAAACTTACTATGATGACGTAAGGCATGTATAAGCAAGAAGGAATTAAATAAAAAACATATACCTAAAAAATCAAACGTGAAAAAGCAGAAGAAACAGTGAGTGGACTTGAGGAATGAGGAATGAGGAGACCGTGTTTCTTCCAATAACTTTTATTAACTTTTAGTTTACAAATCCGTGCCACGTACGGAAACCTTGATCCGTACAAGTCATTATCAAATTATAAACTAATTAATTCTCCACTTTTGCTTGTCGTTTACTTGTTGGGGTCCACTAGTACTCTTGTAATTATATATTAATCAACCAGCATTATAAGTTGATGATGCATGCAGAGTCATCCTATCGGATTCCACATTGCAGCAATACTCAGGACTTATATAGTTATATGAGAGGTTAGAGCAGCCCAATCAAGTTATCTCTTCCCTAGTCATTTGATTTTTTGAGCTCACAAAGTCACATATCACTAACAAACAGCTTCCTATCCTTTTAATTAACCATTAATTTATTTATTTCCTGTTCATCAGAATTCAATTTTTCATTTGCATCCAAGTGTATGAGTGAGACACAAGTGCGCAGTTACCATCAATACCAACTTCTTCATTATTATTATTATTTATTTGAGTTCATGACTTCTCATTCGCTGTAGTTTAAGATTCCATATTTGTGGTTATATATTATCAAAGTGGTTATATGCTATAATGTTTCCACACGTTAATTATTTTCACTAGATTGTTCTACTGATTTTGAGATATATCAGGGCATTTTAAATTTCTTTTTTCAATCTCTGATTCAAACCAAATTAATCACGATCGATTTGACCACATTCCATGGCTTTATCTGATAAGCTATATTGAATCTGTTTTCGACTAACCTGATTAATGAATTATTATTATTATTATTTTTTTAAAGAAATTCATTAAATTAAATAATTTATCTTGTTAGTTCACCCCTAGCTAGCTACTAACCAGGATAACTATAGGCAAGACTGATAATTGCTAGTTAATTTGCAACACGACCTTAGAAACTTGCAACTCGATTAAGTATGAATTTTGTTAAAATCATTTACTTCTGAAAAAAATTAAACTCTTTCCATTAATAAAATATTATGTATAGACCGTTGTATACCATAAATTATAATGAATTCTTGATGTTAATTAACATGTGAGTATGTAAATTTAACTCATTTTCTTTTCTTTTCTTTATTTTTTTTATTTTATTTTTTTTTATAGAGAAAATTAACTCATTTTCTAGTGTAAAACTAACTCGGTTGGTTCAAATTAGCGAAATTTTAAAAATTATAAAATTTGAATGGATTAAATTGAGATTGAAAGAAGTGAATATTATACAAATTAATTCTTTAATATAAGATCTAAGGGAATTTTGATAATATTTATTAACCTTGGTTAGAACAAAAATTAACATATTAACAAAAAGAAGTGAATATTATACGAATGAAATTAACATATTAAGTTAGAACATAACAAAAATTGGGATATCCCTAGCATTAAAAATATATATAAGGAGTTGTGTGAATGGGCAACGATCAAAAATCAAATCATGCCTCACATTATTATTTCTTTTTTGATAATTAAAGACGTACACATTTCAAGAACATATATATACTCACGCACATGTATGTAGGGAATTGAGAGTCAAAAATCTCATGATCACATCTTTGGATGTGAGTATGTGACCCACTTCAATTCATTCGAACGTTTTAATTTTACTACTTTATCCCCAAACATTCTTCTAGCTATTAACTCTTGACCTGATGATTTCAAGTTACTAAACGCTAGCTATAGCATTTAGTGGGAGACTGAAAATCCATCAATATCTTTTCAAAGCTTAAATGGATTCCAAACTCGATCTCTTCTGATCAGACACAACAAGGGTAAATTTAATATTTGAATTTTGATTTAAGAATATGATTTTAATTAAACAAAGATAATTATCTTCATATGATTTTCAAGTTATTTTTCTCTCTTCTAGTGCAATTAATTAAGAAAATTCATATACAAGAAATGGGTTGAAAAAAAAGGAAAAGACTTAAATCAAAAGAAGTTTTGATTAATGTTCAATACATCATATTTTGTAAGAATAATATCTCTTATACATCATGATAATGATGAGAATCAAAATGAAAAATCTTCAAAAACTTTCACAGAAAATTATAATTAATTAATAGTGTAATGAGCAACATGATTTTGTTAATTTATAATTATCACACTAACTAATGTATAAACTTTATATATATATAACTAATATATAAACTTGATAAATAAATAATACATATCGACATATCGTTTTAAAAAACAAATCTACACCAAAGACCTGCCAAAATCAACTAATTAATACATATCTTATTTTGTTAATTAAGTAACTGTATTAAAACATGCATCCTCTCTTTAAAAAAAATTAAAATTAAAATTAAAACTGTATTAAAACATCTTTAGATAGCAAATTCCATTTATTAGGTAAGCTTGAAGGCTTTCTTTCTTGTATAAATTCACTGAGGAAATTATAATATCAAATAGAAAAGAAAATTGTGAAAAAATTAATTTATTGTAGGTTGACATTAATCCAGTTTTAATAAAAGAGTCAACTAGTGGAAGATTAAAACGTTCTGGAAATATTTATCTAGCACTCATGATCTCTGGTTCAAACAACAATCATTTGTTAGAAAGAAAGTAAAAATGGGATTGAAGTTGATCAATTACCACCGATGATAAATACATGCTGTTATAACAAGATATTTCATTCTCACAACTCATAATTAGTAGTCGAACTATATATATCAGTCTATCACCATCTAATACATATACATTTTCATCAAGGTTAAGTGACAAATGCCAACTTTATATGTCAACTCAACTATATATTCAATGAACCTTTTTTTTTTTTTTTTTGAGAAGATATTCATTCAACATTTCATTGCTAATTAAGGGTCTAGAATTATATCCCATGGCGATGTATATATTATTGTATTAGATTTTCATTATTATAATATTCATTGTATTTAGTAATTTAGACGTACACTTGTTTTTTCTTTTTCCCTTTCAAAAATTTGAGGGTTTTCGTCTCAAATCCGAATGTGACTTTGACAATACAATTTCATTGATGTGGGTATGAAGAGCTCATCTCAACTTGATCTAACAATATCTATTAATATGCATGACTGAGTAAGAAAAATGAGTGACATTAAAGTTCAAGATTTAGGGCACAAGTAATTAAAGAGAAGACAAATTAATAATAAGTGGAGAGTCCACTAAGAAGCATTGATCTATATATCTATCTCTATCTGCTTATCAGTGGATTCTGTGGCCTTTAGCAATTTAGAGAGAATGCCATTATCTCAGCCCAAGACAAGAGATAAGTGCCTATGGCACTTAGGGACATTTTGGTATTAGATTTAAAAAGTTAAAATCAGATAATTTTATAATTTTAACAAAAAAAGATATTTGGTAAAACTTTCATAAGTAATTAATTGATAATCTGGTAAGTTTTGACAGTGATTTTGAGAAGTAGATGGGGAGTTACTTTTTGAAAGTGAGTATGGAATAATCTATTTCAACATTTAATGAATATTTTAAAATATCATTATTATCCTTATGAAATAAAGTTAAAATCATTTATATACCTTATTTCATCTCAAAATTAAATATTCTATTTAAATATTGATTTGATTTATAAAATATTTTAAAAATATTTTATTGTTCTTGTCGATTTTTTTTCTAATTTAAATATTGATTTAATATAAATAATTAATGACAAAAAAATGAAATAGGGTCTTAAAATCATGTATATTTTAGTCATTGTAACTAATCTCAACACTTTTACAATAAAATTACCAAACATATGTACTGCTTTTAAGCTATACAGTAGTCTAACAGTGATAATTATAAAAGTTACAGTAATACCAAACCATCCCTTACTTTTGTTGCTCAAGACAAGGAAGCTGTTTCTACTTTCAAACAATCGTATGCAATTGCCTTATATTAGTAATATAATACACATATTTGTCCATATATATACACAGAGACCGGAAAAATAGAGAGAAAACCATAAGTAGCCATTCAACTTATCATACTTTTGTTTTTAACCACTTTTAAATTTTTAATTGTTAATAACCACTTTTTTAAAAAAAATTCAGTTTAGTACCATGAATTATCAGAGTACCCCTGAAAATAGTGTTCTTTAAACCTCGAAACAAACTTGAAATCACGACTAAATTGAAATACACAAACTTGAAATCATGCCTAAATGGAAATATCCAAACTTGAAATCATGCCTAAAATAGAAATATTCAAACTTGAAATCTGGACTAAATTGAAATTAGGATAAGTTTTTTTTTCCCCCTTTTTCTTCTTCCTTTTCTTCTTCCCCAAATTCAAATTAGGTTTAGGTTTTTTGTTTGTTTTGCAGATCTATTCGCCGGCGATCGCGAAGCACACCGAGCCGCCGGACGTCGTCGACCAAGCGCAATCCTGTCGCCGGCGAAGCAGCAGCCGTCGCACGACCAAGCGCCATCGCACGAACCAGCAGTCCCGTCGACGAAGCAGCTCCATCTCGTCGCACGAAGTATCGCCGGACGTGGCCCAGAAGGTCGCCGGCGCTCGGCGACCCTCAAAAGCTTACCGGCGAGGGAGATCGTGGGGAGAGAGAGAGAGACAAGAAGAGAGAGAGAGACCAGAAGAGAAAAGAGAGAGAGAGGGTGTTTGGGGACCCTTTTTATATGAGGGCTTTCCAGTAATTTCTTAAAAAAGTGGTTAAAAACAATTAAAAGTATGGATGTGGTTAAAAAAGAAAATCCCATAATTAGATGGGTCAGTTTTGGCAATTTCCACGGAAAAAATAAGATATTGTGTAATACCTTATATTGCAAAACCCTCCATGGAAATTCCCCAAAATATGTTTAATAGCTTTAGTAATTTTACCACACCCCCACTTTGGCTATTATATTGTTACTCTTTTCCGATGTTTTTAATAGAAAGAACTGAAAGAAAAAAGGAAAAATATTTGAAAAATAGTTATAGTACTTGAGAAGTTATTGAATTTATCTCCCACATAAAAGAATCACATCAAAATTCATTAAAATTATTCTTACGATTTTTAATGTAAAGATCTTTTTGATAGCAGTAGAGATTCAAATGACCACAAATAACTTACTTTCCATATGTATCCTAATATAAGTCGGCTAGTATATACTCAGCAATCACTTAGTTACCACATGTAATTAGGTTTCATTATTTTCCTATACTGATGTATTGCAATGTGTATAAATATGTTCTCATAACAGTGAATATAATAAGATCAATTATTTTCACAAACATCAGATTATATTATGGTATTAGAGCTTAGCTGAAAAATAGCTTAAAGATCTTGGAACCCTAACTGAAACCCTAGCCGCACAACTTTCTTCTCCTCGCCTAAATTTTTCTTTACCTCTTCTCCTCTCCACTCCTACCCAGCCGAGATGACTACCTCCGGCACCTTTGTGAACTCGTCTACCTCTTCTCCTTCAGTAACTCTCATGGGAACAAACAACACTACTCCACCACAATCTTTGATAGCCATCAACTCCACACAAATTCCAATCAAACTATCCAAAGGTGGAAATTATGCCGCTCGGAGATCACAGTTTGAAAACCTTCTGTTCGGCTACGGCCTTATGGGATACCTGGACGGTACTAAACCATATCCTTTAGAAGTCATAGCAAATCCCTCCAGAACCTCTGACAATCCGGCAGAACAAGAAACTGCCACTGCCAATCCTGAGTATCATATTTGGCTTCACTAGGACCGCCTGCTCCTCCATGCAATCCAAGTTACGTTTACTGGTGCTGCACAATCCATTGTCACATGCTCCACTACTTCAGCTAAAGCATGGGAGAAACTTGAAGCCTCCTATGCTAACCGTTCTAACACTTGCAAGCTTGGTCTCCTTAACTCTCTCACCAACGTCACCTTATCAGATAAATCAGTTGCGCATTACATGCAAAGTATCAAAAACATACTTGACAATCTTGAGTTAATTGGTCACTTTGTTGATGATGGTGCAACAGTAATACACACCTTTAATGGATTGGGTCCAAACTACTTACCATTGGCTTCCGCCATTCGACCTTGGAACACCCCAATATCATTCGAAGAACTTTATGATAAATTACTTGACTATGAAGCCTTTCTCAAACGTGATGAAACAAAAAAGGGTGGACCTCAGATAACGGCACAGTTTAATCAAAGATCAAACAACCGACGCGGTCGTGGCTACCAAGGGAACTTAGGTCAACAGCAGAATTATGGACAGCAAAATTACGATAACAACAGCAACTATGGCAGCCAACAACAGAATTCAGGAGGTGGCTGCAACTACACTGGCCAAGGAAACTCGTATCGGCCGACCAACACGCATTAACAATGGTGTCCACATGCTTCCACCAATCAGTCGCGACCGGTGTGTCAACTCTGTGACAAAATTGGACACACTGCTCGTGTGTGCAGCTCACGCCCACCACCTGGAAATCAGACATGGCCGCAGGCGAACCATATGAATTCAGATCAGTCCGATTCTAGTTCTTACAACAATTGGATCCTTGACACTGGTGCCTCTCACCACATGACATCGGATCTTCAGAACCTATCGCTCCACTTGGAATATGGCGGCATAGAGGACATCATGGTTGGGGACGGTAAAACTATTCCTATCACTCACACTAGCTCTACTTCATTAATCACACCTAGGGGTGGCAATGGGGCGGGTCGGGGCAGGTCGAGGCCGCCCCAAACCCATAACCCGGTTTCAAAGGTTGCCCCAAACCCGACCCATGACTCGGCCGGGTCAAAAACTTCCGCCCCAAACCCACCCCGATTGGGGCAGGGGTGCCCCAAACCCGCCCCGTTTGACCCGTTTCATCAAAAAAAAAAATAATTTGCCGGTAAATTTAAATTTAAATTTAACATCGCACAATAACTGAGTTTAATAAATACTAAATTCATAGGTCAAGTATAAAATACAAATCCCAAAATAACTTAAACAAACATACAAAATACATAAAACATTTTTGGTACCAATAAAATCCATTCAACATCTTCACTAAAATAGTTTAAACAAAAAATTTCAATAACAAAATCCATCAAACATCTTCACCATCACTCTATCTTCTTAAAAACAAGCATGATTTTTTCAAACACGAATCTATAGAAAAAAAAATAGTAAAATTAATTAATCGACATTATTAATGTACTATATTAATTATATCATTACCTCTTCACCATCACCATCACTATCTTCATGAAAACAAGCTTTATTTGGAGTATTTGACGATGACCCTCCTATGTATATGAACAAACAACATATTTGTGTATTAAATTTTCAATAAATATAATAGACTAATAGTAATTAAATGTGTATTAAATTTTCATACCTCGCTTGTCAGCCCATAACCAATTTTGAGCGCACATCAATGCTTCCAATGTGTCAGGATGCAAACTGCTGCGATGCGGACTAACCACTCTACCACCAGTGCTAAAAGCTGATTCAGAAGCAACTGTCGATACAGGAATGGCCAAAACATCACTAGCTACCCTAGCCAAAATAGGATACTTATTTCCATTTGCCTTCAACCAAGTGAGTATATCAAAATCTACGGTGTTAGGCAAAATTTTCTCATCCAAATAAGCATCCAATTCCGACCTAAAAATTGGGTTGGTTTCATTCACATATGCATCAAAACTTGACAAACGCTCAGCTTGTTTCTTGGACCTACAAATGGATTTTACCAAACGAGAGGATGAAGACGAAGATGCCGATTCACCATAAGTAGAGGATCCTTCATTCACTTTAAACTTTAAAGTGTACTCATCCACTAAATCATGACATAGCTTAAAAGCTCTTCTAATATGAAATTCAGAATCAGGTTTTCCAAAAAGAGAATCAAAATAAAACCCAATCAACTTAAGCTTATACCTTGGATCTAAAATGGTTGCCACAGCCATTACCCCATGAAGAACTCCCCAATAATGTTCATGCTTTTGTATCATGTTTTCTGCCATTTTCCTTATCACTTCACTCTCAGAAGTAAGCCAATCAGATAATGACAATCTAATTTCACAAACTTCTAGAAAAAAAAGATTAGTTGTTGGATAGTTTGTACCAGAAAACATTTCAGTCACTTCATAAAATTTTCTCAAATTGTCTTCTAGTTTAGAAGCCAACTCCCAATCTTTTTCTTGTGGCACACTTTTATATTGTCGGTCACGTGCACTTAAATGAGAGAAAACCGTTTTATATTTCGATGCAACAGTGAGCATAATATAAGTGGAATTCCACCTAGTTTTACAATCAAGAACTAACATCTGCTTATATTCAATATTCAATTGTCTCGCTGCCTCCACAAATCTTTCTTTTCTTTTTGGTGTTGCTACCCAATAAGCAACACTGTCACGTATTCTCTCAATCCCATCCCCAATCACTGCTAACCCATCTTTGACAATTAAATTCAAAATATGTGCATAACACCGCATGTGATACAATTGTCCATTTAACAACAAATCATTTTTATTGAGTTTTTCTAACATAAACTCAATGACTTTGTCATTAGTGCTACAATTATCAACAGTTAATGCAGATAACCTACGATCAAGATTCCAATCCATCACACAATCATGCAAAGCTTCACAAATTGTCTCGGCAGTATGTGGACATGGCACGTATATAAACCTAAAATATGCTAATGCAATTAGAAACAAATGAAATGTAACAACTTAATTAAATGATATGAAATTCAATAATCATTAAAAATATAAAAAATAAGGATCATACCTCAAAATTCGGCTTTGCAAACACCATGACTCATCAATAAAGTGTGATGTGACAGCCATATATCCCTTCCTTTGACTACTAGCAGTCCACAAATCAGTCGTTAAGGCTATTCTACAATTATTAGCCGCTAGTATACTTATTGTCTTCATCTTTTCCACATCATAAATTTGTAAAATCTCCTTTTTTATAGTATTCCGAGAGACCGACTTAAAAGCAGGCTGAAGAGCGGTAGAAAACTCTCTAAATGCTTCATGTTCAACCATGCTTAAAGGATATTCATGCATTATAATCATACGTGCAAGTTTTTTCTTTGCTACATTTTGATCAAAAGCATACGATGCCACTGCATCTTTCCCACTGTCTCCTTTGCTCTTTACCAATGAGTATTGCTTAAGGTCAGTTTGTACTAGTTTCGACTTTTGACACCTATTAAGATGATTTTGAAGATGATGTGTGCCATCACTTGGACCACCATTCAAATGTGATTTGCAATAATTACATATCGCTTTGATCTAGCCATTATTAATTTTTTGTCTTTTATAATGACGCCACACCGGTGATCTTAGCCTTGAAGTATCGAGATTGGGTTCCACAACAGAACTATTTGGAGGATTATTTGATGGTTGTACATCATCTTCTAAATGAGGTTCAGAGTCTTGAGACATTACTTACACCCTATATATATATATATAAATTACACAATAAATACAGGAAGTCTTCTATTTATAAAATTTCAATAATAAACATTTAATAAGCATATAGCAATCTGTTAGACATGTAAACACTAAACAGTAAGCAAATAAGCATTAGTCAACAATTTAAAACCAAATTAATTTGTTTTACTCTTAATTTATTAAACCAAATTAATAAGCATTAGTTGAAACAACCACTAATACACAATACAACAGCAGATTAGTATATACACAATACAGCAGCAGATTAGTTAACAATTTTAAGACAGTAGCAAAAACCCGCAATACACAATCACTAATATATACAAACATACAGTTGAAAGTTGAAACATATTAGTATAGACAGGTCCAATAATATTCTTGCAGCAGATTTAATTTTGTTCAAAAGGTCACGCAGAATTGATTAATTTGTAATTTTCTTTAAAGTAATAGATATCTTTTTGTGTAGAATTTTACACAACAAACAGCCTGGTGATTTCATTCTCTGGTAAACCCCTGTTTTACTCTGTTAAGAAGCTTTGTCCATCATAACTAGCTAGGGTCATTTCTTAATTAATTAAGTGGAAACATCTTAAATTTATGGAACTTGACCTTACATGAGAACTAATTGCTATACATATTTATAAACAAGAACAAACATAGATGGAAATCGAACCTGGTTCAAGTGAGCAAATCTGATGAGAATTGGAAACGAGCTATGTTAGAATCAATGGATGCCGAATGAGACCTGGGTGGCTGGGATCTTGTCTTTCCGCCACCTGACAAAAACATTGTTGGGTCAAGGACTCAAGGTGGGCTTACAAGATCAAACTTGTAGAGATGTACAAACGGCTTGTAGCAAAAGGCTTTTATCATGAGTAAGAAAGCTCACCTGATTGAAGAAGAAGATGAAACCAGCAGCTACTTCAGCGAGCAAAACGACTTGTTGGAGACTTGGAGTATGGTGAGTGGTGATTATTGGTGAACGGCGTGCAAAGCTTCTTCAATGAAACCAGAAGCTACTTCAAACCTGACTTTTAATTTTTTTTCTTTCAATTTTTTTTCACCTAGGGTTTCTTGTGTTTCCTTTTATATTTAAAAAATATATTATATATATATATATATATATATATTCCGGGTCAAACGGGGCGGGTCGGGTCAAAATGAACTGCCCCAAACCCGACCCAGTAACCCGGCCGGGTCACAAAATGTGCCCCAAACCCGCCCCGTTACCAGTTTTCTTAGCCCCAAACCCGCCCCAAACAGATCGGGGCGGGGCGGGTTTGGGGCGGGTCGGGTATTTTTGCCACCCCTAATCACACCCACTAACTCATTTTATCTTAAACATGTTCTAAGCTCTCTTAATATCTCACAAAACTTAGTGTCTGTGTCTCAATTTTGTTATCATAACAATACTTCCGTTGAATTCTTTCCTAACTATTTTATTGTGAAGGATCTGACCACGGGGGCATCCTTGGTCCGCGCCCAGAATAAAGGGAATCTCTACGTGTGGCCAAAGTCGAGTCTTCCGTGTCACTCTGCATCAACCGGTCACCAGTATTTCACGTCATCCTTATCCAACATCTCATCTCAGTCGTGGCACTGCCGTCTAGGTCATCCTTCCTTACAAATTCTCCAGAAAATCATCTCGTCTAATGGATTGCCGATTACCAAATGTGATGCAAACAGCTCTCACTGTTCTGCGTGTCTATGTAATAAGAGTCACAAACTCCCTTTTGGAATATCAACATTAAAAAGCAATAAACCGTTTGAGATTTTATTTACAGATGTTTGAGGTCCTGCTCATATACAATCTTTTGACAGTTATAAGTATTATGTCATCTTCGTAGACTACTACTCAAAATATACATGGCTATACCCACTAAAATACAAGTCCGAAGTGTCACTAGTCTTTAGACGATTAAAACTACTTGTGGAAAAAAAATTTAACACCCAAATCAAAACGGTTTATTCGGATGGCAGTGGTAAGGCCCAAGCCTTGGGTCTCGATTTGCAATCCTTTGGTATTCAACACTTGAAATCCCAACCTCACACACCTGAGCATGTTGGCATAGTTGAACGCAAGCACCGCCATATAGTCAAAACTACTATAACACTCATTCACCATGCTTTCGTACCTCTAAAGTTTTGGTCCTTAGCCTTCCAAACCGCGATTTACCTGATAAATTGCATGCCCATTAAAGTCCTGAGTCATCAAAGTCCATACTCGATTCTCTTCAACAATGTTCCGAACTACTGTAAACTTCGTGTGTTCGGATACTTGTGTTATCCGTGGTTACGACCATACACGTCTCATAAGTTACAATCGCAGTCTCGGCCGTGTGTTTTTGTAGGTTACTCCAGTGAACACAATGCGTACCTGTGTCTAGACTGGTCTATGAGTCGTGTCTATGTTTCCCGTTATGTTGTCTTCGTCGAAAACATCTTCCCATTTTCCACTGATGTAGGTCCACCGTCGTCCATCCCTCTCATCACATCTGGTCACTGGGTCGAGTCCTCTACATCATCTAACACTCCTAACCAAGGTAATGACACTCAAACTTCATAAGAAAACCACTCCAGTCCTGATACGTCACTAGCTGATTTTATTACCATTACCCCACATTCATCCCGCACCACATCTTTCTTACCATCCCTAATAGCTTCGGCCACCCAACTACCACAAGCTGGCTCATCCCAAGCTGTAGTTGTCCAACCTACCCCACAAACCAAGCCACATCTTGTAAGCCAGCCCACCGTCGACCAACCCAAAATCGAGTCAGCTCCACTGTCAAATGAAAAGATTCCCACCTCACCTCCGCACCCTATACATACACGTTCCAAGAGCCACATATTTAAACCAAAACCTATCTTCAACCTCCACACCACTACTCACTCTCCTCCCCTAACCGAACCAACCAACCTAACACATCCTCGTAAATTCATGGAGTGGCGACAGGCTATGAGCGCCGAATATGAGGCACTGGTCAAAAATGGCACCTGTGTATTGGTTCCATCTCATTCTCCTCAAAATGTAGTTGGCTGTAAATGGATATTTCGCATTAAACATAACCTCGATTGTTCGGTAGCTCGGTACAAGGCTCGCCTTGTGGCGAAAGGTTTTCATCAATGACTTGGCATCGACTTCACTGAAACCTTCAGTCCTATTGTGAAACCGATCACTGTTTGCTTAATTCTAACCATTGCTATTACTAATGGTTGGCCTTTGTGCCAATTGGATGTCAATAATACTATTTTACAGGGTTCTCTGACTGACGACGTCTATATGGACCAGCCACCTGGCTTCGTCAATCCCGCGTTGCCAAACCACGTGTGCAAGCTACGAAAAGCTGTCTATGGTCTTCGTTAGGCACCTCGTGTATAGTACAATGAGCTGCACACTTTTCTTCAAGCCACCGGATTCATCAACTCAAAATGTGACGTGTCTCTCTTTGTTCAACGTCACTCTGGTCAAACCATGTACCTTTTAGTGTACGTGGATGATATCATTATCACTGGCTCTTCTTTAGCACAAGTCCATGACTTCATCACTGTCCTTGCTCACCACTTCTCTCTGAAGGACCTTGGTGCGCTAACCTTCTTTTTAGGGGTCGAAGCACGTCACTCCGCGAGCGGACTGTTTCTCTGTCAGCACAAATACACTCGTGATCTCCTGGCCAAAACGGATATGCTTGAAGCCAATCCAGTCTCCACACTACTCTCCCTCACAGAATCGTTGAAGCTGGCTGATGGCAGTGCACCAACAGATGCGACACAATATCGCCAAATTCTGGGCTCACTTCAGTACCTGTCCTTAACTTGTTCAGATGTTTCCTTCGTTGTCAACAAACTATCCCAATTCATGCACCACCCAACGATAACTCACTGAAATGCGGTCAAACGAGTTCTTCGTTACCTTAAGGGCTTAATAAATCATAGTCTCCTCATTCGCTGCAAATTACCTCTGTATCTCTACGCCTTCGCTGACGCTAATTGGGCAGGCGATCTGGACGATCGGCGGTCTACCACAACATATGTCATCTTCTTTAGTGCCACTCCCATCAGCTGGAGCTCTAAAAAGCAACACACTGTTGCAAGGTCAACCACTGAGGTGGAGTACCGAGCAATTGCCTCGTCCGCTGCTGAACTCAATTAGATCAGCCATCTTCTCTCCTAGCTTCAAATTCGAGTTCCCAGCGCCCCGATTATCTATTGAGACAATGTAGGTGCCACATATGTTTGTGCCAATCCCATGTTCCACAGTTGCATGAAGCATGTGGCTATCGACTTTTTCTTCATTCGGGATCAGGTAGCTCGCCAATAGCTACGTATATCTCATGTCTATACAAATGATCAGCTGGCGAACTCCCTCACTAAACCACTCTCTCGCAAACACTTCCATTATCATCCCTCCAAGATAGGCATCCACGACGGTAGCTCTATCTTGCGGGGGCATGATAGCAGTGGAGATTTAAATGACCACAAATAGATTACTTTCCATATGTATTCTAACATAAGTCGGCTAGTATATACTCAGCAATCACTTAGTTACCACATGTAATTAGGTTTCATTATTTTCCTATACTGATGTACTGCAATGTGTATAAATATGTTCTCATAATAGTGAATATAATAAGATCAATTATTTTCACAAACATCAGATTATATTACTTTTATGATTAAGAGAACCACACACACACACACATATATATAGTGGTTCTCTAGTAAGGACGTCCTGAAATTATAAGTTAATGACGTTCAACTATATCCACACATTCATATTGGGTGTGTGTATTTGTTAATGTGGAGCTGTGGGCCCACTGTGAATGTGTGGCTATGGTTGGACGTCCTAAAATTATAAAGTCAGGACAGTCTTGATATTATATAGTCAGGACTGTCCTGACTTTATAATTTTAGGATGTCCAACCACAACCACACATTCACAGTGGGCCTACAGCCCCACATTAACAAATACCCACACCCAATATGAATGTGTGGCTGTGATTGAACGTCCTTAACTGATAATTCCAAGGTGTTCTTGATGCAGTAAAATCTGTGTTCAATTTACTAAGAAAGTTCGTTCACTGGGATCGGTGATTCTATCGGTCGAATGCTAATTAATCTATAAAGGATTTACTCTAAGTGCGAAAAACTAAATTGCATAATGCTATTCTTTGGAAGATTGTTTAATTCTAAAATTAACCTAAATTATGAGAATCTAAACTAGAGACTAAATTAACCAAAGATCACACACAAGGGATGAATATATGGAGAGAAATACTAGGGAATCGATGCACCTTTCTTAGACACTCAATACTCTCAATCAGTCTTAATAAACACTTCAATAAAGTTTAGGGCTTGTTTTGATAACAATTAAGAATGAATCTCTTTCCTACCACTCGCACAAAGGTCATGTGTCAAGTGATAGTAACGAAATCCTTTAGAACAAAACTCTAAGCCAAATCAATGCAACAAGGCCATGCAAACATTAACTTTCAAAATCTATTAAGCTTATGATCATGGTTTAAATGGAAAAGGCCATTCACATCTAAACCCTAATCTCATGGATAAACTAAATCACAAACCCATATCAATTGAGGCCACAAAATAATATGAATAAGTAATGTAGAGCAATTAATTCAATAGACAAGACTAAAACCCAATTGATTAACAAAAGATAGACTAATTGATTACATAGAGTTGTCCAAAATTGGTTACATCAATCCCCTAATAAAGGTTTAGTTACACATCAATGGAGAGAATAAAAACATAGAAGAGATGTAGAGAAAACCCGATGTGTGGTGGTCAGAGTGATGGGGGATGGCCCCCTTCTGTGGCTTGGAACCTCCCTTGGCTCCTCCTTTGAATTGAAAAGAATAGGAAGTATTTATAGGTGACTTTTCCTTATGAACCTCCAATTCTTCTTAGGTTTAGGAAATCCACCAAGTGGGAAAGTAGAATGAAACAATGAATGAGAATCCTTTCCTAACTTGGATTTCCTATCTTGATGATTGACTCCTAATTTGAGTTTACGAAGTTTCCCAAACATGTTATGATCTTCTAAAGTTATTAGGATTTGATTTGGGAAGTTTTGGAACAGTTCTGGACCAATATGGAGTTGAAATCTGTCAAAAATATGTAACACCGCTCCCTGGGTAGCTCCGGAGGCATGTTGCCTCGGTAGCTGCACGTCAAGCGGAATTCTTCTGTTCTGGGTCGCTGCCTAGGCCGTTCCCTAGGCAAGTTGCACGGGGGGCGGTCTAGGCCGCGGTAAACATTTCAACTCTGACCTTCGGTTACGAAATTGATCATAACTTCTTCTAGGAATATCGGAATTGCGATCCAAAAAGTGCGCCGGAAACTGGACTTCCGGGGCTTTCAATCCATAGGTAGTAGGACACACAATTCAATCGGAGCTGAGAGATATGGAGCCCGCAACATTGCCATTCTACACTGGCCGAAAATCATCTTTTCATTGTTTCTTCCAATTTGCTCATTTTCTCCATCTTTTGACTTCTTTTCTTCCAAAATAAGATTCAACACCACTTTTATGGAATGTTACCTACACAATGCTCAACAAAAACATTAAACCACCTAATTCACTCGAGAACGAAGCATAAATAATAGGAAATAGGGCTTAAAACATGTATAGAAATGGACCGATCAGTTCTTACTAGAGAACCACCATATATATATATATATATATATGTGTGTGTGTGTGTGTGTGTGTGTGTGTGTGTGTGACAATCTATAGAACACCAGATGTTTAATACACCTTTAAAAAAAATCCAACTTTTTTTTTTGAACGGTAAACTTTATTAGAAAAAGCCAAAGAAGGCTAAGAACAAGATACAAATGGAGCCTAACACCTGGTCCAAGCAGATACCTAAAAAACAAGCTACAACAACCTACACAAACCCACTGCAAACCATATCTCAACAAACCCACAAAGCAACAACACACAAAACTACAACAAGAAGCCCAAAAAACCACACAACAAATGCCAACACCTTAGAGCCAAAAATAAAACACAAGCACAAAAAACTTAAGTATGCCCTGACACCAAACACCTAAAAAACTAGAAAGCTCATCACCCCATAGCTTTGTTTTTTAGCACCAACCTTTTCACCAAATCACGAAACCTATTATCATTATTCTCCTTCCTCTTAGCGATAATTTCTAACAACTCATTTTTTCTTCCATAGAAGTTGAACCCTAGGGCCATACCTTTTTCAAGCACCTTCACGACTTTTTCCTCAAGATTCCACACCATATTGTTAATAAGCTTAGAATTCTACTGCTTCATTTTCTCACAAGCCCTGGAACTCCTCAGAATCATACTGTGCCCTTTTATTAAACCCATGTTTTTCCTCTCTCTTCTTTTTTTCAAGACATTTGAAGCAATCACACTGCTAGGCATGATTTCCTCCATTATTGAAAAGTTGTCGCCAGCTAAACCTTCTACATGAACCTTAAGTTGTTGACTTGCCTCTGATCTTAATGGGCTTTGGACCCCATTAGCTTACACACTTAGATCAACACACATATTAATCCCCTGCCTTTCCTCTAAAGACCTTCCCAAAGAGCCTCTTACATGACATAATTGATTGTCACAGTCCTGTCACCTAGCCCCCTTTAGAGCCTTCACGTTTGCTTCCTTCTTTCTCACTCTTGATCTTTTTGGACTTCTAATCTCCCCTTCCTTCAAGCTTGCCTATAATCCCACTCGATTATCCACCCCACCTTTAGCACTACTAACTTCATAAACATTACTAACACCTAGACCCGGTCCATTAGAAGTTCTCATCTATTTCTACATCAGGAACATGAAACTAGACTTTGAAAATAAATATAGCGTCCGTGTCTAAAAAACAACCTAGAGGGGGGGTGAATGGATTGTTAATCCATTATTACCAAATTTTTCAAATTAGTCAATATTACAAAAATAACCTAATTTAACCAACAATAAAACCAAGTATAAAATACGGAAATTAAAGAACACTTGATTTTTATGTGGAAACCCTTAACAGGGAAAAACCACGAGCTATTATGCTAGCCACACACGGTCACCGAAATCCACTATATGAAAGGATGGTTACACCCTCAAGCGATACTCGAACTCTCACCATAGACAACCTCAGGCTATGGACACTACCACTCATCACTCTTGGTTCAATCCCTAGTGATATCCCTCGATCCATTACTCTTGACGTGAGCACTCCCTAATCTACCTGCAGGCCTTTTACAGTGGCACTTAACCAATTTTCTTGCACACTACACCACCGTAGTCACAAGACTTACTTCTCAAGAAGACATCAAAAACCTATGTGAATATGCAATGATATTCAATTATGCAAATAATGCTATGTTACACTAAATGCTTATCTAGGATTACAAGATGTCAATATGAATAATCCTAGATATCAATGTTGCTATATGTCATGGCATACAACTTAGCTATGTAAGGGATAACCAATCCTAGATACAATAGCTATCACAATCATTCTCAATCAATCAATGGGATGACTTAGCTAGATGGCATGAAATCTTTTAATATGCTAGCTATCAAAAAACAATCTCAATCAATAAATGAGATAAATTAGCTAGATGTTAAATAAGCTTGAAATCCTAGCTATCACAAACAAACTCAATCAATCAACACAAATATCTCAACTTGTAAATAAATCTTAATCTAGATGCCAACAAGCCATAAATGAGATTTCTTGCTAAGTAAGAACACAAAAATGAATAGATGGTGTTCAACTTACCAAGTCATGTGTGTTGAAGAAGACCCATGCATAGATACATCCTAGATGATGTTTGATGCACATGGAAATGAGTTTGAATGAGTAAAAATGAGTTCTTGGAAGTTTTTAGATGCCAACAAGCCATAAATGAGATTTCTTGCTAAGTAAGAACACAAAAATGAATAGATGGTGTTCAACTTACCAAGTCATGTGTGTTGAAGAAGACCCATGCATAGATACATCCTAGATGATGTTTGATGCACATGGAAATGAGTTTGGATGAGTAAAAATGAGTTCTTGGGAGTTTTTCTTTCTTGGGAAATACTCTCTCTTTCAAATATGTAATTTTGAACTCTTAGAAGCATACAAGAGAGAAGACATCATATATATAGAAACCCTAAATGAAAATACGTAGTTTTGGAAAGAAAACTCATTTCTTCTGTCAAAAAGTGACTTTAGAATGACTTAGATAGAAGTCACTTCTAAAGTCACATCTGTCTCAGGTATACAAAGCACGACAGCGCAACAGCTCAAAATTCGAGTGTCTCGAAACATGACCAAACGACATCCAAACCTTTCGTATGATATATATTTGGAGAGGTATGGATGTCTACTTTCTACTCCTTTTTACAAAATGAGGTTTCGATGTCTATAGAAAGAGATATGGTCAAAAGAGTGATGAAAGGTCAAATATGGACAATAACAAAATTTCCAAAACTCATGGTATAAGACCATGTGACCAAAGACCAAACCAAGAGAATAATAAGACATTCTCAAATGGTCACTCATCGTGCTAAGACAAGCACACCACCGTGTATGTGCGGATGTTTCCGATCAAACATCGGGAAACGAATTACATCACATAAAAACCACACTAAGTAATAACAATGAGGTGCATGTGTAATTGTGAAAAGAATGCACACTGTAAGGTTCCCATTTGTTGATTGGCTCATTTCGTGGACAAACCACATGTTGGGGTTCTTTGTAAGGGTAGCCTAGGTATCGGTTTTATAGTTCGAAGCCCTTTGAAGACCTCGTGTTGATAAGCACCAAAGGTAAATTTCTATGTGCTTACTTGTCTTGAAGAGATAGTTGCACACACTCACAACTCATGCATATGTTTAATCCTTGTATATTGTGTTTATTTGTGTTGTGCATTAATGCTAATTTTCATCTCTTCTTGCATGATTAGTTTGATTGCTTATTGCATTGCCCATTGTCTTGTCTTGCATAACATTGGATTTCATGCATTGTAAAGGGCGCTGTTCAAAGCGCTGTTCTGAACAGCGCCCACAAGACCTGATGCAAAAATGGTTTTTTTAATGCATCAGGTCTGATACATTTTGGATGGGCGCTGTACGAGCGCCAGCACCAGATTAAGACCTGATTGCAATTGTGTTTTAAATGCATCAGGTCTGATGCATTTTGAGTGGGTGTTGTACGAGCGCTATACAGAAGCGCTGTTTGTACAGCGCCACTCTGTTTTCCCGAGAGAACAGAGTTGGGGTGCTGTACAGGCGCTGTACAAGAGGCGCTCTACGTACAGCGCCCAAGGCAAATATGAGGCCAACTTATCAAAACGACCACACCTTGTTTTGGCCCCCTATATATATGCCACTTTGACTTTAGGTCAATCAAGAGAGTTCATATTCAGATTCCAAACTTAGGATATTTTTCAAAGAGAAGAAAAATTCCAAAGAACTCATTTTTAGTTTACTCAAACACTTTTTCATGATCATCAATCATCATCTAGCATCATCCTTGATCATCTAGATGTCTCTTTGCATGGATTCTTCATCATACTTAGCTTGGTAAGCTTTTCACTAATATCTTACATATTTTGTGTTTTTCTTAACAAGCAATCTCAATTTATTACTTGTATGATTTTCATATATCTTTTGATACAAGATTGAGATTAGTGTGATGTATGTTTGAGAAGTTGTATTGTGATAGCTAATTAGGTTTTGTGCTTAATCTTGATTAGCTAAACTATTTGATTGAACATGTCATTTAGTTTTTAATATCTAGGATTGTTCTAATTGCATATTAATCATCTTAGATAAACATATAGGGTTTCCCTTGCTCTATGTTGCATTTGAATATTCATATATTCACTTAGGGTTTTATTCTCTTTATTGAGAAAGTAAGTCTTGTGTGTAGCTTCCGGGATTAGGTTGCTTAGATCGCAAGCAAATTGGACTAGGTTCACTCATACCGGGATTAGGTAGGTGTGTGACTACTTCCGGGATTAGGTTGTAATCGTTTTACACATTTAGTGGATTCGAGGTTCGAGTGTGGCTTACTTACTAGCCCGTGGTTTTTCTCGTGAGGGTTTCCACGTAAAAATCAAGTGTTATTTAATTTTCGCATTTTATACTTGATTTATTGCTTTATCTATTTAGGGGTAATTTCGTAATTTTGACTAACACGAAAAATTGGGTAAAAAGCTTAAAATCTATTCACCCCCCTCTAGATAGTTTTATACACACCGTGCTATAATTTGTTTCAATTGGTATCAGAGCGGGTTCCTAGACATACATAGGTGATCCTTGCTTATTTTGGTGTGTTTTGCATTTTGTGTGATTTTTGATCATTCATACACTTGCATTCATTTCATTCATTCATAAACACTATGAGTGGAAACGGTGGAAATGGTGGTGGCAACGAAGGTGCTTCTAGCACAAGGCCTCCACTTCTTACCGGATTGAACTATTCCCAATGGAAAGGGAAGATGGAATCCTACATATGCCAAATTCATGACCGTGCATGGATGGCGGTGGAAGACGGATATGATCTACCCAAGATGACTCCCGATGTTGGAGGAGAAGAAGTATTGAAGCCTAAGGCGCAATGGAACGCGCAAGAGTTTGAGGCTTCAAAGTGGAATAGGAAGGCGATGCATGCCATCTTGCGTGCTATGGATGAAAATCAATATAAATTGATTCAAAATACTAGGATAGCTAAGGAGGCTTGGGACATCCTAGAGATTGCACATAAGGGAACCGAAGTGGTGAAGGATTCTAAGCTTCAAGTCCTCCAAACTCAATTCGAGATGCTTAAGATGGAGGAGAATGAGTGCTTCAACGACTTCGAGATCAAGGTGATGGATATAGTCAATCAAAGCCATCAACTTGGTGATCCATATTCGGATAGGAGAATCAAGCAAAAGATTATGAGATTTCTACCCGATAGGTTTGAATCGAAGGTGACGGCTTTAGAAGAAAATAGTGGATATAAGGATATGAAGCCGAGTGAGGTGATTGGGAGACTTCTAGCTTATGAGTCTAGGAAAGGGCCTATCTCCACACCCACTAAAAAGCAAAAAGGAATTGCTTTAAAAACCTCCAAGGATGAAAAGAAGGCAAAGAAGGTTGACTCGGATGAAGAACTTGCCTTGTTTGTAAAAAGGTTCAACAAGGTTATGAAGTTTAGAAGAAAGGGCTTTGGATCAAAAGGTCAAGATTTGAAGAAAAAAGGGCTCTTTCAAGAAGTTTGAACCTAGGTAAGAAATGATCGAAAGGAAAGGGGTCCGATGTTTCGAGTGTGGTGGCATAGGTCAATTTGCCCCTGAATGTGCAAATCACAATGAGAGGAAAAAGGGAAAAGTGATGGCCGCCACTTATAGTGGAAGTAGTGATGACTCCTATGAGGGAGATGAGTCTTCAGATGATGAAGAGCTTATGGCTAATCTCCTAGCTTTTACCTCCTCCCATAAAAGCAAAAGTGCTAGTGAGAGAGAGGAAATGAGTCATGAGGAAAATGACTCAAGTGAAGAAGAAAGTGATTCCTCGTCTAAATGGATTTGTGGAGAAAAAGGTGCTTGCTAAATATCATGCCGAGTTTAATGATTTAGCAATCAAGAGCACAAGAAAGATCAAGATGTTGAGAGAAGAAAATCTTGAGCTTGCATCTTGTAAGGATTCCCGTTGTTTTTAATTGGCTTATTTCGTGATCAAACCATATGTGGGGGTTCTTTGTAAGGGTAGCCTAAGTATCGGTCTTGTTGTTCGAAGCCCTTTTGAAGACCTCGTGTTGATAAGCACCGAAGGTAAATTTCTATGTGCTTACTTTTCTTTGAAGAGATTAGTTGCACACACACACTTAACATTCATTGCATATGTGTGCATTCTCTTCATTTGTCACATTTCACACTTGCACTTATTTTTTATATTTTATGGTGTGTTATTGTGTCATGTTGTTGTATAATTCGTTTCCCGATAACTTTCGGAAACGTCCGCGCATGCACGAGAATGTGCTTGGTTTAGCGCGAGGACCGCCTATGGAGAATGCCCTTGGCTTCTCCTTGGTTTTCACCTATCTAGGTGATCGGCGGTTATTATCGGCGGCCTGGCCGCCGAATGAAACCGCCGTTTCAGTCCAGATTGGTCTGGAGCATTTCTGCGGTTAATATCAGCGGTCACGACCGCCGTTCGAAACCGCCGTTTCAAGACCTGATTGATTTATCTCTCAGTCTAATTCGGCGGTTGAAACGGCGGGCATGAAACCGCCGTTCGAAACCGCCGTTCATACCTGGTTGATTTTGATCTCTCTGTTCTGTTTCGGCGGTTGGAATCGGCGGTCACGAAACCGCCGAATTAACCGCCGTTTATGCTCTGTTCTTCACGAGCTCAATTCGGCGGTCATTAACGGCGGCCTGGCCGCCGATTGAAACCGCCGATTGGCGCGTTTATTTGAAACTTACTTAAACGACCACACTTTGTTTTGGCCCCCTATATATATGCCACTTTGACTTTAGGTCAATAAAGAGAGTTCATATTCAGAATTCATACTTAGGATATTTTTCAAAGAGAAGAAAAATTCCAAGAACTCCATTCTTGATTCTCAAACACTTTTCATGATCATCAATCATCATCTAGCATCATCTTAGATCATCTAGATGTCATCTAGCATGGAATCTTCATCATACTTTGCTTGGTAAGCTTTTCACTAATATCTTACATGTTTTGTGTTTCTCTTATCTAGCAATCTCAATTAATTACTTGTTTGTTATTTTGTATGCTTTAGATACAATATTGAGATGAGTATGATGTATGTTTGAGATTTTATATTGTGCTAGCATATTAGGTTTTGTGCTTAATATTGATTAGCTAAACTAATTGACATGTCATTTAGTTTTGATATCTAGGATTATTCTTAATTGCATATTAATCATCTTAGATAAGCATATAGGGTTTCCCTTGCTCTATGTTGCATTTTGGATATTCACATATATTCACTTAGGGTTGTATTCTCTTCAAAGAGAAAGTAAGTCTTGTGTGTAGCATCCGGGATTAGGTTGCTTAGAACGCAAGCAAATTGGACTAGGTTCACTCATACCGGGATTAGGTAGGTGTGTGATTACTTCCGGGATTAGGTTGTAATCGTTTGCACATTTAGTGGATTCGAGGTTCGAGTGTGGCTTACTTACATAGCCCGTGGTTTTTCCCGTGAGGGTTTCCACGTAAAAACCAAGTGTTGTTTTAATTTCCGCACCATATTACAATTGCTTGGTTATATTATCTTGAGGGCATTTTCGTAATTTTGACTAACACGAAAAATTGGGTAAAAAGCGTAAAATCTATTCACCCCCCCTCTAGATAGCTTTATACACACCGTGCTTTTATTTGTTTCAATTGGTATCAGAGCGGGTTCCTAGACATACATAGGTGATCCTTGCTTATTTTGGTGTGTTTTGCATTTTGTGTGATTTTTGATCATTCATACATTTGCATTCATTTCATTCATTCATAAACACTATGAGTGGAAACGGTGGAAATGGTGGTGGCCACGAAGGAGCTTCTAGCACAAGGCCTCCACTTCTTACCGGATTGAACTATTCCCAATGGAAAGGGAAGATGGAATCCTACATATGCCAAATTCATGACCGTGCATGGATGGCGGTGGAAGACGGATATGATCTCCCTATGATGACTCCCGATGGTGGAGGACAAGATGTTTTGAAGCCTAAGGCGCAATGGAACGCGCAAGAGTTTGAGGCTTCTAAGTGGAATAGGAAGGCTATGCATGCCATTATGTGTGCTATGGATGAGAATCAGTACAAGCTTATTCAGAATACTCAGATTGCCAAAGTGGCATGGGACATCCTTCTAGTTGCACATGAGGGAACCGAGGTGGTGAAGGAGTCCAAGCTTCAAGTCCTCCAAACTCAGTTTGAGCTACTTAGGATGGGAGAGGATGAATGCTTCAATGACTTCGAAATCAAATTGATGGATATTGTAAATCAAAGCCATCAACTCGGAGACCCGTATTCGGATAGGAGAGTCAAGCAAAAAATTATGAGATCTCTCCCCGATAGGTTTGAATCCAAGGTGACGGCCATAGAAGAAAATAGTGGCTACATGGATATGAAGCCAAGTGAGGTGATTGGGCGTCTCCTTGCATATGAGTCTAGGAAGGCTCCTAGCACCACTACTCCTCCTAAGAAGTCTAAAGGAATAGCTTTGAAAGCATCTAAGGATGCAAAGGAGGCAAAGCATGAATCGGATGAAGACCTTGCCTTATTTGTGAAAAGGTTCAACAAGGTTATGGGGTTCAAGAAGAAGAAGGGATTTGGGTCAAGAGGACAAGATTTGAAGAAAAAGAGTTCCTTCAAGAAGTTTGAGCCTAGACAAGAGAGGACCGAAAGGAAAGGGGTCCGATGCTTTGAATGTGGTGGGATTGGTCACTTTGCCCCCGAATGTGCTAATCACAATGATAAGAAGAAGAGCAAAGTGATGGCCGCCACTTGGAGTGGGAGTAGTGATGACTCCAATGAGGAAGATGAGTCTTCAAGTGAAGAAGAGCTCATGGCTAACCTCCTAGCTTTTGCCTCCTCACATAAGAGCAAAAGTGGTAGTGAGAAAGAGGAAATGAGTCAAGAGGAAAATGACTCAAGTGAAGAAGAAAGTGATTCCTCATCTAACTCCATAAGTAGTTTTGTGGAGAAAAAGGTACTTGCTAAATGCCATGCCGAGTTTAATGATTTAGCAATCAAGAGCACAAGAAAGATCAAGCTGTTGAGAGAAGAAAATCTTGAGCTTGCATCTCATAATGACCACTTAGGTGAACAAGTGGAAAAATTCAAGAAGATAGAAGATAAGCTAAGAGAGGAGTTAGCTTTATCTAGGAGGAATGAAGAAAGTCTAAAGAGTGAGCTTGAAGAAGTTAGAAATTCTATGACTAGGATGGATTCTAGCACCAAGAAGCTTGACCATATGCTTGGTGTTGGAAAGAGTCCATGTGACAAGAGGGTCTTGGGTATGAAGATGACAAGAAGATCTCTACCTCTAACAAGACCGTGTTTGTCAAGAGCTTGAAGAAAGAAGAAACTTCATTTGTGCAAGCTCCTAGAAAGAAATTAGAAGTAGGACAATGCTCTAATGCACAAGTGAAGATGGGTCCAAGAAGGAAACCTCAAGCTCAACCCCCTAGGGTCTCTCAAGCTAACATTCCTTCTCAAATGGCTCACAAAGGAAAGAGACCTATCATGCAACCTCAAGCTAGGAAGCAACCAAGACCGGTTCAACAACGAAGAAGGATTGAACCCTTTCATCCACAAAGACAAAGGCAAGGTATGATTTCTTATTTCATCCCTATTTGTCACTTTTGTGGTTGTGATGGTCATATTAGACCAAATTGCTTTCAATATATTAAAATGTGTAGAAAACAAAGCATGATTGAGAAGAAAAAGAAAAGAGCCATGATGCATGTTCCTAGGAATGATAATATTATTATGCATGATCCTAGGACATCTAGAGCCCATATACCAAAAACCACTAAGAAAGCTAAGATTGTTTCTAGGTGGATTAGAAAGAATGACATTGTTTGCCATGTTGCTCAAATAGCCTTGAAGGCAAATTCTTCTAATTTTTGGTATCTAGATAGTGGGTGCTCTAGGCACATGACGGGAAACAAGAGTTTCTTCGAGACTCTTGTTATGGAGGAAGGTGGATATGTCACTTTTGGTGATGGATCCAAAAAGAAAGTTGTAGGGAAAGGAACCATTTCCGTTCCCGGATTACCCTCCTTATCCGATGCTTTATTTGTTGATGGCTTGAAAGCCAATTTAATAAGCATTTCACATCTAAGTGATGAAGGATATTCCGTCTTGTTTTGTAAAGATGATTGCTCGATCCTAAAGCCCGATGGACAAACCTTATTGAAAGGTATGAGATCTAGCGACAATTGCTATTGTCTTGAAGCTAGAATAGTCTCAAACAATGTGTCCATGGATGAGCAAATTGAGTTGTGGCATGAAAGACTTGGCCACATGAACTTTAGGGATCTACGGACCCTTGGAAAGTTCGAGTGTGTGCGTGGCCTCCCTAAGCTTGGGAAGAAAGCCAATGGTGTTTGTCGGACCTTGCCAACAAGGAAAGCAAACTAAAAGCATGCACAAAAAGGGTAAGTATCTCACCACCAAGGAGCCTCTTGAGCTTCTCCACATGGACCTCATGGGTCCCATGCAAACCGAAAGTTTGGGTGGAAAGAGATACATTTTTGTATGTGTTGATGATTTCTCTAGATTTACATGGACATACTTTCTTAGAGAAAAATCCGAAACTTTTGATAAGTTTAAAATGCTTTGTACTAAATTACAAAATGAAATGAAATCTAACATTAGAAGCATTAAACGGATTAGAAGTGACCATGGGAGAGAGTTTGAGAATGCCTCTTTTGAAAGCCTTTGTGATAGCTTAGGCATCTCCCATGAGTTTTCGGCTCCTAGGACTCCTCAACAAAATGGAGTTGTTGAGAGGAAGAATAGGGTCCTCCAAGAGATGGCCCGAGTGATGTTGCTTAGCAACAATGTCCCTAGGAACCTATGGGCCGAAGCTATCAATACGGCTTGCTATATAGGAAATCGTGTGTTCCTAAGGCCCGGTTCTAGAAACACCTCCTATGAGCTATGGAAGGGTAGGAAGCCAAATGTTAGCTACTTCCACACATTTGGAAGCAAATGCTACATTTTAAATGACCGTGATCAACTTGGCAAGTTTGATGCTAAGAGTGATGAGGGTATCTTTATTGGCTACGCCTTGAATAGTAAAGCCTATAGAGTTTTCAACTTGAAGACTCGAACCGTCATGGAATCATCAAATGTGGTCATTGATGATACTAGGCTCAAGTCTAATGACCATGAGGAGGAGGATGTTCTAGAGGATGACACTCCTTTGGAGAGGGTTGTGGTGACTCCCAATGTTGGGACATTTAATGAAGTCACACAACCCATTACTAGAGTTCCTCTCTTGGACTCTAAAGAACCCGCTCCATGGGTTAGGAAACTCCATGATAAAGAAGATATCATTGGAGAGGTAAATGAGGGTGTTAGGACTAGACGTCAACTTGCTAATCTTATTAGCTATACTTGCTACACCTCTCAAATTGAACCCAAAAAGGTTGAAGAAACCTTACATGATGAATTTTGGGTTCTTGCCATGCAAGAAGAGCTAAACCAATTCGAAAGGATTGAGGTTTGGACTCTAGTTCCTAGGCCTAAGACCACTAATGTCATAGGCACTAAATGGATATTTAGGAACAAATCCGATGAGGATGGCAACATAGTGCGGAACAAGGCTAGACTTGTAGCACAAGGGTACTCTCAAATTGAGGGTATCGACTTTGAGGAGACATTTGCTCCCGTTGCCCGCTTAGAGTCCATTAGGCTTCTCTTGTCCATCTCTTGTGTGCACAAGTTCAAATTGCACCAAATGGACGTCAAGAGTGCCTTCCTCAATGGCTTCTTGCAAGAGGAAGTGTTTGTTGAACAACCCAAGGGGTTTGTGGATGCACACCACCCCAACCATGTCTATCGCCTCAAGAAGGCACTATATGGGTTGAAACAAGCACCGAGGGCTTGGTATGAGCGCCTCACTCAATTTCTTGTTGACAATAACTACACAAGAGGTAGTGTTGACAAGACACTATTCATCAAGAGAGACAATGATGAGCTTTTCATAGCTCAAATATATGTCGATGACATAGTGTTTGGCTCCACCAACAACACCAAGGTCCAACAATTTGTTGATGTTATGTCTCATGAATTTGAGATGAGTCTTGTTGGTGAGCTTAATTACTTCCTAGGTTTGCAAATTAGGCAACTTGATAATGGGATCTTCATAACCCAAGCCAAATATGCCAAAAACCTTGTGAAGAAGTTTGGTCTTGAAAAAGCCAAACATTGTGACACTCCTATGAGCACCACTTTGAAGCTAAGCAAGGATGCTAGCGGTAAAAGTGTGGACCAAACCTTATATCGTGGCATGATAGGGAGCTTGCTCTATTTGACCGCAAGTAGGCCCGATATATCATTTAGTGTAGGAGTTTGTGCTAGGTACCAATCCGATCCCAAGGAGTCCCATCTCTCTTCGGTTAAGAGAGTCATTCGCTTTGTGAATGGGACTTCCAACTATGGGATTTGGTACTCATTTGACACTAATCCTAGTCTTGTAGGATATAGTGATGCGGATTGGGCAGGAAATTGTGATGATAGGAAGAGCACATCGGGCGGTTGCTTCTTTCTAGGCAACAACTTGGTGTCTTGGTTTTGCAAGAAGCAAAACTCGATTTCCTTGTCCACTGCGGAAGCCGAGTACATAGCCGCGGGGAGTGGATGCACTCAACTTATGTGGATGAAGCAAATGCTAGTGGATTACGGATTCAACCAAGGTACTCTCACTCTCTTTTGTGATAACATGAGTGCCATTAATATTTCCAAGAATCCGGTGCAACATTCTAGAACTAAGCATATTGACATCCGCCATCACTTCATTAGAGAGCTTGTTGAAAATAAATGCATAGTACTTGAACATGTAGGTACTAATGATCAACTTGCGGACCTATTTACTAAACCCTTAGATGCTACTCGATTTAAAACTCTTAGTAGATCTATTGGGGTATGTCTTGTGGAGTGATGTTCTATGATTGACCCCATATGGGGAACTCAAGCAAAGAGAGCTATTTTGCATTCTTGTATCTTGCAAAAAATTTGAAATATCTTATGCCTCTTCTTTTAATTGCTTGAGTAAGCTTGGTTGTACATATGTATATATGTTTTAAAATTCCATAAGTGTGAACCTTGCTTGTCTACAATCCATGTCATATTTATGTTCAAACATGCATTTTTGGACTAGGAGATTTACATTGGAAGTATGATTTGAATGACCTATGATTATCTCCATGACATGATGATTCTTTAATAACATGCTAATGTCAAATGAAAAAGCATGAAATTCATATAACATGCTCTCATGAAAAGCATGAATTGATGATTGCTTATTCTTAAAAATGCAAAACTTGTGTGAAAACTTATGAGACTCAAAATGAATAAAGGATCTTGTATCCATTCAAAGGAATTTACATTCCAAATGTCTCTCTTTCTTTATTAGTTGAACATGGTTACTATCATACGGTTAATTTTATCCGGAAAAATCAAATAGGGTGCAAAGTCGCTCATGCCATGTTTCGCTTATAAAGTTGGATATAGTTGCTCTTAAATTGAAATCAATAATCTCTATATCCTTGCTTTTCCCATGACATTGGTGAAATTGGTTTGAATTCTTATTAGAAACCTTTGTCTTTTGCTTTGCCAAATACCATTGTATTTTGGACTTGAATGCTATATGTCTTGTATGCAAAGCATGTTGGATTCACACATTTTCTCAAAATAAATCTCCTTGTTTCTCTCAAATTAATTGAAGTGCATAAAGTGACTTATATGTATATGCAAGTCTTGCATGCTTCTATCTCTCGTTGCTATGAGTGACCCGGTTGGGGACTACTCCTTTGCCTATATCATGACAAAAAGGGGGAGTAGGATATGGTAAGGGGAGGTGCAAAATATAGAAGCTATTGTACACTTTGGGGAGAACATACATTGAGGGGGAGCATTGCATTTATCATACATTGCATACATTTGGTAATGTTGTGCCTAAATTCTAAAAATGCAAATGCTTGGTATTGTTCTCACATGATTAATCTCACACTTTTCTTGTATTAGAAATGTTAGAAACTCTTTTCAGGGATTGTTTATTCTACAAGAGGATTGAAGACTTCAAGTTGCATTAGCTTATCTCTTTGTAATGTAGAATATCATTATAGTCCCGTAGTTTCTATTTTTTGTGAGGAATCATTGTGAGTGATGGTTTTGTCACGAAATAGCCAAAGGGGGAGATTGTAAGGATTCCCGTTGTTTTTAATTGGCTTATTTCGTGATCAAACCATATGTGGGGGTTCTTTGTAAGGGTAGCCTAAGTATCGGTCTTGTTGTTCGAAGCCCTTTTGAAGACCTCGTGTTGATAAGCACCGAAGGTAAATTTCTATGTGCTTACTTTTCTTTGAAGAGATTAGTTGCACACACACACTTAACATTCATTGCATATGTGTGCATTCTCTTCATTTGTCACATTTCACACTTGCACTTATTTTTTATATTTTATGGTGTGTTATTGTGTCATGTTGTTGTATAATTCGTTTCCCGATAACTTTCGGAAACGTCCGCGCATGCACGAGAATGTGCTTGGTTTAGCGCGAGGACCGCCTATGGAGAATGCCCTTGGCTTCTCCTTGGTTTTCACCTATCTAGGTGATCGGCGGTTATTATCGGCGGCCTGGCCGCCGAATTAAACCGCCGTTTCAGTCCAGATTGGTCTGGAGCATTTCTGCGGTTAATATCGGCGGTCACGACCGCCGTTCGAAACCGCCGTTTCAAGACCTGATTGATTTATCTCTCAGTCTAATTCGGCGGTTGAAACGGCGGGCATGAAACCGCCGTTCGAAACCGCCGTTCATACCTGGTTGATTTTGATCTCTCTGTTCTGTTTCGGCGGTTGGAATCGGCGGTCACGAAACCGCCGAATTAACCGCCGTTTATGCTCTGTTCTTCACGAGCTCAATTCGGCGGTCATTAACGGCGGCCTGGCCGCCGATTGAAACCGCCGATTGGCGCGTTTATTTGAAACTTACTTAAACGACCACACTTTGTTTTGGCCCCCTATATATATGCCACTTTGACTTTAGGTCAATAAAGAGAGTTCATATTCAGAATTCATACTTAGGATATTTTTCAAAGAGAAGAAAAATTCCAAGAACTCCATTCTTGATTCTCAAACACTTTTCATGATCATCAATCATCATCTAGCATCATCTTAGATCATCTAGATGTCATCTAGCATGGAATCTTCATCATACTTTGCTTGGTAAGCTTTTCACTAATATCTTACATGTTTTGTGTTTCTCTTATCTAGCAATCTCAATTAATTACTTGTTTGTTATTTTGTATGCTTTAGATACAATATTGAGATGAGTATGATGTATGTTTGAGATTTTATATTGTGCTAGCATATTAGGTTTTGTGCTTAATATTGATTAGCTAAACTAATTGACATGTCATTTAGTTTTGATATCTAGGATTATTCTTAATTGCATATTAATCATCTTAGATAAGCATATAGGGTTTCCCTTGCTCTATGTTGCATTTTGGATATTCACATATATTCACTTAGGGTTGTATTCTCTTCAAAGAGAAAGTAAGTCTTGTGTGTAGCATCCGGGATTAGGTTGCTTAGAACGCAAGCAAATTGGACTAGGTTCACTCATACCGGGATTAGGTAGGTGTGTGATTACTTCCGGGATTAGGTTGTAATCGTTTGCACATTTAGTGGATTCGAGGTTCGAGTGTGGCTTACTTACATAGCCCGTGGTTTTTCCCGTGAGGGTTTCCACGTAAAAACCAAGTGTTGTTTTAATTTCCGCACCATATTACAATTGCTTGGTTATATTATCTTGAGGGCATTTTCGTAATTTTGACTAACACGAAAAATTGGGTAAAAAGCGTAAAATCTATTCACCCCCCCTCTAGATAGCTTTATACACACCGTGCTTTTATTTGTTTCACATCTCATAATGACCACTTAGGTGAACAAGTGGAAAAATTCAAGAAGATGGAAGATAAGCTAAGAGAGGAGTTAGTCTTATCTAGGAGGAATGAAGAAAGCCTAAAGAGGGAACTTGAAGAAGTAAGAGAGTCTATGACTAGGATGGATTCTAGCACCAAGAAGCTTGACCATATGCTTGGTGTTGGAAAGAGTCGATGTGACAAGAGGGGTCTTGGGTATGAAGATGGCAAGAAGATCTCAACCTCTAACAAGACCGTGTTTGTCAAGAGTTTGAAGAACGAAGAAACTTCATATGTGCAAATTCCTAGGAAGAAGTTAGAAATAGGACAATGTTCAAATGCACAAGTGAAGATGGGGCCAAGAAGGCAACCTCAAGCTCAACCCCCTAGGGTCTCTCAAGCCAACATTCCTCCACAAGTGGCTCACAAAGGAAAAAGGCCAATCATGCAACCTCAAGCTAGGAAGCAATCTAGACCGGTTCAACAACCGGTTCAACAACGAAGATGGATTGAACCCATTCATCCATAAAGACAAGGACAAGGTATGATTCCTTATTTTACTCCTATATGTCATTTTTGTGGATTTGATGGTCATATTAGACCACATTGCTTTCGATATATTAAAATGTGCAAAACTAGAAGCATGATTGAAAAGGGAAAGAATAGAGCCAAGATGCATGTTCCTAGGAATGATAAAATTGTTATGCATGATCCTAGGACATCTAGAGCCCGATTACCAAAGACCACTAAGAAAGCAAATATTGTTTCTAGGTGGATTAGAAAGAATGAAAATGTTTGCCATGTTGCTCAAATAGCCTTGAAGGCAAATTCTTCTAATTTTTGGTATTTAGATAGTGGGTGCTCTAGGCACATGACGAGAAACAAGAGTTTCTTCGAGACTCTTGTTATGGAGGAAGGAGGATATGTCACTTTTGGTGATGGATCCAAAAAGAAAGTTGTAGGGAAAGGAACCATTTCCGTTCCCGGATTACCCTCCTTATCCGATGCTTTATTTGTTGATGGCTTGAAAGCCAATTTAATAAGCATTTCACATCTAAGTGATGAAGGATATTCCGTCTTGTTTTATAAAGATGATTGCTCAATCCTAAAGCCCGATGGACAAACCTTGTTGAAAGGTATGAGATCTAGTGACAATTGTTATTGTCTTGAAGCTAGAATAGTCTCAAACAATGTGTCCATGGATGAGCAAATAGAGTTGTGGCATGAAAGACTTGGCCACATGAACTTTAGGGATTTGAGAACCCTTGGAAAGTTCAATTATGTGCGTGGCCTCCCTAAGCTTAGGAAGAAAGCCAATAGTATTTGTGGACCTTGCCAACAAGGAAAACAAACCAAAAGCATGCACAAAAAGGGAAAGTATCTCTCCACCAAGGAGCCCCTAGAGCTTCTCCACATGGATCTCATGGGTTCTATGCAAACCGAGAGTTTAGGTGGAAAGAGATACATTTTTGTTTGTGTTGATGATGATGATTTCTCTAGATTTACATGGACATATTTTCTTAGAGAAAAATCCGAAACTTTTGATAAGTTTAAAATGCTTTGTACTAAAATACAAAATGAAATGAATTCTAACATTAAAAGCATTAAACGGATTAGAAGTGACCATGAGAGGGAATTTGAGAATGCCTTATTTGAAAGCTATTGCAATAGCTTAGGCATCTCCCATGAGTTCTCGGCTCCTAGGACACCTCAACAAAATGGAGTTGTTGAGAGGAAGAATAGGGTCATTCAAGAGATGGCCCGTGTGATGTTGCTTAGCAACAATGTCCCTAGGAACTTATGGGCCGAAGCCGTCAATACGGCTTGCTATATAGGGAATCGTGTTTTCCTAAGGCCTGGATCTAGAAACACCTCCTATGAGTTATGGAAAGGTAGGAAGCCAAATGTTAGCTACTTCCACACATTTGGAAGCAAATGCTACATTTTAAATGACCGTGATCAACTTGGCAAATTTGATGCTAAGAGTGATGAGGGTATCTTTATTGGCTATGCCTTGAATAGTAGAGCCTATAGAGTTTTCAACTTGAAGACTCGAACCGTCATGGAATCCTCGAATGTTGTTATTGATGATACAAGGCTCAAGTCTAATGACCATGAGGAGGAGGAAGTTTTAGAGGATGACTCTCCTTTGGAGAGGGTTGTGGTGACTCCCAATGTTGGGACGTCCAATGACAATAATGAAGTCACATAACCTATTACTAGAGTCCCTCTCTTGGACTCTAATGAACCTGCTCCATGGGTTAGAAGACTCCATAACAAAGAGGATGTTATTGGAGATGTGAATGAGGGTGTTAGGACAAAGCGTCAAATAGCTAATCTCATTAGCTTTACATGCTACACCTCTCAAATTGAGCCCAAAAAGGTTGATGAAGCCTTAAATGATGAATTTTGGGTTCTTGCCATGCAAGAAGAGCTAAACCAATTCGAAAGGAATGAGGTTTGGACTCTAGTTCCTAGGCTTAAAAGCTCACATGTGATAGGAACTAAGTGGATTTATAGGAATAAATCCAATGAGAATGGCAACATAGTGCGGAACAAGACTAGACTTGTAGCACAAGGGTATTCTCAAATTGAGGGTATCGACTTTGAGGAGACTTTTGCTCCTGTTGCCCGTTTAGAGTCCATTAGGCTTCTCTTGTCCATTTCTTGTATGCACAAGTTCAAATTGCACCAAATGGATGTCAAGAGTGCCTTCCTCAATGGCGTCTTGCAAGAGGAAGTGTTTGTTGAACAACCCAAGGGGTTTGTGGATGCACACCACCCTAACCATGTCTATCGCCTCAAGAAGGCTCTATATGGGTTGAAACAAGCACCGAGGGCTTGGTATGAGCGCCTCACTCAATTACTTGTTGACAATGACTACACAAGAGGTAGTGTTGACAAGACCTTGTTCATCAAGAGAAACAAAGATGAGTTATTTATAGCTCAAATCTATGTTGATGACATTGTATTTGGCTCCACCAACAACACCAAGGTCCAACAATTTGTTGAAGTCATGTCTCATGAATTTGAGATGAGTCTTGTTGGTGAGCTTAGTTACTTCCTAGGTTTGCAAATTAGGCAATTAGATGATGGGATTTTCATAACCCAAGCCAAATATGCCAAAAACCTAGTGAAGAAGTTTGGTTTAGAGAATGCCAAACATTGTGATACACCCATGAGTACCACTTTGAAGATAAGCAAGGATGCTAGTGGTAAAAGTGTGGAACAAACGTTATATCGTGGCATGATAGGTAGCTTGCTTTATTTGACCGCAAGTAGGCCCGATATCTCTTTTAGTGTGGGTGTGTGTGCTAGGTACCAAGCGGATCCTAAGGAGTCCCATCTCTCTTCCGTAAAGAGAATCATTCGCTATGTAAATGGGACATCCAACTATGGGATTTGGTACTCTTTTGACACTAATGCTAGTCTTGTATGCTTTAGTGATGCGGATTGGGCAGGAAATTGCGATGATAGGAAGAGCACATTGGGCGGTTGCTTCTTCCTAGGCAACAACTTGGTGTCTTGGTTTTGCAAAAAGCAAAACTCGATTTCCTTGTCCACGGCCGAGGCCGAATACATAGCCGCGGGGAGTGGATGCACACAACTCCTATGGATGAAGCAAATGCTAGTAGACTACAGATTCAACCAAGGTACTCTCACTCTCTTTTGTGATAACATGAGTGCCATTAATATTTCCAAGAATCCGGTGCAACATTCTAGAACTAAGCATATTGACATCCGCCATCACTTCATTAGAGAGCTTGTTGAAAATAAATGCATAGTACTTGAACATGTAGGTACAAATGATCAACTTGCGGACCTATTTACTAAACCCTTAGATGCTACTCGATTTAAAACACTAAGTAGATCTATTGGGATATGTCTTGTAGAGTGATGAGTTTTGTAATTGACCCCATATGGGGAACTCAAGCAAAGAGAGCTATTTTGCATTCTTGAAACTTACAAAAAATTTGAAATAACTTATGCCTCTTCTTTTAATTGCTTGAGTAAGCTTGGTTGCACATATGTATATATGTTTTCAATTCAATAAGTGTGAACCTTGCTTGTTTACAATCCATGTCATATTTATGTTCAAACATGCATTTTTGGACTAGGAGATGTACATAGAAAGTATGATTTGAATGACCTATGGTTATCTCCATGACATGATGATTTTTTAATAACATGCTAATGTCAAATGAAAAAGCATGAAATTCATATAACATGCTCACATGAAAAGCATGAATTGATGATTGCATATTCTTAAAATGCAAAACTTGTGTGAAAGCTTATGAGACTCAAAATGAATAAAGGATCTTGTATCCGTTCAAAGGAATTTATATTCCAAATGTCTTTATTTCTTTATTAGTTGACCATGGCTACTATCATACGGATATCTTATCCGAAAAAATCTAAAAGGGTGCAAAGTCGCTCATGCCATGTTTCACTTATAAAGTTGGATATCGTTGCTCTTAAATTGAAATCAATATATTCTATATCCTTGCTTTACTCATGACATTGGTGAAATTGGTTTGAATTCCTATTAGAATCCTTTGTCATTTGCTTTGCCAAATACCATTGTAGTTTGGACTTGAATACTACATGTCTTGTATGCAAAGCATGTTTGATTCACACATTTTCTTCCAAATAAATCTCCTTGTTTCTCTCCAATTAATTGAGATGCATAAAGTGACTTATATTAATTATGCAAATCTTGCATACTACTATCTCTCGTTGCTATGAGTGACCCGGTTGGGGACTACTCCTTTGCCTATATCATGACAAAAAGGGGGAGTAGTATATGGTAAGGGGAGTTGCAAAATATAGAAGCAATTGTGCATATTGGGGAGAACATTCATTGAGGGGGAGTAACCCGTTGAGGGGGAGCATTGCATACACATACATTTCATAATGTTGTGCCTAAACTTTTAAAATGCAAATGCTTGGTATTGTTCTCACTTGATTAATCTCACATTTCACTTGTGTTGGAAAATATAGAAATCTTATTTTCAGGGCTTGATTATTCTACAAGAGATTGAAGACTTGAAGCTTTATTTTCTTATCTTTTTGTGTTGTAGAAAATCATAGTTGTCCCGTAGTTTCTATTTCTTTGTGAGGAATCAATGTGAGTGGTGGTTTTATCACGAAATAGCCAAATGGGGAGATTGTAAGGTTCCCATTTGTTGATTGGCTCATTTCGTGGACAAACCACATGTTGGGGTTCTTTGTAAGGGTAGCCTAGGTATCGGTTTTATAGTTCGAAGCCCTTTGAAGACCTCGTGTTGATAAGCACCAAAGGTAAATTTCTATGTGCTTACTTGTCTTGAAGAGATAGTTGCACACACTCACAACTCATGCATATGTTTAATTCTTGTATGTTGTGTTTATTTGTGTTGTGCATTAATGCTAATTTTCATCTCTTCTTGCATGATTAGTTTGATTGCTTATTGCATTGCCCATTGTCTTGTCTTGCATAACATTGGATTTCATGCATTGCAAAGGGCGCTGTTCAAAGCGCTCTACAAAGCGCTGTTCTGAACAGCGCCCACAAGACCTGATGTAAAAATGGTCTTTTTAATGCATCAGGTATGATACATTTTGGATGGGCGCTGTACGAGCGCTGTACAAAAGCGCTGTTCGTACAGCGCCCGATCAAGACCTGATTGCAATTGTGTTTTAAATGCATCAGGTCTGATGCATTTTGAGTGGGCGCTGTACGAGCGCTGTTCGTACAGCGCCACTCTGTTTTCCCGAGAGAACAGAGTTGGGGCGCTGTACAAGAGGCGCTCTACGTACAGCGCCCAAGGCAAATATGAGGCCAACTTATCAAAACGACCACACCTTGTTTTGGCCCCCTATATATATGCCACTTTGACTTTAGGTCAATCAAGAGAGTTCATATTCAGATTCCATACTTAGGATATTTTTCAAAGAGAAGAAAAATTCCAAAGAACTCATTTTTAGTTTACTCAAACACTTTTTCATGATCATCAATCATCATCTAGCATCATCCTTGATCATCTAGATGTCTCTTTGCATGGATTCTTCATCATACTTAGCTTGGTAAGCTTTTCACTAATATCTTACATATTTTGTGTTTTTCTTAACAAGCAATCTCAATTTATTACTTGTATGATTTTCATATATCTTTTGATACAAGATTGAGATTAGTGTGATGTATGTTTGAGAAGTTGTATTGTGATAGCTAATTAGGTTTTGTGCTTAATCTTGATTAGCTAAACTATTTGATTGAACATGTCATTTAGTTTTTAATATCTAGGATTGTTCTAATTGCATATTAATCATCTTAGATAAGCATATAGGGTTTCCCTTTCTCTATGTTGCATTTGAATATTCATATATTCACTTAGGGTTTTATTCTCTTTATTGAGAAAGTAAGTCTTGTGTGTAGCTTCCGGGATTAGGTTGTTTAGATTGCAAGCAAATTGGACTAGGTTCACTCATACCGGGATTAGGTAGGTGTGTGATTACTTCCGGGATTAGGTTGTAATCGTTTTACACATTTAGTGGATTCGAGGTTCGAGTGTGGCTTACTTACTAGCCCGTGGTTTTTCCCGTGAGGGTTTCCAGGTAAAAATCAAGTGTTATTTAATTTCCGCATTTTATACTTGATTTATTGCTTTATCTATTTAGGGATAATTTCGTAATTTTGACTAACACGAAAAATTGGGTAAAAAGCTTAAAATCTATTCACCCCCCCTCTAGATAGTTTTATACACACCGTGCTATAATTTGTTTCACACACATAATTAATAAGGAATAAATGCATGAAAATACAAATGCATGTAAGTGTGTGTGTGTGTGCAACTAATCTCTTTAAGAGACAAGTCAAGTGATTTACCTTTCGCTTTTGCTCTTGAAGTCACCGGGATGCTTGGAAGCTTGTTAACGAGAACCTAAGCTACCCATTACAAAATCATCCCCATGTGTGGTTTGTCAACGAAATAAGCCAATCAAAATATGAGGTCCTTACAGATTTCACTCTGATTCCTAGGAAGATCTTTATCCCTCCATTTAGACCTAAAGCCATATAGCCCACTTCCAAAAGAACCTCTACGCCCATCTTCCTTTGTTCTCTCTACAAACCCCAATTTAGAATAATCACCCTCTAAATACTTTAAATTTGAAAACTCCCCTTTTCTCTCCCAGATTTCGATGGGCTAAAACTTATGTCACTATCACTGCTCTCCATAGCTCCCATTTTCACACAAACCTCATTCACTTTGTACTTATAATCCCTCAAAAGTAAATCTTTGTCTGCCAACCCTTTTCTCACCTCAGCTGCATTCCTATTGTTGAGTATACACAACTCATCAGACCTCTTTTGTGTTTTCCTCCTTGACTCTGTTATTGAAATGACCACCCTTCTTTTATACCATGTAGTAACTATCCACTTGACACCTATCTTTAAAAGGAAACTCCCTCCATTCTTTCGATAAAGGTAAGACAAATCCTTCATTTTTCCGGATACAAGTTCAAATCCACATCCATATGTCTTAAACCTAGAAAATGAACCACTCAAAAGTTGGCCACTGGCATTGGTAACCCAATCATCCTCACAAGGAACAATATGTTGCCTACCTTCACATATACCACACAAGAGACCTGCTTTACAAAGGGGGCAAGAACCAGAAGTCTTCCTTTGTCCAACCTTCCTTTTTGCACTATTACCTGTTCAACCCAAACAACCTCTCCAACCTGACCTCTATTATTTTTGAAAAAAGCTTTACTCCAGCAACTTTAGGGGACTCCATAAATGTCAATCCACACTAGTCGACTTTGAGAAGACGTATACTCTCTCCATTTGGACATGAACAAGAACCTATCTCTCTAGAAAAAATTGTTCTTAATAAACCCATCTCTATCACATTCAGACTCAAAAGTCCACACAATGTTCTTATCGCCAAGAAAAGAAGATGGGAAAACAAAATCTCTTGCTTATAACTTCTGATTTACATATGCAACACTCAAAAATTCCTTCAAGACCCCCATTGCTCTTCTTGATTGTCAAGCTTCTTCTTCTTTCGTTCCTGACTAGGACATATATAGATAACGAACTCTCCTTCTGCATTGGTCTCTCCTCAAATTTCCTGGATTCCTCTTCCTTCACCATGTCAGCATAGGAGCGCCTTCCATGAAGATTAGACTTTCTAAGACCATCTCCAATGCATATGTCAATGTCAATGCCAAATTTGGCACGAAATATAGTAAAATGTTATATTTGGCACATCATTTTAGCATTGTACTCCAATGCAAAATTCTATTTGATATGCTATTTTTTATTTTTTAATTATTTAAAATTATAAAAGTTAACAAATACAACCAATGCATTGAGTATTTTTTAGAATTGTTTCAATCTCAATTTTCCTTACCAAGTTTGTTAAATTTTTATTATTTAAAATTAAAAAGTTAACAAATACGGCTGCATTTATTGCTGTGCCAAATTTGGCATAGCTTTTAGCATTGCATTGGAGTATGTTTTTCTTACTTTGTGCTAAAATATAGCATTTGCACAGTGATTTAGCATTGCATTGAAGATGCTCTAATAGTTAGCCTCTCCCCCTTCCTTTCTTCCATCCATGATCCGTCCTTTAAAAAACTTTTCCTTACCAAGAGAAAAATCAGCAGTAGAATGTTGCCTATTCCAACCATACTTTGCCAACTTTGCTATGATCGGCCACCCATAAACATGCATGCCGTTCACCTTTATCACCACCTTGCTAGCTTCCTCCAAGTTATTCTACTTCTAATCTCATTCATGAACACAAATCAATTTCTAATCTTCCACACACATGCATGTCACAATAAGAGATTTAATCATGAATATAGGAAGAATGAAGCAAGACCCAAATGAATTTAAAAACAATCATTAAAAAAATAGGACAAGTTTAGGTTTATAAATATTCCCAAGTGGGGTTACATATTTAGAAAACAAGAAATACTATAAGACATGAGTTGTAGAGAAAACTTTTGAAGAAATCCCCTCTAAGAGCTTCTTGATTGCTTGCTCGAAATTGGTCAAAAGACCCTCATTTCTCCTTGAAATCTACTCTAAGATGGATGGAGAATGTGTAGAAGTTGTGGTGGTAAGGCATGCATGGAGGAGAACCTCCATGGATGCCTTTGAAGGCTTATCTCTCTCTTAATTTGGTGTTGGAAGTTTTTATAGATCTAAGATAGGTGTTTTGTGTGGGGATTTCTAATGGTGGCTGGAAAGAGGACTCAAAATAGGGCATTTATAATGTCCACGAAATTAGGGCTCAAAATTGGAAAATTACAAAAGTACCTTCATTAGAAAATTACCAAATACCCCTTCGTTGCCCTTCACAGCAAAACTTGGACAGCGAATTTCTCTGGAATTGAGTTCGCTAGCTGAGTTCACCATCTACTTCGTTGCCCTTCATGGAAAATTAAAAATAGGCCCTTGAACTCTTCCAAAATTATGAAAACTTCAATCTTTTCTCAAAATTTGCACTTTTACCCCTGATTTCCAAATTCACCTGAAACACTTTTTTAACATTTTAAATGCCCGGTTTTACCTGAAAAATGAGCACACAAATATAGAAAATTGGGATATATATATATATGGTGCGATCACCATCACCTTAGCAAAATCGAACTCCCTTATTGAGATCCACTTATCGTGCAACACCTTACCGTGTGTGCCCGGTTGGATGGCTTTAAGAAATATATTGCATAAAGGATGATATAACTTAGCACAACTAATGCTTAGTATGACCCCGAATCCCATATCCACCACGCACTCTCTTTGTTTTTTAGTCAAATTGTCCATAACATGACAGAACTTTCTAGAGATGCACCAAGTTTTTCAATTACCTCGAATTTCTTCATTGGAGGACATTGTTGTAGGGCTTCCAAAATATGAATAATTTAGGGATTAAGAAAGCCCTAAAGGATTTAAGGCTTTTGGTTTATAGTATGGGGATTGGAAATGAGAGATAGAGTACATGGATGGATATATAAGTGGACATTAATCATTAATCACTAATCATTAATGTTTTGCATGGTTTGATGGTTAGAAGGAGTGTAGAGTTTAGGGTGGTTAGTTGATATTTATATTTTAATAACATTGGCCAAATTGAGATAATAGCTTATTGATATCTCTTACATTTTTTTCATGCAATTTTTGTAGGCTAGTTGATATTTAGAATTTAATAAGGTTGATGGTAATCATTGATTGCAGTTGGGGCCAAGCCATAGACAATAGTTTAAACAAACCAACGGATGAGATCTGTCTTTGTATTAAACCTTTAGAATTAAATTAGAGAAACCAAATGATGTTTAAACTTTCCAACGAATAAATACATTTTTTATCGTGAAAATAACACAAAAAACAAAGTTGTTTTGAATTATGTAAATGCAATGAGCCATGCGTGGTGTGGGACTATTGTCATTTCAATTGAAAAATATATAAGCATGTTGTTATTTTAATTTAAAAATCGTTGATTGGTATTTCAAATTTAAAAACATATTGATATATAAGATTGACGAATTTAATTAAGATTTGGTGTGTACATACGAATTATGGAGGACAATGATTTAGGGCTTCAAATATGTGAAGAATATAGGGTTTATGGATGAGGATGGAGAGATGGAGTACATTGATGGCTATCCAAGTCAACAGTATTCATTACTCATTAATGGCAAGGCTTTTGGTTTAGAGATTGTGCATGCATGCATTGGTGGCTGGTTGTTATTTATATTTTAATAACATTGGCCAATTGGGATACAAGCTTATTGACATCTCTTACGTTTTTCTATGCAATTTTTGTAGGTTGGTTGATATTTAAATTTTATTAAGATTGATGGTAATCATTGATTGCAATTGGGGCCAAGAATGGACATTAGTTTAAACAAACCAACGGTTGAGATCAATCTCTATATTAAGCCAATAGAATTCTATTAGACAAACAAATGACGTTTACACTTTCGAACGGATAAATACAATGTTTATCGTGAAAATAACACAAAAAACAAGCTGATTTGAATTACATAAATATCACTTGTTGTATATGGTGGAAAAGTTTTATTCAAAAACTGTATAAAGAAAATCCCACAGTGAAAGAACAAAAGGGATTAAAATGATTTATAACTAGTAAAGTCATGCCCACTGAATGAAAATGGGCCTCTCAACTAGGCCTAGCATATAAACCTATTGAAATAACAATGTGCTTTGGGTCTTGGGGTTCTTGGGCTTGTCTCTTGATGAGCAAGAGCCATTTGAGGTCTGCGCTAGTCTGACTTTAATAAGTTTTTTTTTTAATTATTTTAATTTTGTTTAAATTATTTTAAAACCCAAGACAGCTCCATTTTTTTTTTTTTTTTTTTTTTGTTTTTTTTTTGTTTTTTGTTTTTTGTTTTTTTTTTTGTTTTAGTAGAAACAAATGCATGTAGAGTCCATTTATAGAAACAAAAAATCAAGTTTCAGGATTAAATTGTTTTTTTTTTTTTTTCTATGCATACTATTGTTATTGATATGGATGATGTAAGTATATTAGGCATGCTTGTGTGGTTTGTCATTTGAATTGGAAAATATACATGTGTTTTGTTATTTAAATTTAAAAATCGTTGATTGTTATTTAGATTTTTAAAGCGTATTGATATGTGAAATCTAAGAATTTTGATGTGTACATATGATAGTAAAAAAATCTGTGATCACATACGAGAAATGCTGTTTACATATATCGAGTTCTATCACAAAATCCAAATGTTTTTTACACATTCCATCGAATAACTGGAACGTTTATGGTGAAAATAACACGAGAAATGATTTTATTTTATTGCTATTTAAATTTAAAAGGCATTGATTACTTTTTAAATTTGAAAAGAAATGATTGTTTTACCTAGGGAACAGTTAGTGAAGTTGAAATTTGAATTGCATTGGATTAAATGATCACCTGCTGAACAAGTTTAAAGGTTAACAACAAGTAAAAAGTCATGTGCAAGTCACATGTTATTTAAAGGTGTATTATATAGAGAGAATGAATTATTTATTGGATAATTATTCTCATTGATTATGGAATGATTTATATAGGGAGAGACTTGTAGTAGTCATATACAAGTAAAACCGTGAAACCTAAAACTATTCTAAGATAATAATGAGCTTAAGATAATTACAAAGAATACAAGTATAATTAAACTACATTATCTTTAACACGCCCCCGCAAGATGGTGGGCATTTCAAAGACACCAATCTTGGACCATAATAGACAGAACCGTATCCAAGACAACAGCTTTGTAAGTGAGTCAGCCAGCTGATCAGCAAAGGCGACATGTGACACACAAAGTTGTCCACTCTGAACTTTTTCCTGAACAAAGTGGAAGTCAATGGCTATGTGCTTCATTCGGGAGTGGAACACTGGGTTGGAACATAGATAGGTGGTACCAATGTTGTCACAGTAGATTATTGGTGGAGTGAACGGAATGAGTAGTTCGCGCAAGAGATAGGAAAGCCATACCACTTCAGAGGCCGTGTGAGCCACGACTTTGTATTCAACCTTAGTTGAGAACCTAGCAATAGAGCGTTGCATGCAAGAGCACCATGAGATTGCATTGGATCCAAGAAAGAATATGTAGGCACTGGTGAAGGTGCGGTCATCCTGGTTGCCAGCCCAATCCGCATCAGAGAGTGCATGTAGCGATGCAAGGGAGTTGTGGTGCAGTAGCAAACTGTGACCAATCGTACCTCGTAGGTATCGCATGAGACATTTTGCAAGGGACCAGTGACCAGTTGTCAGACGATTCATGAATTGTGCAAGTTTGTTAACTGTGAATGCAATGTCAGGACGAGTAAACAACAGATATTGTAGGGCACCAATTACCTGACGAAACTCAATGGCATCTATGAGAGAGGTGCCATCAATAAGTTTGAGATCATGATCAGTGGAAAGAGGTGTAGTGACCGGCTTAGCATCAAGCATCTTAGAGTGAGATAGGAGATCTGTCACATATTTTTGCTGAGAGAGGAATAGACCGGCCGAGCAGGATAGGACCTCGACTCTAAGAAAGTAGGATAGATTTCCGAGATCCCTGATTGAAAACCGCTGAGCGAGGGTTTTGACAAACTTGTTCATACGATCATTATCACTCCTAGTGACAATTATGTCATTAACATACACCAATAAGAAAAGAACACAATTGTTAGTATTAAATATAAATAGAGAGGTGTCGGCATATGAGTTGACAAACCCATTATGGAGGAGAAATTGTCAAAGTTCATTGTACCACGCCCGAGGCGCTTGTTTGAGACCATAGATTTCCTTCTTGAGATGATATACATGTGACGGATAGGTAGGATTTGCAAACCCTGGTGGTTGTGTCATGTACACGTTTTTAGCTAGGTGTCCCTAGAGGAACGCATTGTTCACATCAAGTTGATGAAGGGTCTAGCCACGTGACACCGCAATGTTCAGTATTACACGGATTGTGGTAGTTTTAATAACTAGTCTGAAGGTATCAGTATAATCAAGACCCGGCCATTGATGAAATCCCTTGGCCACTAGGCGAGATTTGTACCGTGAAATAGAGCCATCCGAAAACCATTTTATGCGGAACACCTACTTACACCCTACCACATAGTGTGATGAATTTGAAGGAACCAAGTCCCATGTTCCGTTACTGACAAGTGCATCGAACTCCTTTGACATAGCACTTCTTCATTCCTAAAATTTTAGAGCTTGGGAAACACAGGTGAGCTCAACATAATTGGGAGAAAGAATACCTGTGAGAGACAATTTGGAGATCGGTTTGTGTATGTTGTTCTTCGATCGTGTTACCATGTGATGCCCATTTTTCGGAGCTACTGGTTGGGTGGGGTCAAGTGTGGTGGTGCTGCTGTGTTCGGTTGCTGCGGGTTGGGGTTGGTGTTGGTGTGGTGGCAGTGTGGGCTGGTACGGTGGCTGTATGGGTTGGTACAGTGGTTGTATTGGATGGTGCGGTGGTTGTATAAGATGGTGTGGTGGCTGTGAAGGTCGGGTTTGTGATGTCAACTGTTGGTGCATGAGCGAGCTAGTGTACGAGAGAGCTGGTGCTGGTGTGGTGGTTGTCGTGGGTGACTGTAAAAATGATGGGACTATAGCCGCTACTCGGGATTCAAAGAGCTTATGCCATCGAGAGATCTCACGCATAGCCGGAGGTGACCGTGTGAGACTGGGATTGTGACATACGGTGAGGCATTAGATAGCCATGATGTGTATGTGTCATTGTTAGACTTAGGAAGGTTTGCATATAGGGTACTGTATGGAAACACTGACTCAACAAAATTGATGTGACTGGATACAAATACACGATCAGTTTCTGGATCCAGACAATGATATGCACTTTGTGGCTGTGAGTACCTTATGAAAATACACGCTTTAGACCGAGACTCTAGTTTGTGATTGTTGTATAGTGTAATCCAAGGATAGCACAAACACCCAAATATGCATAATTTGTTGGAATTTATGCCCTAAAGCTTATGTTAACCGCCCAAAATGGCAGGGGTTCAAAGTAGAATTTTCCATCAACATTGGGAATAATCAAGATAGAAAGACACCATAGAAGAGCATCTCGATACCCCGCCTTTAAAACTGACCGGGTACAACCTCCTACCAGTCTAAATCAGGATCAAGGATTCCTAGACTCAAAGGTACCAGGAAACAAAGAAGCCAAGTTCCAGGGACTCTACTACTGTAGGAGCCTAATACCCCGCTACCATCCAGCATCCCGGTATCCTGATACCCTGATACACTTGTACTAAGTATAATAATCAAGTAGGTAGCGAGATGCTTATGTACCCTGATTCCTCCTAGAGCCGGCCAACCAAGTAGCAAGTAGCAGATTAGCGGACTACCAAGTATCGAGGTAAGAGCAAGCATGCCAAGATCAAGCTACAAAGAAAGACAGTGTGACGACTGCGTTTTAATAACAAGGAAGTTGATTCTTTCCCGCCGTTCAAGAGTTCTATTTGAAAGACAAGTCAACTATATCAAATTCCGCCAAATAAAGGATCGCTTGATTCCTAGAATCAATCCTACGATCTTTTCGCCAATCGCCATGGAACGCCTAAAAAATCTCTAGGTCACTGGACCAAATTTAGAGGAGTGCTCAGCAAGCACTGGGACTATATATACATCATATTATTATACAAATTTTTTTTTTTTTTTTTTTGGGGGGGGGGAGGAACTTGAGTGTTGAACCCTACTTTACGTTTTTTTCCACTTATCGACATGCACGAGAGCTCCATCGCCATCACCAACTGAGTTTCTTCCCTATCACCATAGCCATATAAAATCTCGATTGTACTCTCACTATGTGTTAACTATCAATAAAAAGAGTTATATGTGATTGTAGGGAAAAATACGGTCACGCAGCGGAAGTGAGACTAAAATCGAGTTTAGTATAGTTTAAAATTTTTCATATTATGAACCTTAACCCTTAATTTAATTAAACATATATATATACTAAAAAGTAGAATACCTTTTGTCGCGTGATCCGATTGACTTTGCGTCGATGGTAATCCGCAAGATCTTCCAATCCTATCACGAACGTGAATCACCTAGGAGCGTGGTCTCCCTTTCTTTGAATTGCGTACCTAAGGATGGAAAACAAAATCTCTCCTCCTGATCCTTAGTCACAATAAAATCCAAGAAACTAAAAAGAATGTTCCGGTCACTTTTGAATTTAACAACCGTTAAGATTGAAACTCGCGTGAACCTAATTCGAAGTTGTGCACAAAGCTTTTTGATATTCAAGCTTACAAGTGCACTATCGAAATTAGAACTCTCTTTCTCTATTTCTCTCTTGGTCGAAATTAAACACTTGTCTAGAGTATGAATTATTTTTCTAAGCAAAAGAAATAATTCACTCAAGCTAGAAGAAGAAGAAGTGGTGGCCGAATGCTATCCTATCAAAATATATAGGGTGGCCAAATTCTTCTTGTTTTATTATTAGGGTTGCCGAATTCTTCTTGTATTAGGATTTAGGGTTGGCCGAATTCTCTCCCAAAGAGGATTTGTGCTTTACCCTAATTCCTATCAACCTTAGAATCCTAACCCTAATACAACTCATAAGTGTTTAATTCTATTATGACTTATTAAAAGACTTCCTTATTTGATTAGATAAATAAACCTTATTATTTATCTTCTTACCAAATAAGTCTTTTATCTTTAATATACTACTACCAATAGTATAACTCTAGGAAACATATTTCCTGATCAGAAAAAGATTTTGATTCTCAATTAAATGATTAACTAATAAATTAATTAATTTCCATTTAATCAATCAATAAAATAAAATAATATTTTAGACTATTATTCTAGTCTTGCCGCCCACACCATATACATGGGCCTAATATTATTTTCTTATTTTATTTAATCCATTAGACTTTAATTAAAAAAGCCCACATGTGAACCAGACCCATTCTTACTAAAAGAAACAAACCCACATGCCTTTCATTAATATATTAATATAGTTGATCAGCCCATTAAATAAATAATGTGCAAATTATATTCTTAATATATTAAATACAATTCTAGATGGACCCATAAATTGGTCCGGTAGAATATATCAAGTGATTCATGCAAGTCCGTGTGGATTGGGGATTTTGGCGGGCTATCTAAATTTAAGCTTCAATAGACATAACCTAATCACAATCAACAAATGATTCACTTAGGTCCGATCTATTAATTTTAACTCATTCCAATAAAGAGCTAAAATTGAACTCTTAAATAAAGATAGAATAAGTAAATATTTCTCATTCGTACCCTAGACAATCTTATTGGAGATGGTGTATCCTCGTGAAGAATATCAGTAATCGCCAAGAGCTCATAGACTGCCTATAGCTCTCCAAGTTACCATATTTACTCATATGACCACATTTTGAACTTGGATATTTTGACTTGTCCAGAAGCCATGTTTCAATAGACTTTATCGAAAACTTAACATTATGATTCAATATCCAATACCTCAAAACATCCATATGATGATATTCTACTCTCATTTAATAAATGGAGCCACGATGTCCATATCTATAAATGAAGTCCTCTATCGATTAACAAATGAATACCACCAAACTATCGAGGATAGACTATGCTATATAATCGTACTCATTGATAACTCAAATGATAACTCAAATGATAACACTTGCAACCATAAGTCCATCATTTATCTCAGGATTAAGATAGACTCTCCGATTGTCCTGATAATGAAAAAACTTTTATCTACTAACGGTTCTAGATAAAGTATTTCATTGTGATCCTATTCAATGCACCCAGTGCACTAGATTCTTTTACTCGAAGACCCTTCGATGATTTCAGACTCATCATAACTCATTTGATCCCACTCAAATGCTAGCAAAAGAATTCTACAACTTTAACAAGATAAAGGTTCCCAACCTTTAACTTAAGTTGTGAACATTATTCAAGACTAACTAAAGAATTGTGTCTACCTCATACATATCCAGATGTACGAACAATTCTTCTTTTCTCATAGTCTTTTGATCTTATGATTATTTACTTTGACAATTATAATATTAAACTATAAATGCTATAAGATTTGTTAAACCAGAAATCACTTTATTAATATGAAAAGATTGTCAATTACAATATTACACTCTTGCTATTGAGCATAATCCTAACAGTGATCCTATTGCTACATTATTTTGATTCACCTTTATCATTGTATTTAACTTGTTTTACTGAGAATCTATAGGTATCGAACTATTTGATATATCTCCGACGGAGCTCTACCCCGATTTCAGTCACTAGAGTTGTTAAATGGAAAATCACCCCAAGTGACAATTTTCGGTTAACAACTTGTAATTTGTAAATGTTATAAATTCAATAATAAACGAAGTAGTTATTTCATTCAAATATATTAATTCATACGTTTATATTATATATGCAAACACCCAAGATTGCTAGATGTAATCTCAAATTGAGTATATGAATGTCATAAACAGAGGTATTTAATTTGAGACATGCAATCTAAATAGTCCGTAGAAAGCAAATAAAGTTGGGTACTTTATTTGTGGTTAATCTACAAGTGCGGTCCATTCTATATTGTACGGTGGTATTATCTTAGACTACTCATATGGTGTTATGAGAATGGAGGCACCTTATATGATATGATCATATAGGACTGGGTCACGATCTATATGAATCTGTCACTAAGATCTGTTAGTTGAAAAGATTCATATATATCGACTAATGATGGCTATATATGGGTGATCTTAATCCTGAGTGTCTTACTGACTCCATCAGGTTAGATCGTGGTTTTTGATTTACCATGGGTGAGATCGGAATATCATTCTCGGTTAATAATTCCATATCTTGGAATCACGGTTTGGCTTGTGGCTGGGAAGGTATGCACACAATAGTGGAATTCACTCCTTCTTGCGAGAAGTAGATAAGTAATTCCCTTAAGGGTTGATTTAGGGCTTGAACGATTAAGAGCGTTCTCCTTCTTCCGTAAAGGAATGGAGGATATAATCATTCAAAAGAATCAATGGTACTTAAAGGAAAAGATATAATTAGAGAGGTATAACGAACTTTATAACCTAGCTCTAATTATGAACTACTTGTGGAGGATCATGCCATATGTAATAGCTATATCAATGGACACTGATAAAATTGGTTGTGTAAAACATCTACAGTTACGAGAGTACAACCTTGGGTTTTTAGTGGAATAACTCCAAGGTTAATAATTGTGAAATATTAAATAAAGAGTTTAATTAATTTTTTCTAAGAATTATTGGAGCTTAAAACCATGGGTCTATTAGGTCCCCTTGCTAGCCCTATACGATTGATAGTAACAAAGACTCATGGAGAATTGGATGGTCCAATTAATTGTGTTACGAAAGTAACTTAAATATATTTTGGGAATTAATTAAATGATGTGATTATTTAATTAACATATTGTTTAATTGTTGAATTAAATATTATTAAATAATATGATTATTTAATTGACATATTAATAATTAAGAATTATTAAATTGTCATATGGAGGTTTATGTTTCTAACCTTAACAAGAGCAATAAAATAATAAGTGATTATTTTTATTTACTCTAAATAGGTCAAAGGTTTAAAACCCTAGTAAAAAGTAAAAGTTAAAAAGGATTTAGAATTCTATTTTAACTTGGATTACTAAACCCTAGGTTCCTAGTATATAAGATATACTTGTTAGGAAAAAAAAACTAATTCAGAACTCTATAAAGAACAGAGGTGGGCGGCAACTATAGAGGGAAAAGAAAAAAAGAAATTTTTTTTCTCTCACAATAGGGTTGGCCGAATTCACGAGGAGTGTGTTGTCTTCCGGTTCTCTCAAGCCTCCATTCAACCACTCTCAGAATCCGTGACGTGCCCACACAAACAGTTGCTAGATCGCGGGACATACTTAGGAAGGCTTAGTGGTATTGGATCGCAAAGAAGGATCGAAAAGAAAACGAAGGAGTGTTCTTCAAAGGTATGAAAACAAACATCTTCCTCATATTCGTGTATATACAAAAGGTCTCGAGAAGACAATATAAAAATTTTAAAATCTATCGTTCTTTAATTTGCTTTTATTAATTTAAAAACTAACTCTTTTCTGTTGCGCGACTTACAATTGGTATTAGAGCCAATTTTGTAATACATGAATATGTTATATTTGTTTTCAAAGTCTTTTCGATATGAATGATATCTATAGGCACAATCTAGGGTTGTATGATGTTTATATATATTTTTATATAAACATGGTTGATCATTAATTGTATGGTACGATGAGTTTAGTTAAATTCGTTTTGGGTTGTAATAATTAGTTATTAATTTTTTTTCTCGATGTAATCATTCTATGTAAATCAATACTTGTAATATGATTATGTAACCGTTTACAAAGAACAAGATTTGAAGATGAAGAACGAAGATAAGGGCTGCTGTGCGCAAAGCAAGCATTGCTGCGCGTAAAGACAGTTGTGCTGCGAAGCGTTGCGCACCCGTAGGCTGCCGTATAGGTCATGGCACAAGGCACAGTAGCTGCTCGCGCGCGAAGCATGAGCATCACTGCTGCGTTGCTTGCGCAAGGCATAGCAGCTGTCGCACGCCAAGGCCAAGCAGTGCAAGCTGCCGTGCACACGGTGCAACGCCAAGCTAGGCTGCCGCGCACACCTGGCTAGGCAGCACATGTGCGTTGGTCTTGCGTGGCGCAAGGCACCACGCATTGCATGCGCAATGGGGTGCTGCACACGTTTATGCAAGGGCTGCAGCAGTCGCGAGTGTCACGTATGGCTGCGGACGGCCACCCTCTCGTGCGGATGATAGCTACACACGAAAGCGCAAGACCGAGTGTTCATGACGCTAGGGTTTGTGTATTCGGAAGCGTGAATGGGCCAGAATATTTTTTTTAATAACTTGGGCCTCCAATAAATGTTAAGTGTAACATATGGGCTTTAGTTAATGATTAATGAGATGGATTATCATTAAAAATATTAGGCTTAATCAAGTTGGACTTGGTTAAAATCCCATTAAATGCAAAAGATGGACTTGAAGAAAAAGAGATTACAAGAAGACCAAGGAATGCCTTGGATTAAATTTTGTAATTAGATTATTTTTTTTTAGGTTAGATAGCTCATCGTACTCAGTCAACTCATGTATGTTTTATTTATGAGATGATTAAAGCATTGTCATGCATACTTATGCCACATAGATTAGATGTGCCTACACTTGCATTATAATATATCATACATGATTAATAGCTCATTTATATTAAATGTTGTTTATTATTTTTAATATGATTAAAATTAAAAAATCACATAAATGGCTATTAATAATGAGATTAGTTTTTAGGAGTAAAAACTTGGTAATACTCATTAATTACTGATCTTTCATTAAAGAGTTTAATTAAATAGATTAGTAAAGCCCAATCCATTATTAAGATTAATATGATTAAGGCCTTAATAATAATTGGACCAAATAATGTGATTTAGTTTTAATAAAATTATTGAGAAAACCCAAAAGAGATTGGCGTCTTGGAATAGTGCTTCTTTTTCCTTTGCGGGAAGATGTTCGCTCATTAAAGCTGTTACCTCGGCCCTTCCTACTTATGCTATGCAGTCCATCAAGCTTCCATATAAGGTGTGCAAGAGTCTTGATAAACTGAACAAAGATTTCCTGTGGGGAAGTACCACGGAGAGTAAGAAGATTCATCTTGTTAACTGGGACACCGTATACTTACCTAAAAATTTAGGTGGTTTAGGAATCAGAAAGATGAAGAAGATGAACCAAGCATTACTTGCCAAAGCTGGTTGGCATTTGTATCAGGAAGATAATGGCCTTTGGTGTAATTTGATTAAAGCCAAGTATCTCAAAGGGGGAATTATGGCTGATCATGATAATTCTAAGACTAATTTCTGCTCGAGTACTTGGAGAGGCTTTTCCTTTGGGGTCAAAATCCTCTCGAAAGGGGTGCAGCGGAGGGTGGGTAATGGTCGCAGTGTTAGGTTCTGGTCTGATTCTTGGATCCCTGATGTGGGTTTACTTCTCAGAAAGGCGTCTTGCACTCTCTCGGAGTCCTAAGTTAATGAGAAAGTTTGTGATTATTTTACCCCTACGGGGTGGGATCTATAGAAGTTGGCTACGGTTTTACCTTGGCAAATTGTTCATCGTATTTTTAGCATTCACATTAACTTTTATTGCAATACTGAGGACTCAGTGGTCTGGGGCAGGTCCAAGAATGGGGAGTTCTATGTGAAAAGTGCGTATGGCATGGATTTCAATATAGATGATGGTAATATATGGAAATGGAGCTTTATTTGGAATTTGAAATTACCTCCAAGAGTCAAATACTTTATTTGGATCCTTCTTCATAATAAACTTTTGACTAATGTGAATAGAGTGATTAGGGGCCTTACGGTGGATACCATCTGTCATAGATGCAAGATTGGCTGCGAAGCTGTTAAGCATTATTTTCAGGAATTGTAGTTTCTCTTGTCTGATTTGGGAGGACGTTTGCAAGGGCATTACCACAAGAGGTTGTTATAACATTGAGTGGGCAATTGGATGTTTGATAATCTCAAGTGTAGTGATATTTGCTGGAACCGTGTCCCTGGCTACCTCCTTTTTGCAGTTACTCTTTGGTTTATCTGGAAGTGGAGATGTGAGGAAATTTTTGTGACTAATTTCCAACTTCCTATCTACCCAGGAAAGATTATTACGAGTTATGTGGATGCTTGGATGGCTGCTAATATTGATATTGAGGCTGCGGCAGTTAAGGTTACTAGTCTTATTGCTTGGACGCCTCCTTCTCAAAATTGGGTTAAGCTGAACGTTGATGGCAGTTGGAATCCTGAGTTGGGCTCTATTTCTATAGGCGGTGTCATCAGGAATGAGAGGAAAGCTTGGCTAACTGGGTTTGTGATTAATAAGGGAACTGGTAATACTCTTGAAGCTGAGTTGTGGGGTGTTTTTGAAGGTCTTAAGCTGGCGTGGGAGGTGGGATTTAAGAAGATTGTTGTGGAAACAGATTCACAATGTGTTGTTCGTCTTTTGTCCAACACTGCTCCTCGGAACCATCCTCTGTTTAACATCATCAATGTGTGCAAGCATTTTATTGAGAAGGAGTGGAGCTATTCTATCCATCACATTTACAGGGAAGGAAATAGAGTTGTTGATGCTCTGGCCAAGATTGGCTAGTCTTTAGAGTTGGGTCTTACTGTTTTTGATGTTCCTCCTTCTCAAATCTCTTCTTTGTTGGAAGATGACTACAAGGGGGTTGCTGTTGCTAGGATCTATCCTAGCACCTAGTCTCGTTTGTTTGGACTGTTTAGCCTTCCTTTTTACAAAAAAAAAAAAACTTGGTAATTCTCACATTTAATTCTAGTCTATTTAAAGTAGTTTACATAGATTAGAATTTGAATAATAAATTAGTTTTTAATAGTTAAAAATCCGGTTTATTATTTAATGTTAATATGATGAGATTCTAGTAACATAATCTAAAAGAACTAGATTTTTCTTAGCCGTTTAATCTAGGTTCATCTAGAAACACTAGAAAACCCTAACAAGCAAATAGTGAGTGGGAGAGGGATATATAACATTATATCCCATAGTCTCCATCATTTGTAGAAACACCGTGAGATTCAAGTGGGGCCTAGAGATGGCTTTATTTTCGTCCTCCTTAGGGAAAATCTCCATAAGAGTCAATACCAAGGTTAACTTCCTAATGGATAGGATTTCTGGATGTATTTTGGGATTGACTGACCTTAAGGCAGCAACTCTCAAGTTAAGTTTTAGAGATCTGAAATGATGGGTTACACTTACAAGAATTTAATTAAATAGTTAATTATAATCCTGACTAAAATAAACGATGATTAAATTATATAAGAATAAAGAGTTATTCTAGAGCATCATTTAATTGAGAATGTCTCGATCCAACATACAAGCACTTGACCTGCCCTAAGGCAGCACTTACTTGTGGCATGTTGGATTATCGTGGCATAGTAACTTTTTTAGGGATTTTTATTGTTCTTTAAATATGTTTCATGCATCATGTTTAATTATATGCCGAATAAATTTATATATGATTTAAATGTATGAATGAATGAATAAGTTTTTATTTATGTTTATTTTAGCAATGTCTTCTGTTTTACTTTCAATACTTGCCAATGACAAATTAACCAGGGATAACTACACTGAAACAAATTTACGGTGTGATCTCATATTAATCTAGGGGGGGTGGATAGATTTTAAATGATTTTACCCAATTTTTGCATACAAGTCAATTTTACGAAAATGCCCCTAACTAGTCACAATAATATAACAAGTGTAATAAGGTGCGGAATGTAAATAACACTTGATATTTACGTGGAAACCCTCACGGGAAAAACCACGGGCTAGTAAGTAAGCCACACTCGAACCTCGAATCCACTAAATGTGTAAAACGATTAAAACCTAATCCCGGAAGTAATCACACACCTACCTAATCCCGGTATGAGTGAACCTAGTCCTATTGCTTGCGAATTATGCAACCTAATCCCGGTCACAACACAAGACTTAATTCTCTAAAAAGAGATTAACACCCTAAGTGAATATATGAATATTCAAATGCAACATAGAGCAAGGGAAACCCTATATGCTTATCTAAGATGATGAATTTGCAATTAAAAACAATCCTAGATATTAATGCTAAATGACATGTCAATTAGCTTAGATAATCATAGATTATAGAAACCTAGATATCTATCATAAAAATAACACTCAATCAAATCAACACAACAATCTCTATCTTGAATATTAGAATATAATCTAAGAACAATCAAGTAATAAAAGAGATACCATAATAAATTAAACACTAATTATGTATGACAATAGTGAAAAACTTACCAAAGCAAGTGTGATGATGAAAGACCCATGCAAGCAAGCATCCTAGATATGCTAGAGAATGCTAGATGAACTTTGATGCAAATGGATTTTGGTTTGAGTGTTTGATGAGCAAACTTGATTGCTTTCTCTCTTAAAAATCTCTCTTTTAAAGTAGGGTTCTTGATGATTAAAGAGTCACATTCAGAACAAGAGAAAGTGATGTATTTATAGGCATGAAAAACAGAGCATGTGAAAAGACAAGTTTGCCCCTGAAACGCACCGATCGGCAGTTTCAATCGGCGGCCAGGCCGCCGATCATAACCGTCGAATTGGCCCGAGAGGAACAGGGGACCAACGGCGGTTTCATTCAGCGGTTTCGTGACCGCCGATCTAACCGCCGAATCAAACCTGAGATTAAAAAATCAATCAGGTATGAAAACGGCGGTTTCATTCGTGACCACCGATTCAACCGCCGAATTAGGCCGAGAGATAAAATCAATCAGGTTTCGAACGGCGGTCGTGACCGCCGATCATAACCGTAGAATCGCTGCATACACTACTGGAAGCAAACGGCGGTTTCATTCGGCGGCCAGGCCGCCGATCATAACCGCCGATCACCAATAAAGGTGAAAACCAAGGAGAAGCCAAGGGCATTCTCCGTAGGCGGTCCTCGCGCTAAACCAAGCATATCCTAGTGCATACGCGGACGTTTCCAAAAACAATCGGGAAACGAATTACAAGACAACAAGACACAATTACACACAACAAAATATAACAAATAAGTGCAAGTGTGAAATGTGACAAGCGAAGAGAATGCACACATATGCAATGTATGTTAAGTGTGTGTGTGCAACTAATCTCTTTAAAGAAAAGTAAGCACATAGAAATTTACCTTCGGTGCTTATCAAGACGAGGTCTTTAAAGGGCTTGAGCAATAACACCGATACATAGGCTACCCTTACAAAGAACCCCCAACATGTGGTTTGTCCACGAAATGAGCCAATCAACAAATGGGAACCTTACAATCTCCCCCTTTGGCTATTTCGTGACAAAACCACCACTCACATTGATTCCCCACATTAAAATAGAAACAACGGGATAACTATGATATTCTATAGTACAAAGAGATAAGAAAATAAAACTTCAAGTCTTCAATCTCTTGTAGAATAATCAAGCCCTAAAAAGAAAGTTTCTAACATTTCCAATACAAGTAAAAAGTGAGATGAATCAAGTGAGAACAAAAACAAGCATTTGCATTTGTAAAAGATTAGGCACAACATTATGAAATGTATGTGTATGCAATGCTCCCCCTCAACGGGTTGCTCCCCCTCAATGAATGTTCTCCCCAATATGCACAATTGCTTCTGTATTTTGCAACTCCCCTTACCATATACTACTCCCCCTTTTTGTAAAGGAGTAGTCCCCAACCGGGTCACTCATAGCAACGAGAGATAGTAGCATGCAAGATTTGCATAATTAATATAAGTCACTTTATGCATCTCAATTAATTGGAGAGAAACAAGGAGATTTATTTGAAAGAAAATGTGTGAATCAAACATGCTTTGCATACAAGACATGTAGCATTCAAGTCCAAAATACAATGGTATTTGGCAAACCAAATGACAAAGGTTTCTAATAAGAATTCAAACCAATTTCACCAATGTCATGAGTAAAGCAAGGATATAGAATATATTGATTTCAATTTAAGAACAACTATATCCAACTTTATAAGAGAAACATGGCATGAGCGACTTTGCACCCTATTTGATTTTTCCGGATAAGATATCCATATGATAATAGCCATGTTCAACCAATAAAGAAGGAGAGACATTTGGAATGTAAATTCCTTTGAACGGATACAAGATCCTTTATTCATTTTGAGTCTCATAAGCTTTCACACAAGGTTTTGCATTTTAAGAGTATGCAATCATCAATTCATGCTTTTCATGTGAGCATGTTATATGAATTTCATGCTTTTTCATTTGACATTAGCATGTTATTTAAGAATCATCATGTCATGGAGATAACCATAGGTCATTCAAATCATACTTCCTATATACATCTCCTAGTCCAAAAATGCATGTTTGAACATAAATATGACATGGATTGTAAACAAGCAAGGTTCACACTTATTGAATTGAAAACATATATACATATGTGCAACCAAGCTTACTCAAACAATTAAAAGAAGAGGCATAAGTTATTTAGAATTTTTTGCAAGATACAAGAATGCAAAATAGCTCTCTTTGCTTGAGTTCCCCATATGGGGTCATCATTATCCTTCATCATTGAAGGTCATGAGGTCCTACGGACCTACTAAGTCCATTGGACTTAGTTGAACCTATTAGAGACAAGTTTGTCTCATAGCAAGCGGGTTCATCTTTTCTTATCCACTTAGGTGAAACAATTTTCTTCCTAGTGGTCAAAATTTCTAGAGATCTAGATGTCATAGGATCATGTAAATGAATTTCTTCCTTCCTATGAGCATGCATACTAGCTCTAGCTTTCTTCTTCTCAATCATGCTTTAACTCTACACATTTTAATGTAACAAAAGCACTTTGGTCTAATATGACATGTAGGGACAAAGTTAGGAATCATACCATGTCCTTGTGCATGCATAGGAGCCTTCCCATGTCTTTGTGGTTGTCTTGGTTGTTGGATAGGATCTCTCCTTCTTTGTTGTTGACCAAGACTTGATTGCTTCCTTGGTTGAGTTTGCATGATTGGTCTCTTCCCTTGATGGAGTTGAGTTTGAGGGAAGTTAGCATGATGAACTCTTGTCGGTTGAGCTTGAGGTTGTCTTATTGGAGCTACCTTCACTTGAGCACTATGAGAGCATTGTCCTAGATCAATCTTCTTCCTAGGAGTTTGCATCGGTGAAGCTTCTTTGTAGCTCAAGCTCTTGACAAACACGATTTTGTTAGGAGTGGAGGACTCCTTACCATCTTCAAACCCATGACCTCTCTTGTCACAAGGACTCTTTCCAATACTTAACATGTGGTCAAGTTTTTCGGTGCCAGAAACTATCCTAGTCCTTGATCCTTTAGTCTCTTCAAGCTCTCTTTTTAAATCTTCATCATTCCTCTTAGATAAGTCTAACTCCTTTCTTAGCTTATCTTCAATATTCTTGGATCTATCCACTTGTTCACTTAAGTGGTCAACATGAGCCAAAAGGTCTAGATTCTCTTCTCTCAATCTTCGTATTTTTTCCTCGGTCTTTATTGCTAAGCTTTTAAACTCAGTGAGGTATTCATCTAGAACATTTTTCTCCACATATCCATGTGTGGAGTTAGATGAAGAGTCATCTTCATCAGAGTCACTTTCTTCTTGACTCTCATTCTCTTCTTCATTGTAGGAGATCGGAAAGGCAAAATAGTTGTTCTCACAATCATTCAAGCTTGAGGGACTTCCTTCAACAACTTTCACTTTGTTGTCCCGCTTGTGAGAGCAACCTAATGCCAAAAATTTTGCCACAACCTCTTCATCACTATCACTTGAAGTGGCGGCCTCCTCTATTTCATCTTCCAAGTTAGCACATTCCTTGGAGATATGCCCGAATCCTCCACATTCGTAGCATTGAATCTTCTCTTTTGAAGACATCTCATGATATGGCTTGACATTCTTGATAGTGGTCTTCTTCTTCTTGAAGTCATTCCCCTTTGAGCCATAACCACTCTTTTGTAGATTCAAGAACTTCTTGAATCCCTTGGCAATGAGTGCCATGTCTTCATATGAGTCATCCTCCTCCTCTTCCATCTTGGATGTCTTCAAGGCAATATCCTTTTTCTTCTTAGGAGGTGATGTGGTAGCCTTTCTTGATTCATAGGCTAGAAGTCTTCCAATGACTTCGCTCGGCTTCATATCTTTGTAGGTGCCATTTTCTTCTAAAGTCGTCACTTTGGGTTCGAACCTCTCGGGAAGTGATCGCATGATCTTTTGCTTGATTCTTCTATCCGAGTAAGGATCACCAAGTTGGTGACTTTGGTTCACAATGTCCATTAGTCTCACTTGGAAGTCATTGAAGTGCTCGTGCTCTTCCATCCTAATGGTCTCAAACCGAGTTTGAAGGACTTGAAGCTTTGAGTCCTTGACAACCTCGGTGCCTTCATGTGCAACTTCTAGGATGTCCCATGCCTCTTTAGCAATCCCAGTAATTTGAATCAGTTTGTACTGATTTTCACTCACTGCACATCGGATGGCATGAATAGCCTTGTTGTTCCACATGGAGTCAATAAATTCTTGAGGACTCCACTGTGCCTTAGGCTTGAGAACTTCTTCTCCTCCATCCGTAGGAGTTATCATAGGTGGAGCATATCCATCTTCAACCGCCATCCACGCCCTATCATGGATTTGGCATATGTATGCTTCCATCTTCCCCTTCCATGAGGAGTAATTATCACCGGTGAGCAACGGTGGCCTCACGCTCGACGCTCGACGCTCGACGCTCCCTCTTTGCTCATCCCGAAACCACTCATAGTGTTTGGATGAATGCAAATGAGATGAATGCAAAATGTATGAATAAATCAAAAAATCACACAAGATGCAAAACACACCAAAAAAAGCAAGGATCACTTATGTATGTCTAGGAACCCGCTCTGATACCAATTGAAACAAATTTACGGTGTGATCTAATATTAATCTAGAGGGGGGGGGGGGGGGGGGGGGGGGGGGGGGGGTGAATAGATTTTAAATGATTTTACCCAATTTTCGCATACAAGTCAATTTTACGAAAATGCCCCTAACTAGTCACAATAATATAACAAGTGTAATAAGGTGCGGAATGTAAATAACACTTGATATTTACGTGGAAACCCTCACGGGAAAAACTACGGGCTAGTAAGTAAGCCACACTCGAACCTCGAATCCACTAAATGTGTAAAACGATTACAACCTAATCCCGGAAGTAATCACACACCTACCTAATCCCGGTATGAGTGAACCTAGTCCTATTGCTTGCGAATTAAGCAACCTAATCCCGGTCACAACACAAGACTTAATTCTCTAAAAAGAGATTAACACCCTAAGTGAATATATGAATATTCAAATGCAACATAGAGCAAGGGAAACCCTATATGCTTATCTAAGATGATGAATTTGCAATTAAAAACAATCCTAAATATTAAAGCTAAATGACATGTCAATTAGCTTAGATAATCATAGATTATAGAAACCTAGATATCTATCATAAAAACAACACTCAATCAAATCAACATAACAATCTCTATCTTGAATATTAGAATATAATCTAAAAACAATCAAGTAATAAAAGAGATGCCATAATAAATTAAACACTAATTATGTATGATAATAGTGAAAAACTTACCAAAGCAAGTGTGATGATGAAAAACCCATGCAAGCAAGCATCCTAGATATGCTAGAGAATGCTAGATGAACTTTGATGCAAATGGATTTTGGTTTGAGTGTTTGATGAGCAAACTTGATTGCTTTCTCTCTTAAAAATCTCTCTTTTTAAAGTAGGGTTCTTGATGATTAAAGAGTCACATTCAGAACAAGAGAAAGTGATGTATTTATAGGCATGAAAAATAGAGCATGTGAAAAGACAAGTTTGCCCCTGAAACGCACCGATCAGCGGTTTCAATCGGCGGCCAGGCCGCCGATCATAACCGCCAAATTGGCCCGAGAGGAACAGGGGACCAACGGCGGTTTCGTGACCGTCGATCTAACCACCGAATCAAACCTGAGATTAAAAAATCAATCAGGTATGAAAACGGCAGTTTCATTCGTGACCGCCGATTCAACCGCCGAATTAGGCCGAGAGATAAAATCAATCAGGTCTGGAACTACGGTTTCGAACGGCGGTCGTGACCGTCGATCATAACCGTAGAATCGCTGCATACACTACTAGAAGCAAAGGGCGGTTTCATTCGGCGGCCAGGCCGCCGATCATAACCGCCGATCACCAATAAAGGTGAAAACCAAGGAGAAGCCAAGGGCATTCTCCGTAGGCGGTCCTCGCGCTAAACCAAGCATATCCTAGTGCATGCGCGGACGTTTCCGAAAACAATCGGGAAACGAATTACAAGACAACAAGACACAATTACACACAACAAAATATAACAAATAAGTGCAAGTGTGAAATGTGACAAGTGAAGAGAATGCACACATATGCAATGTATGTTAAGTGTGTGTGTGCAACTAATCTCTTTAAAGAAAAGTAAGCACATAGAAATTTACCTTCGGTGCTTATCAAGACGAGGTCTTTAAAGGGCTTGAGCAATAACACCGATACCTAGGCTACCCTTACAAAGAACCCCCAACATGTGGTTTGTCCACGAAATGAGCCAATCAACAAATGGGAACCTTACATACACTAAATGGAAAAACAACATTAATGCAATCCTGGTCACCAAAGACTTAAAATTTGTGCTTACGGAGGAATGTCCTCCACAGCCTGCGGCCAACGCAGCATAAACTATTCGTGAAGCCTACGAAAAATAGATTTCAGAAAATGAAAGGCCCACATTTACTTGCTAGCTAGCATGACATAAGTGATTTATACAAAACATAAATCAATGACCACATTATATGAGATGATGGAGTCATTGTAGGCCATGTTTGGGCAACCTTCTAAGCAAAAGCGGCGCGAAGCTGTTCGTTCCGCAATGACTGCTCGTATGAAGGAAAGATCATCAGTCTGGGAACATGTCCTGGGTATGATGTCCTATTTCAATACTAATGAAGTCAATGGTGGGACCATAGATGAGGCCTGCCAGGTGAGCATCATACTGACAACTCTTCCAAAAAGCTTTGATTAGTTCAAAAGCAACTATGAGATGAACAAGTTGAAGTTCAATCTGACTCAGTTGCTTAATGAGCTCATAACTTTTGAGTCCATGATTAAGGACAACAAAAGTAAGACTGGTGAGGCAAATGTTGCTGAACCATCTTCCTCTAGATCCAAGAAAAGGAAGAGGTCTGCTGGCAAGGTAAAGGCTAAGCCCAAGAAGAAACAAGTTCAAAATAAGAAGAATAGCACCATGACTGACAAAGCAAAAGAGAAGTGTTTCCATTGCGACAAGGTTGGTCATTGGAAAAGGAACTGTCCGTAGTATCTCAAGGAGCTCTCTAAGAAGAAGAAAGTGAAAGGTAAATTTGATTTGCTTGTTATTGAATCGTGTTTAGTGGAAGATGAGTCTTCACCTTGGATAGTTGATTCAGGGGCAACTAACCATATTTGTTCTTCTTTATAATGGACTGATTATTGGACAGAGATTGAGGAGGGGGCCTTCTCAATGCGCGTTGGAAGAGGGAATGTCGTTTCAGCAATAGCAGTGGGAGCAGTTAGACTAGCTTTTAATAATAATTATTTTTGAAACTAACTATGGCGTGCTAATATTATCTAGAGGGGGGTGAATAGATTTTAATTAAGTTATATTACCAAATTCTTGATTAGTCAATATTCCAAATTTATCCCCAAACTAGTCACAAAATAAAATCAAGTGTAATAATGCAGAATTTAAAAGACACTCGATTTTTACATGGAAACCTTCAACAAGGAAAAACCACGGGTTGTTATGTGCGCCACACACGAACCTCGAATCTACTAATTTCAATGGTGTTTACAACCTAGGTTGAGCTCAACCTATCACGGTCTATAACCCACCACTACTACCCGCAGGCCTTTAAAAGTGAACCTAGTCTAATTTGCTTGTGGCCTAAGCAAAGCAACCTTAGCCACAAGACTTACTTCTCAATGGAGAAATTAAATAGTCTATGTGAATATAAATGATATCCAAAATGCAGATAGAGCTAGCGAATACTAAATGCTTATCTAGGATTATAAGATGACAATTAAATCAATCCTAGATATCAAATGCTATATGACATGGCATAAAGCTTAGCTAACTTAGATTAAACAATCCTAAGTATAGCTATCACAATACAACACTCAATTAAAACACCACAAACAAGCTCTATCTTGTATCTAGAATATATTCTAAAAGCATACAAGTAATTAAAGAGATGACTTGTAAAGAAAGACACTAAGAATAGATGAAATTAGTGAAAACCTTACCAAGCAAGATGTGATGTTGCAAAACCATGCATGGATGCATCCTATATGGTCATAGATGATGCAAGATGAACTTTGATGCACAAAGGAATGACTTTGAGTATTTAAAGGTGAGTTCTTGTGAATTTTTTCTCTTGAAAAATGTTCTACGGGAAAAATATGATTTTTGAACTCTTAAAAACGACATAATATCAAAGAGGCATATATATAGGGTGTCAAAAATGAAGTGATGTTGTTTTGAGAAGTTTTCCTAAAATTTGCCTTGGCCACTCTACACCCGCTTTACGTAGGGCGGTTGTAGGGCGGCTCACCTAGGAAAATGAAGAACATGTTCTTTATGGCCGCTGTTCACCAGGGTGAGAAATGGGCGAACCAAAGGCGATTGCTCTCGGGTTTTGGAGAGCCGCCGTTCACCCGCTCTACGTAGGGTGGTTATAGGGCGAAACACAGGCGACTTTAAAATCGACCAGGTGACCCGCAGTAAGTAGGGCGGACATATAGCAGGTAAGAGCAATTTTATTCAATACCTTTGGTAGGCGCTGTACATAGGGCGACCCAAGGGTGGGTGTACAGCGCCTCCCATATAAAATGCTTCCTAAATGCCTAAGCATGATATGGCAATTAACACACAAGATGCAATCAAATAAACATGCATGAAGAGATATTAAAAACATGAATGTACACATATAAAAACACACAAGATACAAGAATATGAGATATGCATGAGTTGTGTGTATGTGCAACTACATCTCTTCAAAGCAAGTAAGCACTAGAAATTTATCTTTGGTGCTTCTTCTTTTGAGGTCTTGAGAGGGCCTTGGTTGTACAAAGCATCAACCATCAAATGCCTAAGCTACCCTTATATCAAACCCCACATGTGGTTTGTCACCTAAATAAGCCAATCAAACTTGAGGAACTTACAGTTTTCTTTCATTAGACAATGTTTATTACATTCCTGGATTTATAAGGAATTTGATTTCTGTATCCAGATTATTGGAACGTTTATATTCAGTTTCTTTTAATAATAAAATCAGTTATTATTTCTAGAAACGGTTTGAATATTTGTTCTGGTTTGATAGAAAACAACTTGTATGTTTTGAGACCGTCATTACATACATCACTGCTTAATACTAAATTGTTTAAAGTTGAAAAACCTAAAACAAAGCGACAAAAGATTTCTCCAAATAATGAAACGCATCTGTGGCATTTAAGACTTGGCCACATCAACCTTGACAAGATAGATAGACTAGTAAAAGATGGATCTTTAAGTTAGTTGGAGATCGGCACTTTACCTATCTGTGAGTCTTGTTTAGAAGGTAAAATAACTAAGAGACCTTTTAGTGGAAAAGGGCTTAGAGCTATACAACCACTAGAGCTTATACATTCAGACGTATGCGGACCTATGAATGTTAAAGCTAGGGGTGGTTTATGAGTACTATGTCACTTTTAGTAATGATTACTCAAGCTACGGATATGTTTACCTAATGCAATGTAAGTTAGAAACATTTGAAAAGTTCAAAGAATTCTGAGCTGAAGTTGAGAACCAATTAGGCAAAACTATCAAAGCTCTACGATCAGATCGTGGAAGTGAGTATATCGACCAAGAATTCGAGGACTATTTGGTTGAGCATGGGATTGTGTCCCAACTCACAGCTCCAGTAACACCACATTAGAATGGTGTAGTGGAGAGGAGAAATAAAACCCTGATGGAAATGGTAAGATCTATGATTAGTTTCTCATCATTGCCAAACTCTTTTTGGGGATATGCACTACAAACTACAGCTTACATATTGAATGTAGTTCCATCCAAATCTGTTCCTAAGACTCCTCTAGAGTTGTGGAATGGTCGTAAAGTTAGTTTGCGACATATTCGCATATAGGGGTGTCCAGTACATGTACTGAAGAACAAATCTGGAAAGTTGAAACCTCGTTCACAAGTATGCCTATTTGTAGGATATTCAAAAGAGAATAGAGGAGGATACTTTTATAGTCCACAAAAAAACAAAGTGTTTGTGTCGACAAATGCAACGTTTCTTGAGGAAGACTTTATGAATGATCATAAGCTTTGAAGTAAGATTGTATTAAATGAATTAAAAGTTGGTTCGACCAGTAAACAATCAACAAGAGTTATTGACGATGTTATTGTTACGTCTGATAGTCAGACGGTTCCTAGTCAGATCACACTACCACCTAAACATAGTGGAAGAGTTGTACGATAACCTGATCGCTATTTAGGTATTGGAGAGGCATATGGTGTCGTCTCTGATGATAGTATGGATGATCTATTGCCATTTAAACATGCAATGGAAGACTTTGACAAAGAGGAATGGCCTAAAGCCATGAATCTCGAGATGGAGTCCATGTACTCTAACTCAGTCTGGGAACTTGTAGACTTACTTGATGGGATAAAACCCATAAGGAGTAAGTGGATCTATAAGAGAAAGAGAGGAGTAGACGAAAAGGTAGAGACCTTCAAAGCAAGGTTAGTGGTAAATGGTTATACCCAAAAAGAGGGGGTTGATTTTGACGAGACCTTCTCGCCAGTGGCTATGTTTAAGTCTATTAGGATACTCTTATCCATTGCTACCCATTTTGATTATGAAATTTGGCAAATGGACGTCAAGACTGCATTCTTGAATGGTAATCTTGACGAGAGCATCTACATGATGCAACCAGAGGGATTCAGGTCCTAAGATCAAGAGCAAAAGTTTGCAAGTTGCAAAGGTTTATTTATGGACTGAAGCAAGCATCTAGATCTTGGAATATCAGGTTTGATACTGCTATCAAAACCTATGGCTTCGAGCAAAACGTCGATGAACCTTGTGTCTACAAGCGCATCGTTGACAAGAAAGTAGTTTTCTTGGTCCTTTATGTAGATGATATCCTACTCATTGGGAATGATGTAGGAGTATTATCAGAAGTAAAGGGCTTGCTTGCTAACAAATTCCAAATGAAAGATTTGGGAGAGGCGAGTTATGTTCTAGGGATCCAATTAATAAGGGATCATAAGAACAACCTGTTAGCATTGTCTCAAGCATCATATATCGACAAGATTCTTGTGCGATTCTCAATGGAGAACTCCAAGAAAGGTAGTCTACCTTCTAGGCATGGAGTTCACTTGTCTAAGGAACAGTGTCCTAAGACACCTCAAGAAATTGAGGATATGAGACGAGTTCCATATGTGTCAGCAGTAGGCAGTCTCATGTATGCTATGTTATGCACAAGACCTGACATTTGCTTCGTAGTGGGAGTAGCCAGTAGATTCCAGTCTAACCCAGGATTGGATCATTGGGTGGCTGTGAAGCTTATTCTCAAGTATCTTCGGAGAACAAGAAACTATATGATAGTATATTCAGAACATGATCTAATCCCATTAGGATATACAGATTCTGACTTTCAGTCAGACAGGGATTCTAGGAAATCCAACTACAGGTCAGTATTCACCCTTGGTGGTAGAGCCGTAGTGTGGAGGAGTATCAAGCAATCTTGTTTTGCTGATTCCACCATAGAAGCTGAATATGTAGCAGCTTGCGAAGCAACTAAAGAAACGGTATGGCTCCATAAGTTCTTGAGTGATCTCAAAGTTGTTCTAAACTTGGATAAGCCTATGACACTTTATTGTGATAATAGTGGTGCAGTGGCTAATTCCAAAGAACCAAGAAGCCACAAAAGTGGAACGCATATAGAAAAGAAGTATCATCTCATCAGGGAGATAGTGTAGAGAGATAATCATGCTGATCCATTTACGAAAACCTTAATGGCTAAAGTTTTTTTGAAGGTCACCTAGAGGGTCTGGGATTACAAGACATGTCTCACATGCTATAGTGCAAGTGGGAGATTGTTGAGATTTATACCCTAAAGCTTGTAATTTGCAAATGTTATAAATTCAATAATAAAAGAAGTAGTTATTTCATTCAAATATATTAGTTCATACGTTTATATTATATATGCAAACATCCAAGATTGCTAAATGTAATCTCAAACTGATTATATGAATGTCAGATACAGAGGTATTCAGTTTGAGAGTTGCAATCTAAATAGTCCGTAGAAAGCAAATAAAGATGGGTACTTTATTTGTGGTTAATCTACAGCTGCAGTCCATTCCGTATTGTACGGTGGTCTTATCCTAGACTACTCATATGGTGTTATGAGAATGGAGGCATCTTATATGATGTGATCATATAGGACTAGGCCACGATCTATATGAATCTATCACTAAGATCCGTTAGTTGAAAAGATTCATATATATCAAATAATTATGGCTATATATGGGTGATCTAAATCCTGAGTGTCTTACTAACTCCTTCAGGTTGGATCGTGGTTTTTGATTAACCATGGGTGAGATCGGAATATCATTCTTGGTCAATAATTCCGTATCTTGGAATCATGGTTTGGCTTGTGGCTGGGAAGGTATGCACTCAATAGTAGAATCCACTCCTTCTTGTGAGAAATAGATAAGTAGTTCCCTTAAGGGTTGATTCAGGGCTTGAACGATTAAGAGCGTTCTCCTTCTTCCGTAAAGGAATGGAGGATATAATCATTCAAAAGAATCAATGGTACTTAAAGGAGAAGATATAATTAGAGAGATATAATGGACTTTATAACCTAGCTCTAATTATGAACTACTTGTGGAGGATCATGCCATATGTAATAGCTATATTAATGGACACTGATAAAATTGGTTGTGTAAAACATCTACAGTTACGAGAGTATAACCTTGGGTTTTTAGTGGAATAACTCCAATGTTAATAATTGTGAAATATTAATTAAAAAGTTTAATTAATTTTTTCTAAGAATTATTGGAGCTCAAAACCATGGGTCTATTAGGTCCCCTTGTTAGCCCTATACAATTGATAGTAACAAAGACTCACGGAGAATTGGATGGTCCAATTAATTGTGTTACGAAAGTAACTTAAATATATTTTGGGAATTAATTAAATGATGTGATTATTTAATTAATATATTGTTTAATTGTTGAATTAAATATTATTAAATAATATGATTATTTAATTGACATATTAATAATTAAGAATTATTAAATTGTCATATGGAGGTTTATGTTTCTAACCTTAACAAGAGCAATAAAATAATAAGTGATTATTTTTATTTACTCTAAATAGGTCAAAGGTTTAAACCCTAGTAAAAAGTAAAAGTTAAAAAGGATTTAGAATTCTATTTTAACTTGGATTACTAAACCCTAGGTTCCTAGTATATAAGATATACTTGTTAGGAAAAAGAAACTAATTCGGAACTCTATAGAGAACAGAGGTGGGCAGCAACTATAGAGGGAAAAGAAAAAAGAAAAAAATTTTCTCTCACAATAGGGTTGGCCGAATTCACAAGGAGGAGCAAGGTGTTGTCTTCCGGTTCTCTCAAGCCTCCATTCAACTGCTCCCAGAATCCGTGACGTGCCCACACACACAGTTGCTAGATCGCGGGACATACCTAGGAAGGCTTAGTGGTATTGGATCGCAAAGAAGGATCGAAAAGAAAACGAAGGAGTGTTCTTCAAAGGTATGAAAACAAATCTCTTCCTCATATTCGTGTATATACAAAAGGTTCCAAGAAGACAATAGAAAAATTTTAAAACCTATTGTTCTTAAATTTGTTTTTATTAATTTAAAAACTAACTCTTTTCCGCTGCGCGACTTACATAATTTAGAGTACGACGGACACATACCAAAAGTTTTCTCAAATGGTGACAACATGTCCAATAGTGGTGTAGGCATCCTATTAATCAAATATACAGATGTGGTAAATGCATAGGACCAGAATGTGAGGGGTAATGATGCATGAGTGAGAAGAGATAAGCCCATCTCGACAATGTGACAATGACTACGCTCAGAGACACCATTGTGTTCCGGTGTGTGTGGTGGTGTAGTGAAGTGAGAGATGCCATGATGTGCAAGAGTTTTTCTTAAAGCTATGTATTCACCACCATTGTCACTATAAAGTGAGATGATGGTGTGTTAAAAAAAAAATTCAACTAGGGTTATAAATGATCGTGCTACAAATGTTCACATTTAGCGCTCCCTTTTCCTATCTTTTGTATTCGTTTCCGAGCACTTTTGTGTATATAATGTGTGTTTTAGTTATGTGTAGGTAAATATCCTACAAAGAAGGTGTTTGTACAAAATGTGTGTAAAACAGGACAATTATATGTGAAGAAGACCACCATGGACCAGAAGGTATAAAGCCGCGGAAGAACCATGCTGGAAATCCCACGCGGGAATACCTCCGCGGGAAAGAAGCCGTGGGGCAAAAGGTACAAAACCCGCGAGGCTTTATTAGATGATCCCGTGACTTCAATCCACGGGAACAAACCCACGGGAAACCCATGCGGGAATACCACCGCGGGAATGAACAAGCAGGTTGAACCCGCCAGACCCCCGTCCAAGCTGAAATGATGATATTTTACAGGGGTATTTTGGTCTTCTCACACCCCATTCATGCCCTAAATTTGCCAACCTATATATACATCCTTTTGCCTCTCTTTCTAAGTGTGACCAACCAACAACAACACCTAGAGATTAGCTCTTACACCTCAAAAGAGAGAGAGCAACTCCAAGCTTCCATGGGGGATTTTCCTCCATGGAAAGCCTTCCATGGAGAGTAGATATGCAGAGATAGGAGGGTTTGTGTGTCAAGCCATAGATGTTCATTAGATAGGAAGAGCTTTTGGAGGACTTGTCTTCAAGGGTGATCTCTTACTTCTCATATCTTTGTATTTTCTATTGATGTGTAACACTTGTGGGAATATTTGTAACCAACACTTATGTTAATATTATGTTTGTATTGTTCTATGATTTGATTTGGTATTGATTCATTCTTTAGTTGTATATTGATATACCTCTTATTATGATATTCATGTGTATGGAGAGTTAGATATTGATATGTATGTATGGATGATATTAGAAGTAGATTAACTAATGATGTAGGAGTAGTTGTAATCAATCATCTCATCTATGTATGTATGTTGGTAAAAGACTTAACATGCTATGTTTGGAATGATTAGAGTGATTGAGAGTTGAGATTGTGCTTAGATAACCATTCCTTGCATAATCTTGGCTATTAGCTCTATGGAATGGAAATAGCTTGTGTGTGCATGACTTGCCACTTTAGCTTTGGTTCATATGTTCTTGTGCTTAATGGGTCTAAACCTAGACACAATCACTCTTCCGACTTGGAGAGTGATGACATGATTTCAGTAATTCCCTAATCAAGAGAACGAACCCTTTACTGAATTAATTGGATTCACATGATTAACAATCTACATGATTTGCATATTGTGTTTGGTAAACCAATGTTCCATATGTGTCTCACATCTTGCTTATCTCCAAGTCACCTTTATTTTCGTAGCTAGGGTGTCTTACCTTTAGGAGTAGAATAACTTAACTAGGAGTAGACTAATTAGATAGCCAAGACACCCGGCTACATTTTTATCTTTAGTTAGTTAGTTTTCACCTCCGCACACACACATCCGCATCCATTTACATGCTTTAATAAACACTAGAACTAGATACAGTTAACGGATTCCATCTCCCTGTGGAACGAACCGTACTTACTGCTACGCAATCGTAACGATCCGAGCACTTGCGAAAAGACAACCACGCACATATCTTGTGAACACGTCACAAATAAAGTCGCGTCATTAAAATGACTGAAAACATCATGGACATCGGATTTATTTTTCAAAGGATACATCCACATGTATTTTGCAAAGTGATCAACAAATAGCACATAATACTTGTAGCCATCTTTTGAGATAATTGGAGAGCTTCAAACATCTGAATAGATGATTTCAAGTGGTTTAGAACTGATAATAGTTGAAACTGAAAACGACAATTTGTGAGTTTTATTAATTTGACATGCACTACATAGATTGCTAGAATTACTAGATGAAGCAACAGACAATACTTGAGAGGACACTAATTTATACACTATTTTTGAAGACGGATGACCTAAGCGATGATGCTAGTCTGAGAGAGGGGTTTTGGTAATGGAAAAAGTGATAATGGGCGGTTTTTCGGGCTTAGCATGAGATGGCCACTCGTAGACTTTGTTCCTAGTCCGTCCTTGCATGAGCTGCACCCTCGTATGAAGATCCTTCACAACAAAAGAAGAGGGCAAAAATTCAACAGTGACTTGGTTAGATACATAAAACTTTGAGACCAATATCAGATTTTGTTTCATGGTAGGTACACATAATACATCAGGTAACAAAAAAGATAAGGTTTTAGTAGGCAAGTTTATGGAACCTGTGTGTGTAATGGCCAAACCTGAGCCGTCTCCAATCATGATATCATCGGAATCATCATACGGGGAGTGCATAGAGAGATTTTGTAGGTCTGCGGTGACGTGATAAGACGCACCGGAATCAAGAAGCCATTCAGGCGTGGTGGTCGATGGAGCGGCATAGTGTGCCCGCAGCTACCACTGTTTCAACGGTTGGTTTGGCTGATTTGGCTGGTTCACGGGTGGCCGAGCTGGTGTGAAGCTAATTGTGGGGCACCATTTGGCTGTATGTCCCTGTTCTTTATAAAGTTGATCAAAACCACGATATGGTCTAGGCCCGTTTGATTAATTCCGAGTAGTGGCAGTTCTATGGTTTACGGAGGAAAGATTAGCCGGCTTGTTGGAGTAATTTGGCGCGAATGCTCTGTTGTTAGAGATTGTTCAGTTGTAGCCGGATTGGTGACCACCAAAGAAGGGTTTGGCAACATAGTTAGCAGTGATGGGATGTTTTTGATTTCTTGTGACTTCTTGTTTTAAAATGGCCTCAGAATTGAGAAGTTTTTCATGGAGTTCTTCAAATGAGATTAGTGAGTCACGAGCACAGACAGATGATGATGTCTTTGAATTCATCACCCAAACTGAAATTTCCCTTAAGTAGTAGTGTAAAATATACCTGGGGGGGTGAATAGGTATAGACTCAAATTCTTCTAATATTAAAAATAACGTGGAATATAACAAAGAAAATGCACACTTGATTAGATTTAACAAATGAATTGATTTCACTAATACAAGAGTTAATCAATTTACAAGATATGCAATCAATGTAAGATATGGAAGATAAAGAAAAGTAAAACAAAAATGAACACAAGTATTTTTACATGGTAAAACCTCAAAGAGGAAACATCCACGGGTTGATATCACAACCATCGGCAAAGCAATCCACTATGTGAAAAAGGACTTACACACTCAAGCTACCAACTCATGATATCCGCTCAAGCTATCTACTCCTAATCTACCCTCGGGCTAGTGAATCACCAAGCCTACTTCTTATCCGAGATGTGTCCTACACCTCTAGAAAGCAACTTCCTATCCAAGACGCTCACGTCTCTAGGAAGATTTCTTGCTTGTCTATCCGGATCCTCCCGACCCTAGTCAAGTCTCCTTGCTTGATTATCCGAGTCCTCTCGACTCTAATCAAGACTTCTTTGCTCTAGCCACAAAACTTCACTCACTTTACTAGAGACTTCAACCTAATGCAAGGCTATGATCTAAGTTATGCAAATGATGCAAACACAATCAAATAAAGCTAGATGATCAATCAAACTAAATGTACATGTTCAATGATAATCTAGAATATGTTTTCAACAAACAATCACAAAAGTATCTAGAAATCAAGACATGTAAACCAATAAGAACAAGGTATGAATATTCAATATATCACACTAAAAACCTAGTTCTTAGATCATGAAATTAAACCTAGAAAATAACGTGAAGCACATCATATATACATTTTCTAGAATCAATTTCAAGTTGAATCAAGTTTAGCACTTATATGTTCAAGAGAAATCACAAAGCTAAAACTCAATTAACAAATGATCAAACACCCCTAGCATATGATCTAACATCCTTCTCAACATATTTCATCAATCAAATAGTAAGAATAAAAGAGATGATCAAAGATGAAATGAAAAAGAAGAAGTTGAACATACAACCTTGACCACGTACTGAGAATCAGGCCACTAGGAAAAATGACGAAGTTATATGCCTCTGAAAATGCTTGGGGATTGTAGCTCTCATCAAGACCAACAATTTTGGCTTTTGGATCAATCGATTTTGAGTTCGTATGAGAAAGTTATGATCAAAATACTAAAACTAAAATGTTGAAGAATTCTGCAGAATTTCTTTGAAATTGTTCTTCAAATTCTTCAATGTTTGGAGGGAAGGAGAATTGTTTAAATGGAGGAGAGAGAGAAATTTTTTGAGCCAATCAGAGGTGGCCACATCACCCACCCCGTGGGGGGCGCGTAGGCCACAAGGGACCAGAGGGGTCCTCTGGCCGTGGGTCCCACGTCTCCCACACGGCTTGGCCCACGTGGCCTTTGGCCACACTCTCCTCTCGCGCGCTCCCTCACGTTCTTCAGCCGTATCTTGGGCATCCGAACTCCGATTTTGAATCCGTTTTCAGATTACGAACCGTGACTCCCTCACGCACGACAAAAACTACACAAATTTGAAAAATGGTTGAGAAATCCTCTCAAAAAATGACGATGAAGTCAACTCAACGAATGAGAATGAAAAGTAGCGTAGCTACATCGTTTGGACTCGAAACCTTATGAATGAGTAACCGAAACGACCGGAACTCAATAAGGAATCAAATAAGAATATATTCAAGTCCAAAATACAAAATACATAAACAAACAAATACAAATTCACACAAGCATAACATATCAAAGAGATAGTCACAAAGCATGCAATTCTACAATGTTTGTCTATTAGAGACCAATGCATGTGCATACTTAGAAGTGTGTGAATGTGTTATACCAAATCTTTGAACTACAATGCAGGGACACACATGTATGAATTGTGTGTGTGTGCGCTAACGCCTTGCAAGAGGATCGAAGTCGAAGTATACCTTTGACGCTTTCACCTCTTGAAGACGATTTTTGCACTAGACGTTGCTCTTCACCTTTTAAGCTTCTTTTCTTTCAAAAACATCCTAAGCAACAACTAATATAAATATAGAGCGTTTTGCAATGGAATCAAGCCAATACAAATCATGAACTTTACAATCTCCCCATTTGGTTATTCCATGGCAAAACCTCATCCTCACCATACAATGTTTCACTCCAATAAACTCAAGTTGATAACATACTCTCATCCTCACTTTACAAAGAGATTCCTAGACTAAAAAATCTTCATGAGTCTTCAAGAATTTCTCTTTTGGTCTTCAAAGTACCTATGAGAGAAAATAGCAAAACAAACAAGAGATTTTCTCTAAAGAAGAATGGTGAGTTATTAACCAAAAACAAATATAGAAGACATCCCTTATTTCATACAAACATGCATTATCTCAAGTGAATAAAATGTTTTCATATTAAAGCATTCCCTTAATTTCCCAATTCCCAAGAACCAACCATCCTTAACATTATAAAGAAAGAATTCTTTCTCCCCCTTAAGACAAGAATTCTCCCCCTTAAGACAAAGTCACAATTAAGCACAAAGAGGAATATGATTCATACAATTGGAACATTTTTCCACACAAGGTGTGAAGTATACAAAATCTCCCCAATATCAAATATGGTGAGGTATACATTTTCTCCCCCCTTTTTGTCAAGGAATAGACAAGGGACACAAGAGATAACGAACGAGATATTAAGCAAACAAATCATATAGAAAGCAAAGTTGATTAAACTAAAGCTCCCCCTTAACATATGCTCCACATATTATCACCAAGTAGATTTGTTCACAAGGGACATCACACAATCACACAATCACACAATCAAGCAATAAGAGAAAATATTTCATAACTTGTCAAAGTCCAAGAGAGAATCACAGATTTTCATTAATCTCTCAAAAATATTCTCACATTGCTAATGAATCAAGCACAGAAGCAAAATGTGTGTGTGTGAATGCTTCTCAAATATATAAAATGAGTAATTGTGATATCAACATGCAAACTCTATCCACACCTATCCATCTAAAACCTTTCCAAAAATAGGTCAAACCGATATTCATCCGGATTTTTGCTTTTAAAAAGAATAGATATCAACATATGAGCGCGTGTGTGCATGTGGCTCATTTTCCCGTTTCTGTTTGTCAACCCGAGCTTTTTCACAATTCTCAACTATACACCATAAGCCTTTTTGTTTTGTTTTAGGCTTGAATCAAAGATTTTTTTTTTTATGATTCATTTCAACACTTCTTTGATTTTACTAACAAAAACATATACTCCTCATGGCGGCTTTCACTCATCACAATGGCGTAGCCCTTTCCTACATTGGGTGGCTGCAAAACCAAGGTGTGTAGCCCTTTCCATGATGGTGCTCATTGATTACTATGTAGTACCGAAGCAAAATGAATACATACCATAGGTCATCTATCATGTACTTAGCAATAAACTTCTAGATGCATCCATTATCTACACATATTCAACCGCAAAAACTCAAAACTAAAACATATAAGAGAAGCATTAGTACACTTTTCAAAAATAAGATTTTCAAGCTCAAGTGCATGATCTAGAAACAATAAGAGATATTTGTTTAAGATCACTACTTCTCAAGTGAGTAGCTCTCAAAGATAATGATATTCAATTAAAGTTTTGCTTATCAAGCCACTCACAATCACACAAAGACATCAATCAACACAAATCATGCCAATGGACATTCTAAGAGTTTTAAACCTCTCTTTGTCCAAGGGCTTAGTGAACAAGTCCGCAAGTTGATTTTTAGTAGGCAAATGCTCTAGAGTAACAATAGAATGTTCAACTAGATCTCTAATGAAATGATGCCTAATGTCTATGTGTTTTGTACGGGAGTGTTGAACCGGATTTTTAGAGATGTTAATGGCACTTAAGTTATCACAATAAAGTTTCATTTTTCCTTGTTCTATCTCATAATCCTTAAGGATTTGTTTCATCCAAAGTAATTGTGTGCAAGCACTTCCGACCGCAATGTATTCGGCTTCGGAAGAGGAAAGGGAAACCGAATTTTGTTTCTTACTTGACCAAGAAACCAAGTTATTACCAACATAAAAACAACCGCCCGATGTGCTTTTACGCTCATCTATGTTTCCTGCCCAATCCGCATCACAATAGCCTACAAGGATATCATTGGTATCAAATGAATAGAATAGACCAAGACTATGAGTTCCTTTGATGTACCTAATGATCCTCTTGACAGCTTTTAAGTGAGATTCCTTGGGATTTGCTTGGAATCTAGCATACAAGCATACACTAAAGCAAATGTCGGGTCTACTAGCCGTTAGGTAAAGTAGACTACCTATCATGCTTCTATAAAGGCTTTGGTCAACACTTTTCCCTTTTTCATTTTTGTCTAGTTTTAAAGTGGTGCTCATGGGAGTTTCAAAATCTTTTCCATTTTCTAGGCCAAATCTCTTAACTAGATTTTTAGCATATTTAGATTGATTCAACATTATGCCCATGCTAGTTTGCTTTACTTGCATTCCTAGATAATAATTCAACTCACCCACCATGCTCATTTCAAATTCACTTGACATAACACTTATAAGTTCATCAACCTTGGTTTTATTAGTAGACCCAAAAACAATGTCATCAACATATATTTGTGCAACAAAAATATCATGATCATGATGTTTGATAAACAAAGTTCTATCAATGCCACCTCTCCTATAATGGTTGTCAATAAGGTATTGAGTCAACCTATCATACCAAGCTCTTGGAGCTTGTTTAAGGCCATAGAAAGCCTTTTTCAATTTAAACACATGATTAGGAGAGTGTGGGTCCACAAAACCCTTAGGTTGTTCAACATACACTTCTTCTTGAAGGTATCCATTGAGGAAAGCACTTTCGACATCCATTTGAAATAATTTGAACTTTTTAATGCATGCAATGGACAACAAAAGTCTAATGGACTCGAGACGAGCAACCGGGGCAAACGTCTCATCAAAGTCTACACCTTCCACTTGAGTGTAACCTTGAGCCACTAGTCTAGCTTTATTCCTCACAATGTTGCCACTTTCATCGGTCTTATTCCTAAACACCCATTTAGTGTCAATTACATTTATATCTTTGGGTCTAGGAACCAAGGACCACACTTCATTCCTCTCAAATTGATTAAGTTCATCTTGCATAGCACCAACCCAATATTCATCAACAATTGCTTCATTAATATTTTTGGGTTCAATTTGAGAAGTGTAGCAAGCATAATAAATTTGGTTAGCAATTTGATTTCTTGTTCTAACCCCTTCATTTAAATCACCTATGATGTCGTCTTGATAGTGTAAGTTTCTAAGTCTTGGGTGAGAATGTTCAACAACTTGGTCATTTTGTTGATTATCATTTAAAGCATTTTCCAACCCTTGACTTTCAACTTCAACATGACTATCATTTTCATCATCTTGACTAGAAACACTACTAGCCACATCAATAGGTGTTTTAGTGTCATTCAACATGTTTTCTTTAGGTTCATTGACACCATTATCATCACACAAATTAAGCATGCTAAGATCATCTATCTTCACATTGATAGACTCCATGATAGTTTTAGTAGTCAAGTTAAAGACTCTATATGCACGACTATTAATAGCATACCCAAGAAAGAGACCAACATCACTTTTAGCATCAAACTTTCCTAAGTGATCTCTATCATTCAAAATATAACATTTACTCCCAAAAGTGTGGAAGTAACTCACATTGGGCTTCTTGCCCTTCCATAGCTCATAGGACGTTTGTTTTGTGCCGAGCCTCTTAAAAACACGATTAGACACATAACAAGCGGTATTGACCGCCTCGGCCCATAGGTTTCTAAGGACTTTCTTGCTATTGAGCATGACCCTAGCCATCTCTTACAAGACACGGTTTTTCCTCTCAACAACGCCATTTTGTTGAGGAGTTCTAGGTGCGGAGAACTCATGAGAAATCCCTAAACCATCACAAAACTCACTAAATTTTGCATTTTCAAATTCCGTCCCATGATCACTCCTAATGCGACATATTTTCTTGATATCAAGACTTTTTTCATTTTGAACTTGATTACAAAACTTTTTAAAGTAATCAAAAGCCTCGGTCTTGTTTCTAAGAAAATAAACCCAAGTAAACCTAGAGAAGTCATCAACGCATACAAAAATGTACTTTTTTCCATTGATGCTCTCGGTTTGAATTGGCCCCATTAGGTCCATGTGCACAAGTTCTAAAGGTCTCTTGGTAGCTATGTAAGAATTCTTCTTATGAGATACTTTGGTTTGCTTACCTAATTGGCAAGGTTCACAAACCACCTCTAGCTTTTTACCAAGATTAGGATGACCTCTAACAATGCCATGTTTTTCAAGCTTTTTCAAATCTTTAAAATTCATGTGACCCAAATGTTGATGCCACAAATCAAGCTTGTTGCACTCATGTGCCATGTTGCAAGTTAGAGGATCTATCTCAAGACAATAGCAATTGTCTATAGACCTTTTGACTTTTAGGACAACATCACCCTTTTTATCAATTATAGTGCACACATCTTTGTTAAAACTAACTTCTTTAAAAATTTCACACAAGTGAGTAATGCTTATCAAGTTAGCTTATAACCCATCAACATACAAAGTATTGCGAAGTTTAGGCAATCAGGGGATACAAATTGTTCCCTTGCCAAGAACTTGCTTTTTGGTACCATCACCAAAAGTAACCCAACCTCCATCCTTTAAAACAAGATTCTTAAAGAACTCTTTGTTCCCGATCATGTTCCTAGAGCAACCGCTATCTAGGTACCAAGAATAGGAGGAGTTGGCACGTAAAGCATATTGTGCAACATGACATTTAGATGTGTCTTTTCTAATCCACACATTTTTCACAACATGCCTCTCACTCTTACTTCTAACATGCTTTGACTCAATGTTAGGCTTTTTAACATGCACCTTGACCTCATTGGTCACATTTTCAAAAATATCAAGCAAAGCATTATCAACTTTCTTATGCATAGTAGAGTGATGCACAACACAAGATTTAGTAAGCAAGTCATCAACAACATTCTTCACAACATGCTTTTCCAAGGTCTTCCTAGGTCTATTACTATATCCATACATGGATGATTGCCTAGGTCCATTCAAAGACATATCATGAAAAGCATTATCAAGTTTGCATTTCCGAATATACTCAAAGCATCTAGGTCGAATATGTCCTATCATATTACAATGATGACAAATAGGAATAAATTTGAGAGATTTACCATTTGCATTTGCTTCCATAGCTTTTGGCCTTCTCACAATTTTTCCTCTTTGAAGTGCAATCATTGATGCTTCACCTCTTGCATTTAAGGTTGTTGCTCCTTGATGTTTATGTTGTTGAGTTCTTCCATTGAACATCCTTGTTGATGAAGAGGCACCTCCGGTAGCTTTCATAGCTTTACCTTGAGTGAGTGTACCTACATTTGTTTCAATGCTTGCTTTGACAAAAGTAGATTTGTTAGATGAAGGAGTCTCCTTCTCATTGATATAACCCAAACCTCTTTTGTCACATGGATGCTTTCCACTTTTAATGAGGGTTTCAACTTTGTTAGAGCTAGATGACATCTTGTTAATCATCCTATTAGCCTCATCAAGTTTCTCACTAAGCACCCTATTTTTAATGGCATATTTTTCTAAGATATCATCACTTTTCCTAACATCTTCTCTTGATTTATTAAGCCATTGTTCATACTTTTTCTCTTGATTTAAGTGCTCACTAAGTTTGGCTTTAAGCATATTTTCTAGCCTTTTAGCACTAACAAGAGAAATATCTCTTTGCTCAATTTCTTGCTTCAAGATGCCAAGTCTATCATTGCTATCTTTTAGATTCAATTCTAGACTTAGGATCTTGTCTTTAAGTTCATTAAATTCCTTTGAGCCAAGACCATGATTCTCTAGCTTCCTATTGAGGGACATATTGACTTTAGATAAACGTTCATTTTCAAAAGTAAGATAATTGATCTTTTTCTCATCTAAGTCAATATGTTCAACAAAGCCACATAGGAATACACTTCCTTAATCATGATTATCACAAACAAAACACAAACACTACAAAGAAAAGATCTATCTAAGTGCGTCTAGACACCTGCTCTGATACCAAATGAAATTTCCCTTAAGTAGCAGTGTAAAATATACCTAGAGGGGGGGTGAATAGGTATAGACTCAAATTCTTCCAATATTAAAAATAACGCGGAATATAACAAAGAAAATGCACACTTGATTAGATTTAACAAATGAATTGATTTCACTAATACAAGAGTTAATCAATTTACAAGATATGCAATCAATGTAAGATATGGAAGATAAAGAAAAGTAAAACAAAAATGAACACAAGTATTTTTACGTGGTAAAACCTCAAAGAGGAAACATCCACGGGTTGATACCACAACCACCGGCAAAGCAATCCACTATGTGAAAAAGGACTTACACACTCAAGCTACCAACTCATGATATCCGCTCAAGCTATCAACTCCTAATCTACCCTCGGGCTAGTGAATCACCAAGCCTACTTCCTATCCGAGATGTGTCATACACCTCTAGAAAGCAACTTCCTATCCAAGACACTCACGTCTCTAGGAAGATTTCTTGCTTGTCTATCCGGATCCTCCCGACCCTAGACAAGTCTCCTTGCTTGATTATCCGAGTCCTCCCGACTCTAATCAAGACTTCTTTGCTCTATCCACAAAGCTTCACTCACTTTGCTAGAGACTTCAACCTAATGCAAGGCTATGATCTAAGTGATGCAAATGATGCAAACACAATCAAATAAAGCTAGATGATCAATCAAGCTAAATGTACATGTTCAATGATAATCTAGAATATGCTTTCAACAAACAATCACAAAAGTATCTAGAAATCAAGACATGTAAACCAATAAGAACAAGGTATGAATATTCAATATATCACACTAAAACCTAGTTCTTAGATCATGAAATTAAACCTAGAAAATAACGTGAAGCACATCATATATACATTTTCCAGAATCAATTTCAAGTTGAATCAAGTTTAGCACTTATATGTTCAAGAGAAATCACAAAGCTAAAACTCAATTAACAAATAATCAAACACCCCTAGCATATGATCTAACATCATTCTCAACATATTTCATCAATCAAATAGTAAGAATAAAAGAGATGATCAAAGATGAAATGAAAAAGAAGAAGTTGAACATACAACCTTGACCACGTACTGAGAATCAGGCCACTGGGAAAAATGACGAAGTCAGCTGCCTCTAGAAATGCTTGGGGTTTGTAGCTCTCATCAAGACCAACAATTTTGGCTTTTGGATCAATCGATTTCGAGTTCGTATGAGAAAGTTATGATCAAAATACTAAAACTAAAATGTTGAAGAATTCTGCAGAATTTCTTTGAAATTGTTCTTCAAGTTCTTCAATGTTTGGAGGGAAGGATAAGTGTTTAAATGGAGGAGAGAGAGAAATTTTTTGGGCCAATCGGAGGTGGCCATGTCACCCACCCTGTGGGGGCCGCGTGGGTCACATGGGACCAGAGGGGTCCTCTGGCCGTGGGTCCCACGTCTCCCACACGGCTTGGCCCACGTGGCCTTTGGCCACGCTCTCCTCTCGCGCGCTCCCTTCTTCAGCCGTATCTTGGGCATCCGAACTCCAATTTCGAATCCATTTTCGAATTATGAACCGTGACTCCCTCACGCACGATGAGGATGATGACTACACAACTTTGAAAAATGGTTGAGAAATCCTCTCGGAAAACGACGATGAAGTCAACTCAACGAATGAGAACGAAAAGTAGCGTAGCTACATCGTTTGGACTCGAAACCTTATGAATGAGTAACCGAAATGACCGAAACTAAATAAGGAATCAAATAAGAACAAATTCAAGTCCAAAATACAAAATACATAAACAAACAAACACCAATTCACACAAGCATACCATATCAAAGAGATAGTCACAAAGCATGCAATTCTACAATGTTTGTCTATTAGAGACCAATGCATGTGCATACTTAGAAGTGTGTGAATGTGTTATACCAAATGTTTGAACTATGATGTAGGGACACACATGTATGAATTGTGTGTGTGTGCGCTAACGCCTTGTAAGAGGATCGAAGTCGAAGTATACCTTTGACGCTTTCACCTCTTGAAGACGACTTTTGCACTAGACGTTGCTCTTCACCTTTTAAGCTTCTTTTTTTTCAAGAACATCCTAAGCAACAACTAATACAAATATAGAGCGTTTTGCAATGGAATCAAGCCAATACAAATCATGAACCTTACACAAACCATTTAGGATTTTTACAATCAGGTCTTTAGAATTTTCTGATGCATCAAGCATGGCCAGTTCATCAGCGATACTCTTTGCGTGTTGCATGTATTCGGTGATGGATTGAGTACCTTTGGTGATGTTAGTGAGCACACCTTTAAGATGCATGATATGTCCTCTGGAAGGCTTTGCATACATATTGGCTAGTGCAGTCCATACATTATGAGAGGTTTTGGCAGAAGCGATAAACGGGATGATGGATGGGGATATGGATCCAAGTATTGCGTTTAGCAATAACTAATCTTGTCTAATCCATACTTGATAGGCGGGATTTGGTGTAGTATTATCATCGGTTGTGATGGTCGCCGGAGGGCATGGACGTTTTCCGTCAACGAAACCCATGAGATCAAAACCAATAAAAAAAAGTGTGGAATTGAAGTTTCCAGGAGTGGTAGTTTGTTGCCGTGAGATTCAGCGGTGCTTGAGCAGCGATGTTAATTGAGATAATGGTGTTTACGGATGAAGTGACGCCATGGGAAGAGGAAGAGGAAGATGACGAGATAACAGTCACCAAGTTTGAGGAAGAAGAGGTGGTGTTAACCATTGTTGGATCGTGGACTCTTTTGAGTTATTAGGGCTCTAATACCATACAGAGAATAGATTATTTACTGGATAATCATTCTCATTGATTATGGAATGATTTATACAGGGAGAGACTTGTAATGGTCATATACAAGTAAAACAATGAAACTGGTAGATTTTGAATTCCTCGAAACTAGACTTGACTTCTTGTAAGAGGTCGAGGTAGGCAGTCATTTTTAGATTCCTTGCTTCGTACGATCCCTGTATCTATCACACAATCAATTATGAATTGCTACTGACCTTGATTCATTTAACGGCTAAGCTTCTAGCTAATATGAGTCATGCGATAAGGGCCTCGTATTTTGCTTCGTTATTGGTCGCCTTGAAACCGCAGCTTATCGCTTGCTCGACTACGACCCCCTTTGGAGATTGAAGGACGATTCCAAGTCCGTTTCCCCTGACATTGCTTGATCCGTCGACCATCTGTTCCCAAGTTCCAGGGAGTTATTTTCGACCATGTGTATTGTCTCCTTTTCGACCTGTTCTAAAAAGTTCAAAGAAAAGTCATTTACAAAATTAGCCAGTACCTGGGCCTTAATGGCAGTTCTTGGTCAATACGAGATGTCTTCCTCGCTTAACTCCACTGCCCATTTAGTCAACCGACCGGACAACTCTGGCTTGTAGAGAATTCTCTTGAGTGGATATGAAGTGAGGACCACTATCAGATGACATTGAAAGTAAGGTCTGAGCTTCCTTGCTGCCACAATGAGTGCGAGTGCCAGTTTTTCTAGCTGGTTGTATCGACTCTTAGCGTCGAGTAGGGACCTGCTTACATTATAGACATGAAGTTGTTTACCTTCCTCTTCCCTTACGAGCACCGCATGAATGGCTGTTTGTGACACGGCTAAGTACACGTAGAGTGTCTTTCTATCGACCAGTTTGGACAACAAAGGGGGAGTGGTGAGGTAGACTTTCAACTCTTGTAACGCCTTCTCGCATTCCCCTGTCCATTCAAAATTTCTATTCTTTTTCAATGTTTCGAAGAAACCGTGGCATCTCTCGGAAGACTTAGAGATAAATCGGCCTAGGGCCGCTATGCGTCCTATCAACTTTTGTACGTCTTTGATGCATTTGGGGGACTCAATCCCTATGATCGATTCGATTTGTTGTGGATTCACTTTGATATCCTAGGAACTTTCCTGATGAAACACCAAAATCACATTTAGTAGGATTGAGTTTCATGTGATACCTATCGAGTACTTTAAAGGATTGCCTCAAATGTTCGAGGTGTTGATCCGCTAAGAGCGACTTGACTAACATATCATCGATGTACACCTCCATCGTATCTCTCAGCATTTCTTCGAAGATTTTGTTCACCAACCGCTGATATGTCGCACCTGCATTTTTAAGGTCGAATGGCATTACCTTGTAGCATAATATACCTCGCTCGGTTATAAATGTCGTTTTCTCTTAGTCGTCTGGGTGCATGAGAATCTGGTTGTAGCCTGAGAAAGCATCCATGAAACTCAATAACTCGTGGCCCGCTGTGGCGTCGATCAGCATATCTATATGCGGGATAGGGAAAGAGTCCTTCGGGCATGCCTTGTTTAAGTCGTGGAAGTCGATGCAGACTTTCCACTTCCCATTTTTCTTTTTCACCATGACCACATTAGCTAGCCAGTAGGGATAATTAACCTCCCTCACTGACCCTATGTCGATCAGATTCTGGATTTCATTGTTGATAACCTTGTTTCGCTCGGGGTGAATTTCCTTCTTTTTTGCTTCACCGGTCGATGTTCTAGGTCGACTTGGAGTCAATGAACCATGACCTCGGGGTCGATTCCAACCATGTCGGCTTCTGACCATGCAAATGAATCGTGATGTTACTTCAGGAATTCGATTAGCTTTACTCTAATTACAAGTTCGAGCCTGAAACCTATTTGGACCTTGTGCTCTGGGATATCAGGGTTTATCTGGATCTCATCAAGTTCTTCTACTTGGGGTTTGTCTGGATCGAGCTTCTATCCTGGTTCTGTAATTGCTATAACTCATGCTTTTTCTCTTTAAGACTCGTTTGATAGCATTCTCTTGTCGTCTTCTGTTCTCCTCTGATTTCTCGAACGCCCCACTTTGTGGGAAATCATATTGTTTGGTGGAGGGTTGACGGTACCACTTGTAGCTCGTGAATCCATGATCGGCACACTATCACGTTGTAAGCCGAATGATAGTCGAGCATCAAGAACTTTGTTTGCACATTCACACCCTCCGCGTACACCGGTAATACAATTTCGCCTATCGTGCTTTTGGCTTCTCCACTGAAACCTAGTGGTTGAACGTTGAGTAATCCCCGATTCATCGATCTGCATTTCTCTCAAAGCACTTAAGAAGAGAATATGAGTTGAACTATCGTTGTTGACTAGACAACGTTTGTTCAAACAGTTGGCGATATATAGTGAAATGACAAGCGCATCATGGTGTGGTGAGAATAAATTAGAGATGTCAGTTGCATTAAACAAAATTATCATATCAACCAAAGAAGCGTTTTTATGGAAAGGTCTCACCCCCGTGTTTGATACATGTCGAGTATGTTTCCTAGTATAAGAGTGCAAAATTCCACTCACTTCGGATCCACTAGATATTAAGTTGACAGTTCGCTAGGGACGAGGAGGAGCTGGTGGAGAGTTCTTTCCCTTATCCTTCAGTCGTTCGTCTCGTTGCACAAATGTAGCCTTCCCTTTGTTAGTTGGGAATTCTTTAAGCCGTCCATATTTTAGTAGTTCGGCCACTTCCAGTTTCAGCGCGATGCATTCATCTGTTCGATGCCAATGATTGCCATGGAACTCACACCATATGTTCAAATCCCGGTGCTCTGGAGGGGAGGTCATCTTCGAAGGCCACCTCACCGAACTTCCCATGCCTCTAAGGATGTTCACCACCTTTAATAGTTCGATAATTAGGGTGTACTCGGGTACTCGTGTCCTTTGTCTGCCTTCGACTTGTCTTTTGTCAACTCGAGGTGGTTTATCGTATGTTCGTCTTCTTTCGTCCATCCTCCCCGACTCACTGACATTTCATCGATCGTATGATCTTCGTTTGACTCACTGGTTGCGCCTATAATCCTTCTGTGGTTGAGTCGGAGGTTTATAGTTTGCTTCATCTTCCTCCCATTTAATCTGGGCCTAAGCCTTGACTAACACGTCTTCCATCGTGCGACAAGGATACTTGGTTAACTCCTTATAGAGGTTTGAATCGTGCTGCAGTCCTTTCCTGAAAGCAAAAATCGCAGTAGCAGGGTTACAGTTAGGGATTGATACCTTTTCTCTAGTGAACCTTCCTACATATTCTCGAAGACGCTCTCCTCTCCGTTGGGTAACTGTGTAAAAATCATCGGACAACTTCTCTAGCTTTCTTCTGCTCGTAAATTATTCGACGAACGTGTCTGTTAGTTGTGCAAACGAGTTGATTGACACATTCGGCAAATTCATATACCATTGGAGAGCTGGTCCGGTAAGACTTGATCCGAGCCCTTGCACATGCACGACTCCCTTTGATCTCTTGGGATTGCAGTTGTGAACATGCGTTGCTTGTACTATGCGATATGGTTGTCCAGATCCATTATCCTATCGTACTATTTCATGTTCAGGAAATTGAACTTCTTTGACATTTCCATGAACGCGATCTCATTCACGAACAGAGAATCTGCGAAGCTGTTTGCTGCACTTCATTTGATTAGAGCTAGCATTCCTAGGATCCTTTGGATCATTGCCTCTATCTCAGCGAACTTGCGAGCAACTTTAGAGTCAGAATAGAGCAAGTTTAATCTTACCATATCGTTGTTCTGTTGGTTCGAATCCCTTTGTGTACCAATTGGGGTCGACGGATTAGTTGGTATGGCATTCACGTCTGTCGCCAAAGTGGGTTAGTTAAGATCGATTAACAAGGGATCACGTTCCCTGCCACCTCATGCTATTTTCTAGATCACGAACTTGTTCCTGCGAATCGATTGTCGATCGAGAGTTGCTACAAAGTCGATTGTGCGTTGCTTGATAATAGATCAAGCTTTACTTGCAGCTCCACGTTCTTGGCTCGAACTTCAACATTCTCCTTTTCGAGGTTCTGCAAACATGTCGCGCTTTGCGTCATTTGGGCCGCCAAGAGGTTGAATCGTTCCTCGATATCACTTGATTCCATCATCCTTCATGATTTAGATCGAATGGAGATATTGTATCACTGGAATTGTCAAGGCCCCACGGTGGGCGCCAAACTGTAGTCAATCGGATCTACAATTAATTTTGATCGTCGAGGTGGGCACTAACAACTTGTAAGACAACAAATAAACGAAGCGGTGGCGAACCACAGGATAGGGTATTCCCTTTGGGGGACTCTCCGACGCTCAAGTCAGGATGTATGTAAAATAAAGGTTAGAGTAACAAACCGTGTTTGTTCGATATAGTTAAATCGAGCGGATCGATCACTTATTTGGTTGATGTTGACAGTCAAGCGATTCGGTGCCTCGATAAATTTGATGAAGCCCTTTGTTTGACTATTGTCAATGGGGGGTTGAGATCGTCTTTGTTCAACGTTGATAATCTCCAGTCGACCAAGTGTTGTACTCACAATTAATGTCGTTAGAGCACCACCGCAATGAATGCAAGGAGTAGGAATTGATTTGAGAGAGTTTCAGAGCTTTCGCTTAGTAGTCAGAATTTTTTAAGACCCCTTTCATTGAGAAGGGGCCTCTTATTTATAGTGAAGACCATGGGTCTCCATTGTCTCGACCTTTTAAGTGGGGGCATGGATCAAGGGTTTTAATTGTCCATTATGGTTCGTTTGAACTTGGCAATTATTTTAGACGTTGGGATGTGTGTAACGTCCCTTCAAGATTGTTTGATTTTATGACTTGATTTTGACCACGTGTTTTGACATTGTGGGCCAACTTTTGGGCCTTGGGACCCATTTCTGATGGGTTCTATAAAATATTCAACCTTTTGACAGTGGACCTGTTTAATTGGGCTAGAGGCCCAATTTTGACCATTACAATAAATAGACCTTGTGTTAAAATATGTTTCTCTAATACACTCATGGTTGTTCAATGTCAAGCTGATGTGTCAAAAATATTTATAAACACCGTCAAGGTGACTATCTACTTTCGGATGGTCCATTGAACAACTATTTTATAGGTCGACTCCAGTGCAGGTCCTGAGGTTTTGGAGGCCCCAAGATGAATATTAAAAATGTGACCCTTTGTTTAATCTTGCATCTAAATCTTATGAAATCTTGTACTTAATAATTCATATATATATATATATATATATATATATATATATATATATATTATTTTTTGAGAAAATATACAACACCTTAATCAAAGTAATTTTCATCAAGTTTATATTGCGATACATAGAAAAAACAAAACTGAAAAAAAAAAGAAGTTATAAACAAATAGATATGCATGACAGTTTGCACTCAAAGAAATAGCGTACATAAATAAGGTGAGACGAACTTGCTTAGAAAATGAAAAGGGAGGAGGCCTCCTCCTTTTTTATTTTATTTTATTTTAACTTATTTAGAATTTTAAAAAATAAATAAAAGAAAGGGTATATTTGGTAATGTTTGGGGTGTGCTTACAAAATGTAATTTTAAAAAAACTCTAAATGAGGTGTACATACAAAAAGGGATGCACATACAAATTTTCAGGGGTGCAAATAGAGCTAGTCATTTGGTTTTAATAATTCTAATGAAAATCTATATTAAGCTCAATCTTTATATAATAAATTGATTTATATATTTTTTTTTTTATTTGGGGCCCAAATTTGATATAATTATGAGTGACGATAATAGCACCCCTTAAAAACTGTATCTACACCCTTTTCGTAACCACACCCATCAAAATTTTTTAAAAATCTCTAATTTGTAAAAAATACCCTTTCTTTAATTATATTGTGTTGTATTTTTGTAAGTATACACCATCTATGACTATCATTATGTTATTTAATCAACTTTATTATTATTTCAAAAAAATAATTTGTTACCTTTAATTTTCTTACTATTTTTTTTCTTCCCTACTTATTTTCTGTTCTTGGTTTTTTCAAAATCAAACTCCATTTTTTGTTAAAAATTCATTTTAAGATTTTTTATTTTATTTTATGTTATTGGAGAACCACTTTCTGTTTGAGAGAGTTGTAGGAATGCAAGATTTGTGTTATGTCCTAATTGATGTGAAAGTAGATAGGTGTTAAATGATATTTCAAAAAAAAAAAAATATAGAGATGAAATTGAAGAACATATAATATATTTTTTAACAAGAAAGAACATATAATATTGATAAATAAATAAAAAGTCTAAAGTGTATTTGAAAGAAATAAAAAAAAATATAGATAATATAGTTAATTTAAAAATCTGTTTATATACATAATGATTTTGTTCTTCTAATAAAAAATAATTTGTCTCATAATTTTGATTCATTTTCCATACTTAGCAATCCATTTGTATTTCCTTAAAAGAGAGTGAAAATATATTTAAAAGAGAATCTAGTGTTTATTAAAATGGAAAGAGTTTTTATGATATATGTTAATATCAAACCTTTAATAGGAAAAAAAAATAGAAAATATTAAAATAGGAAACTAATTAATAATTATTGGTGGGTGTACTAACAAACAATTAGTCATCTTTGTAATTTTACTCAAGGGTATTATTGGATTTTTAAAAACATAATAATTTGGGGTTTACATACGGTTTTTAAAGGGTGCAAATATCGTCACTCTATAATTATACGAAGTTTGAAAAATAACAATAAATTCAGACCCTTTTGAGCCCTTTATTTATTAAAGTCTAAAGATGTGAGCACTAAACACAAAAAATAAAAATAAAAAATTGGCCCTTTTTGACCCTTTTTTTCTGGGCCCTGGGTGGGCGCCCCTAGTTGACTCGCCTCAGGGCCGACATTGACTCGACTCAATGTTGAAGATAAATATAAAAAAAAATTTAAGAAAGTTGTTTGACTAATAATAATAATAATAATAATAATAATAGTAAGGGTTAATTGCAATAACATATTCAACAAACCGTTATAATGATAAAATAATTATTAAATTTTTAATTTAAAAATAAAAACAAAAGAAAAATTCATATGGAGTAAAATTCTCTCTGAGATCGATGGAGGAGCAGACCTCTAGATCTGCTCTTGTTGAGAAGATCACTTGTTTGATAGAGATAGAAGACTTAAGATGGCCAGAAGAAAATGCGCTTGTCCATAGAGTGTTGTATTCGTTCAACGCCGAAACCACCCGGTGTCGCGAATCTCAGTGGCGGCAGAGAGACGGATGCCCACGAAAATGACAACTAAGATCAACGCGATGGCGAGGCTATGGAAGGGCGGGATCAAGCCAAGCGAGACCTAACGAGTTCAACGAAGAATGATGAGCAACAAATCTGCTCCTCCACAAACAGATCTACTGCAATTCACATTCACATCTAAGATTTAATTCAACTAGTGAACCATATCTCTGAGGAATGCTTTTAGTATAAGTATAGTAGGTGTTTCACTAAACACCATTAATTCAACGTAAGTGTGATTATCATCACCAAAGCAAATCATATTTGGAGGATTTCCATGAGCATAAAAGTAAGAAGAAGAACAAGAAAAGCTTTTGTTATTAAAGGTTTGATGATGATGATAATGATAGTCCAAATCAAAGACCCAAATCAACATCATCATCCAAGATTCAAGAACAGTAGCTGAGAGAAACTAATGGCAATGCCCCCTGTTCATGGTTCCCCTAAAATCCTCCATTATCCGCCGTTAAAGAACCAAACCCATATAATAAAAACCCCAAAAAAAACTTTTGTTCAAAGCTTGTTTGGTCTGTGAATGTGATAGTGTTTTTTATTTTAATTATTTAAGTTTTAATTTTAATTTGAAACGTAATGTATTGTCAAAAAAATAAAAAAATTGAAACGGAATTAATTCATTGTTATTTAATAATGGGGTTTTTACAATTTGGTCCCAATCTAATTAGGAAATGTCACTTTTTTACTTGTTAATTGATTTTTTATCAAATTGGTCCTTATATAATTAAAAATAACTCATTTCAGTTTTACTGTTAGTCAAACTAACGGTCAACTGATACAAAATAAGTTAAAAGTCCTTTTTACTCCTGTTAGATCTTGGATGAGTGGAAAGATGAGTTTATCCTCTAATTAAATAGTTTTTTTTTTTTTTTAAATAATTGATAAAAAAAAATTTTTAAATATATATTAAAAAGAATAAAAAAAAAATAGGTACATGGATCTCCACCTTCCATTTCAGATATGAACAGTGGAGATCAAATGAAAAAAAGAAAAAAAAAAAAAAAAAAAAAAAAAAAACCTTAAAATAGATTTTTTTTAAAAGCTATATTTTCTTACAAAATTTTTTTCCATTTTAAAGCTTTTATTTTCTTACATTTTCTCACTACCCAAACACCAAATTTTCAAATTTCAAAACCTAAATTCCATCAACTAAGAGTACGTTTGGGAGAACTTCTTAAGTTGATCTTTTTGCAGTGGATCTTTTTGCAGTGGATCTTTTAAAGGAAGAGCTTTTAAATGAAAGTCATTGGTTATTTGGTTGTCAATTAAGAAAACATTTTTTTTTTAATTATAGAATTACCAAAATACTCTAGTAAATATTAAATTATAGGGTTATATTGGAGATTTTAATGTTATTAAAAAAAACTCTAAAAGATCTACTTGGAAAATCATCTGATGGTGAATGTAAATCTTCTGATAACTATATTCTTTTGGTTGACAGGAAAAAGGGAAACTTCAAATGGAAAGTCACTTGTTGGGGATATGGAAAGTCTGGACATGTAAGGAATGATTGTCAAAATAAGAAGACAAGTGCAGTTAAGGGCTCCAAAGAAGGTGATTCGGCAATCGCCTCTCTTGAGTATGACGACTATAGCGATGCCCTCTAAAGGGGCATAAACATCCTCATGGCATGACCGCTAGTTGCCGTGAAAAGGATGTAGCTGATAGCGGGTCCACAATTGCGCACGGGCATTGGTTAGGAAATGATGCAAGGTGTGTGGTGGACAAAGATGTCGATGGCTGAGCGAACTCCCTGGGAACCTAACGTGAGGAGTTGTACCACAATTTTCAGTAAGGTAAATTTCGACATGTGCCGGTGAAATCTTGGGATGGTTGTTTCCTAAGTGGTTATACCTAGTGGTGGGTATGTTGATTCTCGGTAATGAGGATTGTAGCTGTGGACAAGTTTTGGGAATTCTCGCCATAAGAGAGGATTGTTGGATATGGCTTGAATTCTCCAATGGTTACCAAACACGATTTACCAATGCAAAGACTTCCTGGAGACATGAGAGCGTTTGGGAGTATGAGTTTATGTTTGAGGGAGGTTTGGAGGACGTGACGAACAGTAGAAGCGAAGAACAGTGCAAACCGCTGTCACTGTCGCTGTGGCTTTGACAGCGATGGTCATCGCTATGAATTTTCGTAGCGCAATGGAGAGCGGTCCAACTCCAGTGGATACCGCTGTGGAAAGCGTTGTGGCTTCCACAGTGATACCGAGAGTGGTAGACGATGATGTGGCGCATGAATCATGGTTTTCTAAGTGGTCAAGTTCAACACGGTTTAGGAAGCGGGTGGCCAACTGCAACTTGAATCGTAGTCAATCACAAGCATGCATTAAATCAGAAAATATTCATGGAAGAGGAAATATGTTGCTTCTAGAAGTTTTAATAGGAAAAGGATTTCTCCTTAAAGGAAGACTTGTCATAAATAGGAAATAGTATTTATGTGGAACAAGTAATTCTTTTACGTATAGGAGTAGGATTTCCTTTTAGCCTAAACTCCCTGTAATTCATATAAATAGACCATAATAACTAGGTTGTTAGTGGTGGAGCAAAATAGCAAATACTAGAGAGATCTCAAAGTGAGCATTATATGTAATTGGGTTTGGGGTATTATTTAAAAAGAGATCATGAGTGTGTGATTGTAACAATTTACTACATATTGGAACTTTCTCTTATCGTCTTGACGGCCGTGGTTTTTTCCCTGATTTGGGTTTCCACGTAAATTCTTGTGTTGTGTGTGATTGGATTTAAATTACTTCTCTTCATCTTATCTTTTCTTTGTTATTGTGTTTGTTTGTGTTCTATCCAGTAACGCTTCCGCGCGTATAGTGACATTTGTTCGCTAACATCATAAGGGTTCAACTACTATAGTCTATAGTTACAAGACTTATGGGGTTAGTCACAAATGATGTGGCCATTTGTGCACAACAAAATGATTGTTTTAAATGTGTTCGTCTTGAAAACCGATTTCACCACTTAGATGTAAAATTAGTAAAGTCGCAAGTAGGATTCGTTCCACAGGGAATTAGAGTAATAGTTGAATAAATTAACAATTCCTAAATGCAATAAAATAAAACATAAGCAATGGATGGTTGTATGGTTTGTCAAGCCATCAAACATACATGTATAATAAACCTAATAAACTAATAAAATAAGATGCTCAACAAATCTAGATAAGATATATGGAATAAACAATTAATAAAATTGCTAGGGAATTAATAGGATCGCACGTGGATTACGGGAAGTGCTTCTCAAGCTACCTTAGTGAACCAACCTCACAAATGTTAACCAATTGTTTTCTAGAATGTGTTTAGACCATTATTATGAACCCTAAACAACTTCCCACCGCAATGCCTAACTGATTAAGGAGAGGGGTCATGGCGGGATCGGTTTGTTACAATTAACGGTTTATATAATCGCGGTTGATATACCCTCCGACGATCTATCCTACTCACTATGTTCTCAATCCATCAAGGGTGTCAATCCAATCAAGATTATATAACAAATTATCCTAAACAAGAGTATAATCAACTAGTGGGCATACATGTCAATTATATAATGCATAGAATCTAATTATAAAATGAATAGAACACAAATAGAGATTAAATATATTAAAGCTTAAGAAAAACCCAATCCAAATGTTCTCACATCAAAAACCCTAGAAAGTGGGTTTAATTACACATATTACAATCAAAGGGAAGGCAAGTAAAAGATTAGGAAATCACCCTTGGGTCTCCTTTGGTAAACTTGATCATTTCCCTGCCTTTGATGCTCCTTGTGCAAAGAGTGGGTGTTAAGGATGTGTCTAGATAGGTGGAGTCAAATGGAAAGTGACTAAAGAGATATGTGGAGAAGATGGGAAGAAAGGAATGATTTGGGGAAGAAAGGAATGATTTGGGGAAGATAATCTAGATGTTGAGTTTAGGTAAGGGAGAAATGGTGGGATTAGGAATGGTAGAAAAGAGGTTTCTTGATTGTCAAGAATGGCCAAGAGTTGTCTAAAAAGGGAAAATAGTGATGAATTTATAGGATTTTCAAATTAGGTCTCGGGTGGTAAATTACCAAAACACCCCCTAGACTTTGCATATTGCCATTATGGCCCCTCTAGGGGGGCCTTCTTGCAATTTGCCACCAAAATTCAGCCAATCACCGTTGAACATAGTGATGGTCGCTACTTCTCAAATGGCGACGGATCCGGCAACGAAAGTGGTGACATCAATCAGGTGCCAAAACAACTCCATGTCGCCATGGCAACTTCGAACGAGAAGTGGCAACAATTTTCAAGGTATTGTCGCCATGAGAAGTGGCGACGAAAGTGGTGAAACTTGGAGGTTTGGGGATTGGAGATTCCATGGTGATTGGAGGTATGAAAAAGGTACGAATAGGCTGCCGTTAGCTTTGCCGTTAATTTGGGCTAGAAACTGGCCAGAGATAGGTCGAAAATGGTGGAGTTTCAGGCGGCGGCGAGCTAGGGTTTAGGGTGTTAATAGCGGTCGTTCTCGAGGAAGAAGATGAAGTTAGGTTGAAGATGGGGTGTACTCAGCATTGGGCCGGGGTGCGCGCAGCAACTTTATTTTGTCTTATATGGGGTGCGCTTAGAAGTCAGTTGGGGCACGTTTAGAGGTCCACGCCCTCCTCCAAAACACACCGTTGCATTAAGTGTGGTCTGCTTGGGGTGCGCTTAGAAATGGGCCGAGGTTCATTCAGAAGCCCACTATCCCTCCAGATGACGTGGTGCCCTTCTCTGCTTTGCGTGGTGAATTACGAACAATACCCCTGAATTCTTCTGATTTTGTGATAACTCCAAACCTTCTTCATACTTTACACTTTTACCCATATTTCTCCAATATTACTTCAACGCCCCTGAACTTTGTAAATACCTGAAAACACTTAATTTACACAATTAAATCACAGGATATTGCCCGAGAATGAAGCGAAAAGAGAAGGAAGTGAGGGCCAAAATCATCATAATTTTGTTCGATCAACAAATCATTTGAATTTCAATCAAAGTGTCTACAAAATTAAAAATTTTAAAATTTTAAAATAATTAATTCTCTTTCATAATTTTTTTTAGAAGTATTGCACTATTTTACATAAATTCAGGGCTTTTTTGGGGATCTAGATCCTCTCCTCACCTACATAATTTATTGCAACGTGTCTAATATTGCAAATCAATGAACTGGATTATTTCTATTAATTTTTATGTTTTTACTAGGGGTGTGCGGCGGATCGGATCCAATGGATTTGCCATGATCCAAGATCCAATCCGATCTGATCCAATTTTATAGCGGGATCCGATCCGATCCGATTATTATTTGATTCGATCCGATCCGATCCGATCCACTTATAAAATACTTCAATCCGATATGATCCGATGGATCGAATTAATATAAAGTCATTCGTAATATATAAAAGTTATAATCTGAAATAAATAAAATCAAATAAATTATTCAAACATTACTAATTAATTCAAATAAAATTAACATTAAAAAAAAATACATGAAATAACTTGTAAACTTTATATAATTTAAAAAGTTTATAAACATTATACATCAACTCCAAATGTAAACTTAATAAGCCGTGATGTTGATGAAGAAGAATAGAAGAAAATAATAAAAGAAGAAAAGAAGATGGTGGATTGTTGGCTGTAGAGAAATTGAGAAAGAAAACCCAAAATAGTAACATTAGAAATTGTATTTTGGTTGGACCTTTACATTAGAAAGTAGTGGATAAAATAAATTGCTTAATATAAAAATAAGGCCTAATATTTTAGGCGGATTAGCGGATTCGACGGATTTCCAAACGAAAATCCAAGATCTGATCCGATCCGATCCGATCCAATGGATTTTAGAATTTAGGATCCAATCCGATCCAATCACCTCTCTAGATCCTATCCGATCCAATGGATTGGATCCGATCCTACGGATTGGATTCGATCCTACACACCCCTAGTTTTTACTCTACCTAAAGTAGAATTAATCAAGACCATTGATTTAGGTGGGGACAAGATGAGGTGAGAAAGAGATCCAAATCATTTTTGGGGAGAGGGAAACTCGAACCAGCAACATTGTAGTGCAGATGTAAGGGGTTTATCATCGAACCAACCTCTTTTCGTTAACTCCTTTTCATAATTATCCTTGCAAACGTACATGTCATGTATAGTAGCTAAATCCGTTTCACAAAATTAGGAAGGTTAGATGATGGATTGATGGGTGATGACTATAGCTTCGAACTCGAGCTTGCTAAATGGATTAATTTTTGTATTATAAAATAAACAGATTTTTTATTATCAGTTCGTCCGGACAATAAATATCTCCTTCCTGTGCATGTATTTGTCAAAACTTCTCCATAATCTATGGTCCACATTCTTTGTCCTGATATATTTTATGTCAGAATGAACTGACAATAGAAAGACTAATAAAACAAATAATAATTAAAGGGTAGTGTTAACTCGTGCTCTAAAGGCACAAGATAACAATTAATTTACTTCTATAAATGGAAATAAAAGACATCATTTATCATTGTATTTATTATCTTATTACATAAATACTGTTTTTTATTTCTTTTTATAGAATTAAAGCAGTTGTTACACTACCCATAATTAAAATAAGTAAGTGAGACCGGTAAGTGAAGTCGGAGAAGAAATCGGGTCGGGTGCGATGGAGGTTGCATTAATGGGTGGGTCCAAAGTTCGAAGGCATTGAAATGAAATCTACCATTCAACCAGAGAAGTGACAGTGGGATTGTAAAGTCAAAGTCCTTGCCTACGGGCTACGGCTTTGGTAGTAGCCACCTTTCTTTCTTTTTCATTTTTTATTTTTTATTTTTTTTATTTTATTTTTATAATTTCTTCGTTTTCATTTTATTCACACCAATCACACCATAACTTTTTTCCGGATTATGTGACTTCGTGATACGCATTGTTATACTATAATTATTATTATGATCATGTTTTTATCGCTCACAGAAAAAATAATATCACCATTTGTGTTTATTTATGAATTAATTTACTTGAAATAATAATAATAATAATAATAACTCATTTTGTTTATTGTTTTGGTCTACTAATTTCTATGATAATATGCTTTTAGTATGTTCGAATTCCAAGCAATATGATTGGAAAAAGAAAAAAAACGACATCTTAACCCATCATAACAATAATAATAATAATAATAATAATAATAATAATAAATTTATTTGGAGGCCATATTAATATGAGATTTTTGCAAGACTATTTTTGGTAAAATGGAATTTGTCCAGACACAAAAACGCTTAATAATAATAATAAGTTTTATTTATTTTAACAAAATAACATAAGATAAATAAATATTTTGTACATGTCATCAACAATATCATAATTTATTTATTTTTTAAATAAAAACCATAAATCCTATTGGATCTTCAAATAAATTAATTACATACATATTCCTACCACATACAAATCTAACATAATATCACAATTAATTTATAATTATTGTAGTTTAAAAAAGAAGAAGAAATATTTACAATAATAAATACAAAAAATCTGACAATTATAAAGTTCAAACAAGTAAATTAAGTTTATTCTTTTATTATCAATTTATCACTTAAATTGTTCTATGGTTTAATAGTTAATCGAAGAACCGTGTCATATACCAAAAAACTAAAATCAAATTAAAAATATATATTTATTGGGTGTTGAAATAAATTTGAAAAAGTTCGTTATTAGCATTAATACTTGAATTATTTAAGAAAACAAATTAAAGTTTGACAACTCTAATTAAATGAAGAGACACGTACGTAATTGACGTAAACTTGTCAAAAACATCCATCTATAAAAGAAATGTGAGTGGAAATTCTGGTAGATTCGGTACGTAATACAGGAGAGACCCACCCAGCAGTCCCAACTTCCAGTCTTTGTTTGTTTTTTGCCACCTAATCTTTTTTTTTATCAAATTCCAATCCAAACATCATACGCACACCAAGCGACAGAACATACAACTAACATAGTCGCGGACGTACAGGATCATTACAGATCTCATCAGAACTGTCTGGTAGACCGACCAGTCAAAACCTTCTTAACCCACACAACACACATTTGCTCTCAGTCTCTGTTCTCTATACATACATATTATTATACACATTACACAAACCCTAGCTAACCACTCTCTCTCTCTCTCTCTCTCTAAAGAATTATTATTATTTTTTATATCTTCAATCGAAGCTAACGACCCTTCAATTGTTTGGCTCAAATCTAACCAAGTAATCATTTCTTGGGCAACTCATCAAATCATCTTCTCAAAGTCATCATCTACTCCTTTGTTTCTTTTTCTTTTTTAATTTCACAATTCACAACTAAACTGCAGGTCTCTTCTCTTCTTTATTTCCTTAAAGGCTGTACTCCAGCTAACTTCCCTTCCATTTTCAGTTTGGTTTAAAGGGTTTGATTTGTAGCTCAGAAGTCAGATCTTTTTGCTGCTTTCTGTCTATATAGAAACTCCCAACTCTCTATTTTTTTTCTTTTTTCTTTTTTCTTTCTTCTTTTTCTTTTTAAATCTTTTTACTATATTTTTTCTAATATCCACTGAAATTTGGAAGTGAGAATTGAACCCCAAGTTAGTAAAGAAGATCTACCGGTGAATACAGTTTCGAAACAATGGCTGCGCCGCCGAGTAGCCGGCTTCAAAGTATGCTGCAGGAGGCGGTGCAATCAGTTCAGTGGACTTACAGTCTCTTTTGGCAAATCTGTCCACAACAAGGGTAATTTAATTTTTCTAACTAAAACGTTCTTCATATACATGGGAGATTAATTAGCAAAAGTTACAATTGAAATATTTGAATGACAAATGACTCGATTAATTAATTATTATCGATGTGGTTTGATCAGGATCCTAATATGGGGAGATGGGTATTATAATGGAGCAATTAAGACAAGGAAAACAGTGCAACCAATGGAGGTGAGTGCGGAGGAAGCGTCTCTGCAAAGAAGCCAGCAGCTTAGAGAGCTTTACGAGTCATTGTCGGCAGGAGAGACGAACCAGCCAGCAAGGAGGCCTTGTGCTTCGTTGTCGCCGGAGGACTTAACGGAGTCGGAGTGGTTCTATTTGATGTGTGTGTCCTTCTCTTTCCCACCTGGCCTCGGGTGAGTTCACTACTTGATCTCCTTTAATTAATTACTAGATTACTAGCTTTCTTCACCTCCTACCCAATAGATTTTTCTTTAAATCTTTTTCCTTATTTTCCCATTCTTGATGTAACTTGTTTTCCTTAACTTGAATGTAAAATTCTAATTATAGTGTAGCTCAGTGCATGATTCTGCGAGTGAAAGTAGTAAAAGTTATAGTGTGAATGATCTCTTTAGTTTTTACACTCCTTGTCACGTAGGTCAAAACACACACACACACATATATATATATAAAAACAAAAAACTTACGAGAAAATTCAAAATTTCCATTCCAAGATACTAGGACATTTATTATAGTAAGCTCACAATTCAATACTTTCCTTGTTGTCATTACAAAATAAATGGAGAGCTAGCATTACTCCATTTCCTGAGTCTCTGTAAGAAAATGGGGGGCCGTTTGCCTGTGTGGAAAGCAATTAAGTACTCACAGAACAGTAAAAATTAGACTGTTAGGATCTTTGTGGTATATAGATTGCACGACAGATTCTTTCTACTAGATTGCAAAACCATCCCCATGTCTGCTTAATTAGTAGTGACTAGTGAGTGACCACGTCTTATATAAATATATGTTTTCTGTGAGAAAAAGGCTAGCTGACCATCTCCACCGCTTGCAATCATTGTTTATAGTGGAGGTGGAAATTGATGTTGCCTATACAATACAATACAATGAGTTAGGTGAGAGTCAATTAATGTGCCTTCTTCTTCTTCCCGTAGTCTCATCAAGAGCTTTTAGGATTCTGAAGTGAATGACAGTCCAATTACATTGCTTCAATTTGCCTTAGGAGAAATTCAATGTTGAAAACTACGTAAGAGACAGTCAGGGAATATATTTTAGTGATAAGAGCTGAGTAATAAATTGGATTGCAATGGAAGCTGAATATGCTTTGGAAAAAGTGACAAACAAATAAGATAAAACCAGCTTTGAATTTAAAACACCTAAAGAAGCTTGCCCCTACTGTACTTCTTATATATCTCTTTTATCTCTCTCCTTGCATGAAAAAGCCTAGATGAATAATTGCTGCCTTTCGTTTTCGTTTTCAATTATTAGTACTTGGGTAGCTGTTAATTTATGGGTTATGATCAGCGCACCATCTGTTTAAATGTCATCAATCACGGAGAGTTGCCTAATAATAAATGCATTGATGATTACAAACTTTAGCAATGATAGGTTTATTTTGGGTAAAAGTGGTTATTTTGTTTGGGGTGATCGATCATCCTCCTAAGTATTGACTTGAAATTACAAAAGATATGTATTGATCTCTCTTTAATTTCTTCTAGATATTAATATAAAATATAAATATATGAGTAAATTGTTATAGCGACATGTTAGTAAAGAAAAACTAAATGTGAAATGTGAAATGTGAATGTGTTAATTAGGTTACCTGGAAAGGCATACACAAGGCGGCAACATGTATGGCTTACAGGAGCGAACGAGGTTGACAGCAAAACCTTCTCTAGAGCAATTCTTGCCAAGGTGAATTAATTTAATACATTCAAATTCATCATCTTCCACTGTACTTTAATTTTACTCATATGATCAAATTAGTCCCAAATCAAATGAATTCATTGAGTTTGGTATCTGTATACGTCGCCAATACAACAAAAAAAGAAAAAAAGCTTACAACTTTAACAGTACTTTTCTCAGTGAAGTAGCTGGGGAATATAATTGTCTTTACATTTTGGCCTCCATGTATTATGTTACTAACTAGATTCTCCCACGTGTTCTCCACATGAACAAACAATTTCTCTCTCCGTTGATTTGCATGCACCAGAGTGCTCGTATACAGGTAAATCTTCATTCATGTACTCTTTTCTGCTAATTAATTTTTTTAGTTTATATTTAAACAGCTATTTTATTTGATCTATTAATCAATCATGCAGACTGTGGTATGCATTCCTCTTCTAGACGGCGTCGTTGAATTGGGCTCAACAGAGAGGGTACATAATTAATTAATCAAAATTCTTTTTCAATCGGATTCAAATCAGTTGTACAAAAATGGTGTCTCAATTTGTGTCTAACAAACTAAATTAGAACATGTGTCTATAGAAGAAGTTGAAAAAATATATATATATATTAAAGGTAGGCACATATCCCAATTTGATTGGTTATACACAAATTGAGACATCATTTTTGGACAACTTATTTGAGTCCTTTTCGGTCGTTATATGTGTTTTATAATTTATTAATATTTTCTATTCGTTTTTAATATGTATTTATTATAGATACAAGAGGACCTTGGATTGGTCCAACAAATCAAGAGCTTCTTCACAGACCAACACCACCCAAACCCTCAACCACCAAAACCAGCTCTCTCCGAGCACTCCACCTCCAATCCCGCCACGTCATCTGACCACCGCCGCTTCCATTCACCTCCAATTCCGGCCATGTACGCTGCTGTTGACCCACCAGCCAACCCCAATCAAGAAGACGAAGATGACGAAGAAGAGGAGGAAGAGGAAGAAGAAGAAGAAGACGAAGAGGAGGAGCAAGAGTCCGACTCTGAAGCCGAAACGGGTCGCAACAGAAACCAAGCCGCCTCTCAAAACCCTCAAGTCGTGGCTCCACCCATGGCTGAACCGAGTGAGCTCATGCAGCTGGAGATGTCTGAGGATATCCGAGTTGGATCCCCCGACGATGCGTCGAATAATTTGGACTCAGATTTTCATATGCTAGCCGTGAGCCAAGCCGTGAACCCGGGTGATCAACAGCGGCGCTCTGACTCGTTCAGAGCTGAGTCGAGTCGAAGGTGGCCGATGCTACAAGAGCCATTGACCGGTAGTGGTCCTCCACCACCACCTCCTTCAGCTTCAGGTAATGCCAGTTGGATTTTTCTATATATCCTAGATTTGACACGTCATATTATATCATGATTGATTGCTGGTGGGCCACACTGATCACCATATGAAATTATGAATATATAATGATGTTCATTGATGATCATCAGACCCTTGAATGGTTGTGCATGTCCATGACTCCACGCAGGGCATGCACATGGGTTGAATTTTTTTTCGTAAGTCTGCAACAAAATGTACCGATAAATTTTACAATGCGGTCCGAATCCCAAACAACATGTGCATGACTTGCTTGGTGTAAAAGAAAGAGATATGATTCGTTGGTTGACTACTTGGTCATCAGCGGTCCCCATAAAAAAATAAAAATAATAAAAAAACTCTTTGCTTTTTCAACAAAACAAAACCATGCTAGTATGTTACTTAATCAAACTAGTGGGTGGCCCTTGCTAACTAACCACTCCAAAATTCAATATTATAATTGACCCCTCGAAAATCTTACTCTTAACGCTAATTGATTTAATTAATTAATCACTAATTAATGTTACTGTTTTTGTAGGACAACTTGGAATGGAAGAATTGACACAAGAAGACACTCACTACTCCCAAACCGTGTCAACCATTATCCAAAAGCAGACAACACGGTGGGCCGAATCATCGTCTACCGGCTACGTCACGTACTCAACCCAATCAGCGTTTGCCAAGTGGACAAACCGGTCGGACCTCCACCTCCAGATTCCCGTGGAAGGTACGTCTCAGTGGCTCCTGAAGTACATTTTGTTCAGCGTACCTTTTCTACACAGCAAATACCGTGATGAAAACTCCCCCAAGTCACGTGACGCCAGCACCGCCGACGCGGCCTCCAAGTTCCGTAAAGGGACCCCACAAGACGAGCTGAGTGCCAACCACGTGCTGGCGGAGCGCCGCCGCCGCGAGAAGCTAAACGAGAGGTTCATCATTTTAAGGTCATTAGTCCCCTTCGTCACTAAAATGGACAAGGCCTCCATATTGGGTGACACTATCGAGTACGTCAAACAGTTGCGTAAAAAGATTCAGGATCTAGAGACACGTAACAAGCAGATGGAGACCGATCAACGGTCAAGATTGTCGGATTCTCCAAGGACTAGTAGTGGTTTGAAAGAGCAGAGAAGTGGGTTGACTGTTTTGGACCGGGCGCGGGTGGGTCCTGCACCCGGGTCTGATAAGAGGAAGATGAGGATAGTGGAGACAAGTGGCGGCGTTGCAAAGCCTAAGACGGTGGAGTCACCGCCACTGCCACCACCATTAACGACAGCAACGACGGCGACAACAACAGCTAGTACGGTACAGGTGTCGATCATCGAGAGTGATGCGTTGGTGGAGCTGCAATGTGGGTATAGAGAAGGGTTGTTGCTTGATATCATGCAAATGCTAAGGGAGCTTCTGATTGAAGTCACAGCAGTTCAATCTTCTCTAAATAATGGAGCTTTTGTAGCTCAGCTAAGGGCCAAGGTATGTTCTATTTTTGTTGTTGCAACAAAACACTTTCATGTGATATATAGTTTGAAAAGCTAACCCGGTTTGGTCTGGTTTTCAGGTGAAAGATAATGTAAATGGGAAAAAAGCAAGCATTGTGGAAGTCAAGAGAGCAATACATCAACTGATACCCCAACAATACTGACTCTTAAATATTTGGTAGACAGATTTTGGACATAATTGTGATAATTAGTTATGACTAGTAGTACGATTAGTATGTTCTCATCAATCAAGTAGCCATGGCACAAGTGTAATCTAACAAACTGTGTCAGGTAATTTGCATAAAACTGTAATCAAATAATTGAGTGAAATTTCTTCCAGTCAAAAATAAATATCAAGCTCAAGAAAGCATGCCAACCCAAAAAAGATTTCACAACTCACGAGTATTGACTTTGAAACATGTTGGCCCGAAATGTATCCTAGTAAAGCTCAATGTTTCAATGGGGAAAAGTCTGTACAAGACTTCAAAATTTGTAGCTCCACAATGAATCTCAAGAAAATATTATCTGGGTAAATTCCCAGCAACTTCCACCGATTAGTATTTTGACCATTGAAAATGAACTGCTCATCACATCGCATCATCAAAATTTAATCACTTGAAACTATCCAGATCCTTTGCTTGCGATTGGAGATTGGAAATACAATTGATACAGAGACCATTTGTTTCAAAGACATAATCAGTACAACATTTCGTTTATACTGCCGTCATTGCTCATCTTCTCTAAGTCTTCTTGTGACAACAGAGTTTTTCTACCACTGCTGCCGGATTTATCATAAGGTTGAGCCATTTTTCGCAGGAACTGCAACCAGAGATTATGAAAAGGTGAATAGACTAGCATAGTATGACAAATTGTTAGTATGACCATTTTAGCAAACAACATTGCACACCTCTCTTGCTATATGCAGAGCCATGTCAGTGCTCAAATTCAGGTGTGCATCACGAAGATGTGACAGTATCCAGCCAGGCAACTTTGAACGCTTGTCATGACGACTATACCTGGGAAATTTAAGTCAAAATAATTCGTAACGAATTAGGAGCTCCAAACTCAAATTATTATTCTGAATTAAGATCACTAGCTTCATTTGGCTAACAATATGTTAAAATACACCGAAATATAAGAGAAGTATTCTAAAGTCATGCTGATAATATCATTATTAAGTAATATCTATCCAACCTGGTGTTGGTTTTCGTGAGCCCTTATTGAACAAAATAAAGAACCGTGAATTAAGAAAAAAAAATATTGCTTGAAAATTTACTTCATGATGTAACTTAGTCAAACCTATTAATTCTATCATTAAAAATTTATTATTTGAAACCATTTACTTCTACAATAACCATTTGCTTCAGATCAGCAAAAGCAGCTCATGTAAGTACGAATTGAGATATAAACAAGAGTTACCGCTCACCATTCTTAGATTTTTTAAATGATTTTTCTTAAAATCCAAACAACTAATCAGGAATATGGAGGAATCACCAAAAGACAAAGTTTCAGCCTTGAATTTGGGACTCTGGAAATTTTAATAAATTAGATGAGTAGATGGGCATACCTTTTGTCAGCAAATATCATCATCCCATAATCAGCCTTTGACCGGATCACTCGTCCCACACACTGAGCTGCTTGTCTCTGACTCAACAATCAATGAAGTTTATAATATCAGTGAAAGACATAAAAACCAACCAGTCAACCACATTGCCAAACTGATGCATGTTGCTCAGTGAGAAAATGACAGAGAAATCATACCAGGGCATCAAAAGTTAGGAAATCGCCTTCCTTTATCTGAAATGTGTCTCGTAAGTATTCCAACCGTGCAAGCAAGATTCTGCAACACATAATAATCTCATCTAACCATATATCCAGCAACAAATAATCTCTACAATGAATAATTTTTTTCTTTTTTCGCATCCACTGTTAAAACTCAGTGTTGAATGCATTCAATAGCTGCCGGGGTAGAGAGTATTTTCTATTTATCTAAACTCTTCATGAACAGTTAAGATCCACATTTTAGCAAAGGTACTGCAAACAGCTGGTGTCTACAATAAATCTTTAAGTACATCCTAAAGTAAAAGTTGCAAAGCTACAGATGATAAATTTTGATAGAGCATCTTTATCTAAAATGTGTAAGCATAGGCACTATGTAATGAAGCTCACTTGCTTAATGTGTACTGGAAAGGAACACCAAACATGATAACTAGTCTGCCATAATGTCGATCAAAATCTATGCCTTCGGCTACTTTGCCCCTGCAATGTACATAGAAACATCCATTGCCATCCCATCAGAGCATGATCATTTACAAGTTACAAAAAACAAGCCTTTCTATGACAACTGCAAAAGAATTGGGAAAAGGAAATTTCCTTTTTGACTCCCTGAAATGATAAATGCAGATCATATCAATTAATGCAGTCCATACCACATCATGCAAAAATTACCACAAGAAAAATCATGGTTTGACAATTGACATGGCAACAGGACAAATCCTATTCATAAAAAATGTATAAGTTCTGAGTCACTTTATTGAGCAAAGCGCAGTCGAGGACACAAATTTTTGGAGTGTGCAGTAGAAAATTCATTAAGTCACTACTTCTATAAATTTATATTAAAAAGTTAATAAAAAATTAACATTTTCCAATTTTTAACAAGGGAGAGAAATTTACTTCAAGATTGATTAATCTTAGTAACAGAAAAACAATTTTACCAACACTCATTCTTCTTAAACTATATATAAAGACCTTTATTAAGATCACTAACTTGAAACATATTCGGCGACAATGTAAAAAGAAATCAAATAGCCATTCTATTATATCCTCAACTACTGTCGTTTCAAGTTTGACAAACAATTATAATTCAATTCAATTGCATACTCTACTACAAAGTTCAAAATCATATTAAGAAGTCAACATGTTCATACCTGGCAACAGAGAAAAAGACGGCACCTCTCCCACAATCACAAGCCTTTCGATAGTTATCAAGAGCCAATGTAGTTTCTACCACATCCTGTGTCTCAATGAACACAAGCTTATGTTGCATTATTTCCTGTAGCAAGAATGGCATTAGTTAGTACTCTAGAGACTGGAGATACACATCACTTATTGACTAAAATAAAATTCTATTATTCTGTCAAACTACCATAACAGGTCAAAACAGAGAAAAATAGAAAAAGGAGGCCAAAATGTTGATGAAGAACTGATAAAAGAAGACCACAGATATTTTTACCTTTAGAATTCCACTGTCATTCCAAGTAGCAATTATCTCATCCATGTATGAGTAACTAACAAAAAAACATACAATGCCATCTGGAACAATAGAGACCATTTCTACCAAGAGTTTCCCGTAATTCCTTGCAACACCAGGATCACTTCTCATATCAAATTTGGTACTCACTGGAAGTTGATCACTGGAATAAAAAGACATAGGGAGTTAAATAGTTAATAACAAAACAAACAATTAGATCACCCAGCTAATATTCCAAGAATAGAGACTAAATTTAGCTCTGAATAACGTATTATGAAAAAGACAGATTTAAGTTGAACCTTATACCTTCCACGAGTGAGAACCATAGGGCATATGCAATCTCTTGTCAAGGAAATTTTAAAACTGCGACTGACAACCGGGTGAAAATTAAGAAGACGAGGGTAGAGATCAATAGGGCTTAGAGTTCCTGATGTAATCACAACTGACTGGAACCGATCAAATACAGGCTTTATGGCAAGAGAAGCGTCATGACAACTAAGCTGTAATGCCAAACATATTAAAAAATACAAGATAAATAAGGATCTAAATATAAAGATAATGGATAAAAAGCATTGTAAGTAATATAGAAAACAAAATGTATATATACAATGCCTTTACCGCAAAAGCAATAAAATTAGATCTGCCAGTGGCAGACAGGGATTAATTGGGCAAAAGGAGATGGGAGATAGGAAGCAATTGGTATGGTTCACCAAATAGATGACAGAAAATCAATTTAGAATAACGAAAAACATAATGATCCCATCATCAGTCTACTAGTTTAGAAGCTGGGAAAGAGTAGACACAACACTAAGTGGTCTTAAGAATATAAAATCAAAACATAGATTTTACTGGAGGCAATCCTTGGAATCCATTAGCGAACATAACAAAAATATGCCAATAGATCACTTGTTTTTGAAGATGAAAGTATTTGTTAAACAAAAAATATCTACAAATTTTACCTGCAGTACAGGGTCAGGAATATGTGGCATTCTCTCATCAAAAGGTTCGATTATAATCGAAAACCCACGAGTGTATGTCCCCACAAGTGTTGCAAAGTCACATATAGTCTGGATGTGTAGGAAGTCATCTGTGTCAGTTATTTCTAGCGTCATCATGAGGGAGTGCAGGCGATCATAACAAAATTTCAGTGTTTTCTGGTCAATTCCAGCATGTGCATTTATAGAGGCAACAAAGTTTACAGGGCCTTCCTTCTCAACATTATCGGTGTCCAGGCGCCCTCTTAAATACAGGACCAGTCTATGTAAAACATGCACAAAATGCTCAGCTCGGCGAATATTTCCAGGCACAGCCTCCTTTAGAATATCATCAGGCAATGCAGGGTTTGAAAGCCAGGCATCCGCGACTGGATACAGAAAAGAAAGTACAATGAAGGACAATTGAAGAGATTATCTAACAAAATGCAAGTTTATTCAGAATCAAAAATATGTGCAAGATACATACTAGGTAGATTTCCTCTTAGTGCTAAACCCTCAACAAGCCGAGCGTATTCAGCACGTAATCTACCCGCATCAGTGGTCTTGAACCTTCCTACCATATCAAACATTTAAAGAACAGATATATAAAACTGTACTTCAAGAAATTCGAAAATAAATCACTCATCAGAAAATGGTCCAGTCAATTTTTTTTTTTTTTTTTTAAGTGTAGATAACTTCGATCAAAGGCAATGCATTCCTTAGCGTGAGCCAAATGTTAAAGGGTTGAGCCTCACAAATACCATTGTTTCAATTCAAGTAAGCTCATATCTTGACTTGTGTGCACACATGTGTGTCTGAGGATGAAAATAAAGGTTATATTATTCTGAATATTATAAAATATGTATGATTCAATTGTCATAAAAAAAACCTATAAGTGCAAGAAATTCTGCAGATAAAATCAGACTACAGTGTAAGCTGGGGGGTCCAATTTCCTCAATCTACCAACGAACCTTTCATTTTAGCAATACACACAAATTCTGGACTAGAGTGTAATAAAATATATATTAGTGATCTAGAAAACTCAAAATTAGGGTGAAGACGTATAAGTAATCGTACCTTTCAATCTCCTGATTTATCCTATTAAGATTTCTTGTGGCCCCTTCCAATGTCTGCCTCCGCACGCTAACACTAAGTGCTTCAATGCACACATTATCAATATTATGTGCCTCATCAAATACTACAACAGACTCCTTCTGCATTTCCTTCGATATAATCCCTGCCACCTTGGGATCAAGTAAGTACTGATAACTGTAAACTACCACGTTCGCAAATTGCACCATGTGCCTCGCCAAGAAATATGGGCACCAACCTTTCTGCTTCCCAAATGCTCTCAAATCCTTCAACCGTAGAAACCAAGTTAAATTTTGGCAATTACTCAACATCCAAATAACTCGAATTCACAAACTAGTATAACTAAAAACTATGACTGAGTAAGTAGGAGAAGTATATAACCATTAAAACACATGAGAGAAATCAAATTTTGTTAAATTCATGATAAATCCAAAGTGGATCACTAGTAGCTGCCCCATGTTGTTTCTCAGTAATCCATATAAATCAATAAATCATAAAATTGCAATCAAAATCAAAACAAGGTACCTGCAATGTATAAACTCCAGGAGGCAAAAGCGCCTCGGAAGCGGCCTTCTCATAATTCTCAAAGAAGTCACAAGTTTCGACATTGGGATTTTCAGCAGCCAAAGCACGAACCCAGCTGGCAGTCCGTTTCCGACAGGCGGCATCGACAGAGTCCCGATTCTCTGCAGCCAAAACCATAGAATTGACACAAAGATTCTTTCTAGAAGATAAGCCGATGGCGAGAATCTTGGCGGCGGGGCCCAGATGGAGGGTCTGGTAGTTGTGCAACAGCTTCAATTCGGCCAAAGTCTTCTCCATCTCATGAACGGTACGGGTGCAGTAGATGAGCTTGACAGAGTTCAGAGGCTTGGAGAGAGCGTAGCTGGTGATGAGAGAGAGGAGAGCGATGGTCTTGCCTGTCCCCGTAGGCATCTCCAAAAGGCAGTGACCTTTGGCATCCAGGGCTCGCTTCAGTTCCACCATGTACGAGTATTGTTCTGGGTAGATGTTGTCATATGGAAAATACACTGTCACGTCTTCTACTTTGAAGATCATGCTTCCTGTCTCTCAACTCAATTCAACAACACACTTTTGAGGGATTTTGTTGTTTTAAGCAGCTGATGAGCTCACTTCACTTCCTTCACCATCTCCGTCTCTGTCTCCCTGTAGAACAAAACTCTTGTTTTATAATTCAGGCCCACGTTCTCTTGACCAAGCCCATTTATGTATTACCAAAACCATAGGGAAATTATCAAAATCCTCCAGTAGTTTGATATATTCTCCAACACTACCCCTCTAATTTCATTAATAGGCAAAATTCCGGTTGTAGTTTTGGTTAATAGCCAAAAATGCACCTTCTGTTTGTTATCATCTGCCCCTCCCTCTCTCTTCTCCCCATTTGTTGGGTGGTGTTGGGTGTGTGATTTCTCCCTAAAATGGACTGTGAAGATCATCTTTTTATAAAAAATAAAAAATTATATATTTGAATATTTTTTACAATTTTTATTGAATGGTAAAATAGTCTTTTGATTTGTCTCAAATTGTGAGGAGATCCTCCATTTGTCTATTCTAATTCAGCCATGAAAAATCTAAATTGCAAATTGTGAGAAGACCCTCCATTTGTCTATTCTAATTCAGCCATGGAAAATTCTAATATGGTGCCCAAATTTTGGCTAGAGAAAGTACATGAGATTGAGATAATACATATGGTAGATCTACAGCAGAGATCGAGCATATAATGTTTCTTTAGTGATAGAAGTTGACAAAATGTGTTTGTACTTTGTAGTTGTTTATGAACTAACACATCCTATCTTGCAGTTTTGTTCTTAAAATTTCACATAAAACAATTACATTCAATCAGCCAGAAAAATGTGACTGACTAAATCCTATTTACAATGACAGAAGATCAACTAATTTACTCTTCTACTGGTGTCTTGAATGCTATGCCCTTGATTACATGTCGACATTGGTACCTGCAACACACATGAGATATATCAATTCACGCATTATGCAATATAGTAAAAGGAAAGAAAAGCAAATTATCATTTTGTTCCAAGTTTGTATATTGATGAAATGCAAAGCAGAGAAAATGCAAGTCTTGCAATTGCAGAATATTGCTGTAAAAATTAGTCAAGCAGCATCCACAAGAATCATCCTGCTGGCTAGTAGTAATAGGGCAACAATAAGGATTTTGTTGGAAGAATCTTATTTCCTGGCCATCAAAATCTAGTTTGACTGTAGGACCATTTGGTAGTAACCGCTTTTAACAATCTTCGAATTAAAGGATACTTTGCTGAAAACTCTTAACATAGCAACAAAATTTATGCTCAGAACTCAAAACTAACTGAATTACAAAGCAAACTGGTCTTCTAACAAGACTATAGCAGAAAAATTAAAGTGTGGTAGTGGTAGGTAGATGCATATGATATGAGATTTCATTACTATAACATTTTGGACTTGCATACCAGATCAATTCATCTGAAATAGAATGTGTCAAACTGGTGGAACTGCAGATTTGAGAAGCATGATCAGGAGCAACCATTTCCCTATCTTGTGTTTTGCACTTAAACCGTATTTTGTAAGGCACAATCTGTAATAAAATTGCATCTCAAAGTGTCATGAATTAAAGAAGTGGCATTGGAACATAAGTATGTATTGAAATTCAATCTGTTCATGTACAAGGAAGCTAGAAAGCATAAGCTTTTATGGCCAGCAGTTCAAGAAGCAAGAACATTGAACAAGAAAAAAAAAATCATATACTGAAACAGGGACCTTTTACGACAAGCTATGCAAATTGGAAAGTAATTCGCTTGGTGATGTTACAGTCAGATGGTCAACATGCACACAAACCAACATACATGTGTCCATGTAAAGTTTTTCTGTCCATGATAATGTTACCATCAACAAGTTGGTCTCAAGCAATAACATCAACCTCAAAATATTCTAATCCTTTTAAAACCTAAAAACACAGCACGAATGCACAAAGATTGGGATCGTGCACATGAACTGCAAATGCAATCATCTATAATGTTATCTAAGCCAAGCAGGAACTGTTGCCTATCACATATCTACAATCATTAACTCCATTCCACCAGAATATATTTTCATGAGGATACAACATGTAATTTGATATACAATGACAAAGAAAAGTGGCATAAATATGACTCTTACTAAGACTTGTCTACAATGTTCATCTATGAACTATGATTGTTGGAATCAAGTGTAGTACCAGTACCAGATACCCCCTCTAGAGGCTCAGATTGTCTAAGAGATTCAGTAGACTACCACTTTAATATGTATGTAGCTTACTGTTACCTTTTTGCTGTATCTGAAATCACGTTTGGGAAGAAAATGCAGAGGCATATTCAAAGAAGAGGGAGCTTTGACCAACAGAAACAGCTTAGTAGGCCCTAAAAGAGACAGATAGAATTTTCAGGTTTCACCAAAAGAAAGTAAATTGACAAGAGTTTCTCAACTAATCACCTGGATAGGAACCAGAACCAGCACCCTTTGAGACCAGATCCCGGATAGCCTGTTGACATATATACAAATATATAAGATACAAGTCCAAAATAATTAAAGTTGACATGGAAGTAGGAGTTAATTGATTCAACCTTTCGTGAAAGCACTTCTGCAGACTTGCTCTTAGCAAAATCACCTGAGCATCTTGGTACAAACTTTCCATGTGAAAAATACAATTCATAAACGTGCTGTGGTCGTAATGGACTACCTCCAAGAATCAAAACAACTTGCTGAATGTTACAAATCTCACTAAATATTAGTTGCAGCATAGTTTCCAGACTCGAAACTGTTTTCATTAACTTGTCGAATCTTCTAATACCGTGCTTGACCTCTCTCATTCTGCTGATGTGCTTCCTTCGGGTGGATCCCTTTATTTCATTTTGAGTTAGACCCGTCTCCTGTAACCGAAAATTCTTAGGGTGCTGCAGAAAACAAGCCAAAAATGGTAGAATGCAAGTTCACCTTATCAAAGCTTACATACCAACTCCTTATACTCCGTTTGAAGCGCTTCAAATTCAAGGCAAAGATCCTGCAAAATGCTGCATAAAAACGAAAATGATTGTACAAGTCACTGCCAATTTGTATATAACCAAATTCACCGCTTCAAATTAGGTCAAATCAGATACAATCCCGACTAATTAGACTAGAATCAAGTAATTGATGCTATTTAAGTCGTTCAATTAGAAGTTTATATGTGCTCATGAATCCTGATGTAATTCAATTGTTCCAATCAGACATCAAAGAAATCAATTTATCAAGACAGATTGAATGTATATGAAATTGTAGCAAAAATGGTTGGAAATGAGAGGAGAGAAGGGGAGGGACTCACGAAGGGATTTGCTGGTGCATATAGAGAACAAATCCGACGACGTTTTTGATGACGTGGAAGATGGCAGAGCTGTCCAAGGATTCTGATGTCGTCTCTATCTCGGTGATGGATTCCATCTCTGAACTTCCTTGTCCTTCTTCCATCAATTCCATTTCTTTACACACTGAAATTTTGAAGTTTTGAACCCAAGTTCGGGCGGGATGGAAAATTTACGAAGTTAAGAGTTCCAAACCAAATTAATACCGAACTCAAGGGGTTTACTGAAAACATTGCTTTCAATGGGTGATTATGCAAATTTTGGATATATATTTGCTCGGGCTTAGCTATTTTTATTTTTATTTTTGGCTAATTGGCAAGAATATCCCCTGAACTATACCCGAATTGATAATGTACCCCCTATACTTTTTTTTTCGGCAGTATACCCCCTGAACTATCATAAATTTGCAATAGCCAACGGTACCCTAATTCTGTCTAGGGCAAATTACACTAAGTTCCCCTGATTATTTATATAATTGCATTAAACCTGAAAAATATAATAATATGACACGAATACCCTCAAACCAATTTTTTTTTTTAAATTAAATTTAAAATTGAAATAATGGTTAAATAATAATAAAATTTAGAATTTTATTATAAAGACAATTAAATAAATATAGAAATGAAAAAATTAAATTGATTTAACAATTATTTAAATTATCTTTTTTTTTTAAATATCCCTAAATATAAAACCCAGATAAATATTTAAATTATTTAAGAAAAATAAAAATAATGGTTAAATAATAATACAATTCCCTTCCAAAAAATAATAATAATACAATTATGATTTTTTTTTTTATAAAGAAAATAAAATCTTTAAAAAAAATTAAAACATCTTTAAAATTTCTACCATCCATCTCAGAGATGGACGGTGGAGAAATATTTATTAAAATAAATTTAAATAAAAAAAGCATTTTTTTAAATAGACTGATTGATCTCAATTACAAAATAATAATAATAATAATAATAATAATAATAATAATAAGCTTCTCCATTAATGAAGATATGAAGATCCATCAATGTTCTTTTTTTTTTTAATTAGATTTCGTTTATTGGTTTTTGAATTGTGTTTTTTAAATTAATTTTTTAACTTAATGAACATAGTGAAGAGAAATCCTTAAAATAAAAAATTTCAAATAAATATTTTTAAATGAACATCGATCCATCTAATTAAATGAACATCTATTTCTCCATCCAATTCTTAAAAATTTCTCTTCTCTAAAGAAATAAAAATATTTAAATTTACAACACCTAGAAACCAAAAATTAAAAATTTTAATTTTTAATTCTTCTATATGTGTTTTTAATTGGATCAATGTTCAATTTTTTAAAATTTGTATTTGTATTATTATTATTATTATTTTGTGTAATTCAGATAAATCAATCTATTAAAAAAAAAAAAAAAGATAAATCAATCTATTTAAAAGAAAAATATTTTTTTTATTTGAATTTGTTTTAATAAATATTTCTCTACCATCCATCTATGAGATGAATGGTAGAGATTTTAAAGATGTTTTAATTTTTTAAAGATTTTATTTTATTTATAAAAAAAAATCATAATTGTATTATTATTATTTTTTGAAAGGGAATTGTATTATTATTTAACCATTATTTTTATTTTTCTTAAATAATTTAAATATTTATCTGGGTTTTATATTTAGGGATATTTAAATAAAAAGATAATTTAAATAATTGTTATATCAATTTAATTTTTCCATTTCTCTATTTATTTAATTGCCTATATAATAAAATTCAGAATTTAATTATTATTTAACCATTATTTCAATTTTAAATTTAATAAAAAAAAAAATTGGTCAAAGGGGTATTCGTGTCATATTATTATATTTTTCCGGTTTAATGCAATTTTATAAATAATCAGGGGACCTTAGTGTAATTTTCCCTTGACGAAATTAGGGTTCCGTTAGGTTTCCGTTGGCTATTGCAAATTTATGATAGTTCAGGGGGTTTACTGTTGAAAAAAAAAATATAAGGGGTACATTGTCAATTCGGGTATAGTTCAGGTGGTATTCTTGCCAATTAGCCTTTATTTTTAGATTGCTCGGGGTTTTCTAATTTATTTTTCTTTTTATTTTTTAAAGATGGAACTTCGGCTTTTGCTATTCTATTTTTGAACTATTACAATATTTCGTTATTAGAGGAGAAAGCATAATAAGCCACAACCTCTTGGATGTATGTATATAGGGATGGCAAAATTATCCACGAATACGGATATCCGTAAAAATCCGCTCCATTTAAAATATGGATGGATACTATTATTTTGGGGGCGGAGCGGGGATGGATGTCATCCTAATATCCATTTTATTTTCGGGCATGGGAATGGATATCGTCTATAGATATCCATCCTCATCCGGATCCACTATAGATTTTTATATTTTAAAAATATATTATGTAATTATTAATTCTAATAACATAAATTATTATTAATCTTTATATTTGAACTTTATTGGATGTATTTGTTTCTCTTTAAATAGGATAAAATGTACTGTTACATATGTTAGTTATATTTTTCTCTTGTAAACTATATAAATTTAAAGTTTTTTCGTCGGATACGGATATAAACATAGTGGGGATGGATCTCTCTATTTTAATTAGCGGATTATCCGAATCCGCCCCGTTCACTTAGAAATGGGGATAGAGATATATATCTCAAACGGATACAGAGATGGATATTGAGGTATCCATACCCAATCTGATCCATTGTCATCCCTATATGTATGAAAGGTTTACCGTTGAACCAACCTTATCTTATTTCAGACTTTATTATTGCTGGTAATAAAGTAATAAACAATGGATTCAGTTACTATACATGAATTGCATAGTTACCGGGTAGTTATATGAAAGAAAGTTAGTTACTTGTTGTTTTAATTTTTTTTAATTTTAAAATCCTTAATTTTTATAAACCATGAGATTTAAATCCAAAGACTAGAAATTGACTCAGCAACTATACAAGTCCTGCATAATAGCTAAACCCATAAATGGTATGTCACGCTTCAGTTTAATTTTGGACTAATTGCACAAACATTCCCAAAGTTAGACTTAATTTCACACATAAGAACCTTTTGTCAACAATTACACAAACACCCTTATTGGTTAGAAGATAAAGGTCAAAAATATTTTATTTTTAAAAATTAAAATAGAACAAATTATATTATTAATTATTTATATTTATAAAAAAAAAATAACTCCACCGGTGGATCTCTTCCACAAAGCAAGTCCATGGCGGGACACGACTTGAACTCATGAGTCCATGACTTTAACGATTTTTTTAAGTACCAATTTGAAATTTGGGAGAAGAGATACGACACGAAGCCACGACATCAACATATAAGTGTGATGGGCTGACCACAGAGCCACTTAACAGCAATTTTACTGGGTCAATTTCCAGTATTTAAACAATCAAATGGTGTATATATAAAAATTAAGAATTTGAAAATTAAAGCAAAATTAAAACAAAAATAAACCGGCTCTCTCTCACATAACTGCCCAGCAACATTTCTGTTAACAACAACTTAGTCGAACCCTAGGTAGAAATCAAGTAAATATATGTAACATTTATTTTCAGTATGATAACGATTTGCCAATTTATACATGTTACATTTATTTTTCGTATAGTATGGATTTCCTAATTTGACAATGAAGATGGCTACCGAATCATCATCTTCACACAACACAAAAGAACCACTCGTTCAAGGGAGAACTATTGAATCAGCATCTTCGCGCACACACACACAAGAGCTTGTTCTATGAATTGCATCAGTGACGACGATAAAAGATGGCTGTAATAAAGGTAACATTATCAAGTATAAAGAAGGCGGTTTTAACTAATGATACATTAATTATTATTGCGCTTACTTTCTAGCTTTCTCTATTATTATTATTTTATTTTTTTTAAGATAAAAAGAGAAATTTATTCAAAGAAAGAGAAATACAAAGAGAGTGAAGAAAACAAACAATACAATTAAAACTAAAACAAAACAATTGAACTGCATATCAATTCATTGGAGGTGCTTAGCCCTTAGAATGTCTCCCCTCATTCATTTGTAGTTTGGAATTCAAAATCTTAAAAGTCGACTTCACTTTTCTTTTCGATTTGGTCACCACAAGAATCCAATTATCATCAACTACGTAATCCATTTCTCGTAGCATGGGGTCTACTTGACTATGATTAGAATTCGATGCATGAATATCTCGGTCTTTTGATATTTTCTCCAAATTAATCTTTCCTCTTCTATCTACTGAAGTGTTAATCCCATCCAAAACTTGTTGAATTTCTTAGTGTAGTGTTGTTTCATGACAATCCAAAGGATCTTTGTCTGAGACAGAATTTCCTAAATCACTAGGATCCTCGTGATCACAATTCAAGACTGATTTGGAAATGTCCAAATCTTCAAGGTTGACCTTAGAAGCCCGATTTTCTGCACCACAGTTTCCTAAATTACTGGGATTCTCATAATCACAATTGAAGTCGGATTGGGGAACTTCCAAATCTTCAAAATTGACATCTTTTTCTCCTTGATTTTCTCCCAATAATTGAGGTAAGAGTAATGGCTCAATTTGAATTGGCATAATTTCCTCTTCAGATTGTTGAAAAATATCAGTATCCTAAAAAGGAAATTTAAAATCTGATTGATTTTGAATTGGAACAAATTCTGCATCTTGATCTTCTACCAAATTTATCTCATTGTTCATCACTGGAGTTCAGCAATCACGATCTTGACGAAACGACTCCTCATTACCATCACCATTAACCTCTCCTTCCTAGTTCACAACAATATGATCTCCATTGGCTGGAAGAATGAGATCAGCAACCCTATTTTGATTTGTAGCAATGCGATTGTCATTTTCTGTGCTTACTTGTTGATTTCTACTTTTTGGCTGACAAGGGCAAGATCTCCCTCAATCCCTTGTAGAATTGGACACGTTCTGGCAACATTTTGCAGTATCATGCCCAAACATATTGCATTTATCACATTTGTGGTTCTCGTAAACTACTTCCACGGTGAATCCACGGTGGTCATCTCTCTCAATCATGAAAGATGAGGGAAGATTATCCATTAAATCAACATCAACTAAGACTCGACCATAAAAGCCATAATCTCCATCTCTTGTAGCTTGATCGAGTTGTAATGGAATACCAACCCCATGTGCAATCTCCATGATTGTTCTAGGGTGCCAATATTCAAAACAAAGACCATAAATATGAACCCACACTTGAGCATGAGAGAGTTGTTGAGAATTTGGTTTGAAATCAGGTTGCCATCTAAATAGCCGAAAAATACCATTGGGGATTAAGCAGGAGCCTCCACTCCAGACACGTTTCAAATCCTCCTCATTGGTAAAATGTATATCGAAATATGCTTTAGGAAATGGAGTTAATTTCCAAGGGTGAGGAAGTTGCCATATAGATTGCAGCAGATTCTTTAATTCTCCAAGCTTTAGGGGTTTGGAGCCCTTCTTTAACAAGACACGTCCAAAAAGATTTGTCTGGCAATATGCTAGTCTGTCCTAGACATATTTTTGGTTGATTTTGACACATGTGGTATCACTTTTGATAAATGGTGTCGGAAGAAGGTTGGGTTGAACCTGGGCTTCAGTGGGTCTGAGTAAGGCAGCATAAGTTTTAGGCTTATGCGGCTGGAGCACAAGAGAGACTAGAGAGGGAGGAGAGGGATCATAAGTGATGTTAGAAAGGGGAGCAAGAAAGCTCCACGGACAAACTTTGGTAGGATCTATTGAAAACCACCAGAGCATCAGAGAAATATCCATTTAATAGAATAAAGTGCTTCTCTATTATTATTATATATACTAAAACAACTCTAAAATTGAACTGTTCACATGAATAGTAAAATTTAATAAATTTCTATTTATCTACTAAAATGCCATTGATGAGTTGTCTAAAAGATGAGAAAAAAAAAACAAAAAAACAAAAAAACAAAAAATAAAAAAAAAATAGTTAAATAGTAGGCATACACGTGCTAGACAATCTTCAATCACTACCACCACCTGGCTCTCTCTCTCTCTCTCTCTACCCACCGTCCTTCTCTCTCCCCTGCCATCAAAACTCTCTCTCTTTCTCTCAATCTCTCTCTCTATCTTTTTCTTTCAAACCCTAAAAACTCTTTCTCTTTCTTTCACTCACACAGTCAAGATACTCACACCAAATGTATTATTTAAATATTTGTCTTAAAAAATATGTTTCTTTAAAGAGAAAAAGAAACAGAGATAAAAAAGTGGATTTAGAGGAGAGATGAGTTGATTGTTGAGAGAGAAAAAATTGTTTGGTGGAAATAGTGGATGGTCAAAGGTTGAAGAAAAGACAAAGGAAGATGGACATGCATTAGAAAATATATGTGGTAGGTAGATTCTCCTTCTTAATTTCGTATTTTGTTGCTTTTTATTCTATTTTTATACTGAAAGTATGGATGGTTTTCTCAAAGTATGGGTGATATGACAACACTATATTTTGTGAGAGAGGAGTCATGATTTTAAAACAGTAAAAGATGTATGGTTTTTTTGTACTAGCAGTATGGGTTTCTTTTATTTGAGGTATGGGTGTTTTGTACCAATAGCATGATTTCATTTTTTTTTATATATAATTAATTTACAAATGTAACTTTTTTCTATCTATTGACATTTCTAATCATGTATATATATATATGTTTGGTGTTCTTTCTCTTTTAGGATTTGGTTGTTTCTGGAGCTTAACATTTTCACAGATTTTATAATTTTTCTCCCTTTAATTTCGTTTCATTGTGTTTATTTATTTTAATGATTTGTTTGTTTTCAAATACATTTTTCATATACTTTTGTAATTTGTATGACTTCCATGGTTTCAATGATTATTGAATATATTTTGTGTTTTTTACATTTTGTTTACACTTACGTGAGTTTTTCATCTAAATATTACATTTTTCCTGGTTATTTATATTTTGTAATCATGTTTACATATAATATTGTTATCTTTTTTTGGTTTTGATTGTTCTCCAGGACTCACATGTTTAATAGTTTTTTTTAGTGATTATCTTTGTTTTACTGCAACTATTATGATTTCTAAAAATTTAATAATGAGTATTTATTTATATATGTATTTATAGTTATGTAATATTAATGTTCTTTGATTTTGTTGTTGAATTATTTATGTTAAAATAAAATTTTGTTTTGTTTTTCATTTGCTTTCATTATTTATGGTGTTGTTTGATCAATTTATACATTTATGATGTTTTTAAAATTTGCTTAGGGGATTCATTTAGTCATTTTTAATTTTTTTAACTAACAAAATAAGTTTATTTAAGATCTTATAAACTTTGAATTTCAATATCATCAAGTTCAATATTGAGTTTATGGTTGGTTTGTTTGCTTATTAGTTTGTATTGTAAATTGTTGTTACAAGAAAATATGTGTATAAAATCTATACAACAAAAGATACTTGATTTTTTTTTTCTTTTTTGATTATTTTTTCTAAACAATTTATGGGTTTTAAATATTCTTCTGTCTTTTATATTTCTTGTACAGATTTTTAATGCATATTTAACCTTTTTTTTTTTTAATGGTATTTAGGTTTTTATATTGCTGGTGCAAACTCTTAACAGTTACTATGCAATTTCTCTCTTAATAAGTTAGTTACCTTTTTTTTTTTTTTTTTTTTTTTTCTAAATGATTAATTTTACTTTGCTGAGTGTAGTATAATTTTTTTTTAGAAAATATAATGATTATTTGTTTATGGGTGCCGATATTGACACTCATAAATACGATAAGCACACCCATATTTTAATAAAAAATTTAATTACAAAAATATCTCAATGGGAATTTAACAATAAGGACAATTTAGTTTAATTAAAAATAAACCAAATACTATATACACCTATTAATTACACTCATATCTTCAACTATATCACTTTATTAAAATAAAAATAAAAAACTAAACCCTAATTCTATTTCAAGTATCAAAAGTTTATTTTTTGTAGAAGAGAAAACAAACTTAAATTATTTTTTACTTAAAAACTGAATTTTGGGTGTTCTCTTTGGATTCGCACAAGGTTACTTAGATTTTGGGGATTGCCTAATATGGTCACAACTCACAAGGTTTTTTGCTTGGAGTTGGATGTCATACATTCAAATAGTTTAGTCAACAATAATGTTAAGCCTATGGTAGACTGCGTGCATTGTGTAGTTGAAGCCTCTGGTAGACTGCATCAACAGTATGAAAGATCTTGCCATGTGGGATTTTTTTTTTCTTTTTCATTTACATGGGTGTTGATTGTTTTTTCAAGAGGGTGCTTTGTTTAAAGATCAGCTTATCCAACGCATCGAAGATTCATTAAGTGTTAAGAAATAGTTGCGGTGAGACATTATTTGTGTTTATTTTTATAGTTAGAATTTTTTTTTTAAATAAGTCTACACATAGAACAAAACCCTTTAAAAAATAACCTTTTCCCCTTCACTCATTTTTTTAATGGTTTTCATTTTATTAGGTTCTACTAGGAAACCGAGGTACTATAGTTGGTCGATTTGAATACTAAATTTAGTAAATGAAGAATTCAGAAGAACATCACTCCTCCTTTTCTTTTATTCATTTGAGTAATTGTTATTGTACCTAAAGTTTAAGATTTATTTCATTCGGGTTATCCTCTTCATTTAATAGAAGACAAATTTTGATGGACCTATTTTGTAAAGTGTTTGCTTTTGTTTTGATATTCTGATACGAGTTTTATGATATGTTAAAACAAAGGGGACTGGCTACCATACACAGGAAATTGTATGGGTATCATACCATGCATTTCAACAATTAGTTACAACCATTGGATGATGAAAAAGGTTCATCCAACGGCTAAAAAATAGGGATACTTTGATAAATCAATAGAATGGGCAACCTGTTAAACCAGTTGTTGACCAAACCCATTAATCTGAAAGCTTCATCTTCATCTTCAATCTTTCATTGAAAGCTCTCCTCTCTCTTAAATTTCCTCATCTTCAGCTTCATCTTCATCTTAAATTTCCTCTCTTCTCTCACTGAAAGCTCTCCCCTGTTCTCTTCTATTCGATCCCAGATTCAATTTTTGTAGGGTTCTTTCTACTATCTAAATTCAAGTTTAATGTAATGGAGGTAATCTCCATCACAATTCTGGAGTTCACCTCTATTAGATCAAAGCTTCATCTTCAATCTGTCCACAACTGGTACGCATACAGGCTTCAATCTCTCTCATTTGCCTACCATGGCTTTGTTGTCTCTCTCGATCCCGCTCAAGCCGAATCCCTCCACCGATCTGACACCGTCCTCTGTGTCTACGAAGACACTAAACACACTACTCGCTCTCTCAAGTTTCTGGGTCACAACTCTCAACACTTCTGACCTCAGCTTCTTGGATTTACCATTTATCATTTTTATTTTCTTTTTGTATCGTTGATTTGTTGATATTGTTGGATGATGATGAGTATCCTTGTGAGATTTGTCTACTGGGTTTTTCATTTTTCGTTTTGATTTTTATTTGCTTTGGGTGTATTTTTGATTTTCTTGGATGATGATGAATTTCTTAGAAAGATTTACTTATTGGGTTATTAATGTTTTGGTTTTTTTTTTTCTTGCTTCTTCTTCTTCCTTTTTCTCTATTGCAGTCCTTTCTTCTTTCTTGGTTTTTGGCAAATCAGTAGTAGTTGTTCTTGTTGTTGTTGTATCTTTTTTTTCTCCTTTCACACTCACTGTCTATCAGAAGCTGTGAAAAATGAAGATGCAGTAAGTTCATTTTTTTTAATCTAGGATTTTTGTTTGGTTTCTTTTTCATTCTCTATGTCTATCTGTTTTTTTTTTCCTTTGTGGGGTTGTTTAAATTTTGTGCCGACATCAGTAGATATAGATATGTAGTGAAATTCAATCTGGAGTTTCAATTGAAAAACTTGTTGATTGATGTAGGTTGATACTTACTGATATACAATATTGAATATTAAGAATGATGTGTGTTTTTGTGATTTTGCATACATTGTTTGTTGAGCTCTAGAATTCTTGCTCTTCTGGTTGGTATCCTTTAGAGTTTGAGTGTTGCTTTGACTGGGAATCTAGACCTTTATTCTTTAGATGGGATTGCTTTTGGAGTTACAAAATCATAGTTCAAAATTATACATTTGAGTTGTCTTATTGATTTCAATTCCCTGATTTCAATTCCTCAATTTCAATTTTTTATATATGAAAATTAAATTTGTTTAGTTGAGTATTTTTCATATTGTTTTGCTGTTGGTGGTTTTTTGATTAAGTGATGAATTGGGATGTTTATGGAACCCACTTAATTTCTAAATTCTAACACTCTAAAATCTAAATTGTTTATTGTGTTTCATTTAGATTGAAATACAAAAGAAAGGGGAAAAAAAGTATCGGATACCTTGGTATGTTTAGCTTCAAAACTTGAGGCTTCATTTGAGTTAATCGTAGATAGCTAGGGACAGTCGCATATTTTTCAAATGCAAATGTAAGAAAATGATGAGGCAAATCTTGCACATTAAGTATGTTGTTGTATCATGTGTGTTGCCTCCGTGACTTTTTGTTCAGTGCTATATTTATTTTTGTTAATAGTTGCTTTAGGTGTTTTAAATGGATGGGTTTGACCCTGCCAATGCTGATTTCTCTATATTTTGAAGCTACTTTATTTGGTTTGATTGGTGAGTTTAGGAAATATTCTTCACTATTGCATGCCTTCGGGTTTATCTTTTATGAGTTCTTGATTAGGTTTGGTCCTTGTTTAGCCTCATAAAAGAGAAGGTGGCTATTTAGTTTTGTGCTGTGTGTATGACTTGGATCCTGCGGTAAGATAAAATAATATCTCAGTTATGTTTTTATGCTAGTTTCTCTTGGATAATACAAGATTTCATACTTGAATGAAACAAAGTAAATCTATAGAGAAGATTGACCTTACCCTTTATTTTTCAATTTTGCAGAACACATATGATGAGGTCGTTTTGGTGCTCAACAAAATGATGTTTTATGTTCTTTTGAAAACCGTATTTTAACCATTTAAAAATCCTTTAAGATAATATTTCTTAGCAAATGGTAAGCAAAGTTCGTTCCACAGGGAGATGGAGGATGTATTGGATCAATTGACTAATCTAAAGCAATAAAATAAATCATTGAAAATGGATAGTTGTTTGGGTTTTACAACCCATGAAATTGCAATTAAAATAAACATACAAAAATGATATGAAAAATAGAATACTCAATAATCTTGATAAGAGAGATGATAAAATCAATTAATAGAAGTTAGGGAATAGATTAAGTTACTCATGAATCTAGGTAATGCTTTCAAAACTCAATAATGACCAATCTCATAAATGCTAACCATTTGTTTTCTAAAGTGTGTTGAGGTCATTACTATGAACACTCAACATCTTCTCACCTCAACCTAACTGATTAAGGAAAGGGTGTCAATGCGAGATTAGTTAGGTACAAATCAAGGTTTGGATCAATGGGGTTGATATACCCACCACTAATATATCCTAATCACTAAGTTCTTCAACCAATCAAGGGTGTCAATCCAAGATTGGTTTCACAACAAATTATCCCACACAATATTATGATCTACTAGTGATATACAATGCAAATCACAATAAGCATAGAATCTAAATATAAAGTGAAAAGGAAACAAATAGAGATTCAATTACAAATAGTTTAGCAAATACCCATAACCACAAGTTCCTCAAATCTATCTCCTAAATTAGGGGTTTAGCTACACATAGTTACAATCAACAGAATAGGAAGTAATAGTTAAGGAAATCACTCTTAGGCCTCATTCTTTAGAGCTTGCTCCTTCCTTTCCCTTGATGCTCCTAGTGTAAAGAGTGGTAGAAGATGAAGTGTCTAGATAGGTGGGTGTCTAATGGTAAGTTGCAAAGGTATGGAAATGGAGAGAATGGAAAGAGATGAATGGTTGAGTGTAGTAATCAAGACATTTGTGTTGAGGTTTTGGATAGAAAAGATAGTTCAAGTTTAGAGAATGGAGGAGGTTGAAAAGTGAGAAATGGATTAGAAACTAGGGTTAGATTTGTAGAAATTTCATGCTCTCTAAGTATGGTGTGTGTCTCAAGTTTGGAAGAAGAATGATATATATAGTGGCCATGGACATGTACTGATAACCGCTGGAAAATTTGATGTGGCAAGGTGTCGCCACTTCATCGTCACCACTTGTCATGGCGACACAAGTGGTGACAGACGGTTATGCTTTCTGAGATTCATATGTCGCCACATTCTTCATCTTTTTCGCCACATTGCAACTGGCGACACAAGTGGCGACAACTCTGATGCTTTAAAAATCCTTCTGTCGCCATGGAGACACTTGTGACGACATTCCTGTGTCGCCACTTCCCAAGTGGCGACGATAAATGGTAACGCTTGCTTTCCTTCTATGTCGCCATATGTAAAGTGGCAACATCAAAGTGGCAATGACACCTGATTGAATTGGTCTGGAATAAATCCTTCTGTCGCCATGGCGACACAAGTGGCGACGCTTTGTGGCGACAATGCCTTATTTTGCCTACTTGTGCACTATTTGAGGTAAACTTCACATTTTCTTCACAAAAGCACTTGAGACCAAAATAAACCTGAAATTCTCAATTTAACACTATTAAATACGGGGACACACCCGAGAATTAAGCATAAAGAGACGGGAATGAGGTATAAAATCATACCAAATTTGGCTTAATCAACATACTTTTGGAATTACAAGGATGATGTCAAAGCAGCTGATTTGTTGATGAAAGGAGCTAAAGAGGCACTTCAAAATCTCTGTGATAACTAGGTAGGCAGTCCTTTGATTTCATCTTGGCTGATCTGCTCCAGTTTTGCTTATTGCTTACATATTGTGTTCTTTAGGTGGAAAGAGTCTCGGAAATGTGGAACAATAATGATGAGTTCTGTAAAGAACATGCCAGATGCAACGTTAATAGTACACTTAGAAGACTGATGACATTGGATGGTCGTTCACTTGGTCCAAATGAGGAACCACCTGTAATTCGTTCTGTTGTAATCAATAGTGGCTAGAAATTTGTCTGTATCACAGATTTCAACTGTCAAAGAACCAAAGCCAGAACAAGTTTATGGCAAAGGTTGGGGTGTAAAATGATCAAGTAGCTAAAAGGCTTGTAAAACCTAGTCATTTAGAGAATGGCTCAGCAATTGTTTCTGGCAGGAATGAGATTAAAGTGGCAAGAGAAGAAGAACCCAAAACTAACGAAGGAGGAAGAGGAGTTAGCTAGAAAGACAGAGCAACTCAGAAAGAAAGAGGAAGCAACCAACTGTTTTTTGCTCTTTTTTGTTTGTGTACATAGGTGAACTTACAGTGGTGTTGTGTATATTTGAATGGGAATGGAGGTTTGGTAGTATGAAGGATGTAACTCCATAACAAAAAAAAAAACAAAAAAAAAAAAAAAAACAACAACAAAAAAAAAGATTAACTCTATCCAAAATTCCACCGGTTGTAATGTTAAGTTCATTTTTTTTAGTGACGATGATATTTTGTGTATTATTTTGTGAGAAATATGGATATATAGGAGTTAAGAAATTTAGGTCTTTTTGTTTAATGTGGATGATTCTAAAAAAATTTATTTTATTTTTGTTATTGTCATAATTTGGGAAAAATAGAAACTCTTTAAGAGTATTAGTAAGTTTATTTTTTTTGAACCAATACTCTTGTAATGATAATTCAATTTACTCGTGGAAATTTAGAAATGTTTCGAATATAGGAGCCTTATGAAAGGGATGATATAGAATGGGATTGTATAATGGTTTAAGAGAATTTCAATCTAAAATTCTTTTTTATATAACAAAAAGTTATTTTATTTATTGATAGAGTTTATAACTAGATATAAAAGAAAGATAAAAAAAAAAAAAAAAAAAAAAAAGTAAAATAATATTTACCTCTGTATGATATATGAATTAGATATCAATCCATTTTACCTCAACATCCATATTAGATATTAATCCATTTTATTACAAATCGGTGTGACATGACAAATGCATGCTAATTGCTAAGGATACTTTGACTAAATTAGATTTAAATGCATTATTCTCATGTTTGAGCCATATGACGGTATGAGGTGTTAAAATAATATTTGATTGTACATTATTTGGTATATGATTCATTTGTGAAATTATTATTTCAATTATAACAGACCGGTTTCTTTTTCAAATTGAAAAATAAACATGTCGAACTCGTTGTATCTCTATTTTCCATCATAGACGGGTTTCTTTCCATGTTCCGATATTATTTCTAAAATCAATTGTTTTCATCTACAATTAAAACAAAAATGTGAGTTAAAAATATAATTCATAAATAAAAAATGAAACGCTACAATTGAAAACATAATTACAAAGCAAAAATTTGACCAACTTACAAATCTAATTCTAAAAGCAAAATGCTACAAATGAAATGTTATAAGGATTGTTTTTATCCATCTTCAATACGTATATATAATAGAAAAATAGAACCTGAAAAAAAGGGGGTGACGAATAAATTAAATATATTATTACTTAAGGGTCAAGGTCAGAAATTTGAATTGATATACCATGATGGCTTGACCCTATTAATAATTAATAAGAATTTATTACAATTGGTTTTAAAAACATTTGTTTACTCTCTTTTGTCTTTAAAATATTGTTCTCATCATCGAAACTAATCCAACGGTATATTACCGGTTAAAATCGGATATCGTTTGCCCCATCAAACGTCTTTCGAAAGTATTCAGTTTCACGTCTTCCCACACAAATCTTTACATGCTAAAATATAAACATGATTACACGTCCAAAATTATTTCTGTTTGATAAAAAATAAATAAATAAATAAATAAATAAAAATTTGTTGAGAAATGATATTTTGGAATACTCACTTAATTTATGGCTATTTATGATTTTGGCCCCAAAAAAATATTATTACAATTAATAACTATAGAATTTTTACAAATTTTAATTTTTAGAATCAAATGTATTTAAAAAAAGAGTGCGAAAGATAAAATTGGATTGTAATGAGAAAATCACTTACATATAGTGTTACAATTAATTATAAATTAATAAAAATATTATTTGACATACATACAAATCTGATTTTGAATGCAAGAAATTAATACTACTGATAAAATTATCTGGAAAACAAAATAATTATCTTAAACAAAAAAATTTAAAATGAAACTAAGTTACAAAAATGCATAAGTGAAAGAAAACAAAAGAAAAAAAAAACCTTGCGAACCGGGAAGATATTTGGAAAAAATTCTAGATCTCCTATTACAAGAACACCATCATTATCAGGGGTGGGCACAAAAACCGAAATTGAATTTAACCGAACCAAACCGAACCGAAAAAGGGTGTTTTGTTTGGTTCGGTTCATAGCTTTTATTCAATTCAAGCCGATTTAAAATTTAAAAACCGAATTAAATTCAGTTTGGTTTCGGTTTTGAACATACAAAACTGAACCGAACCGAACCGAATAAACTGAATTGTCTTAATTAATTATTTTGTAAGGTTCAATTTTATTATGGACTGTTTGTTGATGATGTTTTATTTTGGACTACATTATGTACTATATTTTTTTACTTCTATTTTTACTTCTATTTTATAGAAGTTATAAATATTTTATATTTTGATTATGTAGACTGAATATGATTGATATTTTAGATTTGGATTGAAAATTGGGTTGTATTTTGTTTAAATTTTAACACACATGAGAATGTTATCAGATTCTCATTCCCATGTAAACATTTTCCCATACCAAACGGCCCCTTATGGGTTAGGGTTAGAAATTTGAGTTGATATACCCTGACCCTATTACTAATTAATAAGAACATTATTACAATTGGTTTAAAAAATAAAAATTATTAAAATTAATGCAGCTCTACATCTCTTTAGAAAAAAAATATATTATTACAATTAATAACTATAGAATTTTTTTTAAACTTAAATTTTTAGAATCAAATGTATTTAAAAAAAATAAATTATGTAAAAGTTAAAGTAGTTTCCATAATGTAAAAGTTGTTCCCTTTGTTAAAGTCGAGTGGTTCCTAGAAACAACTACAACGTTGGTTAGAACGTCAAAGTAGTTTCCATTAACGTTGAAGTTGTTCCCAACGAGTAGTTGCTCCCGGGAACAACTTTGACGTCCATTGTAACGTTAAAATAGTTTCCACAATGTAAAAGTTGTTCCTTCTGTTAAAGTCGAGTGGTTCCCGGAAACAACTATATCGTTGGTTAGAACATTAAAGTGGTTTCCATCAACGTTGAAGTTGTTCCCAACGAGTAGTTGTTCCCGGAAACAACTTTGACATCTATTGCAACGTTAAAGTAGTTTCCATAATGTAAAAGTTGTTCCTGTTGTTAAAGTTGAGTGGTTCTCGGGAACAACTCCAACGTTGGTTAAAACGTTAAAGTGGTTTCCATCAACGTTGAAGTTGTTTCAAATGAGTAATAGTTCCTAGGAACGAATTTGACGTTGATTGGAACGTTAAAGTGGTTTCCATAACATAAAAGTTGTTCCTATTGTTAAAGTTGAGTGGTTCCCGAGAACAACTCCAACGTTAGTTAAAACGTTAAGGCTGTGTTTGGTTCACTGGAATGGAAAGGAAAGGAATGGAAACCATTCCATTCCAAATGTTTGGTTTGCAAAAATTCAATGGAAAGAGGATTCCAATGGAATTGGGTTTCCACCAAAATGGTGGAATGAGCTTTCCATCAACAACCCAATGGAAAGGCCATTCCAATTCCGCTCAACATTTTCATTTCCAAAAATGACCCTCTGCTATATAAGTTTACAAATTAGGGCTTTTCAAGTTGTGGCCTCCTCCATTGCTAAGCACCGAGATTTCTTTCCATCCTAGACTACTCTTCTTGATCAGGTATTATTTTGTTTTCATCTCTTCTTTTCGTTCTCTTAATTTATGGTATTTTCTTAAGAAAGTTACAAGAAAATTTCAGGGATTTCGAATTAGGGCTTGGTTTATTGTCTCACATATGGATTCTATAATATCTCACACATGGTATTTTCTGTTTGTGCGGCTCTAGTCTTTCCCTGGCTGGTTGTTGTTTGTCTTTGTTGCTCATGCTTGGGTTTTAATTTCTTGTTTTTATTTCCGCCGCATTTGCTCATTTTTGTCTCTGTTTGTGCGTTTGCGAATGAATGAATGATGGGTCAGAGCTTGGTTTCGAGCCTTCACTCTGGCCTTCATTTGAGTAGAACATGCAGATGCAGGTGTAACAGCATGTTTTTTTGGTTATACTTGGATGCTTGATTGTGTTTGTGATTGGCTGATGGGTTTATTATGGGTGACGATTCCTAGTACATTGAACTTTGAAGTTCAGTTTTCACTTTTCAGTAATCATGTTGATAAAGTTTTTGTTCGTATGCTTACAATATTTATGTGCTATTGCATAATGAGCTTTTTTGCCAAGTGTCTGTAAAGTTGCTAGAAGGAAATTTTAGGACTTCATGGCTTACCAAGTGCTTCCATTATAAATTGAAGAAATAAAACAACATTGATACCCCAATACTTGATGTTGAATTCCTATTTTCATCAATCATCCATAACTTGTTTTCAGTAATCTGGCAGATGCTTTTGGTATCAGCAATGTTATTTGGTATTTAATAATTTATATGCACTCAAAATCCGTTTCAATGGTAGTTGTTGGGCAAATTGCAAATTGTGATATGTATTCTTGTCATAGATGGCAGTGAGAGGAGTATCTTACTTCAGTTGGGCAGGGGATTTTGTTGCATTGACCCGCCTAAGAAGAGATGCTCTTTTGTAGTGTTTGGAATGTAATGACCTCATGGATCAATCATTTATCTTCTACCATAGTAGTTTAGGATTATAAGTATAATGTAATTATCAAAGACTTTGTGCATGTTTTTGTTCTCAATCAATACCTCTGTTGTGTTCTACATTACACTTGCAACTGATTCTTGTTTTTGGAGATGGAACTTGTTTTGGAGATCTCAAAAGCAAGTTTTCACACTCCTGGTACTGTTTGTTGTTTGTGTGGAAAGTTAAAACAGAGCAACCTACACATAGCCATCGTTTCACCATAAAAGTCAGGCAACATGGACTTGAATGTTATGATGCATTTGGAAAACCATCTTTGTATGACCTCTGTATGCTTCAATTCAAGCCAATGATAGGCCTTGGAAATAAATTAGTTGATTGTTAATGTTTTATTTTTAATTCATATGTTGTGCAGATGAAATCACAGTGTGATATTTAAGAGTAATCTTGATTCACTATGCTTGTAGTTGCACTGTATGATGCTGAGGTTTGGCTGCTATTCCATTTGTGTTCAGGTGTGGATTTCAAGATCAAATTATTCACAGTTAATTGGAAAAGACTGAAGCTTACAATTTGGGACACAGGTGACTAATGACTAAACTTACAATTTAAATACTATGAGCTTGTTATAGTCTTTTTAGGAGTTGGCTTCTGATCTATATCAATTGGCCAAGTCAATGAAGGAATTAATCATAGTGTAATTAATTTATATCTGTTAAAAACCGAAATCCCAAATAGCTTTATTTATTTATTTATTATTTTTTTTTAAGTTTCCCCTTTGTTGTTAAACATGTTTATGATTTTTTAGAAATCCCTCTCCAAGATTATGTCTGCAGTTTTATTTAATTAGATTTTCTAAGCTTTAATGATCTTACCATTATTTCTCATGTGATCTATCTAGTTCTTCACTTTTAATTTCTTGAGGGATCTAGAAAATCTAATCACTAGCTTCTAATGTAGTCTACTGTAAATTTCTTCTGGTTTAAAGTAAACTTAGATGATATTGGTGTATATGTTTCTTGAAAAAAAAATATTAAGTTATTAACCATGAATATTGCATAATTGCATGTGTTTAAAGTACTGCATTATCTTGTTTGTATTGGACATGTAAGAGCACTGCTCCAAAAGACACATCACCAGTAAAAGCTAAACTATGACAGCATGTGTAATTTTATAAAAAATGATCATCAGTTTGTAACATGATCCCATCATTTATAAATAAGTGGCCATTTTGCAAATAAAAAAAGGGCTAAAAATTAGAGTTTTTATAAGATTGCACTAAGATAGGATTGGATTAGATAAAGTAATACAATCATATATTTGGTATTGCATCAATTATTGGATTTTTTTGGATTGCACTAGTTATTTATTTTTATTTTTATTTTTTGAAATAAACTTTTCTTCTCTCTCATTTTCCCTTCACGGTAGTCTTTTCCTCTTTCACAAATTGCAGTTTCATCTCCTTCAACTTCTTTGTTTAGTTATATTTGTATGTCATCATTCACATTGTCCACCTCCTCTTTCTTTATTTTTTTTTTCATATTATTTTATCTTTAAAAATTGTTAGTTAAATTTTCATTAGATTTTAATGGTTTGGTCTTTATAATTGTAGGAACAATGGCTCGTCTAAGTTTGTCCTAAAGACAAACATTGAGAAAGAAGAAGATTTTGTCTCTCTTCATGCATTGGTTGAATGTCATGCATGTAGTACAACGTTTTCGTGAATTGTTAGAAAAAATTATAATGCATGACATTCAATCCAAATCTTTAAGAAGACATTTGTATGTGATTGATATAGTTGTCAATAAGCAAATTGTGCATGAATTGGTTTATAAGAGTGATGGAACTTGTGTAGATCAGTTGAGAGTCAATAGACTAGCTTTTACTAATTTATGTACGATGCTTGAGACTAGAGGTGGGCTAAGAGCATCTAGATATTTGCAAATAGATGAACAAGTGGCTATGTTTTTGCATATTTTAGCCCATCATGTTAAGAACAGAGTCATTAAATTTTAATTTATGAGATCTGGAGAGACCGTTAGTAAATACTTTCACAATGTTTTGCATTCGGTCATTCGATTGCATGGGGAGTTATTGAAACGACCTGAGCCTATTCCTGAGAATTCCACTGATGAGAGATGGAAGTGGTTTAAGGTAAAAAAAATTTGGGTAAAATTTTCATTAAAACTTATCTCATTATATTAGTGGTAACACATTTTATTATAATATCTTAGAATTGTTTAGGAGCATTAGATGGAACTCATGTTAAGGTCAGAGTGCCTATGTCAGAGAAACCTAAATATCGCAATCGAAAGGGTGATATATCGACAAATGTCTTAGGAGTTTGTTCTCAAGATATGCAATTCATATATGTATTGCCTGGATGGGAAGGCTCTGCTGCTGATGGTAGAGTCCTACGTGATGCTATACGCAGGACAAACGGTTTACGTGTTCCACATGGTATAATTTGATATTTACTGATAAGTATTATGCACATTTGCAAGTTTATGAGATTTAATAATTAAATGAAAATAATATTTAAATAAATTTGCAATCTTTCTAGGTTACTATTACCTTGTAGATGCTGGGTATACCAATTGCACAGGATTTCTTGCTCCCTTCCGTGGCCAAAGGTATCATCTTAGTGAATGGAGAAATGGGAGGCAACCAAATAGTCCAGAAGAATTTTATAATATGAAACACTCATCTGCTAGAAATGTGATTGAAAGATGCTTTGGTGTGATTAAGAATCATTGGGCAATTCTTAGAAGTCCTTCTTTTTATCCCATAAAGATTCAAAATCGAATCATTATGGCTTGTTGCTTATTACACAATTTTATTAGGAGAGAAATGCCTGATGATGGGAATGATGTAATTTTGGAAGAGAGTGATGATGATGAAGCCAATGAATCAATAACAAGTGTTGAACCTTCCGATGAGTGGAGTGCTATGAGAATGACCTTAGCCGGGCACATGTATAATGAGTGGAGACATCGTAGCTAATGTTGTATCACTACTATATTATTTTATGTTTATGTTTGGTTGTTATTTTATTTGGTTGTAATTGACACTTTGGTTGTATTTGGTTGTATTGCTACTATTTTATTTTTTGTTTATGTTTGATTGTAATTGACACTTTGGTTGTATTTGGTTGTAATCGACACTTTATCTAATTCCGATTTAATTCTATTATTTGTTTTTTTAATTGTTTTTATTTTGATTTATTATTAGTAAGATGGATACTTCGAAAACTAAAGGTCCCGGTCAAAACAAAAGGTTTTGGACTGAAGAAGAGGATAACAAATTGATTGAGTCATTATTGGAGCTCAACAATGATGGAAGTTTCAAGGCTGAAGGAAGCTTTAAACCTGGACATTTGAAAGAACTAGAGAAAAAATTGCATGAAAAGCTATCTGGATGTGATTTGCTAGCTAAACCTCACATTGAGTCACGCATGAAGACTTTGAAAACTAATTTTCAGATTATTCATGACATGTTAACTGGTCCCAACTATAGCGGTTTTGGATGGGATACAGAGAGGAAGACAGTAACTGCAGAAAAACCTATATGGGATGCATATATTCAGGTTAGTATGAATTTTAATTTGAAGAAAATATTTTTTTTATTTTTATTTAAAACTCATTGACTTATTTAGTGGTTGATACACAGAGTCATAAGGAGGCTGCACCTTTCAAGTTGAAGTCATTTCCTTACTATGATGAGTTATCCATGATTTTTGGTAAAGATCGTGCAACTGGACAACATGTTGAAACACCAGCTGATGTAGAAGAGCAACTTCAAAATGAAGGAGGAGACTACAATCCGGATGATTATGCTAGTACCGAGGATGTCAACAATGCAAGTGATAACAATGTGGATATTCAGTTTGTTTCTAAAGCATCCAAGAGGAGTCAAAGCCAAACTGAGAGCTCTAGTACATCTAAGAAACAAAGAAAAGGTAAAAGCTCTGGAGATCTTGCTGCGGCACTTACAGAGTCAACCATGACTCTTGCTGCGGTTATTGAAAAGTCTTCTGCTCGTTTAAGTAAGGCTATTGGTGAAGATTTGAATGATAAACACGTGCAACTTGGTGAGGAGTTGTCATGGACCACAACACTTACCATCATGGAGCGCCACAAAGTTTATCGACTTATTGTGCAGGATAATGCTTTGGTCTCTTATTTCTTTAGCCTTCCTGATGAGCTGAAAGATGATTGGGCTAAAGGAATACTTGCCGGAACCATTTAGGTGGTTAGTAAATACTTTTTTGTTTACCATAACTTATGGCCTTTTTTTTTGGAACTTTATAATATTTATGATTGTCGTACATAATATGGGGCTAAAGGTATATGTCGGTGTTATTGATATGGCTAATGTTATTAGTTATGGTAAATGATCTCTGTTGATGATATATGGATTATTACGAGGATGGTGGAACATGGTTTATTTCTTGCTCTGGGTTTGCAAACAACTTTTGTAAGAACTTTTTATGTAATACTTTATGTTTCCAAAAAAAATTCAAATTGATTTCCCAAGCATATTTCAATTGTCTTAACATTTACACAAAAATATCTCATTAAATTTTATCAATATATGAATAATGTAGATTTAAAATTGTTTGCATTAGAGAATTACCCAAATAAGAAATAGAGAAATTACTTGTATTATAAATAAAGAAAAGAGCATTGATCGAGTAATTAAATATATTATTAGTGAGGTGTATTAATCAAATGTTGGTGAGAGCTTTAATCCTTGGCCTTCAAGTTGAAGAGAAAAGGTTTTGAGTCTTTGATGGTTAGATTTTTTTTATTTTTTTTTTGAAGGGTCTGAAATGTGGAAAAATTAGATGATACTGGTTTGGTTTATATTGTTTGAATTATAAAAGCTGAAGTGTAACTATAGATCAGGTGACTGGAATAGATAGAGGAGTTTCATTGACAAACGAAGAACACAATGAGGTTGCTGAAGTGGCTCAAGAGTTGAACAAATATTGTGTTCGCGAGCCTGTTAAATGCCCTCTTATTTTCGGAGGTTGGTGTGGTGATATTCAGTTACTGTGATTCAATTTTAGAACCGAAATGCATTATTGAAGTAGATCACATTACGCGATCTTCATCACCTTAATGAACAATTGAACATGCTGGTCATCATTTTCATACATAGATGTCAGTATGTATGAAAATTGTCTAGTGAAGATTTTGTCCATAAGTATAAAGTGGCACAAAAGTTTATTTTTATAGAGTATAAAAATTTCATATAATTTTTTTTTAATTGAAAATATAAATTTTATTATTAATTACATTAATATATATATATATATATATATATATATATATATATATATTATATACTTTCATATTTTATTATTATTATCCATAATATATCATGTTATTATAATTGTTTTGTAATTAGGGGTATTTTGGTCAAAATACAGTTTAATTCCATTCCATTCAGTTGTTACCCAAACAAAATAATACTGATTCAGATGCTAATTCTAAAGTCTCAACAAAACAAAGAAATCAGCTTTCCATTCCATTCCATTCCGATTCCCATTCCCATTCCGATTCCCATTCCCATTCCGCCATTTAACCAAACGTCACCTAAGGTGGTTTCCATCAACGTTGAAATTGTTTCAAATGAGTAATCGTTCCAGGGAACGAATTTGACGTTGATTGGAACGTTAAAGTGGTTTCCATAATGTAAAAGTTGTTCTCATTGTTAATGTTGAGTGGTTCCCGGAAACAACTATAACGTTGGTTAGAACGTTAAAGTGGTTTCCATCGACGTTGAAGTTGTTTCAAACGAATAATCGTTCCCGGGAACGATTTTGACATTGATTGGAACGTTAAAATAGTTTCCATAACGTAAAAGTTGTTCCCTTTATTAAAGTTGAATGGTTCCCAAAAACAACTACAACGTTGGTTAGAACGTTAAAGTGGTTTCCATCAACGTTGAAGTTGTTTTAAACGAGTAACCGTTCCTAGGAACGATTTTAACGTTGATTGGAACGTGAAATTGGATTCCATAACGTAAAAGTTGTTCCCTTTGTTAAAGTTGAGTAGTTCCTGGGAACAACTCCAATGTTGGTTAGAATGTTAAAGTAGTTTCAACCAACGTTGAAGTTGTTCCCAACATTAGTTGCTCCAAGGAACAACTTTAACATTGATTTCAACGTTTAAGTGGTTTCCATAATTAAAAGTTGTACACCAATGTTTACTTAATTTATATTTTAAAAGTAATTTATTTTATATTTAATTACTTATTTTCACAATTTTCATTATATTTTTTATGATAAATGTAATTTTATTGCATATTAATATCATTTTAAATATATTTTCAAATGTAATAATATTATTTATTAATATTATTCTACAAATATTTACAATTCTACATTTTAATATAATTTTATTATTTATTAACTTTATTATAATATTTTTCAATTTTTCTATATTTAATATAGTTTCATTATTCAATTAATATATAATAAAAAAATGTTATATAATATATTAATAATATATAAAATAAAACTAATATTCTATTAAAAAAAAAACCATTTGTTAGTGATGTTTTGGGGAGAAACCGGTTTCAACCGGTTGTCCCAAAGTCCTAAGCCCACTTTTGGTGCCAGTTGGCAGCAGAACGTTAAAGTTGTTTTCGTCAACGTTGAAGTTGTTCCCAACGAGTAGTTGTTCCCAGGAACAACCTAGACGTTCATTGAAACGTTAAAGTAGTTTCCATAATGTAAAATATGTTCGTTTTATTAAAGTTGAGTGGTTTCTGGAAATAACTACAACATTGGTTATAACGTTAAAATGGTTTCCGTCAACGGTAAAATTGTTCCCAAAGAGTAGTTTTTCCCGGGAACAACTTTGGCATACATTGCAACGTTAAAGTAGTTTCCATAATGTAAAAGTTGTTCCCTTTGTTAAAGTCGAGTGGTTCCCGAAAACAACTACAACATTGGTTAGAACGTTAAAGTGGTTTCCGTCAACGTTGAAGTTGTTCCCAACGAGTAGTTGTTCCCGAGAACAACTTTGACGTTCATTGCAACGTTAAAGTAGTTTCCATAATGTAAAAGTTATTCCCTTTGTTAAAGTCGAGTGGTTCTCGGAAACAACTACAACGTTGGTTAGAATGTTAAAGTTGTTTCCGTCAACATTAAAGTTGTTCCCAACGAATAGTTGTTCCCGGGAACAACTTAGACGTTCATTGCAACGTTAAAGTAGTTTCCATAATGTAAAAGTTGTTCCCTTTGTTAAAGTCGAGTGGTTTCCGGAAACAACTACAACATTGGTTATAATGTTAAAGTGGTTTCCGTCAACGGTAAAGTTGTTCCCAACAAGTAGTTGTTCCCGGGAACAACTTTTGAAAGTTCACAAATAAACGCTCAGTGTGTTCTAAATATATCTAGGGGGAGATTTGAATAGATTTTAATCGTTATTACCCAATTTTCGCATACATGTCAAGATTACGAAAATACCCCTAACTAGTCACAAAATATAGCAAGTGTAATAAGATGCGGAATTTAAATAACACTTGATATATACGTGGAAACCCAACCATTGGGAAAAACCACGGGCTGTTTAGTGCGCCACACTCGAACCACAAAATCCACTAATTGAAATGGAGTTTACAACCTATGTAGACCTCGTCTAACACTCCGGTCAATAACATCCCACTTCTACCACGCGGGCCTTTAAAAGTGGCTTTAGTTCTAATTACTTGAGGTCTAAGCAACCTTAGCCCCAAGACTTAATTCTCAATGAAGAGATTATGCAACCTATGTGAATATGTATAAATATTCAAATAACAAACAAGGCTAGGGAACCTTAGATGCTTATCTAGGATGATGATATAATCAATTAAATCAACCCTAGATATCAATAGCTAAATGACATGTCAAATAGCTTAGCTAATCAAGATTAAACAAAAACCTAATTAGCTATCACAATACAACACTCAATCAATTCATCACAATTAATTCTATATTCTTGTATTTATCATATGATCAAAAACATACAAGTAAATTAAAAGAGAATATGCTTGATAGTAAAATACTAAAATAAGATAAAATTAATCAAAATCTTACCAAGCATGTTGTGATGATGTAAACCCATTCATGGATGCTTTCTATATAGACATAGAAGATGCAATATGAAATTTGATACACAAAGGATTTGATTTGAGTGGTTAAAGGTGAGTTCTTTCGTATTTTTCTTTGCTTGAAAAATATTCTAAGTATGAAATCTAAAAATCAACTGACTTGAATGACCTAAAGTCATAGAGGCATATATATAGAGTGTCAAAACCAAAGTGGTGCGTTTTGATAAGTTACACCTATTTTTACCTTGGGCGCTGTACGTAAAGCGCCTCTTGTATAGCGCATGTACAGTGCCCATACTCTGATCTCTCGGGAAAACAGAGTGGCGCTGTACATACGGCGCTGTACATACAGCGCTTTATACAACGACCCAACAGCGACCGATTTAAACAGATGTAAATGAACATTAATGAGCACATAATAACAACACATACACAACGTACAAGAAAATGAATTAAGCATGAGATGTGAGTGTGTGTGTGCAACTAATCTCTTCAAAGCAAATTAAGCACATAGAAGTTTACCTTTGGTGCTTATCAACCTTGAGGACATGAGAGGGTCTTGAGCTTGATTATGAACCACTTAAGCTACCCTTACATACAATCCCCAACACGTGGTTTGTCCACGAAATAAGCCAATCAAGATATGGGAATCCTTACAACTTTGACATTCATTGCAATGTTAAAGTAGTTTCCATAATGTAAAAGTTGTTCCCTTTGTTAAAGTCGAGTGGTTCCCGGAAACAACTACAATGTTGGTTAGAACGTTAAAGTGGTTTCCGTCAACGGTAAAGTTGTTCCCAATGAGTAGTTGTTCCCGGGAATAACTTTGACGTTCATTACAACGTTAAAGTAGTTTCCATAATGTAAAAGTTGTTCCCTTTGTCAAAGTCGAGTGGTTCCCAGAAACAACTACAACGTTGGTTAGAACGTTAACATGGTTTCCATCAATGGTAAAGTTGTTCCCAACGAGTAGTTGTTCCCGGAAACAACTTTGACGTTCATTTGAACGTTAAAGTAGTTTCTATAATGTAAAAGTTATTCCCTTTGTTAAAGTCGAGTGGTTCCTAGAAACAACTACAACGCTGATTAGAACGTTAAAGTGGTTTCCGTTAATGTTGAAGTTGTTCCCAACGAGTAGTTGTTCCCGGGAACAACTTTGATGTCTATTACAACGTTAAAGTAATTTCCATAATGTAAAAGTTGTTCCCTTTGTTCAAGTCGAGTGGTTCCCGGAAACAACTATAACGTTTCCACCAACGTTAAAGTTTTTTCCACCAATGTTTACTTAATTTATATTTTAAAAGTAATTTATTTTATATTTAACTTTTCCATTTACTTTAAATTATTATTTTCTTTAATTTTATAATTTCATGAATTGTTTTTATCTAATATATTTTTATATTGTATTCATTTTTTTTCCAAATTATTATGATGTTAATAATACTTTCAAAATTGTCTTTGTTAGCAAAATAATTATATTAATTACTAATATTAATTATATTAATTAATAATAATTTCAATTTTTTTATAATATTTAATATTTGCCATCATAATTTTAATTACAATAACTATAAAATTACATTAACTATTAATGTAATGTTAATAATTTTTAATGTTTATTACTACTATATTTATTTATTTATAAATGTGATTATATTATTTATCAACAATATTATATTAATGCTATGAGTTTTTCAATTCTTTATGTATTTTTTTTATATATAAATAGATATTAATAAACTTTATTGTATAAAACAAATTTTTTTATTTTTTTTATTTTTAGGCTGCAACCAGCAGCAGGTAAAGTAATTCTTTTTATTATATACAAAAGTAACCGGTTGAGGGCATCAATTGGGTGCCAGTTGGTAGCCAAATTCAATTGCCATCATACCTGCCCATTTCTATATGGGTATACTAGCCAACACCTAAAAGGGACTAACATATTTTGCACATCATCCATGTACTCTCCATGCCTTCTGCAAAAAGTTCTGTTGCCCTATATTTCTCATTTATTGCCATAACCAACTTCATCAACTGATGAACAACAAGTGTGGCAAGAGTAGGTTTCACAAGACTAGGATACCAAATCGACAATGCTGCTGCAACAATGATATGAGATGTCATTGCATCTTGACTCGTTCCACCAACACAAAAAATCCAATCTTACACTTCAAATGATTCTAGTCAAGCCAATACTTTAATTTCCTCAATCTAAGAAATTCCTTGTGTTTCAAGTGACCATTCAGAATCTTATCTATCTCTAGATGTTAGTTCTAGAGAAATTGAGTGTATTAATAACTTAAGAGGGTTTACAAATAAATTGTTTTAAAATGAAAACATTCATTTAAATAAGAGTACTATTGGCATTAAGATAGATGTTTATAGTAATGTTTTAATTTTAAATTTTAGACATGGGTGTACTTATAAATATGGGTGTACTTATTATATTTATAAGTGTCAATATCCGTACCCTTTGTTTATATGTATTCATTGTTCTTGGATTTTTTTTTATTCTTTTATGATTTTATTCAGTTATGCTTATTTAGGTATTTTGTAATTTATAAATTTTTTATTGCTTAAATATTATATTTTTCATGGTATTTATAACTTTATATCATAAAAACTACTTACATTTTTTTTTTTGTGGTGTTTAGAATTTGCGCATACTTTTCGTGGTTTTCATATTTCTAGTGAAAACTCTTTGTTGTTATTGTGCAATTGCTTTCTTGGTAAGTTATTTTTTATTTTTTATTTCTTATTTCATTGTAAATATCAATATTAATTTATTTATACTTTTTTATCTGTTTTTGATGTAGCTATTTTTTATTTTTATTTTTATGATGACCGATTATAATATGGTTATAACCAAGGAATAAAATATCGGTATCGGTATCGATATCGGGCTTTTAAATTTATGGATATATCGGGGATATTATCGATATCGGTGGATATTCGGTAAAAAAATTTAAAAAAGGATTTGCTAACAGTATAGTAGCTCCACGATCTACACCAATTTCTTCTCTATCGGTGGATATATCGGTCCCTGTTTCGATATCGGTCCCTCCAAAATATAGATATATCGGTGGATATATTGGTGGATATGTGGATTTTAAGTTCCTTGGTTATAACAATTGCATTAATTGTTTATCTACATAGTACAATGTCAAGAAATTTGATAACTCGGTTTAGAAAAAATATTATTGTACAAGATAGTCAATCTAATGTTGGTAACGATATGAATCTCGATGATATCATTTGGTATGATGTGCCAATAATTGTTGATGAAAATATTTGTAAAAAAAGAAGCATTACTAACATTTATAATTATGAAAATTATTGTGGTGAAAGCTCTGCTTCGCTTTAAAGAAGCATGCATCTATTGAGAATGGTTTGAACCGCTTTTTATCTGTTTTTGATTTGGGATATAAAGATCCTTTGTTTGTTGATGTTATTAATTACAATGTTCTTTGTAATATGACTGATGTTCCCGAATCATCAAATCGTATTAGCAGTAAAGTTCTCAATTAAATAGAGATAGCTTTAACCGAACCAAAGAATCCACTTTGAATAGAAAATTTCACCATTATAGTATGAATGGTCAAGCAAGCTATCAGAAAATGAGGAATAGTAAGCATTTGTAAAACTATTTCTTTTTTCTTTAGTTGTATATTTATTTGAATTTTAAATATTAACTCACACGATTTAAATATGTTTATACAAACATTGTTTTTTTTGTTTCCTTAGGATCAGTTGATGAATACATTTCTTTTGGGGATAAGAATTGTGAGTGCCAACATTGTAATGCTTTGTTTTGGCATGCAAAGCATTTGAAAATAAATTCTGCTAAGTCAAGTAGACCTCAAATTGGGTTTTGTTGTTTAAGTGGAAAAATTAAATTACCTCCGGTAAGAAATACACCTGTTTATCTAAATGATTTACTGGATTCAATTAGAGGTCAAAAAAGTGTTACATTTAAACAAGTTATTAGAGCTTATAACTTGATCCTTGCATTTATTTCCATGAGAGCTAAAGTTGATAAATCGATTAATAAAAGATCTGGTCCTTATGTGTTTAAAATCAATGGCCAAGTTCACCACTTGATGGGTTCATTATTATCACCAGAAGGAGAATGTCCTAAGTTTGCACAACTTTACATTTATGACACCGATAATGAAGTTAAAAATCGTGTTAATGTTGATGATGAAATAGTTGGTGGTCTTATTCAAATGCTTGATCAGACAAATGAATTGGTAAAACTTTTTAGAAGTACTAGAGACAAAGTAAAAAGTGATTCTATTGATTGTTTTAGATTTAGGTTATTTGGAAAAAGAAATACGCAGGTTAGACAATATGATTTGTCGACAAGTAGTTACACATGTAAATATATTTTTATTTTTATTTTTGAAAAAATCAATCTTTATTCAAAGACTGCAACCAACAACAGCAACAAACAAGCAAGAACAACCAACAAAAACGGATACAAGGCATAAGCCAGCAACAATAAACGAGCACCAAGCACTCATAACACCACACCAACGAGACAAAACCACAAAGACAGCACGAAACACACCAAAAAACAAAACAAAACCCTTACACTAAAACAGAAACGTGAAACAGAACAAACCCACCCAAAAAACACCAGATACTCAACCATCCATGCTCCACTCCACTAAATCCTCAGCAGCCATTGAACCCCTCTTAGCTAAGCTGTCCGCAAAGGAATTAGAAGCTCTAGATCGAAAAGCAACTGACAATCGAGGCATAGCCTTCAAACACTCCTTGATGTCAACAATAACATCCAAATTCTCCAGGTTACCAAACCCATCACCAAGCACCCATGATACAGCAACTTTTGAATCACTAACCAACACAATATCTTTATTAGCAAGATCCACCCTAGACAAACAAAGCCTACAGGCATACAAAATAGCCATAATCTCAGCAGTATTAGCCCTCTGAACTCCCACATTACAAGAGAAAAGACACAACACTTTACCATATGAATTCCTCAAAACACCCCTAATGCCTGCAGGACCTGGACACCTTTTAGCAGCCCCATCAACGTTAAATTTAAGCACATCAATGGCAGGAGGAACCCATGCTTCCACTTTAACATCCTTCCGTTTTGGAAACTCCTTGCAAATAATCGAAATATTAAGAAGAATCGAATTTATAGGCTCAGCGGATCCTCTATCATGGTGTTTGAACCACCACCCCACCCTGAACTTAACCAAATCTCTAGTGTAACCCCAATCGGCCACCTTTCCTTCAAAAATGAGCTTGTTGCGAGCTTCCCAAATGGACCACACGACAGCAAAAAACAAAGTACACCTTACTCTACAGCTGGACTTAGATGGACAAAGATCACTCCAGCTAAGAAACCAGTCTGATATTGTGCTCGAAACACATGACAACACAACCCACCAACCCATACAATCGGACCATAGTAACCATAACCAAGGACATAACAGAAACAGATGATCCTGTGTTTCCACAGCCGTATTACAAAAGGAGCAAAGCTGAGAACCATCAACCACTAATCCAAACCTAGCCATTACATCTTTCACAACAATTCTGCCCCTCAGTAATTGCCAAACAAATATTTCCACTTTGGGAGGACAAATCCCATGTCATAACAAAGAGCTTAAAGAAAAATCACCACTACCAAAACTCTCCAATCTGAGACGAAATGAACTAACCGAAAAGCAGCCATTTTGGCTAAGAGCCCATGCGACATCATCATCTAAATGCCTTCTCAAGCGTAAACTTTGCAGAAACACCATGAAATTATTCCACTGATCCAATTCCCAATCGAATAACTGCCTTCTTAGAGAAATTTTCTATTCCCAAACCGAGCCCACCCATTCCCCATACTGGTTAACCACGCCATCCTTCAAACTAGCAAGAGCATAAATCCTCGAAAAAGCCACATTAAGAGGAACCGAATCCCAACATAAATCCTCCAAAAAACAAGCCCCATTACCACTGCCCAGAATTACTTTCCATTTTATTAACTATTTTGTATTTAAAGCTACTAATTAATATAACATCCGTTGTCTTAAGTATTTAAAATGCTTTTACCAGTACAAAACAAACACATGCTGAAGAAAATGCTTCTGAAAGTGATCCAAACTTTATTCATCTACCAATCAGTGCTTTCAAATATAAGTCATTCGCCAAAAAAATTAAAAAAACGGTTAGAAAATTTAATTAGTCAATAATTGTTTACAGTTTTTATATTCAAATAAAATCTTACTTTTCCTCTTTTTATTCTTTAATTCAGCATTGAATGTTCCAAAAACCATACATATCAAAAGGAAGAAATGAAGCTATTTGTGATGGTTGCAGGATAACAAATCATGCATGCAATATTTTGTGTACTTTAATTACAATATTCTGTGTTTTATGTTTTTGGATTGTAATGATTTTCATGAAATGTGTTGTAACACTATACTTTTAAAATAGTTGTGAAAAGCTGTCTAGGTTGCATGATAACAAAGCAAGATTGTAATATTTTGTGTACTTTGATTATAATATTTTATGTTTTGGATTATAATGATTTTCATAAAATATATTATAATACTTAATTAACTTTTAAAATAGTTGTGAAAATATATTGTATTTTTGTTTTGTATTATAGAAGCAATAGACAAAATATGTGTATTGCATGCTATTTTTATTTCACATATTAATATTCAATACATACTATATATGCATATATTGTTATTTATATATATATATATATATATATATATATATATATATATAAATGATATTTTTATTTGATATAGGATTATTGTTTTACTTTATTATCTTAGTTCGTTGTATTAAACTTAAGATATTTGTTAAAATCTAGGCTAATTGGCAAGAATACCCCCTGAACTATACCCGAATTGACAATGTACCCCCTATACTTTTTTTTTTCGACAGTAAACCCCCTTAACTATCATAAATTTGCAATAGCCAACGGAACGCTAATTCCGTCAAGGGAAAATTACACTAAGGTCCCCTGATTATTTATAAAATTGCATTAAACCGGAAAAATATAATAATATGACACGAATACCCCTCTGACCAATTTTTTTTTCTAATTAAATTTAAAATTGAAATAATGGTTAAATAATAATTAAATTCTGAATTTTATTATAAAGGCAATTAAATAAATAGAGAAATGGAAAAATTAAATTGATATAACAATTATTTAAATTATCTTTTTATTTAAATATCCCTAAATATAAAACCCAGATAAATATTTAAATTATTTAAGAAAAATAAAAATAATGGTTAAATAATAATACAATTCCCTTTCAAAAAATAATAATAATACAATTATGATTTTTTTTTTTATAAATAAAATAAAATCTTTAAAAAATTAAAACATCTTTAAAATCTCTACCATTCATCTCATAGATGGATGGTAGAGAAATATTTATTAAAACAAATTCAAATAAAAAAAATATTTTTCTTTTAAATAGATTGATTTATCTCTCTTTTTTTTTTAAATAGATTGATTTTTCTGAATTACACAAAATAATAATAATAATAATACAAATACAAATTTTAAAAAATTGAACATTGATCCAATTAAAAACACATATAGAAGAATTAAAAATTTAATTTTTTAATTTTTGGTTTCTGGGTGTTGCAAATTTAAATATTTTTATTTCTTTAGAGAAGAGAAATTTTTAAGGATTGGATGAAGAAATAGATGTTCATTTAATTAGATGGATAGATGTTCATTTAAAAATATTTATTTAAAAATTTTTATTTTAAGGATTTCTCTTCACTATGTTCATTAAGTTAAAAAATTAATTTAAAAAACACAATTCACAAACCAATAAACGAAATCTAATTAAAAAAAAAAAAAAACATTGATGGATCTTCATATCTTCATTAATGGAGAAGCTTATTATTATTATTATTATTATTATTATTATTATTTTGTAATTGAGATCAATCAGTCTATTTAAAAAATGCTTTTTTTATTTGAATTTATTTTAATAAATATTTCTCCACCGTCCATCTCTGAGATGGATGGTAGAAATTTTAAAGATGTTTTAATTTTTTTAAAGATTTTATTTTCTTTATAAAAAAAATCATAATTGTATTATTATTATTTTTTGAAAGGGAATTGTATTATTATTTAACCATTATTTTTATTTTTCTTAAATAATTTAAATATTTATCTGGGTTTTATATTTAGGGATATTTAAAAAAAAAAGATAATTTAAATAATTGTTAAATCAATTTAATTTTTTCATTTCTATATTTATTTAATTGTTTTTATAATAAAATTCTAAATTTTATTATTATTTAACCATTATTTCAATTTTAAATTTAATTTTTTTTAAAAAAATGGTTTGAGGGGTATTCGTGTCATATTATTATATTTTTTAGGTTTAAGTGTAATTTTCCCTATACAGAATTAGGGTTCCGTTGGCTATTGTAAATTTATGATAGTTCAGGGGGTTTACTGCTGAAAAAAAAAGTATAAGGGGTACATTGTCAATTCGGGTATAGTTCAGGGGGTATTCTTGCCAATTAGCCTAAAATCTAATCGGATTGAATAAATGAAAGTAATTAGTTGAATCTAATTGATAAGTTTTTGAATGCACACATTTGTAGTCAAATTGGATCTTGAAATTTGGGTTTGATCCCCAAATTGAAGAAAATTTTATAGTCAAAATTCCTTCCATATTTCTGATTTGAAATTCAATTGCAATTTAAGGAACTAACTCTGTTCATCAAACAAATCTTACCTACCTTTCTTCAATTGCAATGCTAGTTGAAAAACTACTACCATGGCATGACACTATGATAGATTCGTTTCAAAATAACAATTCAAACTTCAATAAAGCAGAGTCAAAAAATGCTAGACTTGCTCCTTAAATTTGGTTGATGAATAAAACTTTCTTTATATTGCAACTAAATTTCAAATCACAAATATTGAAAAAAAAAATTACTATAAAATAAATCTCAAGTTTCGAGATCCAATTTGACTTGACTACAAATTTATGCATCAAAAAATCAAAAATAAGATTCAACTTATTTCCTTTCAGTTATTGAGTCTTTTAAGAGATGTCATAAGTTTAATATTAAATAAATTTAATGTTCGCTACACTTTACCCATTTAATTAAATAAATTCATTTTAATAGATAAAATATGTGTAATGCATGATACGTTTGTTTCACATTAATATTTAATGCATAGACTTTTGTTTCGCATATTAATATTCAATGCACTATGAATATATTGTTTTCGTGTGTGTGTATATATATATATATATATATATATCAATATAACTTATATTTTTATTTGGTATAGCATTATTATTCTACTCAGTTATCATTTTTGTTTGATTAATATATATTTTATATTTTAATTTTTTTTTTGTTTCATAATTTAGATAAATAAAATTTTAAATTATGAATAAAATTTATTAAATTTAAAAATAATATATAAAACGGTATAATACTCCCGCAGCAAAGCGCGGGACATTTTACTAGTTTTACACTAAACTTCATCTTAGATCACATTACGAAATTACTATTTACCCATACCGTGCAGGTAGAACCGTACCATGCATTTAAAAAAAAAAAAAAAAAAAAAAAAAAAAAGCATGTTTTCTGAAGTTCATTTAGAACATCAATAACGCTTTATTAAAAATGAACAACTTATTTAAATTTAGCAAATTAACTAAACATAAAAATATAGAGAAGATATTTATTGCATATATCCACTACCTAAACACATTACAATGACGAAGATTTCTTGCCATTTTTATTTTATAGCTTTTATACCATATTCCTGATTCCTGAGCATCATAAACTAAATAACATATGAAAAATCAAACCTGTTGGGGAGGCTTGGTGTGGTGTTTTAGCTTTCCTTATCAAATCTATTGCGATATAAGAGTCATTCATGCATTATCTTGTACGTACATTGAATAAATAATATTATATCATTGAGTTTCTCAATAGTTTTTCAAATAGTATTGCAAATCAAGAGCCATGCCTGCATCTTTTGATATTGATGAATTAAACTAAGAGTCACAATTAATACTTTTTTTTTTTGAAAATGAATTATGAATCTATATCTGTATCTATAAATATTATAAACCAAAAACCATGATGGGAAAGTCTTGCCATGTGTCTCATTCAGAGACTATCTAAAAGTTAAATTATTTTGACATTTGACAATACTTTCCTCTCTTAGTAATTTTTTATCTTAAATTGATTTTGACATTTGGCATTTTTTATGTGCCACATGTTTTGTATTAGAAATTTTAAAAAATTAAAATAAAATTAAAATAAAAACAATAAAACAATCAAGCTCTTCTCCCAAAGCATCCACTCTTCTCACATTTTCTTTAAAGGTATTCTGTACCACACATTTTGTATTAAATGTTTATACCACTCTTCTCACATTTTCTTAAGTGCCACATGTTTTGTATTAACTTTAAAAAAAAAAAAAAAAAAACAAAAAAAACAAAAACAATAAAACAATCAAGCTTTTCTTCTCCCAAAGCATCGACTCATTTCTCATTGTCCATTGTAATCACACATAAACAATCAAGCTTTTCTTCACCCAAAGCATCGTCTCATTTCCCTTTTAATCTCTTCATCTTCTTGAATCTTGCTCTATCCAATGTTGAGTCATGCTCTACCCGATGCAAGATCATTTCTTGGTGACTCACTTTACCTGATGCAATTTCATCTGTTTTGGTAATCATCAAGTGTTTTATTTCTGCACTCTTCACTATACAAGTTCATCTCTGTTGTTCCTGAAAGCTGAGCTATAAAATGATTTCAATCAAAGGAAACTCTTGGTAGAAGTCTCATCTGAATCGAAACACAGGAACAAAACCCTCAAAGGTATTTCTCTTTCCATTGATTATTTTATTCCTCACGCCAAACTGAGATGAAAATATTATGACTAATTGTTGTGCAATTTCTTAATTGTTTTAATTTGATTGTACAATTGTACTTTAACTACAATTTCTCTATCTGAAGGTTTTTCATCATGGTTGGACCTATTAATTTTATTACTGACCTTAACCCTTCAAAAGATGAATAGATGATCAAAGTTAGAGTGATTCGGCTATGGAAACAACCTAATTTTCTACAACCCGAATTAGGAGACAATGTTGAATTGGTGCTTTTAGATGAGAATGTATTATCTAAAACCATTTACGTTTCTGTTTTCTATTCATAATTTAAGCTCCATGTTTGAGTTTGAACTTCTTATTCTTCTTTAATCAGGGTGGGAGGATCTAAGCATCTGCTAGAGGTACTCTTCGGATTAAGGATAACTTGGTTGAATGCAGTGTTTATGAATTCTCCAACTTTGGAATGGCTTTAAATACGTAGATATATAAACCAATAAGGCATGTATACAAGCTGACCTTCAACTTAAGAACAACCTTAACTTTGGTACCAACATCAACCATTCCCATGTATGGATTTTCCTTTATCGATTTTAATGACATTGTCAATTAAACAAAGGAAGATATTTATTCAGTTGGTAAGGTCATCTTCCTTATTAAACACATGATAGTGTTTAGATATTATATGTCAATTTTCTAATATAATATTTTCTAACTTTGCCTTATTATACATTTTAAGATGTAATTGGATTGCTTACTGGTGTTGGTGGTTTGAAAGAGATTATCATTAAAGGAAAGCATATGGTTTAAGTAGAGTTGGACAATCTTCGGTTGGTACTATTTCTTTTGTTGTCCATTCTTATATGATTATCTATACTAAATCTATTTTATTTCATCTTCTTATAATTATTTTCTTCTTTCCTCAGTGGTACAAAACTGAAGTGCACCTTATGGGAAGGATTTGTTGATCAAATGCTTTCATTTATGAATAATATTATTGCTGGGCCTGTTGTTGTTATCGTCCAATTTGCCAAAATGAAAATGTTCAGAGATATCAAGTTTTTTTTTTCCACTTATTATGGTCATTTTTTTTTTTGAAATAGTATTTTGTAATTTTAAAAAAATGTAGGTTTGATGGGAATATCCAACACAAAGTTCAGTTCACGGCTGTTCATTAATGCTGAACTCCTTGAGGTTATGGAATTTAAATCTAGGTCAATGTCTAACATTTGTTTTGATTGAAGTATGCAATTTATGTGTACTTATATTTGAATCTCTTTAATTACTATAATTCCTTCTGGAGAATCCTCAAGCACTCGTTCATAAAGTCAGTTGCAGACACCATCATATTACTCAATGTCCGATGACTTCCTTAATCAAACTGCGAGGAAGACCATTGTTGAACTTAAAGACTATAGAGAGGTTACCCAGATGTTTATTATTTATTTTTTTATAATTTGTTGATTTATTTCCTATTGTTAATGCCATTTATTATGTGAAAATTGTAAATTTTGTGATGTAGGAAATATCTTGTGTAACTGTTGCTACCATTAAGGAAATTCAGCCTAACTTTAATTGGTGGTATAAGGGGTGTAAAGGCAGGAGGTGCGTTGGTGGTGTTACTCTGGATTTTGAAAAGTGGTATTGCAAAAAATGCAAGAATCATTGGCCAAATTATGTTCTAAAGTAAAGTTTGGATTAAGTTCACAACTTTTGTTTCTATATTCATATATTTAAAGTTTTACTTTATTTCTCATTACTCATCTTCTGTTTTTATTGTTAATTAGATTTTGCATTCAAATTAGAGTGGTAGATGAGACTGATGCTGCTTCTTTCGTTATATTTGACAAAGAAGCTATGAATATTGTGAGGATTATATTTTCTGCACATGATCTGCATGAATTGCATATTAGAAGAGTAAATTCATCCATGTTGTTAAAAATTTTTCAATAAAATAGTATAATCTTAGATGGTTTATATAGTTTAATTTCCTCTTTATTTTTAGGGTGGTGACCTAGCCAAATATCCTCATGATGAGAGATTTGTTTTCATACCTTTGAAGATCTCTCCTTCGTTTATTTTCAATCCTTCACCACTAAGCCTTTTGAGCTATGATCCACGATCTAACAACAGTGTGTGGGCACGTCACGGATTCCGGGAGTTCTTGAATGGAGGCTACCAAGATGGAGAAGACAACACCTTGTCCTCTTGCTAGGGTTCGGCCAAGTCTTGAGCCAAAGAAAAAAATTTCTTTTCTTTTTCTTCTTCTCCTTGTCGCACCTCTCTCTCTGTATTAGGGTTAGGTTGAGTTGTTTCCTGATCAGTATATCTTATATACTAGGATCCTAGGGTTTAGTTAACCAAGTCAAAATAGGATTATAAATCTTTTTTAATTTAGTCACCACTAGAACTTGAACCTTTGACCTCTAGAATTTAAAATAATCTTTATTATTTTTAATCCTTTTATTTTAGTCATGGTTCGAACTTGTAACCTCCAATTAACAATTAATAATTATTAATTATTAATATATCAATTAAATAATCATATTATTTAATTATATTTATGTTAGGTTCATAGTTTGTGTTGGAATAAATTCCATATCAAAACGTGTTTCTCTTGTAATGTTTAGTGGTTCTTATATTGAAGATTTAAGAAGACGAAGAATGTCTTGACCACAAATCATGCAAAAAGTCGGCTTTAAAGAGATTTGTGCATCATTGATTATCAAAGGTAATATAAGACCTCATATCTCTTACAAGGCTAGGCACGCACACACACACACACATGGCATTCTTGTGTGTTCCTTCATGATTAAACATCATTTGTGTATCACTTTCACACACTTGACAAAATATGCTCATGCATTCATACTATGTTGGTAAAACTTTGTTTATTGCATTTTTTAGGACTATGTCTAGAAATTAGCATATGTGTGTGTATTTGTGCTTGTATGTTTTCGTATTTTAGTACTTGGACTTGAACATGTTCTTATTTGATGTCTTATTGAGTTCCGGTCGTTTCAGTTACTCATTTATTTAGTTTCGAGTCCAAACGATGTAGCTACGTTACTTTTCGTTCTCATTCGTTGAGTTGACTTCATCGTTGTTTTCTGAGATGATTTCTCAACCATTTTTCAAAGTTGTGTAGTCATCGTTGTGCAGTCGTCGTTGTGCGTAAGAGAGTCACGGTTCGTAATCCGAAAACGGATTCGAAATCGGAGTTCGGATGCCCAAGATACGGCTGAAGAACCGAGGGAGCGCGCGAGTGAAGTGGGTGGCCGTGAGGCCACTTGGCCCACGCCGTGAGAGAGGCCGTGGCCCCACGGCCAGAGGGGCTCTCTGCCCCCGTGAGGCCCACGTGCCCCCCACGGCCTGGTGTGACATGGCCTCATGTGATTGGCCCGGAAACCTTCTTCTCTCTCCTCCTTTAAATTCCCTCCTCTCTCTCCATTTGATTTTCAAGAAGAAAAAATTGCAAGAATCCCGTCAGTCTTCTCCTCTCAATTTTCTCATCTTCCAAACATCATATCTCCCTCATCTGGAGTCGGATTTAAGTGATTTGAATTGGAGAACGTTCGTAATTGAGTCCTCTATCATTTCCAAGTGGTTTGGTAGCTGATTGATCGAGTTTTCTGGTGGTTCCACACTGAAATCCGAACCAGCTGTTGAATCCAAGGTATTGGTCTTATCTTTGGGATTTCTTTCTTTTCAACCTTCAATTTGCTTGGGGTTTCTTCTTCTATACGTATGTTTATGTTTGGTAAAAGCTATTGAGAAAGATAGCTTCATAATCATTCTAATTGAAAGTCTATTTAGAGACAAATGTTGACTAGTTTCTATGATTCTAAGGTTTTCATATGTTTATGAGTTGTATTGTGATTAGAATGGCATCTTAGGTTGTTTGTGACTTGATTGAATCAATTTTGTGATTAGAATGGCACCTTGAGATTTGATTTGATCCTTTGATTGATGAAATCTAGGATTATTGTATTTGTATGTGTTTTAGAGCAATCTAGGATTTGATTGATTTATATCTTGAATCCTTGCTCTATATTTTTGTCTAGAATATTGATTGATTAAATCTCATATATCTAGCATTTTATTGTATGTTGATAGCATCTTGAACTTGTTCTTCATGAATATATTTTGTTCAAGTGTTATATGTGTGAATGAGACTTTGAGCTTATGTGTTTGATGTTTACACATGCTTAGGTTTTATTCTTGTATTTTGCATCTAGACTTTTATTAAATGTGTTATCACATGTTTAGGTCTATTTGTACCATAGAATGTATTGATCACATGTTCTATGTTGATTTGATTGTTTGCATCATTTGCATTCACATGATCACACTAGGAAGTCCTTGTAAAAGGCATGAAGTCTTGGTTAGAGTCGGGATGACTCGGATAGCCAAGCAAGAAGACTTGCCTAGAGTCAGGATGACTCGGATAGGTAAGCAAGAAGTCATGGCTAGAGTCGGGAGGACTCGGATAGTCATGCATGGGAGGCTCCCTAGAGGCATGAGTGCCTTGGATAGGGAGTTGGCTATTATATTGGTAGGCCTAGGCGTATGGGTAGACATAGACTCCAAAAGAGCGTGGTACACGGGAGGTGTATGCACTCTTGAGGAATTTCTAATCTTCCATCGATGTTGGTTTTGTGTGTTGTCCAATATATGGTGGTTTCGCATCATTGAGGGATTTCATACTTTCCAATAGGGTTGGGTAGACTTAGACTCCACTAGGTTGGGTGAGCTAAAGATTGGTCACTTTGTGGATTCTCTATTTTTATCATCCAATATATATAGTACCCAATGGTTGTAATTCAACCCGTGGATGTTTCCTCTTTGGAGGTTTTACCACGTTAAAAAATCTCTTGTGTTATTTCTTCCTATCTCTATCTTTTATATTTTATTTGTGTATGTTATTATCTTGTTTCACATTATTCACTTGTGATGTATAGTGAAGCAAGTATTTGTAAAGTGTGATTTGTGAATTCATTCTTTTGATCATTTTTGTATATTGTAATTTTTGTATAGTGATATTTGATCACTCTTGTAACTCATTGAACATCTATTGAAATACAAGTATTATTTGTTGTTGTGTTTATTTGTTCTTATACCTCACACAACTAGGTGATATACATAGATCTTGCTTACATGATTATATTCTCATATTGTCTATGTATGTCTCTCTTGGTTTATTTTGTTATGTGTAAGGCTATCTTGAGGGACAAACGAAAGTTTGTTCAAGGGATTGAAAAAAGGCTTAAAAACATATTCACCCCCTAGGTATGCCTTAGGCAATTTAACTACGTTTGTATACTTTCAATTTAATTAATCAATTAAATAATCATATCATTTAATTAATTCCCAGAATATGTTCAAGTTACTTTCGTAACATAATTAATTGGACAATCAAATTCACCGTGAGCCTTGTTACCAATAATCTTAAAGGGCTAGCAAGGGGACCTAATGGACCCACGGTTTTGAGCTCCAATAATACTTAGAAAAATTAATTAAACTATTTAATTAATATTTCACGATTATTAACCTCGGAGTTATTCCACTAAAAACCTGAGGTTGCACTCTCGTAATTGTAGATGTTTTACACAACCAAAATATCAGTGTCTATCGATATAACTATTTCATATGGTATGATCCTCCACAAGTAGTTCATAATTAAAGCTAGGTCATAAAGTCCGTTATACCTCTCTAATTATATCTTTTCCTTTAAGTACCATTGATTCTCTAATGAATAATTATATCCTTCCTTCCATTACGGAAGAAGGAGAGTGCTCTTAATTGTTCAAGTCCTGAATCAACCCTTAAGAGAACTACTTCTCTACTTCTCGTAAGAAGTAGTGGATTTCTCTATTGTGTGCATACCTTCCCAGCCACAAGCCAAACCGTGATTCCAAGATACGGAGTTATTGATCAGGAATGCTACTCCGATCTCACCCATGGTATGTCAAGAAACACGATCTAACTTGAAGGAATCAGTAAGACACCCAGGATTTAGATCATCTATATACAACCATCATTTGTCGAAATATATGGATCTTTGTGATAGATTCATATAGATCGTGGCCCAGTCCTGTGTGATCACATCATATAAGGTGCCTCCATTCTCATATCACCATATGAGTGGTATAGGATAAGACCACCGTAGATTATGAAATGGACCGCAGCTGTATATTAACCACAAATAAAGTACCTAGATTTATTTGCTCTCTAAGGATTCTTTAGATGCATGTCTTAAACCGAATTTCTCTATATATGACATTCATATACTCAGTCTGAGATTACATCTAGCAATCTTAGATGTTTAGCACATATGATATAAACGTATGAATCATATTTATTGAATGAAAATACTACTTCTTTTATTAATGGATTTATAACATTTACAAATTTCCCATTTGTTGATTGGCAACACTTTAGGGCCTAAGTATCGGGTTTATTGTTCGAAGCCCTTTGAAGACTCGTATTGATAAGCACCGAAGGTTATTTCTTTGTGCTTACTTGTCTTGAAGAGATAGTTGCACATACTCACAACTCATGCATACTTGTATGTTGTGTGTCTTATTTTTGTGCATTAATGTTCATTAACATCTCTTCTTGCATGTTAGTTTGAATCTTGCATATCTAATTGCCTTGTCATGTTTAGACTTAGGATTGCTTTTGCATTGGGCGCTCCCAAAGCGCTCTACAGAAGCACTGTACGAACAGTGATTGAGCGCTGTTCAGACCTGATCGATTTAATTACACGCTGTACAAAGCGCTCTACGTACAGCGCCAATATTTTCCCGTGAGAACAAAGTTGGGGCGCTGTACAAGCGCTGTACAAAAGGCGCTGTACAGCGCCCAAGGAAAATATGAGGCCAACTTATCAAAACGATGATATATATGCCACTTTGACTTTAGGTCAATAAGAGAGTTCATATTCAGATTTCATACTTAGGATATTTTTCTTCTAAATTTTTAGTTTACTCAAACACTTTTTCATGATCATCAATCATCATCTAGGCATCTAATGACATCTTGCATGGATTCTTCATCATACTTTGCTTGGTAAGCTTTTCACTAAGCAACAAGCAATCTCAATTTATTACTTGTATGATTTTCATATATCTTTTGATACAAGATTGAGATTAGTGTGATGTATGTTTGAGAAGTTGTATTGTGATAGCTAATTAGGTTTTGTGCTTAATCTTGATTAGCTAAACTATTTGATTGAACATGTCATTTAGTTTTTAATATCTAGGATTGTTCTAATTGCATATTAATCATCTTAGATAAGCATATAGGGTTTCCCTTGCTCTATGTTGCATTTGAATATCATATATTCACTTAGGGTTTTATTCTCTTCATTGAGAAAGTAAGTCTTGTGTGTAGCTTCCGGGATTAGGTTGCTTAGATCGCAAGCAAATTGGACTAGGTTCACTCATACCGGGATTAGGTAGGTGTGTGATTACTTCCGGGACGTTTTACACATAGTGGATCGAGGTTCGAGTGTGGCACTTACTAGCCCGTGGTTTTTCCCGTGAGGGTTTCCACGTACAAGTCTTATTTACTTTCCGCATTTTATACTTGATTTGTTGCTTTATCTAGTTAGAGGTAAATTCGTAATTTTGACAATACGAAAAATTGGATAATAAGCTTAAAATCTATTCAGATAGCACACCATGCTATAATTTGTTTCCTTACAAACTTTAGGGCATAAATCTCAACATTTGCTGATGAATTCAAAGAACTGAAGGCTTCTATTTATGTTAAAGATACTCTCATCACTTTTGAGGATCTCTATGACAAATTATTAGATGAGGAACTAGTTCAAAAACGTGGTGAAACAAAAGATGATGAATCTGAAATTACTGCTCAAATTACTTAGAAAGGCTCAAACAATCGAGGCAAATGTGGAAAGGGTTACAAGGGAGGTTAAAACAACACCAATAGTGGAACATGGTATTCCGGCCAGCCTTTCAATCCTAGTTGCACTACCTATTCGGGACAGCATCAACAATTTCATCCCTCCAACAACCAAGGCCAACCCTTCACACCATCAGGGCAACCTAGAATTGTTTGCCAGCTTTGTGACAAGTCTAGACATGGTGTAAAAACCTATCGCTCCCAAGGCAAACCCTCCTAACCGTAAGCTCATTACATGGATGGTAACTTTGGATCATCGAACAACAATTAGGTACTCGACTTAGGGGCTACACATCACATAACATCTGACCTTCAAAATCTCTCCATGCATTCTGATTATATTGGGAGCGGGGATGTAATAGTTGGCAATGGTAAGGGAATCTTGATCTCTCATATTGGTTCTTCTACTATAAATTCATCATCTACTTCATTTACATTAGATAATATTTTGTGTCCACCTTCTATTAAAAAAAATCTAATTTGTCTCTCAATTTTATAGACAAAATAACACATCTATAGAATTATTTCCTAATAATTTTCTTGTGAAGGATTTGAGCACGGGGGCATCCTTTGTCTGACACCGAAGTATGAACAATCTGTACGAGTGGCCATCTCCTCACCCTTAAACCTCTCTAACCTCGTCTTCTCAACTATGGCACAAGGGTCTTGGTCACCCTTCGTTACCCATTCAGAAGAAGTTACTTACCAGTTAGAATATTTCTGTTTCCAATAAATTTAATTCTCTTGATTTTTGTGATTCTTGTCTTTGTAATAAAAGTCACAAACTTTGTTTCAAAACTTCATCACTAGTTTGTGATAAACCATTTTGTTAACCGAAAATTATCACTGGGATGATTTTTCCAATTAACAATTCAAGGGACTAGAATCGAGGTTGATTTCAGTTGGAGGGATATCAAGTAGTTTGATATCCTTAGCTTCCTAATAAAACTTGTAAAAAAGTAATGATAATGGAGGGCAAGAATTAATGTAATAAAAGGATCACACGTAACATATTTTTTATTGATAATGAAAACATGACAGGAGTACAATGGAGTTTTCAGGTAGCTATGGTGATGGGATAAAAATAATCAGTTGGATATGGCGATGGAATTCTCATGCATGTCGATAAATGAAAAAATCTGTGGCAGGGTTCCCTCCTCCAGTCGCCACGATACAATGTATATATAGGTCTTTGTTTCATGCCCAGAACTCTTCTAAATTCGGTCTTGTGACCTAGAGTTTTTTGGAGCACTTAGTGATGATTAGCGAGAAGATCGTTTCTTTCCTTCTAGGAATCTAGAGATCCCTTATTTGGCAGATTTCTGATGGAGTAGACTTCTATTTCAAATAGAGCTCCTTAAGTGGTGGGAAAGAATCCACTTCCTTGTCTTGAACAGTGGCGTTTTATGCTTGTCCTTCTATGCAGTTTGTTCTTTGGCGTACCTGATCTTGTCTTAGGCGGGATCGGGGTACTTGGATTGTCTTGATACTTGGTAGTTTTGTAAGGATTCCCGTTTTGTTGATTGGCTTATTTCGTGGACAAACCACATGTTGGGGTACTTTGTAAGGGTAGCTTAGGTATTGGTTTAATTGTTTGAAGCCCTTTGAAGACCTCGTGTTGATGAGCACCGAAGGTAATTTTCTTTGTGCTTACTTGTCTTGAAGAGATAGTTGCACACACTCACAACTCATGCATATGTTTTATCTTTGTATGTTGTGTTTCTTTTTGTTGTGCATCAATGCTTATTCTCATCTCTTCTTGCTTGTTATTTTGTTGCATCTTGTGTTTATAATGTCATAGCATGTTAGGCTTTTAGGATGCATCTTGCTTTTACCTTTTTACCCCTTGCATGTTTTCTTGTGGGGTTCAAAGGAGTGGGCTGTGCGCTGGTCGTCAAGCGCCGGACCAGCGCAGCTCACCAGCGCAGATCACCCAGTGGTCTGTCGCCGGTCGTGCGCTGGTCTACACCAGCACAAGGCCACCAGCGCTGATCGCCCAGTATGGCTACGCTGGTCGTGCGCCTGTCTTAGCGCTGGTCGTCAAGCGCCTGTCTTAGCGCTGTGCAATATTTGCCTTTGCGCTGGTCGTGCGCCTGTCGTCCAGCGCAAGGCCACCAGCGCACAGAGCAATTTCTGGTGCGTTTTTCAAAACGACCACACTTCACTTATGGCTCCTATATATATAACACTTTGACTTTAGGTCAGCCAAGAGAGTTCATATTCATATTCTATACTTAGGATATTTTTCAAGAGAAGAAAAATACACAAAGAACTCACCTTTAACCACTCAAATCAAATCCCTTGTGCATCAAATTTCATATTGCATCTTCTATGTCTAGATAGAAAGCATCCATGATTGGGTTTGCATCATCACAACTTGCTTGGTAAGATTTTGATTAAGTTCATCTTATTTGAGTACTTTTATTATCAAGCTATTCTCTTTAATTTACTTGTATGTTTTGATCATATGATAAATACAAGATTAGAGAATTAATTGTGATGAATTGATTGAGTGTTGTATTGTGATAGCTAATTAGGTTTTTAATTAATCTTGATTAGCTAAGCTATTTGACATGTCATTTAGCAATTGATATCTAGGGTTGATTAAATTGATTATCTCATCATCCTAGATAAGCATCTAAGGTTACCTAGCCTTGTTTGTTATTTGAATATTAATACATATTCACATAGGTTGCATAATCTCTTCTTAGAGAATCAAGTCTTGAGGCTAAGGTTGCTTAGGCCTCAAGCAATTGGACTAGAGCCACTTTTAAAGGCCCGAGTGGTAGAAGTGGGGGGTTATTGACCGGAGTGTTAGACGAGGTCTACATAGGTTGTAAACTCCATTTCGATTAGTGGATTTCGAGGTCCGAGTGTGGCGCACTAAACAGCCCGTGGTTTTTCCCAGTGGTTGGGTTTCCACGTATACATCAAGTGTTATTTAAATTCCGCACTATATTACACTTGTATGTATTTTTGACTAGTAGGGGCATTTTCGTAAAATTGACTTGCATGCGAAAAATTGGGTAAAAAGCGTAAAATCTATTCACCCCCCCTCTAGATAGCTTTATACACACCGTGCTATAATTTGTTTCAAGTTTACTAGCCTGACATTTACTGCTAGCTTTAGGTGGATTGGGGTACTCAGGTATCTTGCCCTCTTCCCGTTCATTCGAACTATGTATGAGTGTATCGGGGTATTGGGGTACTGGGATTCCGGATGGCAGATGGGTGCTAGGATCTTGCAGCAGTGGAGTCTTTGGAACCTTGTCTTCTGTGTTTCCTGATACCTTTTGAGTCTAGAAATCCTTGACCTTGATCTGAATGGTAGGAGGTTGTACCCGACCAACTTGTAGTGTGGCGGGGTACCGAGATGCCCTTCTATGACGTCTTTCTATCTCAATTTATCTTCCCTTGCTGATGGAAAATTCTTATTTGAACCCCTGCCATTTTTGGCGGTTAACACATTTCAAGTTATTTACTCAGATGTTTGGGGCCCAACACCTGTTAATTCATTTGATGGTTTTCGTTATTTCATTATTTTTGTTGATTATTTCACTAAATATACATGGTTTTATCCGCTTAAATTAAAATCTGTGCCAACTATCTTTGAACAATTCAAAAGTTTAATTGAAAATTTGTTTGAGACTACAATTAAAGCAGTGTACAGCAATGGTGGTGGTGAATATCAAGATCTCTCTCACATTCTCAAACGGTTTGGTATCCAACACCTCACCTCGCCCCCTTACACACCTGAACATGTTGTTCAGCTAAACGTAAACATGGACATATAGTTGAAACTGGTCTCACTCTTTAACATACCGCTTTTGCTCCTCTCAAATTCTAGTCCTATGCCTTCCAAACCGCCACATATCTCATAAATTGCATGTCCACACTGATCAGACGATTTATATACCTATTTGAGGTCCCCATTTCCTATCATTTGTTCTCATTTTTTAGCATCTTTTTTTATATAATGTTTTTGTTGAGCCTTGTGTAGGTACATATTCTCTACAATAAGGTTTTGAGCTTAAAGTCAAGTTTGGGAAGCCAAAATGAGCAAAAAGAAGTCAAGAATGGAAGCCATGCAGAGTTGTCGCTGTTAGGATTATGCTCAATAGCAAGAGTGTAATATTGTTTTTGACAATCTTTTCATATTAATAAAGTGATTTCTGATTTAAACAAATCTTATAGCATTTATAGATTGAATATTATAATTGTCAAAAGTAAATAATCATAAGGTCAAAAGAGTATGAGAAAAGAAAAATTGTTCATACATCTGGATATGTATAAGGTAGACACAATTCTTTAGTTAGTCTTGAATAATGTTCACAACTTAAGTTAAAGGTTGGGCACATTTATCTTGTTAAAGTTGTAGAATTCTTTTACTAACATTTGAGTGGGATCAAATGTGTTATGATGAGTTTAAAATCATCGGACGGTCTTCGAGCAAAAGAATCTAGTGCACTGGGTGCATTGAACTGGATCACAATGAAATACTTTATCTAGAACCGTCAATAGATAATAGTCTTTTCATTATCAGGACAATCGGAAAGTCTATCTTAATCCTGAGATAAATGATGGACTTATGGTTGCAAGTGGTATCTTATGAGTTATCAATGAGTACGATTATATAGCATAGTCTATCCTCGATAGTTTGGTGATATTCATTTGTTAATCGATAAAGGACTTCATTTATAGATATGGACGTCGTGGCTCCATTTTTTAAATGAGAGTAGAATATCATCATATGGATGTTTTGACGTATTGGATATTGAATCTTAACGTTAAGTTTTCGATAAAGTCTATTAAAACATGACTTCTGGACAAGTCAAAATATCCAAGTTCAAAATGTGGTCATATTAGTAAATATGGTAACTTGGAGAGCTATAGGCGGTCTATGAGCTCTTGGCGATTACTAATATTCTTCACGAGGATACACCATCTCCAATAAGATTGTCTAGGGTACGAATGAGAAATATTTACTTATTCCATCTTTATTTAAGAGTGCAATTTTAGTTCTTTAGTGGAATGAACTAAAATTAATAGATTGAACCTAAGTGAATTATTTGTTGATTGTGATTGGGTTATGTCTATTGGAGCTTAAATTTAGATAGGCCCGCCAAGATCCTCAATCCACACGGACTTGCATGGATCACTTGATATATTATACCGGACTAATTTATGAGTCCATCTAGAATTGTATTAAGGCATGTGGACTTGTTTCTTTTAGTAAGAATGAGCCTAGTTAACATGTGGGCCTTTTAATTAAGGTCCAATGGATTAAATGAAATAAGAAAATAATATATGGGCCATATATATGTATGGGCGGCAAGGCTTGCATAAAAGTCTAATATATTATGTTGTTTCATTATTTGATTAAATGGAAATTAATTAATTGATTAATTAATTATTTAATTAAAAATCAAAATCTTTTTTCTTACTAGGAAATATGTTTTCTTAGTAGTATACTATTGTGGTAGTATAATAAATATTAAAGACTTTATTTTGGTAAGTAGATAAATAAAGGAAATTTATTTATCTAGTCAAATTAGGAAGTCTTTGATATAGTCACAAATACACTAAAGAGTTGGATTAGGGTTTGGAATTCTAAGGAAATCTACCTAGGGTTAGGATTTAAGTCAAAAGACAAATCCTACATGGTAAAAGATTTCGGCCACAATATATGAGATATATATGGCAATTGGCTGGATATATATATTGATATTTATAGGTGGCATGTAGTATTGGATATATATATATATTGACTTATATATTTTATGTGTGGCAATTGGCCGCAATATATATTTAAATTTATGGTACATGGCCAAGATATATATATATATATATATATAATAGAGGTGGAATTCGTGCAATTGATATATTTATAAGGCAAGTTGAAGTCGTCAACCATATATAAATATACGTATTATTTTATAAGGAAGAGGTTGCAATATATATATTATGAGGCAAGAGAATTCGAGACACACATTATATTTTGTGAATAGAATTCGGCAAACCCTAAGGTCTTGGACTTGAGAGTTTTTTCTTTTGCTAGAGAAAAATAGAATCCAACTCTTAGACTAGTGTGATTTTCGGCCAAGAGGAATAGAGAGAAAAGTTTGTTCTTATTTTCGATAGTGCACTAGTTACTTTTACATCAAAAGGTTTTGTGCACAATTTCGAATAAGGTTCACGCGAGTTTCAATCTAAAGATTGTAAATTCAAAAGTGACCGGAACATTTTTTATTGTCTCTTGGAACTTGTTGTGACTAACGAAAAAGAAAAAGTTTTGTTAATCCATCCTCAGGTACACAATTCAAAGAGAAGGAAGACCACACTCTTAGGTGATTCACGTTCGTGATTGGATTGGAAGATCTTGTGGATTACTATCGATGCAATGTCAATCGGATCACGCGACAAAGGTATGATATCTTTAGTATTATATGTTAATTAATTAGAGGGTTAAGGTTCAAATTATGGAAAAATTTTAAACTATACTAAACTCTATTTTAGTCTCGCTTCCACTGCGTGCATACGATTTTTCCCTACAATTGGTATCAGAGCCTTGGTTGTACCCTTTAATTAATTAACGTATATATACGTGAATCTATTTCTTTTTATTGTGATTATGCATGTTTAGAAAGAGATGGCACTCTAGGTATTCTAATATATAATTACATTGGAATGTATGGATTTATATATGTTATATGTTGTTATAAAGTGAATTGTTATTGCTCAATTTTGATCCTAGAATTTCAATGTATTTTTGTTTCGGAATTGTAACAAGAAGGATGGCCTATTATTGTCACAATTTCCTTCTTGGTAGTTGCTAAGTTTTTTTTTATTGTATTAAAATTAAGTGCAGTTTTTTTTTTATTGTATTAAAATATAGTGCAGTTTTTTTTGTATTAAATACTGCAGTGATTAAAAAAAAAAAATTGCAGTATTTTTTTGTTTAAATAATGTTGTAATACGTTCAAGCATCGAAGATTCGAAGACTTGAAGAATTGGAAGCAACTGGAATAAGTTTGTGACCGTGCGCACCATAGCAACATGCATGCGCGCAAGATTGCACGCAGCTGTGCATGTTGGACTGTGGGCTGCGCACGGCAGCCCTTGTTGGGGTTGTGGAGTGCGCACGCCCATAGGGGCAGCCGTGGGATGCACAAGTGATCGGTGGCCGCTTGAAAACTTGTTCGCCAAGAAAGGAGTTTTTTGTATTCCAAACAAATGTAATTTACTTGTTTTTCTAGGATGGATCAAAATTGTGGCTATTTATTTTACGTAAATATTACAATATTTGTTATTGTTTGATGACATGTCATATATAATCGGAGTGCCACTCATATATCTCTTTTGGTATGAACATGCATTGAATGATTTAGGTATCTAAATTGGCATCTAGATAACTTGGTAAATCATTCTATTGGATTTAATCACACGCCTTAAATAATTGAGTGGGGGAAGGTGTTTTATAACACCTATGACCTCCAAGGTTAGTTGAGATTTATTATTTATTGGTAATCCCCCCAAGGGGTGTCCATGAATGGAATTTAGCAACACACTTCCTTACAAGGATAGACTAGACAATTGACTCAAACGAGATCTACTCCCCAAGGAGGGATTTTCGTGAGAGAAAATATTGAGGGTCGATATCTTGGTAACACACTCAATGTGATTTTATTGATATCCTCCCAAGAGTTCTTGTCAATAAAATCACAAGGCTAAAATTGAAAACACTGGTTGTTATGTTAACAATTAGGTGGGACCTAGTCCAACTAGTAAATGGTACGTACTCCCAAAGGAGGCGTAACATTTATGGGTGTTGGATCACCGTTGAATATTTATGATTGAGTTATTTATTTAAATCAGGATAAATATTCGAAAGTGCTTTACCATGATTATTTACTCATATATAATTTTGTTTTATTAAGAAATCATGACCCCATCCTTAATGATCATCCTAAAAGATAAATATTTTAACTAGTAATAATTATGTCACATGGAAAAGGAAAATTGGGTTGTTGCTGCAAGCTGAAAAACATAAGTCTGTGCTGACTACTCCTAAAATCCACCTGCTCCCACTAATGAATCTAATGTGATGCAAAGAGACGAGTATGAGTAGTGGAAGACCTCGAATGAGATGGCCAAATGGCTACCATCTCCGACGTGTTACAACAGCAGCATAAAGGAATGGGGTCTGCTGCTGATATGATGATGTCTCTAGAAGAGATTCATATGGTTGGTAAAGTTGCTACTGTTAAGACCCGTCAGAAGGTCAAGGAATAAACCAAGAAGGAGACTAAGAAAGTAACCAAGATCAAAAGGAAGTGCTTCTTTTGTGGTGAAAAGAGACATTGGAAAAGTAATTGCCTAAAGTCTCAGAATAAGAAGGAACAAGGTAATGTGAATTATCTTGAAACATGTTTACTGGCATATTCTACAGATTCTTGGATTGTAGACTCAGTAGCCAATAATCATGTTTGTTATTCCTTATGGGGGTTTCAAGAAAGGAGAAGGCTGAATAAGAATGAAATCAACTTGCGTTTAGGCAACGGAGCATTGGTGTCTGCTAGTGCAGTGGGAGATATTAGAGTTAATCTAGATTCTAGTAGGCATTTAGATTTGATAGACATTTATTATGTATCTCAATTCAAGAGAATTTAATTTCAGTTTCTTGTTTAAATAAATTTGAATATTCGGTTACTTTTAATAAAAAAAAATTATTATTAGTAAAGATGACAAATTTGTTTGCAAAGGTACATTGGAAAATGGTCTATTCTATTTACATAGAAATTTCTCTCACTTGTTAGACACAGAATTAACGCAACCTAACCATAAAAGAGTAAAATTATCATAAGATGAAACCTACCTATGCCATTTGCGCCTAGGTCATATTAACCTTAATAGGATTAAAAGATTGGTTAGTGATGGACCTTTAAGTGACTTAAAGGTTGATGATCTACCAACTTGTTAATCCTGTTTGGAAGGTAAAATGACCAAAAGGTCGTTCAGGACCAAAGGCACAAGAGCCACTGAATGTTTAGGATTAATGCATACTGATGTATGTGGTCCTATGAGCATTCAAGCTAGAGGTGGATATGAGTACTTCATCACTTTCACAGATGATTACTCGAGATTTGGATATGTGTATCTCATGAGACATAAGTCGGATGCTTTTGACATGTTCAAAGCATTTAAAGCTGAAGTGGAAATCAGCTAGAGAAACACATAAAAATTTTGAGATCTGATCGTGGTGGAGAATATCTATCTGGTGAGTTTCAGCAATATCTTATTGATAATGGAATTATATCTCAGTTTTCTGCACCAGGTACACCTCAACAAAATGGGGTGGCAGAAAGGAGAAATAGAACTCTTTTAGACATGGTTAGGTCTATGTTGAGTTATTCAACACTTCCTATTTCTTTTGAGGATATGCTTTATAAACTGCAATATACATTCTAAACGATATACCATCTAAGTCGGTTCCTCAAACACCGCATGAGTTGTGGACTGGGCGAAAGCCTAGTTTACAACACTTAAGGATATTTGGTTGTCCTGCGCATGTGTTAAAAGGAAAGACAGAAAAGATAGAGTCTCGTTCGGAAACATGCATATTTGTGGGGTATCCAAAAGAAACTAAGAGATATTATTTCTATAGTCCTTCAGATCTTAAAGTATTTGTTTCAACAAATGCTAAATTTCTGGAAAATGACTATATGAATGATTTTGTACCCAAAAGTAGAATTGTCCTGAATGAGATGTCAAGAGATACAATTCCACAAGAGATTACACAACCTAGCCCAATTGTAAGTTCCGCACCATCACAAAATCAACAACCTACCATTCCTCGTCGTAGTGGGAGGGTTAGTAGAAAACCCGAGAGATACATCAGTCTGGGAGAATCAATGGAGAATCCCCCGGATGACTATAATCCCTACACATATAAGGAAGCAATAGAGCATGATGATGGTCGCTATTGGCAAAAGGCAATGCAAGTTGCAAAAATCCAAATATGGATTAAAGCAAGCATCTTGATCCTGGAACATAAGGTTCGATCAAGCTATGATGAACCTTGTGTATGCAAAAGGATTAATGGCGACAAGTTGGTTTTCCTAAATTCTTTACATTGATGATATACTACTCATCGAAAACGATGTAGGTGTATTGACATCAGTAAAAGAATGGTTAGCAAAACAATTTGATATGAAGGACTTAGGATAAGCAAGTTATATTCTTGGTATCCAAGTAATAAGGGATAGAAAGAATAGAACGATTGCACTATCCCAAGCTTCATACATAGATAAAATCTTGTCTAGATTTTCCATGCAAGATTCCAAGAAAGGTATGTTACTTTTCAGAAATGGAATCAAACTTTCTAAGGAACAAGTTCCTAAGAATGAGCATGAAGAGCAATTCATGAGTAGGATTCCAAATGCCTCGGCAGTTGGAAGTCTCATGTATGCAATGCTCTGCACTAGACCAAATATTTATTTTGCTGTGGACATAGTTAGCAGGTTTCAATCGAAACTTGGTCCTGATCACTGGACGGCAGTCAAGCATATTTTCAAGTATCTCAGGAGAACGAGAGATAATATGCTTGTATACTCAGGAGGGGATTTGATTCTCGTTGGGTATACAGATTCTAATTCCCAATCGGATTCTGACTACCAGAAAATCCACATCAGGATATGTGTTTACTATTGGAAGAGGAACAGTCATATGGAGAAGTATCAAGCAATCTTTTATTGTTGATTCCACCATGGAAGCTAAGTATGTTGCTGCATGCGAAGCTGCCAAAGAGACTGTTTGGCTCCGCCAATTCCTGATTGACTTGGAAGTGGTTCCCAGTGCGAATAAGCAGATCACTATCTACTGTGATAACAGTGGAGCAGTGGCTAATTCGAGAGAACCAAGAAGTCATAAGAGAGGAAAACACATTAAAAGGAAGTATCATCTTCTTAGGGAGATTATGCATAGGGGTGACGTGACGATTACCAAAATCGCGTCAGCGAAAAATCTAGCGGATCCCTTCACAAAGACTCTACCACATAAGAGTTTTGATGGGCACCTAGAGAACATGGGAATGAGAGATATGACACATTTGCTATAGCGCAAGTGGGAGATTGTTAGGATTATGCTCAATAGCAAGAGTGTAATATTGTTTTTGACAATCTTTTCATATTAATAAAGTGATTTCTGATTTAAACAAATCTTATAGCATTTATAGATTGAATATTATAATTGTCAAAAGTAAATAATCATAAGGTCAAAAGACTATGAGAAAAGAAGAATTGTTCGTACATCTGGATATGTATGAGGTAGACACAATTCTTTAGTTAGTCTTGAATAATGTTCACAACTTAAGTTAAAGGTTAGGCACCTTTATCTTGTTAAAGTTGTAGAATTCTTTTACTAACATTTGAGTGGGATCAAATGTGTTATGATGAGTCTAAAATCATCGGAGGGTCTTCAAGTAAAAGAATCTAGTGCACTGGGTGCATTGAACTAGATCACAATGAAATACTTTATCTAGAACCGTCAATAGATAATAGTCTTTTCATTATTAGGACAATCGGAGAGTCTATCTTAATCCTGAGATAAATGATGGACTTATGGTTGCAAGTGGTATCATTTGAGTTATCAATGAGTACGATTATATAACATAGTCTATTCTCGATAGTTTGGTGATATTCATTTGTTAATCGATAAAGGACTTCATTTATAGATATGGACATCGTGGCTCCATTTTTTAAATGAGAGTAGAATATCATCATATGGATGTTTTGAGGTATTGGATATTGAATCTTAACGTTAAGTTTTCGATAGAGTCTATTGAAATATGGCTTCTGGACAAGTCAAAATATCCAAGTTCAAAATGTGGTCATATGAGTAAATATGGTAACTTGGAGAGCTATAGGCGGTCTATGAGCTCTTGGCGATTACTGATATTCTTCACGAGGATACACCATCTCCAATAAGATTTATTTAAGAGTGCAATTTTAGTTCTTTAGTGGAATGAACTAAAATTAATAGATTGAACCTAAGTGAATCATTTGTTGATTGTGATTGGGTTATGTCTATTGGAGCTTAAATTTAGATAGGCCCGCCAAGATCCCCAATCCACACGGACTTGCATGGATCACTTGATATATTCTACCGGACTAATTTATGAGTCAATCTAGAATTGTATTAAGGCATGTGGACTTGTTTCTTTTAGTAAGAATGGGCATAGTTAACATGTGGGCCTTTTAATTAAGGTCCAATGGATTAAATGAAATAAAAAAATAATATATGGGCCATATATATATATATGTATGGGCGGCAAGGCTTGCATAAAAGCCTAATATATTATTTTGTTTCATTATTTGATTAAATGGAAATTAATTAATTGATTAATTAATTATTTAATTAAAAATCAAAATCTTTTTTCTTACTAGGAAATATGTTTTCTTAGTAGTATACTATTGTGGTAGTATAATAAATATTAAAGACTTTATTTGGTAAGTAGATAAATAAAGGGAATTTATTTATCTAGTCAAATTAGGAAGTCTTTGATATAGTCACAAATATACTAAAGAGTTGGATTAGGGTTTGGAATTCTAAGGAAATCTACCTAGGGTTAGGATTTAAGTCAAAAGACAAATCCTACATGGTAAAAGATTTCGGCCAAAATATATGAGATATATATGGCAATTGGCCGGATATATATACTGATATTTATAAGTGGCATGTAGTATTGGATATATATATATATATTGACTTATATATTTTATGTGTGGCAATTGGCCGCAATATATATTTAAATTTATGGTACATGGCCAAGATATATATATATATATATATATAATAGAAGTGGAATTCGTGCAATTGATATATTTATAAGGCAAGTTGAAGTCGTCAACCATATATAAGTATACATATATGGAAGAGGTTGCAATATATATATATATTATGAGGCAAGAGAATTCGAGATACACACATTATATTTTGTGAATAGAATTCGGCAAACCCTAAGGTCTTGGACTTGAGAGTTTTTTCTTTTGCTAGAGAAAAATAGAATCCAACTCTTAGACTAGTGTGATTTTCGGCCAAGAGGAATAGAGAGAAAAGTTTGTTCTTATTTTCGATAGTGCACTAGTTACTTTTACATCAAAAGGTTTTGTGCACAATTTTGAATAAGGTTCACGCGAGTTTCAATCTAAAGATTGTGAATTCAAAAGTGACCGGACCATTCTTTATTGTCTCTTGGAACTTGTTGTGACTAACGAAAAAGAAAAAGTTTTGTTAATCCATCCTCAGGTACACAATTCAAAGAGAAGGGAGACCACGCTCCTAGGTGATTCACGTTCGTGATTGGATTGGAAGATCTTGCGGATTACCATCGACGCAATGTCAATCGGATCACGCAACAAAGGTATAATATCTTTAGTATTATATGTTAATTAATTAGAGGGTTAAGGTTCAAATTATGGAAAAATTTTAAACTATACTAAACTCTATTTTAGTCTCGCTTCCGCTGCGTGCATACGATTTTTCTCTACAGTCGCAGCCTCGCCGTTGACCCAAACAACGGAAAGCAAAACCATTGTTCCATGGTAGATCCGCCGTTGAGCCAGAACGCGACATTGAGACTGCGACACTGGCCAACTCTGTTTTCCAAAGGTTAATGGGTTGATATTGCAAATGCCCATGCAGAATACCCAAATTTTAGGGGCTATATCTCTCTTCTCTGATCGAACTGGGTTTTGTACCACATATTTTCAGAAAGCCCCAGAAATCTACTTTCCAATGGTTGTTACAAATCGCAATTCTGGGCTTTCTAGAGGGAGTTATACCAGTTTTCGTAATGGTGCGCGAGGCTGAAACATGATCGTGGCAGAATGCTTGTGTAGAACATCCAACTCTCGAGGACCATATCTCCTTCCTCGGATCGAACTACATTGAGCTCCACATATATTCGAAAAGCCTGAAAGTCTACTTTCCAACGGTTTTTACGGATCGTAATTATGGGTTTTCTAGTGAGAGTTATGCGCTTTTCCGTAACAGTGCACAAGACTAGAAACTGTGCTGCGGCTGTGCCATGGTTTTGTACGATAGTGGCACTTCAACCGTGAAAATCTCTATCGTGGGTGTGCCGTCATGCCCAACCGCGGTACACCTAATGCCAAGACTGCGGCAAGCCATTTTTGAGGGGTAAATGTGTCCTTTCGCACCCCAATTCGTCCCTAAACTTTCCCTAACTATATAAACACATATTTCCTCTCTTCTCTTCACCAAGAAGACACACCACAAGGAGAAGAGACCATATAGCAGCCCCATCTTTATCTTCTCACCAAATCAAGAGAGAGAGAGAGGCTTTCAAAGCTCTCATAGAGGTTCTCCTCCATGGGAAGCTCACCACCACCACTTTCTACACATCTTCCACCACATTCGGAGTAGATTGCAAGGAGAAATGAGAGGTCTTGGACCAAAATCGAGCTAGCAAGCATAGAGCTCTTGGAGAAGGCCACATCTTCAAGGGTTGTCTCCTTTAAACTCTTCTCTTTATATTTCTTGTTTTCTAAATGTGTAACCACACTTGGGAATATTGTAAACCTATATTTGTGCTCATTTATATGATGATTGTTTATAAATCCATTTGGATTTTGATTTATTCTTGTTATTATTGCATAATCTCTTATCTTGATATGCATGTGTATGGAGATTGGAAATTGATATATGTTCATGGATAGGATTAGAAGTAGATTAACTTAAATGTATGAGTAGTTGTAATCACATATCCTATTTGTGAGTGTGTATGTTGATGGAAGGTCTAAATACCTTGTTTAGATAGGTTTAAGTGTATGTGGATTAGGATTGTACCTCCATAGATGACCTTCCGGGTATAGTCTTGACCACTTAGCTCTAAAAGAATGGATGAAACTTGTTTTATGCATGGTTGTGCTAGAATAGGTTTTGGCTACATGTTCATGAGCTTAATAGGTCTTTAGCCTTAAGACACATGCTCTTCCATGGCCTTTAGGGGGCTAGAATAGACTTTGGTTTCTTTAATCAATGAACGATTCGTAATAATAGATGATTTGGTTTTGGAACTCCCTAATCGTGAGAACGAGCCCATAACTTGAATTGGATGAACTTAATTGTCTAACAACCCACTAGGTTTGCATTTATGTATGGTGAGCATAAGTATCTTGTGTAATCATAATACTACATCTCCCTTAGCCACCCTTTTATTATTTATCTCTTTAAACATCATTCTCACCCCTCCATATTCTCTTTGTTTTTATTTGCATTCTTTTCTTTACATTTCCACACACACCACACCGCAATATGCGTACACCTCACACACACCATTCTCACCACATCCGCATTCTATTTACATGCTTTCAATAAACACTAGAACTCGAAACGGTTGACGGACACCACCTCCCTGTGGACTATACCCTCGCTTATCATTTTACTAGTCTTTTGCTAGTTATAGCACATTGCGTAGAAACTTTTAAATATAAATAATCACAATTTGGTAACGACACAAAAAGTAAGTTATCACACACCCACTCTAAAACATAACACTCCATATCACACGCTATTTAACCACCATCTCAACTACACTTCTTTATGAGTATTTGGGTGCCTCTGCTATCCTTGGCTACGACCCTACACTGCCCACAAATTGGAACCATGTTCCAGGCCTTGTGTTTTTCTTATCTACTCGGCCAAACATCATGCCTTTCAATGCTTTGATTTTCAATCGTTCAAAATCTTTATTTCTCATCATGTAGTATTTTTTGAAGATCACTTTCCTTTCAAAAAAATCTCCTCTTCTGAGTTATGTGTCACTAATCAATTATTTGCAAGATTACCTTCTACTTTTGCAGGCAAAAACCTGGCAAGTATCTCTAATGATTCTTCTACCAAATTACCTGATTCATCACCTCAATCAACTGATCCTACCTTCACAAATATGGCAACAAATCCTCCATCCCTCTTGCCAATTAATCCCACCGAAAATAATTTACCTCTCTCCAAAAATATGTCACAGCCAGTTTCTTCACATAGCGCTTCTTCCTCCCATGATCACTTATCTCATGTTGACCCTTCTCCACCTCTCTCTCGAGATGCTTCCAACTGATCTTCTCCCTCGCAGGTAAGTAACTCCACTTCCTCTTCTCCATTACTTCCCCAAACAAATTCTCCTCAACTCTCCCCTTCACCTCAACCCACTTGGATGATTACAAGGGCCCAAAACCAAATTTTTAAACCGACAAAATTGTTCACCCTTACCAACACTACTTTAACTTCAATCACTCCCTCCACCGAACCTACCTCCTTTTCACAAGCCAACAAATTTCCTCAATGGCAAATTGCCATGTATGAGGAATTCCATATCCCTTGTACCCTACATGTCTAGAAGTAAGCATGTTGGTCAAGGTTAGACTCGGAGCAAGTAATGTTATTCTCTCGTTCATGTAACCAAAATGTTAAGTCATTATCGCTCGGGCAAGCAATTGTTGGCCAGCTCTTTTGCATACTGCTTCTCAAGTCTGATATCTATAGACTATCCATATATATAACATGATTTTAAAAGAAAAAAATTGGAACAACACTTGAAATCATGAAAAAAGAAAACTACAAAATCATAATTCAACAATTGTTCACTATAAAACCATAATTATTCACAAAATCACAATTTGACAATTATAACAGTAATCAAAAATCGAAACTAAAATTATAAAAATCGTGTAATAGTTGAAAGAGTGGGATTGCCAGAAACGATATAAGTGAAGAAGAATTTATTTCTTTACTAGTTGCTAATTTGTGGTCTTTCTTTGAAAGAGTGGGCTTTTCTCAGCAACTGCCAAAGTGCTTGCTTTGCTTACTTTTATATGGAAACAAAATACAACTAAAGGAATGGAAAATGAAGGTGGGAGGCCTCTATCAATTGAAAAACCTTCGAGCTTCCCAATTCCCATTCAAACCCCAACCCTCAATTCATATAAGGGTGCTGATATTGATACCCATAAAACTAATCAGTACACCTATATTTTATTAAAAATTTTAATTACAAAAATATCTCAATAGAAATTTACTAATAAAGATAAATTAATTTAATTAAAAATAAATCAAATACTATATTCACTCATTAACTACACATATATCTTTAACTATATCTTTTTATTTTTATTTTTTTAAAATTATGATAAACCCTAACTTATGGTAAACCCTAATTTTTATGATAAACCATAATTAAACTCTAAGTCTAATTCTTCAAAATTCTATTTAATTTTTTGGATCAGCTAATTAATTTTAATATGATTATACTATGAGAGCTTCTTTTGACAATCTAATTTTTTCTTTTTACACTTCTTTTCAAAATTTAAATTTAAAAAAATTCAAAAGACACTTTCTTTTGTTTCAAGATTATCCTTTTTATCTTTTGGCACTCATATTCTAAAGAAACTCAATTTTTAAAAATAAATTTCTAAAGACACTCCATTTTAATTTAATAAAAGTTAGAACGAATCATTGTAGCCTTTGGATTCATCCAAAGAGTAATCTTTTTGAATTAAATTATTAAAAAAAAGAAATTACCTCTCCTAAATCATTAGATTAAATATTACATATTAAATACTTTCTCCTAAATTTTTAATTACCATATTAAACCCTCTCTCCTCAAATACATATCTCTAATTTTCTATCTCCATTCTTTCTCAAATAAGACTAACTGTTAAGAAAAAAAAAAACTTTTTAGGAACCGTATATATATATAAACTCAAAAATCAAGTACCATGTTTTTCAATCGAAATATGAAAATGCTTCTTGTTACTTTTGTAGGTATGTGATTGCCTAGAGAACTTTAATTCTTTCATTAGTTTTAGAAATTCTAAATTTAATCGAATCTAGTTGCAACAAATCAAGTTTTCAACCACAAAGATTGGTCAAGAAAGTATGGAGATATGATTTTTTGTTTTTTAAAAAATGGAGAGAGAGAGAGAGAGAGAGAGAGAGAGAGAGAGAGTAATTAGGAGAGAGTGTTTAATATGGTAATAATAGATTTAGGAGTTTTTTTTTTAATAATTTAATTAGTTTTGAGTGTCTTTAGAATTGTTTTATCTTGTTTAGTAATTTTAATTCAGGTTAAAACTGCCATTAATAAAAAAAAGATTAATTGAAGTGTAAATAGATAATTTATAGATCGTAAGGAGAAGCTATCTTATACTATAAGAAGATAATATGTATTTTTTTTTAAATGTAAGAGCAAATCTTATATATAATTTAAATTTTAGCATTGTTTAGGTTCAATTTTCCAAGATTTTCAACATTCTAAACTAATTTCAAATTATTCTAAATCAATTTCAGGAACCTTCTGATCAAAGACCTTCATGAAATCAATGGTGGATTTGTAAGAAATATTTGATAAAAGTATAAGATCAAAAAATAATATTCATGTGAAGGAATAGAAACACAACTATATTACTGATAAAATACTCAAAACTGTGAGAACCGAAAAAAAAAACCGAAAAGGAGAAGAGAGAATCCTCAAACGACACTGTGGTTTTTTTTCCCTTTCCTATTCAATTTATTAAAAAATAAATAAAAACCTCTTTCTAATTTAACGGTTCTAACCTTTCCTATACTATAATTAATTAAAATACTAATTATATTATGATATAAAAAAAATATAAAAAAAAAGACTAAAAATTGTTTTCGTATCCAATAGTAGATGTTAAATTCATTAATTATTGAATTAAGAATACTAATTGCATTTTGATAAAAGAACAAAAAAAATAATATAAAATAAAAATAAAAAAACTTTTCCTATCCAATAGTTAATGTTAAATTCATTAATTATTGAATTAAGAATACTAATTGCATTTTGATAAAAAAAAAAAAAAAAGAATTAAAAAAAACATTTCCTATCCAATAGCTAATGTTAAATTCATTAATTAAATATTTCCTATTCATTAAAAACATTTCATTAGTTAATGTTAAACAATTCATGTTCATTAATTATTGAATTATTGTTAAATATTAAGAAATAACTAATTATATTATGAATAAAAAACCTAATTATATAATAACAAAGCAAAATGAATAGGTTTTCTCAATGGGTTCAAAAAAATTGAAAATATATATATAAACGCGTCCTAAGGTAATCTTGGGGGGGTGGGTTAGGGTTATATTTAATTATTTTATCCAATTTTCGTTATTAGCCAATTTTTACGAAAATTCCCCAAACAAGATACAAAGCGGAAAATAAAGGACACACAATATTTACGTGGAAACCCACACGGGGAAAAACCACGGGCTGTTAAGTGCGCCACACCCGAACCTCAATCCACTAATTGTAATGGCAATTACAACCTAGGTTGACCACATCAAAACTCACATGGTTACTAATCTACCACTACTACCCGCAGGCCTTCAAGAGTGAATCTAGTCCATGCTTGCAAAACTATCACAATAGTAACTACAAGACTTGACTCTAAAAGAAGAGATAAAACAACCTAATGTGAATATATGAAATACTCAAGATGCTAAAAATGCAAGGTTAGACATTTAAGCTTATCTAGGCATAGATGAACATGTTAGACATTCCTAGATATCATTTTGCTAGATGACATGCATATACTATAATTAAATAAGCAACCAAAATCCTATATGCTCTATCTAGCACAATACAACTCACAAACCACAATAAAAGCAATCTTGAAACTAAGTCAAGTCATAAAGATGCAATCTTGAATAAAAAAGCTATCTTGTAAAACAAGAACATATAGATATGAGAATGATGTTCTAGATACAAGTCATGTGAGCAATAATAAAAACCCTAAATGAAATCAACCTAGAATCATGCTAGATGATGTATGAAAGATGCAAGATGAAGGGTTTTTGTGATTTGGAACCTTAAAGATGGAGTCTTGATGCCTTGGAGTGAAAGATGCTCAAGAAGCTCTCAAATGTGTAATTTTTGCTCTAGAAAACGAGCCAAGACTATCAACTTATATATATAAGAGATCCAAAAGAAATGACGTCGTTTTGAAGAAAAACGTTTCAGATTCCGCCATTTGCGCTGGTGTAACGCTGGACGACCAGCGCACCTCACCAGCGCACGCCCTTAAATTTGCAAGGGCGCTGGACGAGCGGCGCCACTGAGGGGCGCAAGATCAGTGGCAACATTCTGGAGAAGTTGCGCTGGTGTGCTTGCGCTGGTCCCGACCAGCGCACGACCAGCGGCAGTCCACTGGACATGTTGCGCTGGACGACCAGCGCACGACCAGCGCACACCCACTCCCTTAAGCATACATACATATGAGCAAGGGTCAAAACAAAAAGGAATGCAACCTATGGCTAACAAGATGCCATTATAATCACAAGATGCACTCAAAGAACATATGCAAGTGATGTGAGTGTGTGCAACTACATCTCTTCAAATTAGAGTTAAGTCAAACGAATTACCATACATGAAGCACTTGAAGTCCACAATGAGGTTCTTTGAACTTTAAGGAGGATTTCTTCACTCCTAAGCTACCCTTACAAATTGAGCCCCATTGTGGTTTTGACAACGAAATGAGCCAATTAAAAAAGAGGCATTTACAAAAAATTTGTCACTATTTGGGACGCTTTTTGTAAGACAGGCACCACATTACTAATTTAAGTTTAAAAGACACCTATTTAGGTGACCAGACAAAAATACCCTTTTTTGTCACTTTGTGTCTTTTTCAAACGTTGAGAGAAAACCTTTTTGAACTTTTTACACTAGATTCGTGCCTTTTTACACTAGATTCGAGCCTTTTCAACAGTAATCGAGCATTTTTACACTAAATTCGTGCCTTTTTACACTAGTTTCGAGCCTTTTTCAACAGTAATCGTGCTTTTTTACACTAGATTCGTGCCTTTTTCAACAGTAGATTCGAGCATTTTTCAACAATAATCGTGCCTTTTTACACTAGATTCGTGCCTTTTTCAACAGTAGATTCGAGCCTTTTTTAACAATAGATTCGAGCCTTTTTACACTAGATTCGTGCCTTTTTCAACAGTAGATTTGAGCCTTTTTACACTAGATTCGTGCCTTTTTCAACAATAAATTCGAGCCTTTTTCAACAATAGATTCGAGCCTTTTTACACTAGATTCGTGCCTTTTTCAACAGCAATCGTGCCTTTTTACACTAGATTCGTGCATTTTTACACTATATTCGAGCCTTTTCAAACCAAGTATTAAAAGGCTCGAACCAAGTATGAAAAGGCTCGAATCTAGTATCAAAATTCACACAACCATCTTAAGGTTTACAAAAAACTCGGAGAACAACCAGCTTAAGGTTTACAATTGAAAAAAAAGCTCGGGGACGTTGCCCCCTAACCCCCACGAGCTGACCTGGCAGCTCAACCACCGCGAGCTCAGTGGGGAGCTCGACCCCCAAATGCGTCTGCGTAGCAACACTAAACTAATGGAGGTCTATTATGATGTTCAACCTCTATTGGAGGTCTATTAAACAAACCTCTATGAAGAAGACGAAAGAATAAAGTCTCAGAAAATTTCAAAGTAAGAGAATGTGTAAAGTAAGGGCATTTTTGTCCGTTCATTATAATAGGTGCATTTTAAACTTAAGTTATTAAAGTGGTGACTTTCTTACAACACCAACTTAAAAAGGTGACATTTCTCACCATTTCCACTTTTCTCAATTTAGTTAATGAATTTGATTTTAATTAAATCACTATCAATTATCAATTGCTAAAGAGATAGGAAACTCTTATGTATCTAATACCATTTATAAATAGACTCTCCATTTCCATCACCATCATTCCTGTTTATAAAAGACATAATCATGTTAACATGATCCTATTTCTAAATTGCAAGTATTTTGTTGTGACCAAAAGTAATATTTTATAGTTTTAACTGTAGGTGGTAATATTTTATATATAGTTTCTACCCAAAGTCTTAAACAGTTTGTTGAGTTAGCTCATGCACCAGCACATTATGATTGTGTGCCGAACCAGTTTTTTGTGATTAAGAGAGATCGATTTGATCAAACTCAGTTAGTTAACGGTATTGAATTGGCATAATTTATTACCTAAATGTGAGACAGTCCTTGATTTAAGAAAATTCCTCCTTATTTGGATTCTGTTGTTTTGCTGGAGTCCAACAATTTGGTTGGTTAATAAAGCTTTCCCTTTGTCAAAAAAAATTAAAACAAATAAAAAATTAGAATTTTAATGAGAACAATCATCTTCTCCTCTTCCACCATTAAAGAGAGTTCTCAAGCTCTCTGATTTTAGTTAGCTCTTTTAGTCATTTCTTGAACACTTTGCCTTTTCTTTCAAACATTATTTCACACAGCTTGGATTTTTTTTTTTTTTTAAATACCAAATACGGTGGCATGCAATGACTCGAATTTGGGACATTCTAGTGCTCTTACCACCAAGTCACATTGGGCGGACGTGGTACATAGCTTGAAATTCAAGCCGCTCTTAAAAAGCCTAGTGAGGATCCATTAATGAGAGTCTGAGAGATGATGATAAAGTGTGGTTATAAAGGTAAGAAAAAAAAAGGTATTGAATAGTTGCTGGGAAATTTTGATTTAGTAATTTTTTCACTCAAGGATATTTAAGAATAATTTTTTATTATTAAATTTTGGGTGTAAGACGGTAAGAGTGATGTTTTGAATGGTGATACCCGTTATCATGTTGTTTTTGGAAAGAATTGTGTTATAATTAAAAATTATGAATTGATAAAGAAAGAAAATATGATTTGATTTGATATTTTGATTTGCTATATAAATTTACAGTTACCGTATTTCCATTTTTTTTTATTTTTTTTTTAAAATGTTACTGTATTTCCATTTTGACTATCTAAATTAGTAATTTTGTTTAATTCGTTTTCATCGATTTCACATTTGTAATCAGATTTCCTGTTTTGTATTTCATTTGATATTATGATGATGACTGGATTCAGAGATTATGCAAATATTTTATTTGTATTTTGCATTATTACTCGATTTGCAGATTTTATTGCCATATATATAAATTTTGTTTTTATTATAATATCATCAATAACTTGAACATTTATGGCAGGTTTGATATCTTGACTGGAACCCATAATTGTGTTTGATTCTAGCTATATTATTCCATCTTCTCTACATGCATGTCAGTTGAGAGAAATTGAATCTCCATAGCTATTTACCTATGGATCAAAACATGAAAACTCAAATAAACGAAGGTATGTTCTATATATTATGTCATTATCAATGTCACAGCATGCAATGATCATTTATCTAGATCGAGTGATTTAATTTATTAATCTCATAGTTTTAAATTTTAATGTAGTTGAATATAATATGACTATTTCTTTTTATAAGGATCATGATATAAAATGATAAAGAAATTAAGAATCTCATCAAGTCATATATGCGCCATCCGAATATCACTGTCATCATATCAGGAGGAAAATACCCCCACATATTCTTGTAAAATACTTAATTCAATGTATTGATTGCACGTGATAGGATTTTTTAGTTTCAACTTGTGATAAATTGTCATGTATGTTGATATGCACAGATGGTGATGCAATCATCAATGATTCTCCAATAGAACAAGTAAGGCTTACGGTTCCAATCACGGACGATCCCACATTGCCGACCTTAACATTTCGAACATGGGTTTTAGGTCCCATTACATGTGCCATTCTAGCTTTTGTGTCTCAGTTCTTCTTATATCGTCAAAACACCATCCGTATACCAAGTACTTGTGTCCAGATGCTGCTTATTGCCCTTGGAAAATTAATGGCGGCAACACTTCCATCTAAACCGGTGAAAGTTCCAGGAACAAGATGGAGCTTCTCAATGAATCCAGGTCCTTTCAACATTAAGGAAAATGTATTGCTCACTATTTTGGCTACCTCAGGGTCTGACAGTCCTTACGCTGTAACAATTCTGTCGGTGAAAAAGATCTATTACAAGAAATATTTAAATTTCTGGGCAGGGTTACTCATGGTTCTAACAACCCAGGTACTTTTTTACATTTTCTTTATGAGGATCTTTTTCTAGTCAGGTTGGTCCTGAACAAAAAAAAAAAAAAAATCAATACGGTCTGACAAAAAATTATTATTCTTTATGAAGTTAATCTAGCTACTTTAAATCCTAAGAAAACTCCATCTACTCCACAGTTGCTTGGTTATGGCTTTGCGGGAATCTTTATGAAATTCCTGGTATATAATCCCTACATGTGGTACCCTTTCACCTTACTTGATGTATCTTTCTACAGGTATGTATTTCTTTATGTGTGTTTCAACATATGCGTGCTTGAAAGCTAACCGAAGCATTTTATATATAGGTCATTGCACGAAGTCGAAGTGAGGCCTACAAGAGGGATATCAAAATTTCAGTTTTTTCTGATAACAGTGACCGCGAGCTTTGCCTATGCTGTAGTACCAGGCTATTTCTTTCCTTCCATAGGTGCTCTTTCTATTGTTTGCTTGTTCTGGAAAAACTCAGTCACAGCTCAACTTATTGGCTCCGGCCTTAGTGGCTTCGGAATTGGTTCCTTCTCCTTCGACTGGAATGTAATATCAAGCTATCTAGGAAATCCATTAGGTTTCCCAATGTCTACCATAATCAATAATGCAATTGGATTCATACTCTTACTCTACATCATATGCCCAATTGCCTATTTGACTAATTCAAATAATGCAAGGCATTTTCCATTTTCCTCCCTAGAGCTTTTTGACAAAAGTGGTCACCTTTATGATGTTTCAAAGGTTCTTAATCATAGTGATCTTACATTCAACAAAAAAGGTTATGAAAACTACTCTCATTTGTATATGAGTGTCGTGTATCTATTTTTGATCGGGTTTGATTTTGCCTCTATCACAGCCACTCTTTCTCATTTTGTAGCTTTTCATGCAAGGTAATGCAATCTTTGATCAGTTTTTTTTTTTTTTTTTTTTTTTTTCATATGTTGTACCTGCCTGCTATGCCATTTAATTTGAGTTTTTGCATTGAGAGCATTACAATGTACTTGTCTGTATAGGGATGTCTGGCGACAATTTAAGCAAGCCTATTGTAACAAAAATGCCAGCATTGAAGATATACATAATCGGCTAATGAAGAAGTATGATCTCGTTCCTCAGTGGTGGTTCTTTGCCATTGTAGTTTTGGGAATCTTCATGGGAATTTTGTCTTGCGAAGGATTTGGGAATCAAATGCAACTTCCGTATTGGGGAATCCTGTTAGCATGTCTCATAGTGATGATTTTTCTTCTTCCACTTGGTGTACTTAGAGCTACCACCGGCCAAGTAAATTATTTATTTATTTATTTTATTTGAAGTATTACAATAAATTCTGACCACGAATAGTCAGATTTAAATTCTGTCGGGGCCTGGTCCAATTTTTTTTTTTGTAGAGCATGGACCTAGTAGTTATTTCAGAATTGTTGATGGGATACATCTATCCTGGCAGGCCAATAGCCAACCTGGTCTTCAAAGCACTTACTATATCCACACAGTCTCATGCTCTTTCATTTTTCAGCGAATTTAAATTAGCTCACTACATGAAGATTGCTCCTAGATCAATGTTTGTAGCGCAAGTAACTGGAACAATAATCTCATCTATTGTCAGTGTCGCTGCATCATGGTGGTTACTCTCAGCTGTGGAGAATATATGTGTTCCGGAAAAGTTACCAAAGGGCAGTCCATGGACGTGTCCTGGAATGACTGTAACCTATGATAACTCGGTGATTTGGGGCGTGGTAGGTCCAATGCGTATTTATTATCCTGATGGTGTTTACTCAAAGCTCTTGTATTTCTTTCTAATTGGTGGGATTGCACCATTGTTGGTTTGGGCATTGTCAAAGTATTTTCCTGAGAAAAAGTGGATAAAAAGCATTAACATTCCAAATATACTGGGAGGTGCGTCAGTATTGCTAATAGCTGGAGCAGTGAATTACTGGTCTTGGATAACTGTGGGGGTCCTCTTCAATGTAATTATATATAACAAGTATAAAGATTGGTGGACCAAGTACAATTATGTATTGGCAAATGGGCTGGACCTGGGAGTTGCCTTTCAATCTCTGTTAACAAGTGCAACTCTACAGATAAATGATATCTATGGAGTTAACTGGTGGGGTTTAGATGTGGGAGATCATTGTCCCCTTGCACAGTGCCCTACAGCTCCTGGTGTATCTGTGGAAGGTTGTCCCACTCTTTAACAAATGACATTCAGTATATATTACTAGTAATAGTGGATCAGTAGCAGATTCTGGTCAAATATTACTCCATTTGGGGATTTGTTTTTAGGAACTTTAATATTGTGTTTCCAATTTGATTGTAAGGGGACAATTATGAATTGATTTGCAGAATATACTAATTACTTGCATTCCATTTTAAGTTATACTTGCTAATTATGACTTTTTTTATTTTTGAAGGAATTGAAGTTACTAATCATGAGTTGTTTAGCATAATTAGAGCCTTTTCATCTATCATATTTAGTAAATTTGACCGGTTGATTCCTATGTATTCTATTAGAATATAAAAAGATAGAAATTAAGAATCAAATTAGCTTTTCAAAATTGGGAGAACTTGAGTCTTCGTGTGTATGTGTTTGGCTATGGAAAACAAGATAATTCAAAGGGATCATGAAGGTATGTTCTATCATGTCAAAAATTTTGAATGTCATTGAGTACAATGTTTGAAATCATCATGTGGTTTGGGTGATTTTGATTATATTTTCATGGATATTATAGTGGGCTGCAACAAAACGAAAAACAAAAACAAAATAACATTTCAAAAGACACATCCTAGATGCCTTTCAAGTTTAATTTACTGATGAAATCTAATATAGTTCGAATGTTGCTTTTAGATGAATGATAAATCATAGGGTATTCACTTGAATTTGTTGTTATTCAAATGATTATTTAATAATAATATATTTCCAGGTAAAAAAAAATGAAACAAATTTTGATATGATCAATGTAGTAGCTAGCTACAATATGTTTTGTATTATGATGAATGGTCAATGACGTTGGTATTCACAGATGATGATGAGATTATCAATGATTCTCCAATAGAGCAAGTAAGGCTTACAATTCCTGTCAGGGACGACCCAACTTTGCCAACCTTAACATTTCGAACTTGGGTTCTAGGACCTATTACATGCTTCATTCTAGCTTTTTTGACACAGTTCTTCATGTATCGTCAGAACTATATCGATATTCCGTCCAGTGTTGTACAAATGGTTCTTGTCTTCTTTGGAAAATTAATGGCAGCAAAACTTCCTTCTGAACCTGTGAAAGTTCCAGGAACAACATGGAGCTTCTCAATGAATCCAGGACCTTTCAACATTAAAAAACATGTGTTGCTCTCTATTTTGGCTAACTCTGGGTCGGATTCTCCTTACAGTATATTAATTATGGTAGTGAGGAAGATCTTCTACAAGAAATATTTAAATTTCTTGATTGGATTACTAATGGCTCTGGCAATCCAGGTAATTGTCAACAATTTATTTTTAACGTGTTATTAAACTTTTCTTTTACAAAAGCTTGAGCTCCAACATTGTATTCATATAAAATCTGTAATTATATTGGTCATGCAACAGGTGCTTGGTTATGGGTTCGCAGGAATCTTTATGAAGTTTTTAGTGTATAATCCTTACATGTGGTACCCTCTTACCTTACTTGACGTATCTTTCTACAGGTAAGAGTAAATGAGTGTTTTTGTGAATAATTGCATGTTTGAAAGCTGACCAAGGCTTTTAAGTTTTAACATATAGGGCAGTACACGAAGTCGAAGAGAGGCCTAAAAGAGGGATATCGAAACTTCAGTTTTTTTTTTGTAGTAGCAGTCGCCAGCTTTGCCTATGCTGTAATACCAGGCTATTTTTTCCCTTCAATTAGTGCTCTCTCTGTTGTTTGCTGGTTCTGGAAACACTCGGTCATAGCTCAGCTTATTGGCTCTGGTCGCAATGGCTTTGGCATTGGTTCCTTCACCTTTGATTGGTCTGCAACATCTGGTTATATAGGAAATCCAATCGCTTACCCCGTTGTCCACAATCGTTAATACATCAGTTGGATTCATATTATTTCTCTACATAATATGTCCAATTGCCTATTGGACTAATTCAAACAATGCAAGACATTTTCCTTTTAACTCTCTAGATCTTTTCGACAAAAATGGTCAGCATTATAATATATCAAATATTATTAATGAGAATGATCTCACATTCAATCAAAAGGGTTATGAAAGCTACTCAAAGTTGTATATTAGTGTTGTGTATCTTTTTTGTACTGGGTTTGTCTTTGCTGCTGTCACAGCCCCTCTTACTCATTTTATAGTTTTTCATGGAAGGTAATGCCACTCTCTCTTAGCTTAAATTACATTTTACATCTACCTGTACGTCATGCCATTTGTGGTTTCTTAATACAGGGAGACATGGCGACAATTCAAGAATGCATATGATAGTGGTAACAGCACCAGAGAAGATGTCCATAATAGGCTAATGAAGAAATACAATCATGTTCCTCAGTGGTGGTTTTATGCAATTATATTTTCAGTAATTGGCTTTGGAATGTTCGGTTGCATAAAATTTGAGAAGCAATTACAGCTTCCATATTGGGGTGTCCTGTTAGCATGTCTCTTAGTGATGATTTTTCTTCTACCCATTGGTGTAGTTCAAGCCACTACTAGTGATGACGAATCTATTCATTTTGATTTTTAATTATTTTTTTATTTACGGGGAGAAAGATATAGACTATAGAGTTGAGACCTCAATATTGGTTGTGAGAGTTATGAATATCACTAGACTATACTTATAGTGCGAGGCATAATTTACTATACTTGTGAAAATTTTGATTTTGACATTTGAAAATTGAAATAAAATTTGGGTTTTGTAGAATGGGTGCTGTTATGCTTAGAAAATTTATTTATTTATTTATGTTAGCCCATTTTATTCATTTTTTTTTATAGGCATATTAGTAATTAAATTTTTTTTATATATATAAAAGGCTGGTGTGGCTAGAAATTGTTTGGGTGGCAAATGGCTACAGCCATTGGAAATTAAATAACGAATGGGATATAACAAGTTGAAAAAAAATAAAAATAAAAATGAAAATGATGTTTTTATTTGTTATTTTCATTATCTTAAAACACTTCTGGTATCATTTTCTAAAACTTATATTTTGAAAAGAAAAAAAAATAATAATAATCATATTTGGTAAAAATAACTAAAAACATCAAAATGATGAATATGCCAGTTTTTTTTTTTTAAATACAAACAATGAATATGCATGATAAAATTGCTTTAAAAATAGTTTCCCTTCTCAACTAATTACGAAAAAAAAAAAAAAAAAAGTAGAAGAATAACTACGAAGAGAATAGGAGATCACACAAATCATAATTAATAATTTAATAAGATTATCAAGTTATACAACCCCACCCACCAGAGAAACACTTAACATGCTAATAAGATCACGGTTTTAGGCTGCGTGCTTCAATAGGGGTGGCAACACTTAAGGTTGGCTGGGCAGCATCGTGGTTGGTTCGAGTTCTGTTGCACATTGCTGCTGCTGCTGCTGCACATAATAATGCCAGTGAAAGCTAGCATTATTATGATGAAAATTTTGACGATATTTTTTGAGAAACTCATTAAATTAAACAAGAACAGATGTTTGCAAGTGTGTTGTGTGCATTTACACCCTTCCCTTTTACCCCTATTTATATTATGCAAACCTTTCTTTTTTACCAAACTACCCTTTCATTGCTCGTGACTAACCTACTGTAAAAAAAAAAAAAAAAAAGTTAAAAATCCATGGTATGTTGCTGCAATTTGCCCTTAAAAGTCTCGAGTCTCTAAGTCTCTAGTTGATAGTGGATTAGTAGGTAGAAACAAGACTACAGAAGGGACATTTTATTCATAGAAAGTGATATTACTTTATTTATAATGATGTACTTTTCTTCCGATTAAATTGATATCCTCTTTAGTTCAAGTAAGTACATTGTACATTAATTTAAACTTTTGACTGTTTTGTGAAACATTGTATTCAAAAATTTAATCGGTTCAATAAGTTTTTGCTTTGACGTACACCACGACATGACATAAAAGCTAAAATTGGTGTGCTGATGGGTGTGCTATCTTATGGCTATAAGGCCTATGTTTATGCAACATTGTATTCACACAGTGTAGATTCTGATGAGTGGAGACCTTACAATTTCCAGGCAAAACAAAATAATACAAAAGCTTTTGATAGTTAAATGATCATATTTTTTTATTATGTTTATTACAATACTTGGAAACTTTTAATGCATTTAGGTCCCACTTGAAGAGATCATTCAACAAATGTAGTTTAACTTTAGAGACGGTCATTGGAATCCAATGTCAATAATTAATTCAATTCAATTCATTGAATGTACAAAATTAAAGAGAGAAATAAAGAAAGGAGTTGGCGTGGTTTCTCTTTACAGGTAACTTGTATATAGTTTTTCTCTGGTAGACATACGTACAATATAGACATATTTATAAAATATTAATGCTTCACATCACCGTATTTTTATCATATCAGCAACATAACTTCAATCATAATAATACATATAGTAAAAGTGTGGCAATGTATATTAGTATGTTATAAATATACCTATATCGTGTGCACTCTAAAACAATTATTGTAATTTCTTAAACATTTTGTGACGCAGAACGGAAGTTCTAGGGTTTACCAGCGTAACCCCTAAAGTAACAAAACTGGAATCCACCAGTAAAGAACGAATGTATGTAAACCAAAAATTGATAATATTATTGAATAATTCTGAAACTGATAACAAAGAGCCTTAAATAGCCTCTTGAAACCCTAAAATAAGCAAAAAGACTAAAATATCCTCAAACTAAACAAAAACAACTAAAAAAGGAAAAATAAGAAAAAACACAAAATCTTCGGTTGCCCGACAGCCTAACCATATTGACTTAGTTCCGGGAGCAAGCTTACCGAATTTACCACACTATCGGATGAGTCCCAAGGAGAATCAGATTTTACAAGGAAAAGTGGAGGAGTTAATGAAGAAGGGGTTTATTCGAGAGAGTATGAGCCCATGCGCAGTTCCCACATTACTTGTTCCGAAGAAAGATGGCAGTTGGAGGATGTGCGTTGATAGTCGCGCAATTAACAAAATAACTGTCAGGTATAGCTTTCCCATTCCGAGATTGGATGACATGTTAGATATGCTGGAGGGGTCGAAATTGTTCTCCAAAATCGACTTGAGAAGTGGGTACCATCAGATTCGGGTCAAACCTGGTGATGAATGGAAGACAGCTTTCAAAACTAAGGATGGACTCTACGAGTGGTTGGTGATGCCGTTCGGACTGTCTAACGCGCCGAGCACTTTCATGCGGCTTATGAACCAGGTATTGCGGCCTTTCATTGGAAAATATGTAGTCGTTTATTTCGACGATATATTGATTTACAGCCAGAGTGAGGAAGACCACATGGAGCATCTGCGGGCTGTGTTAGAGGTATTGTCAAAAAACGAATTGTTTATCAATTTTAAAAAATGCAGTTGGATGACAGCGAGGTTACTATTCCTTGGGTATGTGGTTAGTTCGGAAGGAATTTTGGTTGATGAAGAAAAGGTTAGAGCCATTCGTTATCAGAAGTTCTAGGGTTTACCAGCGTAACCCCTAAAGTAACAAAACTGGAATCCACCAGTAAAGATCTCTAAAAACCCTTTCCGAAAACATATTATAATAGGAAATCTGACAACCGAGTCAAAAGTTATGCCCGTTTCTTTGGAGCACCTCTTTTGGACAATTTCCTGTCCATCTCTTCTTCAAACTCTAAAGCCAACTGTCCTACATCATTTTGTCTTCTTTTTTTTTCATTAAAGAGAGAAATTTTCAGAGAAAAACAGAGAGAGAGAAATGATTCTTGCTTCCTCATTTGAGAGAATGAAAAGCTTATGATTATGAAATTGAGAGGCATGGATAAACAAAAAGAAACTTTCATGGCTGTTTAATTAGGGGATAAAACCTGCTGTGTTAATTTAATTAAACATCCGATTGACATTTAACAATTAAAATGGCCTACCTCATAAATTAATATCCAATCTCATATCGTTCAAAAAATAGACACAAAAGTCCATCGGTAGCATGTTTGTATAATCAGCCTTATTTTATAATTATAAATTGCTTACTTTTTCTTAAGTAGGTTATATCCTAAATTGAGAATTAAATTAATTTTTTATTAATATTTATGGGTTCGACCTTTTATATATATATATATATATTATTACTATTATTATTATTATTAGTTTTTCTCTCCTTATGACGAATTGATTTTATTTATATCAGTTCCACAATTATCAACTATTAGATTCACATACTTCAGTTCTAAACTTAATCAATGACTCACAAGTCTCGTCCTAAACTTAAAAGTTCAGTTTGATCCTAAGGAGAGAAAATATATATATATATATATATATATATAGTTTTTCTATTATCAGTTCGAACTGATATAAGATATATCAGTTCCTTACATGTAGACCATTGGATTTAAATGCTTCTTGTCAAAGCATCTTATCCCACATACAATAAACCGATATATCTTATATTAGTTTGAACTGACAATAGAAAAACTATATATTTATATATATATATATATTAATTTTCCAATAAGGACTTTTACAATACACACTTTAAACACTTTTGATGAAATTGCATAGAATATTTTGAATCTTGATTTGATTTTTTGTATTCATCCTAAGAAAATTAAAATACACATTTGGTAAAATTTTGGAAATTTTTTGGATTTGAGAACTATTTTTTCTTATATTTCTCTATTTTTAAATGTTTTATCTTCAAAAAAATCGGAAAAAATTAGTTCTTACACCTGAATTTTTTTTAATTTTTTTTCCATAAATGTATTTCAATTTTTTCACCGTCCATACAAAAAATCAAATCAAAATTCAATATATTCCATGCAATTTCATCAAAAGTACTTAAAGTGTGCATTGTAAAAAGTTATCATTGGAAAATTATTCTATATATATATATATATATATATATACTCCAATAAATTCATGCAATTACGAATATTTTTAAAATTTATTACAACATCAACCCATCGAACTAACAAAAAAATCTTAAATAAAAACCACCTTATAATCAATCTATTTAAAATTTATTAAGGGTAAAGATAGTGGTGTTAATGTGGAGTTAGTGGTAGTAGCCAAGTAGGTCGATACTTGCGAATGATATTAATTTATATTACCATTGGTAGAAGGGGGAATTACACACACTCACCCTGGTTATATGTATAATAACACAGAAACCTACGGAAAAATCATAATGACACTCGCACCCCCTTGACCTGTTGACTCATGGTTGACCACCATTTCTCTGTCATTGACAAGGTGCAATGTTGTCTTTTTGATACAGTATTCATTAAAACAAAATACAAATAAAATAAAAAACATTTTTTAAAAAAATAAAATGATTGATCTCCACTGTACGTAACTCCATATATAAGATGGACGGTAGAGATCAAATAACAAAAAAATAATAATGGAAAAGCTGAGAAAGATGTGGAAATTTTCTAGATCTCTTCCTAACTTCATCTCAGATGGAACGGTCTACGACAAAGCTCCATCGCAGATGAAGACCCATTCACTGCCTTTGTCTCTGAAACAACATCGATGAATGTTATTGCAAGTATCGCAACACGATTAGAGACTTAACACACAAACTGGGTGATTGTTATTGTTGTGTTTTGGATATTTCGCCTGCGAAGATTATTAGCTTGAGAATGGAATATCACACAGCTTGATTGTGATTTTTAACAGATTGAAGATGGGTTTTATCGATGAATGTGTGTTTCAGTGTTTAGATTTGATTTTTCTTTTCTTCCAGATTATTTTGGTTTTTTTTTCTTGGAATTGATTGGAGAAAAAGATATGATTGTCGGATAAGATTTGTGGATTTTGTTTATGGGATTGATTTGTGATTTTTTTTTTTTTTTTTTTTTTTTTGTGGAATTTTTTTTTTTTTTGAAAGCATTGTGGAATTTAATTGGATCTCTATGATAGACAAACGGTGGTCAACATGTGGTCAACCATGAGTCAACAGGTCAAGAGGGTGCGAGTGTCATTATGATTTTTCTGTGGGTTTGTGTTATTATGTATATAACAAGGGAAGTTTGTGTAATTCCCCCAAATAACAAAATAACATCATCCACCAACTTTCATAGTTTCCTTTTTTTTACAATTAATCTCACTTTTATTCAAAAAAAAAAAAAAAAAAAATTCAACTTCTAAATTGATTACAAGTGTTTGGTACTATTACATGGGTTTTTCAAAATTTTAAATTTTGCTCGTAACCGAGCTATTCCAAGTTAAACTTTAATGTTTGTTTGCATGGCAGGGACTTTTATACTGTAATTAAGCAATCGTTTCTTCCGAATATAGTTTCCAATTTCCAATCAACAACAGACAAATCTATAGGACATACACGAACACAAACTTCACAAGCAATACATTTATCAAATTCAAAATGGATTCGACCACATAAACGCTCCAATATTATTAATTTTTCATAAGGATATTAAATAGTTACAAGAAAACGATTTGAAAGTAACATTATCAAGTATAAAGAGCTGTTTTAACTAATGAATTCACTAATTAATATTGCACCTACTAACTACCCTTATCTATTCTACACTAAACTTCATCTTAGACCAGAAATATAGCTGGCATTTGCATGAAATCTGAGTCGCCACTAGCCCGTACCTTTTCCCTCTACTATGTACTAAACCAATCTGAGACCATGTAACTCTATCCAAAATCTGTTCCGAAGAACAAAAGGAGCCACATCATCTTAAAATGTGGATTAAGAAGTCAGAACCCACTCTTGCATCGAAACAATAACACACCCACTTCAGGAAAATCTATAATCTTTGAACTTGCAACAGCTGCAGCTTCTCTAAACTTCCACATCTTGTAAACTAGATAGTGAGCAATGTGCTTCTGGAAAGTATTGTTTCAACAATCTATAGTGATTATCAATCACCATTTTGAGAATCTCTGCACCACAGAAAAGATTTCCCTTATTATTAACCAGTGCTCTGTACAGACAGAATTTACAATGAAGTTTAAGAACATATCAAGTTATACCTTAAAAAGGAGGAGACTAGATTAGCATCGCCTCTTCAGATATCATACACCATACCGCTTTAGAGCTTCACTTAAACTTGGCATTACATTGTATGCTTGATAGGATCTTCTAAGTTCGATAATGGAACCCACCTGGACCAACACAAGTCAGACTCATCAGACAATGCGCAGACATGATTTTTTTTATTTTTTTTATTTTTTTTTAGGCCATGGTGGATTATGAATCTTAAGCAGTCTTCTTACAAACTATTTTAATTAAGAGCACTGTTTACAAACTATTTTAATTAAGAGCACTGTTGAAAGGGTAACAGTCCTATATATGTTTGGTTAACTTCTAACATGCAATGGATGATTTAGCATAATAACATCATGCTCGTAGCTATATTTGTTGCTGGTTAACCCATATTTGACTTTAGTACCAAAGCTCCAAAACTAAGGTAGCATCATTCTATCAATGATCATTATAGACAATGTATAAAAGTGATAGCATACATAATGGCAGGACCTAGCTCAGAACAGCACTTACAATGATTAAAACCGATGTAAACCCAATAGAAAATCCCTCATTGATACTGCGTAGATAACGATCAAGTATGGTTGATGTAGTTGCCAACAAACTTAACAATAGACCCCCTGCAAATTCAACCACAAAGAAAAGCTAAAGAAAGCAGCAAACAAACAGAAACGATTCAAATGCTTGCTATTAATATCAGAACTTAAAATTAGAGAGCATATTTGTTTTAGCAATGTCCAGATGGAAAATCACCCCAAAAACGTGTTGATGCCTGAATCTTTGTGAGATATTCAATAGTGGCCTTCCCAGGCTTTATATTTGGTATCCTAGCACCCATCTTGTTTAAGTAATCTGCAATTTCCTTAGGCAAGTTTGCCTGCATTGAGATTCCAGTTAAGATGAGATCTATAAAAGAGAACGAAAAATTATAATTACCATAACTTGAAAGCTCAGATTTATATCATTTTGACACATTTATAGTACCAGATGAATGACATGCAAGCACATTCAGGTTCAATGCAAAATTTATGTTTAATTTGTGTTTCCACAGAATGAATAATAAAAAACTCCTGGGACACTGGAATGAGGTTAGAGTTGAAGCATCATTATTATAAGTTGTTACCTTTCCCATATGACAACTCTGGCTTTATTATGTCCCATACCAGACATACATAATGGTTTATCATTATAAGCTTCCATTTCAAATGATGACAGGAAAAAAAACAGTTAAGCATTTTCACAAGGTTTCTTAGCATTTGCATCTGTCTGCCAATTCAATATCATTGTATATTTGTATTACCATATAAAGTGATTGTACAGCAAAATATGTATTTCATATACAAGTGCAGTTATAGTCTTATAGATATAATTTCTGTAACTTTCTTTACATTCACTTTGGTGTATTTGAATACTTGCGAGTACAATATCAAGAGAGAGAAAAAAGAGCATAAATAGAAAACTAGATCATCTTCTACTAAATTTTTTTTAATGATTTTTGCAATCAAAAAATTATAACTGCAAGAAAACTATAATGCACAAGCAAAGAATCATGATGACAGCAAACATATATTCACAAAGTTTTTGTCAAGTAGCATGTATGGTTCTATGATAATCAATAGTCAGGTAGAAAGGATACTTACAATGTCAAATATATTGAATAGGAAGACGAAAAATGCATATATAGAATAGTAAACCCAAGGCGCTGCACCAACAGAAGTCTCTGGGTTCAATATCTGCTTAACATGCTCCCAAAATGGGGAACCAAGGATACTGCAAATAATGATTTGTATTAGGCTAGTTGTAAATCCTTCACCAAAACAAGTTTTAACAGGAAAGTTATATGTATTTATGCATTGAATACAAAAAAACAACCCTAATATAAAAGGAAATTGACGATACATTAAAGAAACTTAATAAGTTTTCATCCTCCAGACACAAGACAAACAGATGAAATTGAGATAAACAACTAAGTCAGTTTTGGCTGAAAATACCTTGCAAGAATACTGGGAAATGCCAGGAGATAAGTTGTTGTCAGAACAGGCTGCATTCCTGCTGGATTAATATTAAAAGGGATATAGGGCTCCACTTCTGTAATCTGGGAATCTTCTCTGTTTACAAGCAAAACCAACAAAAAGAAGAATGAACTAGAACTTTTGCCAGGTTTTAGAGGTTAACTGCATGAGCAAGAGAACCTATGGTATCTTGCAGGACTTAAAAAAAAAATGCAAATGATCAGCAATTGTTAAAGTCGTAGAATAAATTATTAGTAACAACCGCCAACAACAGAACTGCCCTTCACTGACAGAGAAAAGAAAAAAACATAAAAATGGACCAAATTTATGCAAGATACACTTTCTTACACACAAAAAAAAAAAGACATTTATACATCTGGATAACAAAAATGGTACTACCTTGCAGCTGAAGCAAGCTTAAATCCATAATATTGCAGTTTTATTTTCCTGCAACCTTCAGTAACAACAACTGCCCACATAGCGACAATAGTAAAAACTCCCAACACTGCAAAAGGCCACCAACTCACAGCGCTTCCTGTATATTGCAAACCTTGAAATTGTTATTGTTATCTAACACTAAAACTAAAGAAATATGGTAGTATTATAGAATAGTTCAAACCGAATCGCAATGGTTAAGACTTAAGACGTCCTCGCATAAATTTTTTATAATTAAGAAATCCTTGAACAACTAATATGGTTTCTGTTTATACTCAAAATTAACAGTAATTTTTTGCAATTTCTACATTGCTAGAGCAACAACAATCGCTAGCAGAGTTGTTAAGAGGTAAGATTTTGTGCAACATCCTCTTCCCCGTCATTTACCCTACACATGTAATTACTAATAATTATAAGTTCATCATAAAAATGTACTATATAATCTTCGCGCTTCGATTATTTTTAAACAGCTCGAATTTTTATGTATGGACTTAAAACAACTATTTGAATCAATTAATTCAAGGTAGGATAATCTTTTGTAGGATTAGTTTGCACTTCTAATTATATGAGTTTAGCGTTTATTGTAACATTAAATTTCATTCACAATTTATTAAAATCTAGATAATATATTTTCCACTTGCAACAATGCAAGAGAAAGCAAGGTATGAGCAAATGTGGAAACATCCAAATTCTCCTTTTTAGAGGGACCTTTCAAGCCCTTTCACACCTTAAGTAGATTAAAAATGTCACAGTCATGCTTAAGGACAGACATATGCATGCTGAAATGTCATATCTAGAAGAGTGCCCAAAAAAAACCTAAAAAGCAAATACTAAATCATTCAATTAACTGATACATTTCTATAACTTGCATAACTGACAACAAAGGCAACAACTAAACTCATGAGAGAGAAGTCAGCATAACATGCAGCTTCAAAGGTAAAAGCTTCATTAATTTCCAGAAATTATAATGCAGGTTAATTTTAACAACTCTTACCACTATTTTATTAGTATCAAAACATTGAAGCAGTCGAAGATTGGGGATAAAAAGGAAAGAAAAATTCCACAAATTAAACAGCAGTAAGATTGTGATCACATACCCGAGAGCTGAGACAACATCTTGTACAATGTCTCAGTGTAGCCCGTCAATATCCCCACGCATATTATTAGAGATGAACCTTGGCCTGAAGTTGTATAAATAGTTTAAAAGAAGATTATGCATACATGAAAGGGTAAAAGAATGCATGCACAGATTTAGTTTTGTTACACTTTTAAAATCTTAAAGAGCAGACATCTTTAATGTATTTTATACTATTTTTATTTACTTATTTTGGAAAGAAAATAGAGTGGACAGCAAAATAAACACATATGATCAATAAAACCAGTATCTTAAGATTCATATGGTTCGGCCCTTTTATTTGAAGATGGTATTTCACTGACATCACATCTACCGAAAGGTATTGAGAACAACTAAACAACTTTCAACTGATTTTCTCATAGAGTCCTTGCTACGAAAATAAGGCTTCATTCATAAATTATGGGCTATGGTAACAAAGGAACCACCATGAAACTAAGTAAAACGAGATTAAAAAAAATGGAAAACCAAACAAAGAAATTACCAAATCCAGATTCTGATATTGTATCGCAGATCCATGTCATTGTCATTGCACCACAAACCAGCAACATACTTGTCACCGTCACATGCTTAACCCTGCAAAAGCCACAAAAACTGTAACATAACATAACCCTTCCAAAAACAGTGTTCGTACTATCATTTTTTATTTTTTTTAGGGTAGAACTTGGGAAAGGTCTCCCCACAATTGCTTTTTTATGAATTATGAGCAAGGTGAGACTCAAACCTCCCTCACCTAGATGGAGAGGAAGGAACACAACTAACTCATCATTATAAAAAATAAAATAAAATATTATTTTGATAGGAAACAGAATATCATTGTAAAAGAAGGAAATATAAAATAGAGCCCAATACAAAAATCATAAATTGTAGCAACACAGCCTATACAAGAGTGAACAATCGGTCCACCAAGGCTTACAAAGAACCACCTAAGGTAACAAAAAGATCCTTCAAGACAAAAACAAGGACTACAAAACAAAAGGGAACTCAAAGTGTAACTAATTATCCCACAACTTCTTCCGAATTTAAGTAGATAAAGAAAAAGCCAAAAGGGTATAATCCCTAAAATTCATTAGAGATGGAAAACACAACTCTATACAGAGTGAACAAGCAATCCACCAAGGCTGACAAAAAACCACCTAGGGTGACAAAAAGACCTTCAAGACAAAAACAAGGCCTGCAAAACAAAAGAGAACTCAAAGCAAAAATGTAAAACTAATTATCCCACAACAGCTTCCCAATTTACGTGATTAAAGAAAAAGGTATAATCCCTAAATTCATTAGAGATTGAATCCCATAAGTAAGGTAGCGAACTCAATCCCACAAGCCATCAATGTTCTCCTCAATCTTCCTTTCAAAAAGTTTATTATTTTTTTCCTTCCCAAATAATCCAAGTAAGGCTAAGACAGCGCATTCCATAGGGTTTTGGCTCTCTTTCCCCTAACAAAAGCACAAAATGTTCCACAAAAACTTGATGACAATAAGCAGGGAGCCAGCCAGCAAATTTTTGCATCTTTTAATAATTTACTTCAAAGATTAAAGGAGACATCAAAATGAAGGAAAAGATGATCAATGATTTCCTCATTGTGTTTGCACATGATGCAAAAAGATGGAGAGAGGCTCATATGTGAGAACTCCCTTTACATAATCTTCCATGTATTAACCTTTCCCTTAGCCAAAACACAAGAAAAAAAAATTGAATTTTAGGAGGCACTTTAGCTTTCCAAATCAAGTTGAAAAACTTTAAATTACTTTGATAGGGATCATTGACTAGCCACTTGAAGTAGGATTTACATGTATGTGGTCCGTAAAGCAACAATAAAAGACAACACAAGTTTTTGAGAAGCAGCAGAAAAGATGATCAAAACATCAATTCTAAGAAGAAAAGTATAGGTAAATTCTTGCTAATGTGATTTTTCATTTGAGCTTCTCACAGGAAGATGAACCCTCATTTAATTTACTCATGAGATATATAAAATCAAAGAATATTGTCGAAACGAAATTCCACTGGCTAAATTACCTGTGACTGGCAGCATAAATTGAATATGGAAGTGAATAACAAGAAACTATAATGGCTTCCAATATTGCAAAACCCAGTGACATCCACCATCTGAAATAAGTAGAAAAATGTATTAGAGTTTGTAACCTCCAATACATATTGACTGAAATTAATGCTCAATACAAAATTATGTAGCAAGGACTCGTCTCACTGCTTGAGATGAATAACTAGACACACATATAACTCTTAATCTTCTCGAAGCCATCTAAGCCTTCCTTTCGCAGCTTTACCAAAGATGGAACAACATGACAGAGTAACTGCACATTCAATTCATAAAAGTTGGACACAATTGTTAGCCAATACAAATATGCAGAAAAAAAAAAATGGAATTAATTATTCCGTGTGTCTCACATGCCAGTACGCATTGTGACAACAGAATGAATAAAAACAGCAGCAGGAAACACAAATTATGCATGGAAGACAATACTTCATTTAAACATTGTTATACTATTTTCTTGCAGCAATCAAGTACAAAACTTCTGTTACCAATTAACACCTTGAATCATGATGCATCTATAAAATTCATTAGATATCACTTGCCAATTTTTCAAATATATAAGAATCTCTAAAGCCATCAAAAGGTAAACATCAAAACATATTACAAAATATAAAGAGATTCTCTTACTATCTGCATGTTTACCTAGAAGTAAACGATGATAAAGCATTTAGCAGCTCCAAAAATGTAACAACATGGACCTAAAACGCCACAATAACAAGCATTTGACAGCTCCCAAATGTAATAATGCAAGCCCAGAAGAATAGTTGGACCAAGTAATATCAAGGCATAAATTATATCAAACATGACTTAATGGTCCACATAAAAATCAGTACTAAATTTTTTTAATAATGTCATCTTCTTTGAAACAAGGAAAGCCTTCTTCAGCCTCTAAATATAGCTTTAAGAGATACATGGCAGTTAAATTGTATAAGCAACAACATCAAAAGAGAATGGAATATCAAGTCACATAATCATGCAACTAAAATGTATGTGAAGTATCTGAACAAAGCAATAAACCTGCATTATTATGGATGCTATGATCTGGGGACTGATGCCAAGCTGAAAGAAGGACAATTTGAGCTCTGCTGTAAAATCACCAAGATCATCTGCCAAAATCAACATGGATTACTACATGTATGCTTGAAGTAAGGAGAAATATAGTAGGAACCCAGAAAAAAGCATGGAAAATCATGCATCTAATAATTACTAAATTTCTACTTGCAATGAGTGTGTTTATGCATGTTGCTTACCAACAGATCCTGAGGCAAAGCTAAGGTAATCTTGAGGTATCAACCTTCTATCAAATCCTGGTAGAGGAATGAAATATCCAACACGACTGAGTACAATTAGTACACCTGTCACAAATAATCTTCGACGTATCTCACTCTTAAAAAATGATTCTGCGGCACTATTGAGGACAGAACTTAGGCGTACAAAATTTAGAAACCTATTTCTAAACATCGTTGGTTTTGACTGCAAACTCTCATAGTTATTGACATCATGTGAACTAAGAATATCTGCCCCATCATCCAATCTTGGTGAAACAACTTCGGGGTTTATAAACTCGGATGATGGCTCAACATTCATATAGTCACTTTGAAGCCGATCTGACGAATTTACATAAACTTTTCTATTCGTTCTTGACAAGAGAGGTCTCTTTGACAGCATATGTGTTTGGCTGGATTCTAATACACTCATCTTGACAGAAGCACAGTTATTCACACGGAGTGTGCGATAAAATGGGGAATCACATTTCAGATGTCCACCTGAATGTAAAATAAGTAAATTTGTATTTAGTGAACACCACTCATAAATTATAACAATGTCAGAGCACAGAATATCAATTATAAATTAGAATAATGAAAGAGCTCTAGTTAGAATATTCAATTCCCAATTCATAACAAACATTTAACTCAAGAAAAACTAACACAATGGAGAAAACATATGTGTATAAGTGAATGGCAATATACTGTAAAAACAGACCATTTAAGTGAAAACTCTATCTCCATAAAGTCATAATCTGACTTCTAATTGCCTTCCTAATCATCCAATCACCTCCAAAAGCATGTTTGTTTCATTTTCAACGTTAAAATCAATAGACAGTAAGGACTAAGTACTATCTAGGTAAAGCTAAAATCAAATTGCATCAAAAGTTAATTGCATAACTAAAAGTATGAAGCATCAAAGCAAACAACAACTGAAATATATTCAGCGTTAACCATTTACTCTGAGACCGATATATGTGATGTCTAGAGTCCCAAACAGCCCAAGTGGGCAGTTTTAAACAATTAGGTTCACATGCAATAGCATTATATATATATCAAAATATCATAGAGCAAATTTTAAGTTAGGTCATTCACAACAGCAAATTTGAATAAAAGAAGCAATAAAGATAAGACTGATTCGAAAAAGAAGAATAAACACACAAGTTAATACATGAACCTTAAATAAAAACTAAGAAAAAGTACAATGAAGCAAGTAATGCTTAAATTGGAATAAAATGAATCGAAATTCAGTAAGTTTAAGAGGAGACTTTCGCTTTCCAGAGTTTCTTTTAATTGTTTTACTAGAATTTCATAGTTTCTGGGAAACCAAACATCAGAGAACATACCTCCAATCTTTAAGGGCTTAGTTGTTGTGAAGAGTTGAGGAGTGAAGTGTCGAGAAGTAAGGAGAGTAGCTTCCATGGCCACACTTCGGCTCTACGGAGCGGCAAAGCTCCGAATTCAAGGGTTATTATGTTGTGTTGTGTTGTGTTGTGTTGCGTTGTAAAAAACACTTCTATTTCAACGCTTGACTGCTCATCCGATACGGCTAGGATCTTATACTTTTGGGTTAATATTAAAAACTCCCCGACCGTTTAGCTATTGTTGGATGGATAGATTAAGTTGCATTTATTCAAAAACATCCCTGGACTGTAGCACCATTAATTGTTCCGATAAATCGACTTGGAGCATCTCCAATGCAAAAGTGGTTTGCATACCAATAATTGTTGACATGGCAACAATGTCAAGAGACTTGCTTCCTGTGTGGCATAAAAATAGACTTGATAGACAATCAACTCAAAATTTGGTTTCCAATGCTTCCGTCTAAAACACAATTTTTTTAATGACGTGTCCATCTTTTTTTCCTATTTTATTTCCTTACCAAAAATATATGAAAAATTAATGCCAATTTTAAATGTTTGTTGAGTCAACCTAAAAAATAGATGTGCAACAGACCGTCTGAAAGTGGACGGTCATGTTGACAATGTCTAATATTTTTTTTGTCATGTCAGCTTGAGGTTGAATATGCACGGCTGCATTGGAGACACAATTATTAACACAACGTTTATTTATCCTACGTGGCATCTCTTTTTTTCACAAGTCATGCTTGCATTCAGGGGCGTAGTTGGAAAATAATTTCGGGGTGGGCTAATCTATTTTTTTTTCTTATTTAAAAATCTTAAAATTTTGAACTAACCACTAAATAAAATTTTTTCTTTGTAATAATTAAATCAAAACGACACGAGAGAAATTTCAAAATAAATAAATAATATACCTAGTAAAAGATAATGGTAACACAATAAAATTTTTCAATGTATATTTTTCTTTTCAAATCCCCAAAAGTAAAATAAACCTTAACTTTCCTAAGATTTTTCTTTTCTTTTCTAACTTTGCTATCCCATAAAAGACACATTAATATACAAAACCTAAATCTCAATAATAAAATAGAATACTTAAATAACAATCCTAAAATGCAAAACATAAAATTAAAATCATTCTAAGTAAATAAATAAAAAAAGATTAAAGTTAAAGGAATTTACTTTCTAATTGAGAGATTTAAGAGAAGAGAGAACTCAGAGAAGTTAGAGTCTGAGATTTGGGAAAGTGGAAAAGAAAGAAAAAGTGAAAGGTTTGGGAATCCATCGAATGATGATCGTTGAAACAAGATGAGTTTTTTTTTTATTTGTTTCATTTGGGTTGATCTATTTTAACAAAGTTTTTGGACTAGATGTACATATTTTATAAAGTTTTGTTTATTGGGCTTTAGTAAGTTTAAAATATTTTTTACAGTTTTATTTATTGGGCTTCAGTAAGTTTAACAACCATAAATCAAACTTAAAATTATTTATTGGGTTAATCAAATAAAACTTAAAATTATTTTTCAAAAAACTTGGGTGGGCTACAGCCCACCCAAGCCCCTGAAGGGCTACGCCCCTGCTTGCATTGGAGATGCTCTTGTATTGACCATATGATAAGAGTATAATACCCTTAATATTAATATTTTTCTCCATTTAAAAAAAAAAATTGATTGATTTTCCATTGAAAAAAAAAAATCTAACTTTAATATTGATTTTTTTTTTTCATTTTATGATCAGATTTGAATCTCCACCATATCTAGATTTCAGATTTTGGAGTGTCTATGGAAAAAAAAATATATCAGGAAAAAACAAAAAGAGAGAGATTATCCATCACATCTAGATTTTGAAGAAATTTTGAAAAAAAAAAAAAAACTAAAAAGAATGATGGAGATATAGATTGCCAGATTGGTTAGTGATGAATCTTCATCGCATATATTTTGCAATGTTTTTGGAAGAAAAAAAATTAAAATACAAATTTAGAAAACATTAAAAAAAAAAAAAAAAATTACATATCGCCGTAGTTGTTGTTGTACAACACGTGTGGCTTCCACACCTAACCACTGGCATACATTGATACACATGTCTTGAAGTGGCAATGCTTACACATATAGTTGACACATTGATATATACGTGTCACTTATTAGTGAAATTATATGTTGCCTGTACACCATTTTTGTAAGCTATAAATACCACTCCAAAGCCATGTGAAATTAAGCATCTGAAATATGTTTGATTTCACTTTTACAGTTTATGTCATTTTTTACTGCTTTTATCTATTTTACTGCTTTTATCTGTGTTTAGTTGTCGAGAAAAGTAATGAAAAGTAATTAACTTTTGATGATTCAAAATCATGAATTACGTTTGATCGGTTGGTTCCGCAACATTCCACTTCTGGTCAAATGGTTGATACTTGATAGTAATTCATGATTTTTTATCGGAAGTTCATTATTTTTCTCGTTTGAACAGTTCTGAATATTTTGTAAACTGCTGCTTTCGATATTCAAGGTGTGAAAAGTAATGAAAGTTTTTTCTAACATGTCTGTATCAATTATTTCTTCTCCACACAATCTCAATTGTGTTTTGAATTGAAACAAAGTAGAATTGTATTCAGAAATCGATTTATAGTCCTAGAATCTAAGGACATAGCCAAAGGTAGGCTACCTCTGGCTGTAGTCCGGTCTAAAATTGGGAAAAAAAATTTATTAAATAAGTTAATTATGAGATTATTTAATATAATCAAGTTAAATTCTTTTAAGTTGGTACAAACATTTTAGATCATTACGTTCTATATTCTAAAACCTACTAGATTATCTAATAAAATAATTTTATAATTCAAATTTAACTGTTTTCAATATTGATTGTTAAATTATTTTATTTATGTTGATCGTTAAATATTTGATCTTTTGTTTTATTAACACGATTGTACGACTCATTTACTCTCTTGTAGTCCTCATATAATTTATCTCAAAATATTAATTTAATCATTAATATATATATATATCCCGATTCTGGTCGGTGCGTACGGATATAACTTACAATAATACGTTGTATGTGAGTGATGTGAGTGATGTGAGCCATTGATTATGGAAAAATACACACCGAGTGTTTATATATATATATATATATAACAAAAAAATTAGGAAACTCTAATTTTTTTCCTTTATTGTCATTAATTTTTATTTTATAATTTTGTACAAAATATAAAATAAATTAGACTTCTAACATTTTTTTATTTCCTTTAACTAGGTGTATATGTTATTATACTATTAAAGTTTTTATGTTTTATTAAGTTTTATTTATCGAAATGTAAAATATGCTTAGTCCACCTATAGACAAAATCCTGGCTAGTCCACTGCTAGAGAATCGTAAATGTTGTCATTTCCTTATGGTGGTCAAATTATCTCTTGTATCTTTTCAGGAGACTTCAGATCTCGAATGCAACTATGCATCAATGACCCATGAAACATAATTGGATCCAAAAACATCACATGCATTAAATTTTCAATCCGCAAGACATGAAACTTCTGGTTCTAAGAATCATGTTTGGAATCAAAACTTCTAGAGTCCTAGTCTAATAAGATAAAATTCGAAATTTCAGTTTTCAATCAAAATAAAGAGCATTGAAATAAAATGCAATACACCAAATAATATTGAAACTGCACTTATTTTTTGATGCGGTTGTTCCGTAACAGCAATCACACAACATACTTTAAGTATAATCAAATTTTAAAAAATATTTGATCCCGAATAGATATTCTAAAAATAATAGATAGAATAGATATTGTAAAAAAAAAAAAAATAGCATAATTGTAAGTATAATCACATTTTAAAAAATATCTGATCCCGGATGAATAGATTTTGTAAAAAATATATATATATAATTTGAAAACACCAGTCCCGATTGATAGATATTGTAAGAGCATAAAAATAGCATAATTGTAAGTATAATCACATTTTAAAAAATATCTGATCCCGGATGAATAGATATTGTAAAAAATATATATATATAATTTGAAAACACCTGTCCCAATTAATAGATATTGTAAGAGCATCTCTAATACAATGCTAAATCACTGGGTCAATGCTATAATTTAGCACAAAGTAAAAAAGAACATGCTCCAATGCAATGCTAAAAGTTGTGTTAAATTTGACATATGCTATAAAGTGTGCCAAATTTGGCACAGTGAATAGCATATGCCAAATTTGGCACAATAATAAATACAGTCGTATTTGTTGACTTTTTAATTTTAAATAATAAAAATTTAACAAACTTGGTAGGGAAAATTGAGATTAAAATAATTCTAAGAAAATATTCAATATATCCATTGAATGCATTGACTTTTATAATTTTAAATAATTAAAAAATAAAAAATAGCATATCAAATAGAATTTTGCATTGGAGTACAATACTAAAATGTTATATTTGACATATCATTTTAAATTTGCATGATTTAAATGAATGGACTAGAGTGTTGCCACATCATTTGGGCACCAGATTTTGACACCAAATTTGGGTAATGTAGCATTACTCATATATATATATATATATATAACCAAATAATTATGGTAGTCAAAAACAGATCATGCCGTTTATATGGGTTAAGTCGATATGTTATTGGTTGATCCAAGTCTCCAAGAGCTCCTCTCGCTCAACTCTTGACTAATTTAATGCTTTAATGAAAGAGCTCAGCTCTTGACTAAATTTTCTTTAAAGGCTTTAATGAAAGAATTAGCACAAGCACTAAGAAATCGGTACTTGAGTGGGAACTCTCGCATTAGCTGGATTAGCTTACGCTATTGGAAAGACCCATGTGCTCACGAGTTGAAAAGGAAAGCTAGCGAAGCTAAAACAAATATAAAATCCCCAGAAAGTCTTTTTAAGGGCCATCTTGATTAGTCCAAAAGGCTTGTTCGATGCGTACTTGCTGAAGGGATAATTTCCTTTTGATTCAGTCAAGCTTCAGTCTTCAATTGTCATTAGGTAATAGCTGAAGCAAGAGTTTGACTGGGATTCAAACCTTATATCCTTAAAAATCTGAAATATGATCATATTTGATCCTTTACGAACCACGTAATTGAGTCTGATGAGGCCTATAAATAAGACCCTCTCTTCACAAAGAGGGAATTCTGATTTTGATTTCTCTGAATGGAAAAAACTCATTTGCATGCTAAAACTCTATTAAAATAGTCTCCGATCACCAGAAAATCAGAACTAAACCCATATAATTCAATCAGGTATCAATCAACTTCATCTTTGAAGTTTTTTAATTTCAATCTTTCTCTACGCCCAGTCTAAGCAAAATAAGGCCAAAAGACAACATAACCTAGGGCTTGACCAGCCTCGTTCACAGGTTGCATTAGATTTTGTTCAATTTGCTTAATAATTAGAATTATCTCACATTCTCACTTGTCGATTAAGTGACTAACTTGAGCATCGGAAAGTCTCCCAAGGGACATCCCCCTCTAGTTTTTTTTTTTTTTTTTTAGGTTCTCAGAGCAGTCGACAAGTTTGGTTCGGATTCTAACTACAAGTTGCAAGAGCCCAGTCTACAACAATTATAGAGCGACCCCCTACAGTTTGGCGCCCATTGCAGCTTTTTCACGAGCCAATCGAATCACGACAACGACTCGTTCAAGATGTCAGAAGACGAAAATCCACCAACTGTCGAGGAGCGAATTGCCACACTAACTACTCAAATGACCGCGAACGCTGAGAAGTTGCGAGAGCTCGAAGTCAAAAATGTCGCGGTCCGAATACGCAATGTAGAACTGCGAGCTATGATCGAAGGCGCGCCTAACAACGTGCCACCCGCACCTCCGGTCTAAGCGGTCAATACCACGTAGAACGTTGACAGGACAACTCTAGTTATGCTCGGAGCAAATTCCCAAACACTAGAGCATATCAAAGCTGGTGAAGGGACTTCGACAAGAGAGAATCCTCATGCTACAACCCAGACAGTTCAAGCCAAACCATACCTAGTCCCCCCTCAGGGAACGCCATGAGAACCAAACTACAATGGCAAACCGCAGCCGGAGAATGCCTTTAGGACCCCTATGTCCCTTCAGTCGATTCCAAAGCTAGTAAAATCCACTCCAACCTATTTTTTCTAACCCCGAGCTCTCTCGCAGGTTTGTAAAAATGGAAGCACTCATCCAAAAGATTCCATGAGTCCCAACCCCCATTAAGAAGAGTGCGGCAAGTAGCTTTGCGGACTCTCCGTTCGTAAATGATGTCACTTTGGTTGAGATGTCTAAGAAATTCAATTTTCCAAACATGAAGCAATTCAAGGGCACTACAGATCCAAGCGACCATATTGTATAGTACAAGCAACAAATGTTCACCGCAACAATCTTACGCGACCTTAGGGAAGCGTACATGTGTAAGGCGTTCGGATCCAGCCTCAGCGATCCCGCTCTACAATGGTATACTAACTTGTCCAATAATTCGATAACTTCTTTTATGCAGCTTACAGATACGTTCATGGAGCAATTCGTGAGTAGTCAAAAGCTAGAGAAGCAGTCGGACAACCTCTACACCATAGCCTAGAGACATGGCGAGAACCTGATGAACTTTGTCAGATGCTTCAACAGGGAAAAAGTACATGTAAGGTTCTCATATTTTGATTGGCTTATTTCGTTGACGAACCACATTTGGGGATGATTTTGTAATGGGTAGCTTAGGTCCTTGTTGGCAAGCTTCCAAGCATCTCCGTGACTTCAAGATTAAGTGCAAGAGCGAAAGGTAATTTACTTGACTTGATTCTTAAAAAGATTTAGAGTGCACACACACAACTCATGCATTTTAGTATTTGTGTTTGTTTTGGTATGGTTGGTAAAATCTCATTGTATTTCAAATAAATATATTTTTGAGATTTTTAGTATTTTTACAAGTCCAACCGTGTGTGGATTTGTCCCTAGATGAGTTTCGAGCGATTCGAAGACTTATCTATGTGTTTCGGATGATTTCCGAAACATTTGGGACATTCCGTGTTTTAATCGAAAACCGAAATTCAATTTCGAGCTTAGAGTGGAAAGTTATGTAATTTTCCATATTTTTTATTGTGTGCATTAAATTGCATATGAGCTCGTTTGTATGTGTTGACTTGTTGCATAAGTGGATTTGACTAGATAAATAATTAGACCACTTGAAGCTTCTCACGTGAGCTCACCACACAGGATTCTCTCTTTTTGTCTTTTACGATCAAACATCCAAAAGCTGTGCGTTTTATGTGTTAAAGTATATATATATATAATCAATGCATTTTGTTGATTTAAGACTCAAAATATGTATATATATATATATATATATATATATATAAACGTGCATTATTATTTTATTTTTTTTGTTGACCTAATATATTTATTCTTCTATATATTTAAACGATACAGTTTTATGTATTAAAAGCCAAAATATACGAATACACTTTCTTCTCTTCTTTCAGGCAAGACATAGAGCAAAAAGAAAAACATATATTTTTTAGAGAGAAAAAGATTTTCAAAAGAGAGACTTCAAAGATCTCATCTTTACTCATCCAAACCCAAAACATATCATCTTCATGCATCATTAAGCATTCTTAGGCATATATCTTCATCATTAAGTTGACTTGGTAAGTTGAACAAAAAACCCATCTTTGTTATTTGTTTATACCTTCCAAGATTGTGTTTTTATTGCATTTTTAGTTGATTAAATGCTAGGATCCTCTTTATTGCACATCTTTATGAGTTTCCTTGTATGATTGGGTTTGTATTGTGATAGATAACATTTAGGACCATTTTGCCCTCTAGCTAAGTCTATATGCTTTGCATTTAGACATTATTGATTATGACTCATTTATTGCATTTCTTGATTGCATTTATTGTCTTTGCCATGTTTGATGACAACTATGTTGATTGGCTTTTGTTTGATGACTAGATTTTAGGTTTTCACATCTATATCTAGTTAGGTCTGTATGAGCATTCATTTAGACATATTGATATCTATGATTGATTTTATTGCCATCTTTTAATCTCTAGATAAGCATTTAGTGTAGTCTAACATTATTTGCATTTTGGATATTGTCATATATTCACATAGGTTATTGATCTCTTCATTGAGAATTAAGTCTTGTCTTACTAGGTTGCTTAGTGCATAAGCAATTGGACTAGGTTCACTTTTAAAGGCCTACGGGTAGTAGTGGTGGGTTATAGGCCGAGAATGGTTGAGGTCAACATAGGATGTAAATACCATTATAATTAATGGATTCGAGGTTCGTGTGTGGTTCACATAACAGCCTGTGGTTTTTCCCAGTTTGGGTTTCCATGTAAAAATCAAATGTCATTTATAATTTTGCACTCATTACACTTGATTTATTATTTTGACTAGTTTGGGGTATTTTCATAAAATTGACTAAACGTGAAAATTTGGTAAAAAAAAAAGGTAAAAATCTATTCACCCCTCCTCTAGATTAATATTAGAACACGCCTTAATTTGTTTCAATTGGTATCAGAGTGGGTTCCTAGATATACTTATGTGATCATTTGCTTATTTTGGTGTGTTGTGCATTTTGTGTGATTTTTGTTTTCATACATTTTGCATTCTTCTCATTTGCATTCATTTGACTCAGACACTATGAGTGAATTTGAGAGAGAAGAAATTGACTCCGATAAGGAGGTGACTCTCTTTATTGAGAGATTTAGGAGATTTGTGAAATCTCAAAAGAAGATGACCTCTAAGGTGAAAGAGGAGAAGAAGATGACATCTAAGGTGAAAGATGAGAAGAAGATAATCCCGTCAAAGAAGAAAGGGAAAGTTTTGATCGCTACTTGGAGAGATAGCGAAGTTGAAGTAGTTGAAGGGTTCTCCACAAGCTTGGTTGAGTGTGAAAACAACTACTTTACATTTTCGGTTTCCTACCATGAAGAAACATCAGCCATCACCAAATGTGTATCACTTGAAGATTTCAAGATTAATGACTTGAAGTTTGGAAACCGAAGTGGAGTGAGCTTGAAAGAAGCAAGCCTTGAGGAAATGACTCTTACAAGCACAAGTGAGAGATGCTTCAATCATGGAAGTTCATGCTCCGAGGACTCTTGTGTCAATTTAGTGGACAACCAAGATTTCATTGACTCCCTTCAAAAGTCTTTGAAGGAGAAAGAGAATGATATCCTTAGATTGGAAAAGGATAATCTTCAACTACATGCCAAGATGACTCACTTGGATGATGAAGTGAGATGTGTAGAAGAAATTAGAGACAAGTTGTAGATGGAACTTGAGGAGGCAAGAACATCTTTTGCTAAGATGACTTTGGGTTCAGACATGGGTGACTCCTTAAAGGTAGACATAGTTGATGTGTCTAAATACGAGAAGGAGATTGAAGATTGTCATCAAAGGATGATGACAATGAAGGATGAGCTTGCCAACAAAGACATCTCCTTGAAGATTGTCAAGGAAAGAGAGATGAGGCACCTTCAAGAATTGAAAAAGGGTAAGATCTTGCAACCTCAAGCTCAAGGCAAGTGCAAAGCATCACTTTCTCGTCATCCTAGGAGGAAGATTGACCAAGTGAAGATGCCAACTAAAGGTGTAGCTCAACCTCATCCTCCAAGAGTTATACACCCAAGTTTTGCTTTACCTATGCCTAACCAACCAAGGAAGCAAAACAACCCGGTTCAACATCAAAGAAGGAGAGAACCGGTTCAACCACAAAAATGCCAACATCCGACTAATGCTCCAAAGAAAAGTCATTTGATGCACCATCAAAGACAACCTCATCACAATAGCAATGCCTCGATGAGAGCCCAAAGCTATGGTATGAATTCTTCTTTTATACCTACTTGGCATTATTGTGGTATGATTGGTCACATAAGACCAAAGTGCTTTAACTACATAGAAAAATGTAGGGTGCAAAGCATGATAAAGAGGAAGTGGCTTAGAAGAGCCCATTTGCATGTGCCTAGGAAATCTTTTGTCTATAATCCTAGGATCTTACATAACATGCAACCTATGACCACTAGGAATGTAATTGAGACACCTAAGTGGATTAAAAAAGACGAACCCGCTTGCTACGAGACAAACATGTCTCACATAGGTTTAACTAGGTCCAATGGACTTGGTGGGTCTTTAAGACCACATGCCCTTCATTGAAGCGGTATGGAATTTGACCCCATATGGGGAACTCAAGCAAAGAGAGCATTTGCATACTTGTTACATGCAAAAAATTGATATATCTTATGCTTCTTTATTAATTGCTTGAGTAGCTTGGTTGCACATATGCTTATATGTCTTTTTCTTCAATAAGTGTGAACCTTGCTTGTATTGCAATCCATGCTATATTTATGTTCAAACATGCATTTTTGGACTATGAGATATATACATAGGAAGTACTCATTGAATGACCTATAATGATCTCCATGACATGATGATTGTTAAATGACATGCTTAAAAAATGTAAAGCATGAAATTCAAATGACATGCTCAAATGAAAAAGCATAAATTGATGATTGCAATTCTTAAATGCAAAACAATGTGTGAAAAGCTAATGAGACTCAAATGAATAAAGGATCTTGTATCCGTTCTAAGGATTTTAAAATCCAATTGTCTCTCTTTCTTTATTGGTTGAACATGGCTACTATCATACGAGTATCTTATCTGGAAAAATTAAATAGGGTGCAAAGACGCTCATGCCATGTTTCGCTTATAACGTTGGATATAGTTGCTCAAAAATTGATTTCAATGAAATTTCTATATCCTTGCTTTGATTCATGACAAATGGTGAAATTAGTTTGAATTCTTTAAGGAAACCTTTGTCATTTGCTTTGCCAAATACCATTGATTTTTGGACTTGAATGCAATATGTCTTGCATGCAAAGCATTTTAATCACACATTTTCAATAAAATAAATCTTCTTGTTTCTCTCCAATTAATTGAGTTGCATAAAGTGCATTATATGATTATGCAAATGATTTGTATGCTACTATCTCTCTTTGCTACAAGTGACCCGGTTGGGGATACTTCTTTGCCTATATCATGACAAAAAGGGGGAGTAGTATGTGGTAAGGGAGAGTGCTAATTGAGAGTAGCTAATTCGCATTGAGGAGAGTGCTTAATTGAGGGGGAGTAACCCGTTGAGGGGGAGCATTACATTAAACATTCGTAGCATGTTATTGCTTATTTTCTTTAATGCAAATGCTTGTTTTTTACCTCACTTGATCACCTCACATACACTTGTCTGGAAAGTGTAGTTCTTATTTTGCAGGAATGTTTATTCTACAAGAGATGGAATGGTTGAAGATCTAGTTTAATTAGGCTTCTCTATGTAATGTAGAATTAACTATTGTTGACCCTTAACTTTTACTTTTTGTGAGGATCAAATATGAGTGGTGGTTTTGTCACGAAATAGCCAAAAGGGGAGATTGTAAGGTCCTCATATTTTGATTGGCTTATTTCGTTGACGAACCACATTTGGGGATGATTTTGTAATGCGTAGCTTAGGTCCTCGTTGGCAAGCTTCCAAGCATCTCTGTGACTTCAAGATTAAGTGCAAAAGCGAAAGGTAATTTACTTGACTTGATTCTTGAAGAGATTTAGAGTGCACACACACAACTCATGCATTTTAGTATTTGTGTTTGTTTTGGTATAGTTGGTAAAATCTCATTGTATTTTAAAGAAATATATTTTTGAGATTTTTCGTATTTTTACAAGTCCAACCGTGTGTGGATTTGTCCCTAGATGAGTTTTGAGCGATTCGGAGACTTATCTATGTGTTTCGGATGATTTCCGAGACATTTGGGACATTCCATGTTTTAATCGAAAACTGAAATTCAATTCCGAACTTAGAGTGGAAAGTTACGTAATTTTCCATATTTTTTATTGTGTGCATTAAATTGCATGTGAGCTCGTTTGTGTGTGTTGACTTGTTGCATGAGTGGATTTGACTTAATAAATAATTGGATCACTTGAAGCTTCTCACGTGAGCTCACCACACAGGATCCTCTCTTTTTGTCTTTTACAATCAAACATCCAAAAGCTGTAAGTCTTATGTGTTAAAAGATATATCAGTTCCTTGCATGTGGGTCATTGGATTTAAATACTTTGACTTGGCTGCATGCACTTGTCAAAGCATCTTTTAAATCCAATGGCCCACATGCAAGGAACTGATATATTTTATATCAGTTCGAACTGATAATAGAAAGATTGTATATATATAATCAGTGCATTTTGTTGGTTTAAGACTTAAAAAATATATATATATATAAACGTGGAGATTTTTTATTATCAGTTCGTCCTGACAATAAATATATCATGATGAAAAATGTGGACCATTAGATTTACTTACTTTGACTCAAAGTGTATGCACTTGTCAAAACTTTTCCATAACCTATGGTTCACATTCTTCTTCCTGATATATTTATTGTCAGGACGAACTGACAATAGAAAAACTGTATAAACGTGCAGTATTTTTTTTTGTTGACCTAATATATTTATTCTTCCATATATTTAAACGATGCAGTTTTATGTATTGAAAAGCCAAAATATATGTATACACTTTCTTCTCTTCTTTCAGGCGAGACATAGAGCAAAAAGAAAAACATATATTTTTGAGAGAGAAAAAGATTTTCAAGAGAGAGACTTCAAAGATCCCATCTTTACTCATCCAAACCCAAAACCCATCATCTTCATGCATCATTAAGCATTCTTAGGCATGGGTCTTCATCATTAAGTTGACTTGGTAAGTTGAACAAAAACCTCATCTTTGTTATTTGTTCATACCTTCCAAGATTGTGTTTTTATTGCATTTTTAGTTGATTAAATGCTAGGATCCTCTGTATTGCACATCTTTATGAGTTTCCTTGTATAATTAGGTTTGTATTGTGATAGATAGCATTTAGGACCATTTTGCCCTCTAGCTAAGTCTATATGCTTTGCATTTAGACATTATTGATTATGACTCATTTATTGCATTTCTTGATTGCATTTATTGTCCTTGCCATATTTGATGACAACTATGTTGATTGGCTTTTGTTTGATGACTAGGTTTTAGGTTTTCATACTGTATATATATCTAGTTAGGTCTCTATGAGCATTCATTTAGACATATTGATATCTAGAATTGATTTTATTGCCATCTTTTAATCTCTAGATAAGCATTTAGTGTAGCCTAGCATTATTTACATTTTTGATATTGTCATATATTAACATAGGTTATTGAACTCTTCATTGAGAATTAAGTCTTGTGTGACTAGGTTACTTAGTACATAAGCAATTGGACTAGGTTCACTTTTAAAGGCATGTGGGTAGTAGTGGTGAGTTATAGGCCGAGAATAGTTGAGGTCAACATAGGATGTAAACACCATTACAATTAGTGGATTCGAGGTTCGTGTGTGGCGCACATAACAGCCTGTGGTTTTTCCCAGTTTGGGTTTCCACGTAAAAATCAAGTGTCATTTATAATTTCGCACTCATTACACTTGATTTATTATTTTGACTAGTTTGAGGTATTTTCGTAAAATTGACTAAACGCGAAAATTTGGTAAAAAAGGTAAAAATCTATTCACCCCCACCCCTACCCCCACCCCCTCTAGATTAATATTAGAACATGCCTTAATTTGTTTCAGTACAAATCTCTTATTGCAACCAGGCGACCACCATTTTCGCATTTAGGAAAGGACTTAAGTTCGACTCCTATCTTTACAAAGAGCTCACCAAGTACTCGTGCAAGACAATGGAGGATGTGTTGGCAAAGGCGTGGGCTCAGATCATATGGGAGGAGGATGAAGTGAACTATGTCGCGCAGCAGAACAACTATAGCAACAGATGGAATGATTATGTCGATCACAGATCAACCGATAGGCATGCCAAACCCTACCTAATAGAAGATCAATGCAGTAATTAACCTCGCTATGACAAGTCAGACAACAGACAATCATACAGACCTAATCAGCCCAGGTCAGGTCAATCACACACACCAATCCTAGAGTACCACCTCAACATTGAACCCATAGATCTCGCAGCAGTCATGAAAGAGATAGGCAACGCAGTCAAGTAGTAGAAAAAGATGAATGCTCCCCCAAAACATCAAAACACCAAGTTTCGATGCGAGTCTCATGGAGATTATTGTCATCAATTAGATGACTGCATTGCACTCAAATTGGAGGTAGCCAAACTCTTGAAGCGAGGTCACTTGTTAGAGTTCCTGACCAACAAAGGAAAAGAAACACTCATTCGATGTGACGAGAAGCAACAAACCAATCGAGATGAAAGTCCATTAGAGTCGCCCCGATATGACCAAATTATTAACTTTATTACAGGTGGATCATAAGTGAACGGTGTTACCCATTCAACCGCAAGGAGGCACACTAGACAAGCGTCGCACATAATCCAAACTATATCAATTGGATTCGAATTTTTATGTTATAGGAGTAGCAAGATTAAAAAGAACAACAATAGAAATGATTTAACCAAACATGTCGAAAAGTAAGAGTGTTAAAATTTTATAGAACAAGAAACCTGATAAGCATCTATTATAAGCAAAATGGAGAACAAATATATTCTTCCTAATCCAGTCTTCTCTTCTCGCATTCTGTGTCTTCAACGATAGCTGTGTAACACAAAATAAATGATGTCTCAATAGAAATAGGTATAGAATGAAAAAAAACTATACATCCTAGAACAATAAATCAAAGCAAAAATGTAAGACAATGCAGGAAAAAAGTACCCAAGGTTGTTAATTGCGTAGAATAACAAGAATTTGTAAAAGTAAATTGATATGTGCATAACATGTGTACTTGGTTAGATTATTAGTTAGTTGATTAGGTTGAATAAGTCAGTTTGTTAAAGTAGTATCTTAGTAGCTTAGTTGTGTCTGGTTAATGGGTTGCAACAGTTGAAACTTTCCCATTAATTCCTTAATTTTTTAAACTGTTATTTGTTTGTTGCATTATTAGCAATATAACTTGTTGTAATTGTATGGCCTATAAATGGCCAGATTGTTGATTAAATGAATCATCAAGAAGTTATACAAATTATCATTCTCCCTTTGTTCCTCCCATTCTCTATTTTTAATATCTCTTTCTAACTTCTCTAATTCCTTCTCCTCTCCGTTAATCTTCTATTTTTCAACTCCTTTCTAAAATTAAACATAACATAAATATAACAAGAATTTGTAAGATTAAGGAAATTAACTTACCCAAGAATAATCACAGCATATTTATGTATATAATATTGCTTTTTACAATTGAATCGACCCAAAAGAAGATTCAAGTAACAAGCAAAATAGAGATATTGCTGCAAGAGTAAAAAAAAAATATTTAAAAAAAAGAGCAATTATTAAAATTATTAAAAAATCAAAAACTATAAATACTCACTTCACCGAAAAACACTGCAGAGTACACAGTCTATATATCCCTTTTATAAATTTGAAATCTCATCACTAAGTACTTGATCATTCTGATATTGCACACAGTGTTGATTAAAAAACCTATGAAAATCAAGCAACTTTGGAAGTGACCTTTTAAGCCTCGGTGCAGCTATTTCAGTTGAGTGATATTCGTCTGCAAGTGTGAATAACCTTTAGGACAATCCCTTGATTTTGTTAAGACCGATACTAAAAAAACAAAATGAAACAACATAAAAATTTAAAAACCATAGTACAACAATAGAAAAGAAAAATTATAAAAATTAAAAATTACATGGGAAGGATCATCCCAATGTTCAGGTTTACACGAGTAACAAAACACATAGCCATATGTATTATGCTGTTTCGACTGTAGATAAAGAACATCAAAATCGGTAAAATGAAATCAGAAAAAAACAATAAATAAATAAACTTAACATAATTTACCACTGCATTAAGAATGGAAGTCATTAGAGATGGGCTCATCCCCAGCAAAATATATTGAATAGGAAGTAAATCACTAGATTTTATAGAATCTGAATGAGGATTTCTAGCAATACGGGCATCCTCCAAATATTCATCCATAAGGGCATTCTCTAATGGTATCATCGGCAAATTTTATAGCTTCGTTATAGCAAGAGTAGAACCATCTCCAGGATTTATAACGCAAATTTCTGTCGATGTGGATCCAACCTTGACACATATTAAATTCTCTTTCAATAAAACCGCCATTTTGTATAGAGTCAGTGGATCATCGTATAGCAAAAACGTCGCCATTGTCCGTTTTTATAGCAGTCAGCCCAGAACACTTACAATACCTAAAAATTTAAAAACCATAGTACAACAATAGAAAAAAAAAATTATAAAAATTAAAAATTACCTTGAAAGGATCATCCCAATGTTCAGGTTTACAAGAGTAATAAAACACATAGCCATATGTATTATGCTATTTCGACTGCAAATAAAGAACATCAAAATCGGTAAAACGAAATCAGAAAAAGAAAATAAATAAATAAAACTTAACATAACTTACCTTTGCATTCAGAATGGAAGTCATTAGAGATGGGCTCATCCCTGGCAAAATATATTGAATATGAAGTAAATCACTAGCTTTTATAAAATCTGGAAGACTCAGATGATGATTTCTAACAATACAGGCCTTCTCTAATGGTATCATCGGCAAATTTTATAGCTTCGTTATAGCAAGAACAAAACCATCTCCAGGATTTATAACGCATATTTCCGTCGATGTGGATCCAACCTTGACACATATTAAATTTTCTTTCAATAAAACCGTCATTTTGTATAGAGTCAATGGATAGCAAAAACGTCGCCATCATCTGTTTTTATAGCAGTTAGCCTAAAAAACTTACAATACCTAAAAATTTAAAAACCATAGTACAACAATAGAAAAGAAAAATTTTTAAAAATTAAAAATTACCTTAGAAGGATCATCCCAATGTTCAGGTTTACAAGAGTAACAAAACACATAGCCATTATGTATTATGTTGTTTCGACTACAAATAAAGAACATCAAAATCGGTAAAATGAAATATAAAAAAAGACAATAAATAAATAAAACTTAACATAACTTACCTTTGCATTCAGAATGGAAGTCATTAGAGATGGGCTCATTCCCAGCTAAATATATTGAATAGGAAGTAAATCACTAGCTTTTATAAAATCTAGAAGACTCGGATGAGGATTTCTAGCAATACGGGCTCAAACTTGCAAATTGTTTGTAAAGATTTGGAAATTTCCAGATCTCTTCAAGCCTTCTTCTTCTTTTTTTTTTTTTAATTTTTTTAATTTTTTTTTTTTACTTTATTTGTAAAGAACTGGAGAGAGATCTTCAAAAGCTTCTTAATTTTTATTTTTATTTTTTGTTCAAGAAATCTGGAATTTTTTTTTTCCATATTTGAAGATATTTGGAATTTCCAGATCTTTTCAAAAGTTTTTTTTTTTTTTTAATAATAATTTTTTTTAAATGTTTAATTTCCTGTGTTTGTGCTTTAGTTTGGCAAATATTTGATTAAAACAACAATAAGATCAAGTTTTTGATTTCAAGTGCTTTTCTCTAAATTTGAACCACAACACCAAACCACCAAATTAGTATAATAGTATTAATTAAGTTTTCAGATCCACCATCATGAAACCACAACCTAAATGAAACGATTCATATTTTCTTTTTTAAAACAATCTTAATTTAATATTTTTTTTCTTTATAAAAAAACTCAGAATTTTATTATTATTTAACCGTTTTTTTTTTTACTTTAAAAATTTGATGACACTTGTTAAATTTTTATTGGATTATAAGCCAAGTTAAACCATAAAATTTTATAAGGTTAGAGGGTAAAATCATACATTTAATTTAAACCTTTTAATTTAAACCTTTTAATTTAAGAGAGTCAATTTAAGGAAGATGAAACTTTATTTTTTTAATTAATTTATTTAAGATGATTTTTATTTCATTTTTGTATGGGTGTGGAAGATGAGTTTTTTTAATTAATTTTTTTGTTTTAACAAAAAAATAATTTTTTTTTGTTTTTTTGTTTTAATTAAAAAAGAGAGACGAATGGTAAAAATGTCATTTAAGCAATCTTACCCACTTTAAGGGGCAAGAGGGTCATTTGACCCTCTGTAATTGCCATATTTCACTTTTTCAACGGAAATTGTAACAGAAGGATTAAACGAGACAATTCTGAAAACCGAAGGATTAGTTTGACTATTAGGTTAGACTAGAGGGACGAAAATGGATTTCACCCTTAAAATAAATATATTCATTTCAATAAAGGTACTATTGGTATTAGGCTAGGTGCTTATAGTAACAATTTAATTTTTAACTTTTAGATATGGATATACTTATAAAATGGGTATGTAAATCATGTTAATGGATGACAATATCGACGTACTTTACAAATATATGAAAGAGGTGCTCAAATCCATATTGGTAACCTCATGTCTTTTCCATGGTTTTTGTTTTTATTATATATTAATATTATTTGGTTTTTTTTTTTTTTAAAGTTCTATAGATTTTTTTTTTATTATAATGTATTTTATAATTTTGTAAGAATATTTTTTTTTTTTTTCCCATTTTTTATTCAGTTATATAATAAAGAATTTATAAATAGTCATACTTTTGTTAGATTTAAATTAATTAATTAATGGTCAACTAAATTTTTTTTGATGATTTCTCAAATCAGAGGATTTGATATGTTTTTTCACAAAAAGTAGAGGGTTTTTTACAATTCTCTCCTTGCAATTTTTTTTTTCCTCTAATTTTTAATCTCTTTGGGAGAGGGTAAGAGAAAAATTTAGTTGAGAAATTAGGTTTGTACAGCAAGAATTTTATATTTGAATAAGCATCAGTAGAATGATATTTTGTGCTGTTATTATTCAAATTACATTACACGAGGAAACAATAGTAATAAAATAACAGCACTAGAACAACCGATATCGAGCTATTGCGTTTTATGAAAGAATTTGAATGGTAACAGTCCACTTAAATCTCTGGGAAATCTAGTAGGTCCATTCCTTGGGAAGAAATATGTCCGGAGAAGAACTCTGATTCTGGGAGATAACACAACGTTTTGCTGATACATCATTCCCACTTTTATTCTTCACTGAATCAATGCACTCTCCACCTTTTAACTTATTTTTTGAATCTGCAGTTAGTCATCAAACAAGAATTGAGAATTTTGCCATTACATTCATGCAATAAGATAACTGTCTGTACCTGAAACGAATCATATATATATATATATATATATATATACAGTATAGAAAAAGGGTCTAAAAAAAACCTTGTGGAGGTGAAATCTGTAAGCCTATGGCATGCACGTTTATGTTGAGAGCTTGAACAACCCGGGAAGGAAGGAGGACAGGAGAGCAAGCTGTGTGTACAAACATGGCAACATCGGTCAATTACATGATTTTCTAATGAAGAGTCATGGATTGGTGTACTTAATTATATAATTAGATATGTTAATTTGACGACTCACCTGGCTTCTTGCTTGGTTGGAAGTTGGTGCCGACTCTTTGTGGTAAGAAAACTCCAGTCCCACACGATCTCTTGCCAGAATCTAGAAAAACAGCTTGCATTCCAGATCCTCTCGATGTCCAATTACTCTGGTTTTTTGACCTATGAACATGATGATGTGGTCTTGAAATGCTTTTCGATTGCTGATCATCATTACACATATTGGGGGCAAAAGTCAGTACTACTGCATGAATATGAAATAGAATTTTCTAATGCCAAGCAAATTAAACCCACGAAATAAAATTAAAATAGGAAACACCGATCATTTTTCTTTTCAACATAAATGGTATTAATTATGCTACAAATAATGCACTATCATAGGTAATTAAAGCATGGTCGATCCTGTCAATCATTTGTCAACTTTAATTACAGTTGATTAATTCCCTGATAAACATTACTATAATAAAGTTTTGGTACCCATTAAGAATTGATCAAATGCATATATATTCTATTATAAGTGGGAATAACTTGATCATGTACCTGTAAAAATGGTTGATCTGCTGGAAATTTGGGACGATGGAAATGCTTGGGTGGTTTTCTCTGAAAGAAAAACAAACTCATGATAATTAAATTTGTGTAGAAAAATAGGTAGAGGCATATATATATGCATTGAAGTTATATAATAAGAAAAGAAGAAGAAGAAGATGGAGATGATGAAAATGAAAGAGAAATCTGCTTGGTGCTATCAACAGAAAACAAAGCTTCATGTAGAACGTGAGAAGGTAGCCAGGACATTCCTTCTTCAAAACCAACCTCCCCATGAACATGATCTTCAACACCCGCCATTGATATCTGATGAGAGAGAGAGAGAGAGAGAGGGAGAGAGTCTTGATTATAGTTTCAGTTACTTTCTTGTTCTTTAATACAGAGAGAGAGAGAGAGAGACTGTTTCTACCTCCAACTTCTAACCTGCAACTCAACTAAATATATATAGTTTACACGTTTGGAAATCAGGCTTCACATTTTCTTTTTTATTTTATATCATTGCGCTCTGATGTCCCAATTTCTTCTCTAGCGCTTGAGTCATGACTGTTTAGTTTTTGACAAGCCATAATTGTGTCCACGTGTCGTCATACTATTCATGTCAACGACAGTTGACTAGTTAATTGACCTTCTTTTGCGACTATATTTACGCATAAAACCACGTTATTTTCATTTCTGTAAAAAAAATTTAAAGTTATTTGAATTTCTGTACTTAAAAATGTATATTTGTAATCACATTACAATTTACCAACTTATCTTCCATTATTTGGGTTAATGATTTATCATTACTCAATACAAATGGAGTTAAGTATGTCAGTTAAAACTAATCGAAATTAGAATTAAATTTTATTCAAATTCAAAGCTAATTTAATGGATCGTCAATGATTCGTTCATTTTATACAGGAAAAAAGCCTAATCAGTATTCTGGTGATTTAGAGAAAAAACAAGGGGCATTTCAGTCTTTCAGTTTGATATAACTCTAGTTAGTTAAAACTTAAAAAACAGACACAAGACTGAAGTGGGTTGGGTTGGGTTCGGTAAACCCCTCTTTCTATTTAGTTGTTGCACTCTGCTACTCCTTAACTTGAATTTTTTATAATTTTTTTATTTTATAAATATTTTCCTCTATACGTTTCGTATGCCTGTATATATTTGTATATTTTTTTTCTTTGTTTTGTGGTTGGAATTTGTGTATGGTTATATGGTTGATCGGTTGAAGAGGATACAAAGTGATGACTCACGATCTCTATCTATGCATGCAGCGGCTTGTTGCTAATTCTTCTTAACCACCTCACCAACCCACCAACATCCAGGAAAGTTTGGATTAGGAAATTGGAAAATGATATCATACATGTGTTACAAGGTTATTTATGAATTATAGTTATAAGATTAGGCTTCGATGAGGCACAAGTTTTTTATTTATCGAGTAATAATAATGATGTTGGTGAACCACTAATTCATGACAAAACTACTTCATGATATGTCGATATTGGTTTAGTTCGATAAAAGAAGTAATATTCCACAAGATATTTGTGGTCATCTTTCATCAATCTGCTTTGTGTTATGCAATTCACAAAATATACGGTACTATTTGGTTCAGTATTTGGTCAACCCTCCTTGGATTAAAATTTAAGGGTGGTAATTTGATACTACATGACAACGGCACAAACACAAATTAAATTTAACTGATTTGATTAACTAATCATATTTTATATTTTTGCTGGATAGTTATGTGAGAAAGTTAGTTTCTTTTAGTTTTAATATTTTTTTAATTTTCAAATTTTTATTTTTATTTTTATTTTTGTAGACCCTTAAAGCATCTCTAATGGTAACATGAGTTACGAAAAAAATTAGATGCCACATAGAACAAATAATCACATTGTTAAAAAATCCTCCAATTTAACCTCTTTAGTACAACTTCAAGCTGAGGTGACAACTTTTTTTTTAAAAGTTGTCAACATGACTCTCTGATTTCGGAGGGTCTATTGAACAACCATCTTCTTGGACATCCATCTTGTTGCCCTAGTCAGCAACCACTCTTAGTCTTCTACTTTATTTTATTCAACAATTCTAAAGTATATTTAAGGAGATCAATAATAAATTGATATGTCATTAAAAACAAGTATTTTACAAGTGAAGCATTGGATACCACTTTTTTATTTGAATATCTATTAAGTTTAATTATATACCACATATGAAGCAATTAGCTTGACAATGTTGACATATCACCATTTTTTTCAAATACAAGCCACATTACCATCGCAGATACTCTTATATTGTAATTCAATGACTAAAAACTAAATACCCAAAAATAATCGTATCCTATCATGTTGGGCTATCCTATCATGTTGAATCGCAACCCGCCCAAATTGTCTGCCCTACAACGAATTCTCAAAATCAAATTGGTCAACAAAACTTCATATTTCGGTGCAAATCGGCAAGTCAAGTAAGATCTTTGCTATTTTGGAACTATCCTTTTGTTTTGCAAACAGTAGTAACCAGTAAACAACCCAGATGGACCAACTTTTAACGGTTAGATCACTTACGTAACAGAATCGAGTAGCAACTACAAGGAAATTTCATTAATTGCTCATTTGAAATATTACATATAGCATGCAGCAATAGGAGGGCATCTCACTATTTTCTACAATTTCTCTGTAGCCTTGGTCAATTTTTCATAACTGGTTTAAACAAGCATAATTTTGAACAACTATTCTGTAGAGGTCGAACACAAAGCAATTGAAATCGAAATGGTTGCCAACATTTCTTGTGCAATTAAATTGAACACCTGATATGTCAAAAACTCTTATGCTTAATGTTGAAGTATCAAGTATAGCTTCCACTCACCTCAAAGAAATACTGTTGGAGTTCTACTTAAGAAAAAGTTCTTCAAGCCTTGAAACTTCACTAACACACATTTTGCTTGTTCTTTCTATAAGCATATGCGTGTCTGCATCCAACTCAACATCATCTTTCTTCATACGCTCTGCAATTATAGGGGGCATTTTACCAGCGTTCGCATAAGTTCTTAGTAATAAATTATATATCTCAGTAGTGACATGGCCAGCATTCCGAAGAACAACCAGCATCTGCTCTGCCCCCTCAATATTTCCTTGCTCTTCAAGTTTCTTGAATACTTCTTTAACCAACCTTGCGTCAGGATCCCATTTTTTCACACTACCAATAGCTTTCTTAAAACAATCTAGAACCTTATCCATCTGCATCTGTTTCAAATAACCCCACGTAAGAATTTCCCAGGTAGTGTAACATGGCTTGATGTCTTTTTGCACCATCCGATTATAAAAATTTTCAGCCATTTCCATTTGGTCTCTGTTAATATAAGCTGCAAGAAGTATATTTGGAACCCTAGCATCACGCGTCCCCGTAACAGTCTCCCATTCATTGTAGAGATTCTCAGCTACTTGAAACTGTCCAAGTTTCACAAGCGAAGAAATCATGCAAGTATACTCAGTGTCGTTTAATTTCTGGAAGCATGATTTCATCTTTTTCCAGGTTCGGTGAACCTCATCCTTATTCCCCATGTTGGTGTGCAAACTAAGGAGAGATGAATAAGCAACTCGATTTTTCCGGGAAGTCCTTTTCTCCATCTCCTTCAAAGTAGATGCTGCTTTTTCAGGGAGCTTCATTTTTATGTACAAATTGGTTAATGTACTATATGTCACCCAGTCAGGATCTATTTTTGCCTTTTTCAGCTGAAGAAAGACCTTTTCTGCAGCTTCAACATCATTTAGCGAGGCGCATACAGTTAACCATAAATTGTAAGTAACAACATCAGGGGAAGTGTTTTTCTTCAATTCCTTAATCATTCCTGGAACCTTTTCTAGTTGCCCACTGGATATATACATGGTTAACATGTGGTTATAAGGAAGAACATTATTCAAGAACCCACATTCTGACATTTTCTCCATCAGAGCCTCCGCCTTGGCAGGCAACTTGTTCTGGACATAGGTGTGGAGAAGAGATGAACAGGTGGCTTGTCCTCTCATTTTTTCGGAGAGATCCTCAAAAAACTTTTCAGCACATGTTAAACCCCGAACTTTTGCTATCAAGTCTAAGTGGACAGCATAGTCACCTGGTAACAGCTTGATGTCCCGCTGTAATGTCATCCACTCACATATCTGCATAAATAATCATATTCATATTATTGAAACATAATGTCCATCATCAAGGATACAATTTCTCACAAATTCAAAGTTGATATGCTTATTATTCATAACCAGTTTCATCAGTCAGGACGATTGGTATTGTAAAAGTTTAAACAGAACTTCATACTAGGACTCCATTACTGAGACAACAGAGCAAAGTCTTCTATTTTACATACATTAATCCACTAAATCACTGATTTAAGAGAAATTTAGAATGCATTACTAAAGTAATTATGAAAAGGTTGTGACAAGTTCTATTGAAGATTTGGAGTGATTTTAAAGCAGCATTTCAATTCCAACATTGATGGGTCAACATCGTGGCCGTATATAAATTGCAAATAAGCACTCAGGAAACCCTAAGAATACACTCCTGCTCCCCATGACCAGTAATAAAACTACATATATTCAGCAATTATTTCTAAATTAATACAGATAATGGAACTCGTTCAATTAATATAGCCAATCTTGATTTGCAAAACAGTAGTAGAAATCATACACACCTCGAGAGCGTGTTTGTAGCGCTTGAGCTTTCGCAGCTCCCTGACAATGCGATTGAGCTCGTACTTGCGTACCACGTGGCCTTCTTCTTTCCATTTCCGTATGGTAATCACAGCGCTGCGTTTTGGGTACACCATGCTTAGAAGTCTTCGGCCAAGCGTGTCTCGACCGCCGCCTCCACTTTTCTCGGTGGCGCCGCCGCCGCTTGTTTGTACCGCTGCCGCCGCTTTAGTCGATAAAAGGCGGGTGGCGGCGAGTGATGCGCGGATCGAGCGGAGCAACATCTTTGCTTAAGCTGTATCACTGTGTTTGAGACAGTTTTGGTGAAATTATTATTTGTCCTTTTTCTTCAAATATTGAAATGGGCTCGGATCAAAGCCCAACTTCGTTGCGGATCCAAAACCATTTTAAGACACCTGTCAAGCACTGAAAGCGAGTACAAGTTTTCTGTACACGCAAACAACGCAGGGCAATTTTTCTCCCAGCTTTCGGACTTCCTTGGCACGCATATACGTACTTGTCTCTCACGAAAATTCCCTTCACTGAACTCTATTAATTAACTCTGATCTCATCGAAACTAAAAAAACCACTCTCACTCTTTTCAAATATTCAAAGAAAGCAGAAACAGCAAAGCTTGAATCAAATGGCAGGTGGTTCAGGCTCCAGCGCCCGGACCGGCGTGAGAGTGGTGGTGGTTGGTGACAAGGGCACCGGAAAATCCAGTCTCATAGCAGCTGCGGCCGCCGAGTCGGTCCCGGAGAAGGTTCCACCGGTGCACCCGCCCACGCGCCTCCCTTCCGATTTCTACCCGGATCGCGTCCCCGTCACCATCATCGACACCTCTTCCAGGTACACAAACGCAGTAAACTAGTGTACTAATACGTATGCATATGCGTATTCTATTTTCATATGTTATCTGAATTACATATATGCTCTTCGATGCTTTGAAATTTGATTAGAAACTGTTTCTGATAAAATTAGCTTAATAATTCGTAGGAAATGTATATTACCCTGCTATGTATATTTTTACTTTGGCGTAGTGGTTTTGGTTTTATTTTCTTAATCTGTGAAAGCACATTATAAATTACTCTGATGTATCTGTATTACAACTTTGTCAATTCTAGCTTGGAGAGTAGAGGTAAGCTTAATGAAGAATTGAAGCGAGCTGATGCAGTGGTGTTGACATACGCGTGTAATCAACCAATGACTCTCTCTCGTTTGAGTTCTTATTGGCTTCCTGAGTTTCGTCGTTTAGAGGTTCAATATTGTACCCAGTTTTCATACATGGATGCATTTTTTTTTATCTGAATAGGCATTTACTCATTGTAATGACACTTGAATTTTTTTTTTATCCTTTTATATTATTATAAATGGATAGGTTAAGGTGCCTATTATTGTGGCTGGCTGTAAGCTAGATTTGCGGGGTGAACATCACACGACTAGTCTGGAGGAAATTATGGGACCAATCATGCAACAGTTCAGGGAAATCGAGACTTGTGTTGAATGTTCTGCTTCTACCATGATTCAGGTATATAAGTTGTCTTATCTTCTTCTTTCTTGGTTTTTTTTTACATCACAAGTTTATGTATTTAGATTGTGTATCTGGTTCTTATTTAGTTGAGGTGTGTTATCAATACTAGTTTTCTTATAACTGTAGGCTTGAATCAACGCCTTACCATTTGTAACAATAGTAATGATGATATGAGATCTAACAGAAAGAAGACTAAAAAGATTTTATGCCACAAATAAGGTAAAAGATAACAAATTCTTCTTTGCAACAAATAAAAAAGTGCACTAATTAGACCATTGCATACTAACAAAATCAGGAAGGATAAAGAGACTGAAGCAAAGTGCAGTATCCATACTCGAGAAAAAAAAAACTGAGGGGACATCTCTAGCTAGAATTCTTTTTGTATAATTTTTTATAGGAGCAGGCTTGCTTAATCTGATCATCTTGCTTTGGAAGGTATACTTTTGAATAATTTATACTGGATGACGAATGGTTTCACATCATGATTTTGTTTACGTATTTTTTTCAAATCTATAATCTTGCCATCTTTGTTTTCGAGTTCCTAATCATAGGTTTAAGATGAATTGATTTCCTTTTTGTAGGTACCTGATGTTTTCTATTATGCTCAAAAAGCAGTACTTCATCCTACAACTCCATTGTTTGATCATGATGAACAAACTTTAAAACCTCGATGTGTGAGGGCATTGAAAAGGATATTTACTCTTTGTGACCATGATATGGATGGTGCCCTCAGTGATGCAGAGTTGAATGAATTTCAGGTAAATTTTCTTTCTCTTCGTGACCCTTTCTTACCATGACAGATTTTCATTCTTCTCTGGGAGCTGACATGTTTTATTGATGGAAAACAGGTTAAATGTTTCAATGCTCCTCTGCAGCCTGCCGAAATAGTGGGTGTTCAAAGGGTTGTACAAGAAAAACAACCAGATGGAGTCAGTGACCTGGGTCTTACCCTTAGTGGGTTCCTTTTTCTCCATGCTCTTTTCATTGAAAAGGGACGTCTTGAGACTACTTGGGCTGTCCTGAGAAAATTTGGTTATGGGGATGATTTGGAACTAAAGGATGATTTTCTTCCAGTTCCAACTAAGCATGCTCCTGATCAGGTATCTCTCTTTGTAGGAAAATTATTGCGATCTCACTTTTTTGGTCTTGTGACAAAGTTGTACTGTGATCTATCCTATCTTGACTATCGTTTGTAGAAGAGGTTACAAACTTGCTGTATTTGGTTACTTGATGTGCAATGCAATTATGTGACTCTTTTTATTTTATTTATTTATTTATTCTGAAATTTTATGATTATCTGTCCTCATGCATAGCATTTAGACGGTGCATGCACTGAACCTTTCAATTTTATGGGAATACTCATTGTTTTAGTTTTTTTTTATTGTTGATTAGGTTTGTTAGTAATTAATAATTGAATGTGTGGTATTTGTTGTTTGGTTTTTTTGCAGTTGCTTGTACTGGTTATAAAGGGGTCCATTTCAGATAATTGTTGTGATTACTTATTTCAAGTTGAGAGTTAAATGTAGTGATCTATTTGCTGGTTGCAATTTCCGTGTTTTGACTCCTCACATTTTATAATGAAGCTTTTAAAAGCTTTTTTACTTTCCAAAATCCAAATACATCTTTATAAAAAATCTTAAGAAACAAAAGGAACTAAGAAAGTTAAGGGTCTTCATGTTCGACAAATTTATCTTTGACTTTTGAAGTGGACAAAATTAGGATTTCCAAATATGGAATGGTGGATGAAACATATATAGGAAAAAATGTATAATGTTTTTGGAAGCATGAGGCTTTGTCTTGTGTTGCATCTCCAAATACTCAAGATTTACATTCTGGCAGAATATTAGTGGTAGAATTTATGAAAATCCATCCTGTCAAACTTATAAAATCCAACCCTTCATTCAATAGTTGTGCCTAATTTTCATTTATAACCATTCTTGAAACTACTTCAGATATTTACTCTTAGATGCCATCTCGCAGAGTGTGGAGCTGACAAGTGAAGCAGTGGAATTTCTTCGTGGTGTCTTTGGATTGTATGACATTGATAATGTAAGTTTTATTCTCTCCTATTGTTTTTGTGATATGGTCTTATACCACTGCATGCCTTATATTTAGGCTGTATTCTTATGAAATGGTCTTATACCTTGCACTGAATCTCTGAATGCTTTACCCGGGTGTTTATCAGGATGGAGCTGTCAGACCAGCTGAACTTGAAGATCTATTTTTAACTGCACCAGAAAGGTGAATCTGGTGTTAGGACATTGCTTCTTCATTCACTGCTTTGTTTAAATTGTGTTGTATGCATATTTCTGTTACCCTGTTTAATCCTACAAAATAAATGATATTCCTCTACTACTCTCATTTTACTGTTTATAATCATTGTAGGCATAAAAAGATTTATCTATGCCTTTATCACTATTGATAGGTAAAAAATATTTAATTAACTAATAGTTAGAATTATGGACAGTAATCGCTAAAAATAGGCTTTGGTGCATGAAGTTATTTGAACTTGGCTGATGGATATGAACCTAGCACAACAAAGTATAATTAGCCTCATTGGTGCTCGCATAAAATAAATGATATTCCTCTACTACTTCTCTCATTTTACTGTTTATAATCATTGTAGGCATAAAAAGATTTATCTATGCCTTTATCACTATAGATAGGTAAAAAATATTTAATGAACTAATAGTTAGAATTATGGACAGTAATCGCTAAAAATAGGCTTTGGTGGATGAAGTTATTGGAACTTGGCTAATGGATATGAACCTAGCACAACAAAGTATAATTAGCCTCATTGGTGCTCGCATATCAACACTTGTTTTTTCTTTCTTTCTTTCTTTTTTGTTTTTTCTCATTTTCTTGTTATTTTTTTAGGGTAAGAAACAAATTAACTTTCATTACTTATGAAATGTGTTACAAAGGAGTCGTTAGAAAGAAGGTGAATAAGCTACCCACCGTTCCTTACCAAAAAAAAAAAAAACAGAAACAAATTATAGACAAAATAAAAACACTCCCCAATTTAAAACAACTGCTTCCCTATTCTGAAGAATGAAGAGGAACTGCAAAATTTCAAAAATCAGGGGAAATAGAAGCATAAAGAAATGCCCATAATCTTACTTTATCTTATAAAACAGAGTATGCCTCCTATGTGCTTTGAAACTTCTTGTATTTCTCTTTAGCTAAACTGGCCAAAAAATAGCAATTACCACATGGTCCCATAACATGTCAACACGATAGTAATTCTAGGGTTTTCATAAACCCTAATTTTCACCAATTATTAAGGGTTTTCTTTTCTAATAAAGGATCCTAATTTATGGCAAGTGAGAAGCCCTAAAGGGCTGCCCATAAATGTCTGCACTTCAAAGCTGATAAACTCTCTTTATGACTCAAGTTCAACACTTCTCTTCACAAGCAAGAGATGCTTCACCTTTTATTCTGCCACGTACTTTCTTTCATTCAAGAGAACCATTGCTCATTCTTCTTCTTTTTTTCTTTTTCTTTTTTTAATAATAACTAAAATTTGTTGCACAATTTCTAATGTTTAATGTCTAACTATGGAATTTATGAAAAATGATTACTTACAATCTCCACTTGTGGTTAAAAGTTAAAACCCTATGATCTTCTCCCACATTCTGGTAATGTCAGGGAATGTGATGATTGTGAGAATTGAGAAATAGTAATCTTCATCACTGTTTCAGGAAACCTTTGCTGCCCTATGATTTGTTTGGCTGTTAAATAAATTTTCATGTCCAACTAAGCTTACATAAGACAGAACTTAGTTTATATGACTGGTGTGCCACCAAACTTAGATGGTCAAGTCTGGTGGTGGTAAATCCCAAGCTAACGGGTTCTCTTCTAGAAGATGAGGATGGGTATCCGCCATTGCACTGAAACATTTTTTTAAATCAACACATTTTTCCTTTTGAATGTGCTTCTTGTGTTTATCTTGTTTCATTGCTGACATCTTACTAGTTCTATAAGTACTTTAACAACATTTGTTACCTGCATGTCAATTTGAATTGATGGCTTGTTGCTAGTTTTCACCAATTTTCTTTTAAGTATTTTTTTTTTTGCAAAGGATATTGCAGGTAACCCTATCCTGGTGTCTATTTAATACCTTGAAAATAATTTCTTAATATGTTGTGCATATCTTAATCCAGTCCATGGAGAGAAGCTCCTTACAAGGATTCTGCAGAGACTACCGCAATGGGCAATTTAACCCTTAATGGATTTCTATCTGAGGTTTGTATGCTTGTTTTTTTCTTCTTTTCCATGCTACAAACTTTTTTCATGGGCTTATTTTTTGCTTTGCTCTTTTGCTTCTTTTTGTTTCTATTCTAAGGTGTTTTGTCTGTACTGTTCTGTCTCTGTGTGGGTTAGATTAGGGGTCAGAGTGCTTAGATATGGCTAGCACTGCACAGAACTTCATTTTTCAAGAAGAGTACTGTTTAAACTTTAATGATGCATACAAATTATGGTTTGGAATCAACACAATTCTATATGCTATTTTCCTATGCATCTGTAATGGTGAAACGAGAAATGTTCGGTAGTAGGAAGTCAGTTTTAACAAAATTATACTGTAGTAAGCGTTATCCTTGAAGATGCTGTTTTAAGGGAAATTGCTTGTGAGATAAATTTTTGATTGGGAAACTTATCATCTATTCTTGCCTTGATGTCATAGTGATTTATCTTGGTACATTCCAATTTTGTTTCACTGAAATACACTTAACCATGGTATCATTGTTTTGACCACATGATCTGAGTAAAAGGTTTAAAAATAGTTTTATATCTTCTTTAACAAGCAAAATTCCTTCTTTTTTTTTTTACATTGAAGGGCTAGAAATCAATGTATTATTTCAATAATTGTTATTTTTAATCAAAATTGTGTATGTATATGTATGTATATGAGTTTCTATATTCAGCTTTGTTCTTCATTAAAGCATCTAACATTCTGTGGGTTTGTAAGTTTCTTAATTTCTTGTATTTGGTTTCTTTCCGCTATTCCGCTCTAGCATAGCTTTTGACAGTATTTAATGTTTTGCTGCTTTCTTTATGTACTGTTATTCTCATTTCTTTTCTTTTGAGTTTACAAAACAGAAGGGATTGTCCTACTTATATTACAGACTGCAAATCTTTTTGGTAACATTTCGAATCATCAGTAGTTCAACTATTTGTTAATTGTACTACTGTTAAACATGCGGTTGCAGTGGGCCCTAATGACACTAGTTGATCCGCGACGGAGTTTGGCTAATTTGATTTACATTGGGTATGGTGGCGATCCTGCTTCAACGCTCCATGTTACTAGGAGAAGATTGACAGATCGTAAGAAGCAACGAACAGAAAGAAATGTTTTTCGCTGTTTTGTTTTTGGTCCTAAAAAGGCCGGAAAGTCTGCCCTGTTGAATTCATTTTTGGGAAGGTTTGAACCAGATTACGGATATTAATGTAGAAGTCGGTTATTTGTCTTGCTACTTCCATCTAGCAGCTTTTTTTATTTGTTGACTTCAGAGTCCATTCATTGTAAATATCATTTTACTAAATTCTTTCCGCTAAACAATTATATTTTTTACAGGCCATTTTCAGAAAATTATACTCCAACTACTAGAGAGCGATATGCAACGAATGTTGTTGATCAGCTGGGGGTGAGTTCTGAGTAGAAACACAATGTGTCTTATCCCCTCCCTCCTGCTGCCTAGCCCCACTCACATATTTTCTTGGATGTCCTGTTGAAAAGTGAACAGAATATTTTTTTCCTGGATGTATACATGTTCATCATTAATGCAAATATGAGGTGTTACTGATTGGATTGTTAACTTTGCTGTATATTTTGCTTTACAGGGGACTAAGAAGACTCTTATTTTGCAAGAAATACCAGAAGAGGGGGTACAAAAATTGCTGTCTAATAAAGAATCTTTGGCAGCCTGTGATGTGGCCGTGTTTGTCTATGACAGGTGAGTTTAACACTCTAATGTATTTATTAGAATTAGTAACTAGACGATTCTTGTGCTCAGTGGCGAAACCACACCTCTCCTGGCCAATTTTTTTTTTATAATAAAATGTAGTTAAATTTTATTTAATTTTTACCCCAAAGTTTTTATATTTAGTTATTATTTTATTTTTTTTGATAGGAGACTAAAGAAAGAATAAACAAAGGTAAACAAGATGTCCACAACTCAAAAACCTTTAGTGGACTAAAAATAAAATAAAATAAAAAACAAAACAAGTTTAGTTATTACAGTTTTCTTTTAAATTTTTTGTCATGGCCCCTCAAACCGTCCAAATTTGATGAAGCTGGTTTTGTCTCTGCTCGTGGTAGAAAGATGATAGCTTCTGTTATACCATGTTCTATCGAATTAATGGTTGTGATGGTTTATTTATGAACTCTCACAGTATTAGTGGGCTTGTTGCCTCTCCTCCCCCTCCTGTTGTGCTCTTACAATAATAATTAGTGTTCTGGCATTTGGTGGTTCGTCAAAATCTAGAATGCTCAATACCTCTTAAGTAATTTTTATTTATTTTTCACTTTATTTATTATGTTGGCGAATTGTTATTGTATCTTGGTATATAAGTTTTATTAAATATTTAGATATCATGATATGTGTTATTGTAATTTCCAGTTCAGATGATTATTCATGGAAAAAAACAAAGGAACTGCTAATAGGATTTGCCAGGCTAGAGGAAGACAGTGGTTATGGGGTGCCTTGCCTACTCATTGCAGCCAAGGATGATTTGGATTCAAAGTCATTAACAGTACAAGATGCAGCAAGGGTACACGATATTCTACTGCTTACCTGGCCTTTTTCATACATACTACTATGCATCATTGACGGACTATTCTCATGGAGAACATGTATTGACAATTTCAGTTTTTGTTCTTAGGTCACTCTGGAGTTGGGAATAGAAGCAGCTATTCCTATAAGCATGAAAATAAGAGATCCTACTGATATATTTGGCAGAATCGTAAGGGCAGCTGAACAACCTCATTTGTTCATTCCTGAAACTGAGACTGGGAGGAACAGGAAGCACTACCGCCATCTTGTTAATAGCTCACTTATGTTTGTTTCTGGTATGTTTGGACCTCCATCTCTTGGGCAAATACCAAATATGTATCAAGTTCTACAGCATTCATTTTCATTTGTTTCATGTTTATGACTGGGCCTTTGCTTGGAATTTATAGTTGGGGCTGCTGTTACTATTGTTGGGCTGGCAGCTTATCGCGCCTATGCTGCAAGAAAGAATACTTGACTTGGCTGGTGATCAACTGTTGTTTTGCTGTTGCTGGAACTTCAATAAATGGTCTAGGCCCACGCAATTTTGCACGCACCAACCTTTTTGGCATTCTCAAGATAAAACCTGTACATATAAAATATATATATATATATATATATATATATATATATATATATATATATATATTTGCCTCGTGAGACTGGAGCTGGAGATAAATCCTCACAGCTTCACGTCACTGACAAGGTACAAGTACATTTTCCTAGCTTTGATGCTCAGATTCTCGTTATTTCAATTTAAAGGTTTTGTAAGGTATGAAGTACCTATTTCTATTTAATGAGTCATTCTGTTGGCTATTTATGCAAGTTGTCTAAGTTGAGATTTTCAGGATAATATTTGGACCGCTGCTATTGCCTATATTGAACATGCAAGTGTAATGACTACCAATTATGCAAATTATTTGTTATGGAGAGCATAAACACGGCCTGAGTTATGCTCATGTCATGTGAGTCTTTTTCACTTAGCGGGAAGGGACCGACTATCAATTCAAAATTTTGGATGTTTTTTTTGGTGCATTTGTTTATATGAGCTTTGTTTTGGTTTTGGTATCGGTAGTGTTGTTGCCTTCTTTTAAATAGCATCTCATTAAGGGATGTCCGAGTAAATAATTTTTATAAGCATCTCATGTAATTTGTATGAAAGCTGAAGAAATTGTAGTACTAATATCATAAGATGTTTCAAGTAGGTCTTGTATTTGTCTGATTTAACACGTCTTTCCAAAATTATTATTTACTTTTGAAAAACATAAAGAAACATGTATTTGATCTTACAAAAAAGAATAGATATTCAAAAAGAAGAAAAAAAGAATCTTCATTGGATTTCCATTTGAAGCATTATATAATAAAAGTACAGTAGTTTATTACTAACCGTCTAACCCTAATGTGTTGGGTGGGTGTAGAGTGTACTGTTGATCGGCAATGGCATGCACTTGACTAGGTAAAGTCAAAATGTTAAATGAAAAGATACAGAGTATCTGACAAATTTATCTTGTCAGAAAGAAAAAAATTCATCTTGAAAAAAGTGTGGAGATATATAATGAGTGGAAGATCTCTTTTGGAGATGGTGGTAAACTGGGAAAATTCTGAATTGGTCTTTTTGTCATAGAAAGAACAAGGCAGTTTGATGTGAAAGGGTTAGGATTCTGGGTCCTGGGAGATCAACTTTGTGAAGAGAAAAGGTCACATTCTATTTGTATCCACCGAAATTAAGTCAGGCTACTTATTTTTATTGTCGCATGGTTGATGCTTTACGACAGTTTGATCCGCCGCATCATCAAGGCTAGACCTATAACCTTTGTCCCAGAGTGAGCAAGAGGGTGTGTCATAATAAACCATGGATTCCAAGGCCCACTGTCTCGACACTTTCTTTTATATACATCAATCATATATACGGTAACTCGAATCTAAGATATTATTAGACTGAATGAGCGTTTTTTACCATCAAACTATATAATAGCAATATTTGCATCTCTCAAAAACCTTATGTACATCTCAAATTAATATGTTTTTAAAAATCCAATAATATCTTTAAGTAAAATTACCAATAAAACTAAATAGTTTGTAAGTACACTCACTAATAATTATTAATTAGTTTTCTATTCATATTTGAGATTATTCCGCGCGTGTTGATCGAGAAGGCTGGTCAAGTGTGGGCACTTGGCGCCATACACCCGAGAAAATTCATAGGCGATAATTGGGGGTGTAAAAAAAAAAAAAAATCTATATCTCCAATAATAGAGATCAAAATCTCCATCGATGATGATTAATCTCTATTAATGAAGATTCTAGATCTCCTTTTAAAAATTCCAAATGATAAAATAAAATAAAAAAGAGGCATTTTTGGATCTGGAGATCACAGATCTCTAAATTCAAACAAGGGTGATCTTTTAAATCAAACAATGGACCAGTACTTTATTGTTTTGTGTTTTATGTTTTTTTTTTAAATTAAAAGTTGAGTTGAGTTTTTTCTTTTTCTTTACTTTTTGTAAATGAAACAAAATAATTATTTCAAGAAAAAAAAAATTTGAAACAAAACAATTTTGTAGAATCTAAAAAAATGATTTTTTTTTTTTTTTTTCTCTAATACTAGTTCAACAGTCAACTCTGCATTTCTCAAACTTATGGATTATTCATTTTTCTTCCCCGGAACCTTTTGGTCCAAACCATCATCTTAATTTATCTTTTTCATGGAGGATGGAATTATCTCAAACCTTCAACTATATTAAATCATAGCAACTACGTACTAGCTAGCAATCAGTAGTAACTAATTAATTGATTGATCCTGTAACAAACGTAATTTGTTTAGCTGGTAGGAAACATGGACGGTTGAGATTCCTCCCAGTAATGATAAATTGTATCTAATGTGATCAACCAAGCTATCTGACTGGGCCACATCTAATGATCAAAGTGTAGACAATACTTTTTACAACAATAGTTATTGTCTAATTGAATAAACATATATACCATATTATTTATAAAGATAAATTAAATCGAGTAAAAAATAAAATCAATAATTGAAGAAAGACAACAACTCTCATCATTCCCCATAGCATAGCCCAGATATCCAGAATCTCATGTTAATAAGAATTGTGGGTCCTCTATTGATACCCAATTGGATCCTCTGAATCCTATATATCATATATCCTTCACTTGTCAAACATTTCGTAACCCTACCTAGCAGCTTATGACCTTATTTTTCCTCGATCCATGGTCACCCAAATATGAATAATCTCACGACAACATAAGGACGTATGTCTTTCACACTTACACTATGTGATTGTAGGTTCGAGTCATGTTCTTCTTCCAAAAAAATCATTCAGAAAATACAAATAATTTTAAAAAGAAAAAAAATGAAAATCCATTCCACTAAAATAATAATGATATACACAATATATATATATCAATATATATTCTTGCTAGCTCGATCTCCATGCGCTTCTAATGGTGTGTCATGTGTGCAAGCATGAACTTCTTTAATTGTATGATTTCAACCCATGGCAGAAATGCCATATATGGTTGAAGGCTTGAAGCTTCTCTTCTTTCTCTTTCTCTCTCTCTCACACAAACAAGAGACAGAGACAGACAAACCTCCTGTGCCTAGTAATTTTATATGGCTTTGGTTGATAGTTGATAGCTTGTAATATTTTTCATTGGCCCTCATGGTCCTTACTTCCATTCTTTTTTCAAATCATCTTCATGAGGTTCATTAGTTTAACATTAAATCATTTCTCTTCTTACACTTTTACGTATCAATTTTTGTATTGTTTGTCATGGCATGCAGCTGCTTTGAACCTTTCATTAATTATTATAACAATATACCAAAGTATAAGTAGTTTGTTATATTGCGAGGTCGACTCTGCATGCATGTGATACATAGGGGTTTTGATGTAGCTTTTAACGTTATATTCTTCATTTGAACATATCGAAAGTTCAATCTCTCTACCACAAACATATGGACATGTTAGAATTAATTAGTCGAAAGAAATAATAATAAAAGAAATCGAGTCTTTCCAGATCAAACAACTTTGGAAATTTTCTATCTTATATGGATGAAAAGATAGTGTTCAACCACAAAAACAATATTCGATGGAATCTTTGGTTTGACCAGACAATCGAAAGTGGATGAGGTTGGTGACACGGATGTCCAATTAATGACGAGAAAAGATAACAAAGAGAGAAATGAAAGAATCGTTAGAAATAAAAATAAATAAACAATCGTAGACATGTGGAGAGCAATGAAGTTGAACACGTAGTGGGAGTGGCTGAGAAGAAGACCACAAAAAAATGGTTGGGGGATAAAATCTTCAAGTTGGCAAATTGACATGATATGACTATAATGATGATGATGATGAGGATGACAACTAGGCAAGTTGGCAAGCATGTCTCTAGTACAAAAGATTATTTTATACACAGCCAGATGCATGATGTCCTCCTTAAGAGTATCTCCAATGCAAATATGTATTTTTGAGTTTCTAAATAGTGCCACATCAGTATTTTTATTTATTATGGGCCCACTTTTGAAAAAAAATTTAGAGAAATGCATATTTACATCTCCAATGCAATTATTTAAAGTCAAATATGCATCCATTTTATGTCCAATCATAATAAAACAATTATTACATTCTCTCTCCCCTTTTATTTTACAATTAAATGAGGTTTAATCTTATTGGTGGAAAAAGTTGAAAGCTTTAATCTTATTGGTGGAAAGAGTTAGAAATCCTAGTCAGTATTTCTAGGAGAGTTTCTAGAATTAGAAACCCAACTCCATATTCTCTAACTTTTTTTTAGCCACATCATCTCCATATTCAACTTAGATAATAACATTGGAGAGAGTTTTTCTAACTTTTTTAATATCTATCCTTATGTGGCACTCCATTTTCTCCAAATGCATAATAGCATTGGAGATGCTCTAATATGTAAACCATTGTGTGGGTTTTGTGGTGCATTTTCAGGTGTAATGACTTGTCATCCACGAATCGACAACGACTTCTCAACCCTAGCTACCTATCCATCAGCGAGCACATAATATTGGATCCTTCTTTGGTGAGGATGGTCCTTGAGAAAAATTTCAGGAACCATCACCTTTACAAAAAGACAGGTTTTTGGGAACCATTCAGACTAAAAAACTATTATATATATAGCAGATTTCAGTTGAAGCCTTGAAGGTATGCGGGACCCTAGATTAATTCTAGGATTGATAATCTAGGATCCCGTACGAAAAATTTACAGAATTCTATATGAAAAAATGTACAAGATATATATATGTTTACGAAAACTTTCAAATGCAGGATTTTTCATACGGAATCGTACTCGATTGCTACTGGTGGTAATCCAATAAATACCGGCAGTAATCCAATAACTATTAAATATTTGTACATAACTACCGGTAGCAATCGACGATTCCGTACGGAAAATCTCACACTGGAAAGTTACTATATATATATATATATTAAATATTTGTACATAACTAATAGAGAGAATGGTGGCTCTATTGCTACCCACAAAATATCTTTTTACACCCATATTAAAAAATTAAAATTATTAATTTTACTCCCTACACCCTTTAAAATACCAAAACTAACATTTAAGTATTTTTTTTAAATTTTAAACATATATTTTTTACTCATTCCACCACTGCAAAAAAATAAAAAATATATAAAAAAATTGGGTTAATTGCACAAACATACCCTCTATTTATCTAATAAAGTAAATTTTCAAACAGATACCATATTCAAACACAAACATCCCAATTGGAATGTGCTTGGGGTATGGAAAGTCAATAGTGCCCTTGAAGAAAAGGGAGAGGTTATTTTGGTGGGTAAATTTCACAAACAACCCTGAATTTAGGTGTAATTGTATAAATATTCATTTTTTTCTAATAATTACATAAATATACCCTACCGTCATTTGACTTTTGTTAATTTTAACCTTTAACCACATTTGTATCCCGAAATGACTAAACTACCATTGAAAACTTATTTATCTTTTCTTTTATTATTTAAAAATATTAAAAAATATTTACTTAAAAAATTAAAAAAATCAGTACCATTTTTTTTTTGTTGCTTTTATTTTCTTTTTCCTTCTATCATTTTTTTTTTTTTTTACATTTTCCATGTCCCCAAACACCAAATTTTTAGATTTCAAAAACCAACTTTATCACCAAACATTCAATTTCATACTCATCAACCCACAAACAATTTCATTTCCATCAACACAATCGAAACCCACTAACAATTACATTTAATCAACAGAATCAAAACCCACAAAACTCACTAAACACAATCAAAACCCACTAAACACAGCCATTTTTCCAGTTTTGTGGGCTCCAAATGTGTTAAAAAAATGAATGAAAGAAAGCAACAAAAAAATTGTACCGATTTTTTCAATTTTTTAAGTAAATATTTTTTAATATATTTAAATAATAAAATAACAGATAAATAAGTTTTTAATGGTAGTTTAGTCATTTCAGAATACAGATGTGGTTAAAAGTTAAATTTAACAAAAGTCAACTGACGGTAGGGTATATTTATGTAATTATTAGAAAAAAAATGAATATTTATACAATTACACATAAATTCAGGGTTGTTTGTGAAATTTACCCACCAAAATAACCTCTCCTTTTACCTAAGGGAACTATTGACTTTTCATACCCCAAACACATTCCAATTGTGATGTTTGTATTTGAATAGGGCATTTGTTTAAAAATTTGCTTTATTAGGTAAATAGAGGGTATGTTTGTGTAATTAACCCAAAACAATTCTTGTATGTACGGATTCTTCTTTCAAAAAAAAAAAAAACCACTTACAATTTCTTCATTCTCTTTAACAAATATTATAGAATTGAATTTACTCGAATAAAAAAAAATATTATATTAAAATAAAACTCTACAACTAAGATATTTTTTGGGCAAAAATAAAATACAAATTCAACTCTAAAACTAATTATTTTATTTTATTTTGTTACTTGCAGAATCAATGAATTGAATTATCTAAAAAAACATGAAATCATAATGGTTTACACACTTAATCATCATCATAGAAAACAACAACACTAATAATTAAACAAACAACAATATGTAGTTTCGTTTGTCTTTTAAATATATATATCATCATCATAGAAAACAACAACACTAATAATTAAACAAACAACAATATGTAGTTTCATTTGTCTTTTAAATATATATATATATATATATATATATATATATATATATATATATTAGTTGTATTAAAGTAAATGAGTGAGTGAGTTGTGTTTGACAACAGTATAGACTTGATCGAGTTTTATAACTGCTTTTAAAAAAGAGTTTTACAAGACTACAATTGCAACAATTTTTTATTTAATCACAAAACAATAATAAAAATGAACGTAAACATACTTGAATGCATTTGAAATCCATGAAATCAATCTTTTGTTTATCCATTCCTTGACTATATGTGAAAAAAAATTATATTTTCTGATTGATATTGGGTTTGATTAAGTATATATTATTAGGGTTTATTTTGATTGGGTGTTCAACTTATGGTTGTAGGAAGTACATTTAATTTTCAATTATAAAGTCATGTATTTTATGTAATTAAATGTAAGGGTATTTAGAAATAAAAAAAGGTTTCATTAAAATATCTGTGTAGGAAGATATTTTGTAATTGGTAATAGAGCCACCCTAGAGGGAATTATATATGCAAAAAGATGAATAAAAATGTCAATTTTCAGGGCTGTCCTTCAATTCAGTGGGGTTGTGAGTTATAATACTTGTGTCTAAGTGTGGTTGTGCCTTTTGTTTTTCTGGCCTTCGCTGGTTGTTGGTTGTTTCCTTGTTTCTGTCCTCTGCTCTTTGTTTTGGTAATATAATTTGCTTCTCAACAAAAAAAAAAAAAAAAAAATACTTGTGTCTAAGGTTGGGTGGACAGAGTGGCCGGTGGGGCTATGCTTGGTGCCTTGATTAATATTTTCGTTTATTATTGTTGGTGCTGATGAAATTATTAGTAGACCCAACAATTTAAATTTTCCACATCATATCTCAGTATTTATCTCTTCTTCTGATTATCTATTATATATTTTCATACCAATAACATGCATACGTGCATTGCATTAACGTTATCGTGTTGAATCAGTGACTGAATCACCTTCGTGTAGAATCAGTGATTACTAATTCTTTGCTTGGCAAAGGATCGTCTACCTTCGTCTACTTCCCAAATTTTTGGGAGGCTGTCCCTCTCTCTCCCTCATGAAGGTGGGGTGTGAATCAGATCACCACCATTAAAAATATTGATTAATTTGTTGACTTTGTCTTTTACAAATATGATTAATTATTAATTTAGTGACCAATTAATATCCACCTCATAATTGTCGAATTTCAGTGGTTATAAAGAGCTCATGAGTCACCACCCCCATCCCTTACCCTGTAGATTTGATTGAACGAAATAAAAAGTATAAAATGTAGCTTTTATTTTGTCCACACACCCATGCATGCATATAATTACTAATTTTGTTGATTAAAGTTTAAACTATAAATCCACAATTTATCAACTAGATAGCTAGTGCGTTCCAACATGGAGAGCCAAGAGTTGCATCAGTTTCATTTCACGACGAGAGAACAAACATGTGGATCATAGCATAAAAAAACAATGTTGATCATGATCGTACGTACATGGCCAGGTTGTTTGAAACACGCAGCATTTTGCTATATATAGATATAACATTGCATGTACTAAAATATGATTAAGGAGGATGATAAGTTCCTGAAATTAATATGCGAGTACAAGCAATGTCATGATGTTTATATATATATATTACTGCGGTTACCGGTTACCACCAAACCATATTGGACGATGTATTAACATGTTATGATGGATGTTAAAAGTTAATTTATTAATAAATTTGTTTAATTACCTACGCATGCATGCAAGTTGTTATATATGCATCTATTTATCGTTTTAGCTGTGCTCGCAAAGTCGCAAAGCACCAGTCGAAAGGCGAAAGCCATACATACATACATATAGATACATGTGTATAAGTACGTACGTAGTTTGATAAAAATGTGCATGATAATTGACAAACAACATATCACCATATATATCTGTACATCACTTAACACTTCTTCTGCACATAATTAACAAGCCATATGTGGATATATTATATATGAGTGGTTCTCTAAGTAAGGACGTCTTAAAATTATAAAGTCAGGACGTCCAATCACAGTCACACATTTACATTGGGTGTGGGTATTTGTTAATGTGAGGATACGGGCCCAATATCAATGTGTGGCTGTGGCCTGTGTTTGGACGTCCTAAAATTATAAGTCAAGACGTCCTGACCAGAGAATTATTCATATTTAAACAGACTATATTTGAGCAAAATAATATGATATAGTTAACATGTGCTTTAGAGACATATATATGATAAAGACTACCCAAAACTTAAATAAATGATTCATATTTATTATTTCAATGTATCAATACTCAATTTATTTATTTATTTATTTATTTGAATAAATATATATACTCAATTTTTATTTTTATTTGTACCTTAAAAGAATAAATATAACTAATTTCTTATTATTTTTTCTTAACATATCCTTTTATAGAATATATTAAAAATATTTTTAAAATTATATATATATGAACTATATGAAGTCTTATATTTTAATATACCATTTGTGATTCTACAACTCGAATCTGAGACATTTTGAAACTGAAATCAGTGTCATTTACCAACAAATTTCATTGGACGGGTATATGAAGTCTTTAATCGGTGCAAAAGTAAGTGCTTTTTTATTAATCTGAATGTGTCAACCTATGGTTGGATTACAAACTTCAAAATGATGGCTGCTGAGTCTTCCAAGTGGGAACCTAGCTCATTTTATAAATTCAGCGTGTAAGCAAAGGATCCATGGTCAAACCAGTCCCATTCACACTTTGATTTACAAATTTACTGGCTTCGCGTAGACGTTTCCCTTTTCAAATTTTGAAACCCTAATCCATTGATACATGTAGCCACGTAGGTAACTCATGTTTTTTCTCTTAAAACAAATTCTGATCAGAGAATAATTTCATTTTAATTAATACTGAGATGAGTATGTAGTGAGTTTATCTGAAAAGGGTTGATGAATGATGACAATGACCACCATCCATGGAGTACACAATACCAAGAAACGAGGTTCAAATTAACAGGCAAAGTATAGGTGATGTTGACATCACGCCGGTAAGGAAAGTCTCAAGAGTTTAAATATAGGAGCTGTAGAAACTTTAGTGTTTTTTTTTAAATTGTCCAAGCTAGTAAATAAGCAAGTGATAGCTAGCTAAACTACTTTGTTTGAGTGATATATATCGACACTGTTTTTTTGTTTGAGTGAGTCAATTTCTTTTTAAGATACAACACACAAGGCCCACTACCTTTGTTTTCAAAAATACTTTGTACTAGAGAGTTTTGCGTCTGATATTTCTTCCTTTTCTTCCAATCACACACATGCCTTTCTCAAAACCCAACTTGCAGAAAAAACCGCAAAAATGTTATCTGCGGCCAGGTGTAGTCAAAGTACCTGAGATTGCATAATATTGTGGAATAAATTCTACAAAATAATGAAACTAGACATCTAATTATATAATGTTATAATTTCGATCCTGGATTTTTTCTTTTCTTTCCCCGATCGACCTGACTAGGGAATTATTACGGTTATACATATACATCTCTACAATTGTGGATAAACTGCATGGGTTAACTCTATCACATGAACACCACGTGAAAATCACGTGCACGGTCATCAAGATTGTACGGTTTTTATCATCATAAGAAAGAACACTATAGACCTTTGATTTCAAAACAAAAATTAAGCATCTTCATTGGATATTATAATAACCAGCATGTGAGAATAAAATTGTGGAGACATGGTGATTGCCCTAAGATCTTGCTTACAAGTGAAACGATATGGTGAGAGAATATGTGCTTATTAAAAAGGACCAAACAAGGTTCTCAAATCACATGATGTTGAGACACAGCACAGTAATAATTGAGAAAAAACTTGTGTGGTGCGGTCTCACTAAACTGATGGTAACACTATTATCCATTTATATAATATGACACGATATAATTACTACAAAATCTCATAATGTTGTGAGATCATCTTACACAAGTTTTTCTCGTAATAATGACCCTGTGTGCATGTTGACAACTCTCATTTCTCCATCCAAAAAAACAACCTTAACGTATGGATGCCCAAACACCACGATTGGACATTTCCCTCCTCTTTTAAGGTATGTTACCTTCTTCTTTTTATCACTCCCTCGACCAACCATCGTCTTTTATTTTCCCTCTGTAAGAAACTAACCCTAAAATTTACAAGAAAGTTGACCATTTTGACCTCTCCATGTGGAATTCGGATTCTCTGCTAATCTAATATTTGTCCTAACCTCATCTAATCTTATGACATGTAAACATTACAATGAATGGGTGGTTAAGATGTAATTGGTTTTCACAACCACTTTATCAATAAAAAAGGTCAAGAGAAAATGTAATTGGTTTTCACAACCACTTTATCAACAAAAAAGGTCAAGAGAAAAAGATCAGATCAGCAGAGGATTCAAATTCCTCCGTGTGATGGTAATTTGGTAACAAGAATTTGTATTATAGGTAAAATGTGTAGGGGCCAACGGACATTGTGTGAACAGTTAATAACAAGTTAAAATCTGAGAAGAGAAAAAAGCAAAGCACATGGATGATCATGTGTTATGAGGTCAGTGTTTTGGGACCCAACTTTGATAGTTACCTGGCATTCGTACTCGATCTTCACGTACACCCCAACTTGCATTCTGTTTGCCATTTAACCTATCCCTGCGACTCTGCGATTATCTATGGACGAGGACGACGAGGACCTCTCCATGTTTTTTATCTGTTCCAATGTCAAAACTTGTTTTGTTGGACATACATGCAATATCAAATGATATTAGTTCACTTCTTTTTAGTAAGTTTTCAATAGAGTTATAAAATATATACCAGGGGCAGAGCTAGAAAATTTGGTTTGGGGGGCCAATATACTAATATACAAGATTTATGGGGGAGCCAAAGTAAACTTTTAAGATCCGCATCTGTAAACCTATAAACTTTATCAGGTACGGGATATCACACGTTTTTTCGTACGAGATTCCAAATAGGCATTGATGTATGTTCAATTAACCCTCGTGTCTATTGGAATCATGTTGCACCTGATAAATTTTATAAGCTTGATACATGGTTGTATAATAAATTTTAGTATATGCATTCAACAATTGAAGAAATCAGATTCGAACGAATGTTAATGATCAAATGTTTACAGTTGGGGATTCTATTTAGATTGTTCTCTCTAATATTTGCAACAAATTTAATTTAAAAAACCAGGTTACGAGGTGTGGTTGTAATTAAATGTGATGTTAAGGGTAGTGTTGGAACAAAAGAAATAAAAGACGAATAAGTACCATGCACAGAAAAGAAAGAGAAAGAGAAAGAGAAGCAAGTCCAATAACGATAATAACTACCATTAGCATATTTTACGAAATCCCATGGTACGGAAATCCCAAACCCTAAAATTATTTCAGGAATTAAAATAAAAATAAAAATAGCAGTTAAATTTCCAGATAGAGAAGTTGATCAGGTAGAAGTAGCGACCCAAAATGAATCCCAATTAGGCAATCGACATCCAGCTTCCTTGCATCTACTTGTTGGTCTCGCCAGTTTTTTCTTCACTCCCATTTCATTTTCACCCCTAACTTTCTCATTATTCTCTTCTATATCCTCATCGATTTCTTTTTCTTCTTCTTCCTCCTCTTCTTCTGCATCGTCTGGGTCATCTAATTCATTAATTTCCATGTTCGGGGGACAATCCTTCAAAATGCAAAGCTTAAGCCTTCCCTCGCTACGTTCCGCATGAAAAAACGTGGGAGAATGAGTTGTTACAGTGGCTTCTAGAACAAGTCGACCGCCTTCTCGATGAGGCCTCACTTGAACTCCATTGGAGCCACTGATGGATGTCAGAGGTGGAGGAAAACTAACGCTGCGCTTCATCTTTCTCTCACGTGGTTTTGGAGGAGGATCTATAGCCGTACAAAACTCGGTTGTTTCATCGCTGCTTTCGCTCACTTGACTTCCCGTCTCGCTGCCGAGACTCTCAGTGCACATTTCAAGGCTTTTTTCGCTGAGCTTGGAAGCAGATTTCTTGACGAGTGGATGAACATAGACTTTCTCCTTAGTCTCAGTTGTTTCTTTTTCTTTTTCAGTGGTGTTTGAGAGAAACTGGAGGAAACTCCACCCACGTACGTCAACATTTGTCTGACTTTTCACGTCACAATCATTATCATCATCGCAAGTGTTTTTGTTTTCAGTGTTGGCGGTGAGGGTGGTGTTGGTGTTGTTTTCTTCGGTTTGGGACTGTATTTTGAGGTCATCTGGATGAGTGAAACCGGGACTAGGAGCAATAGCTGATGGAGAAAAATTAGATTTGGGTGGAGACAATTTCAGCCTCAAAACACGTGGTTCAATGAGCCGTGGCTCAAGGCATGATTGCAACCCTTGACATACACTACTTGAGGATGACATTTTAGCTATCCACAACTATTGATTGTGGAATCAGAGAAAACAGAGCAAGGATCAAAACAGAGCACAAACAGAGGAAATAAAGTGAAATTTAGATAATAAAATAAAATAAAAGACAAGGTTTTATACAAAACCCTTGTTTTAGTTTCTTTGTGAAATGGTTTGAGAAGCTGAGTAAGAAAGAAAGGGAAATGAAAGAAATGGAATGTGTGAATAACATGAAAGAGAAGTGTAGGAATGGGTCTAAATTTATAGTAAGAGAGCCCTGCCGATAAGCCAGAGAGAGAGAGAGAGACCGCCTTTGTCATGGATTTGGATCCTCTGTTCAGCTGATATTTATTCTGACCTAAATAAATCGGATGACATGTGTAATCAATAGCTAAATTTATTTCACTTTTATTATCTTTTTAATGTAAAGTATTATCTTGAAGTATTTTAGGTCAGAAAAAATATTAGAAGATCTAAATCCCTTTTTAATACCCACTAGAATTATAAAACTTTAACTCTGCCACACATTATAAAGCCAAAAAGAAATACAAATGAAAACGAAAATTTTTAACATAAGAATATTATTAAAAACTTGTATTAGATGAATGGCAAAAACAGAGAAACTAGAAGATTTTTCTCATAATTTGATTCTTATTCATTTTAAAGTTAAAAAAACAAAAAACTTATATGCAAGCTTCCATGCTAAATATTAAGTAGGTAAAGAATGGGGAGGACTGAAAGAGCCAATGATGTTATTAAGTGCGACATTAAGTGATCAAATGATTTCAAAGTAATTTAGTGACAACCGACCAAATTAAATTAAATAAGAAGCAGCCATTGGTGGATAAACTAAAACATGAATTAAAGTTTAGCTTTAATGTCTTCTAAGGCAAGAGGTCTTCCACAAACTTTCCTTTAATTTCAGCTATCATTAACATTAAATTAAAACATCTTAATACATGTTTTTCTAAATGGATAAGAAAGAAGAAACCAACATCTACTAACCTCTTTTTTCATTTCTTTTTTGGGTTTAAGTAAATGACAAAACCGTACGGACATTTTTGTTTGCTTTAATTAATATATTATTCAAACCCTTTTGTGAAACACTTAATCTTGTTTGGTGATTACTGATTAGGCTGTACAATTCACGCTCTCTATTGTTAGCTTCCCTTCTCACGCTTAATTTTTGTTGTGTTGTGGGTTGTGGAGCAGTTGGAGACAATATGTCACTAATTAACATTACATGTATGAAACAGCCAACCCTTGGTAATTAAATTAAGGGGTATTTTTAAAAAAGCATCCTCTAGTTTGTATTAATTAATATTGGTCAAAAATCACCTTTTAGTTTCGTTTTTAGTCAAAACCAAAACATCATGCTCTTAACTTCTGTCAAGAATTTAATCAAATGACTGTTTTATCATTCTATTCAATACTAAAAATTATAAATAAATAAGAGGTGGATCTCTACCGTCTATATCTCCACTATTTGTTAGTTTAAAAAATGAATTTGTAGTATTTGTTATGTAGAATTTAAAAAAAAAGTGTATGATTTATTTATTATTTATATTTCAGAAAAACAAAATACAATACTAATTTTTTTTTATTAAAATCATGTCACATGCAGTGGTATAAAATAAAATAAAATAAAAAAATCAATTCTGTTTTGTTTTCCTCGTCACATAACATGATTCCACCGGCAGGAGGGTACACCAAATCAGCTTTTATTCGGTATTAGATAAGTGAATTGTTTGAAAAAAAATAAAAATAAAAAAAAAATCTCCCAAGTCCAATATTTTTTGAATTTTTATGGACTTTATGTTACATGTGCATATAGTGAACACTAACTACAGACTGGTACCTTTATTCGATCTCTTATCTTGTGTGTTTGGTCATGAATGTGTTGTTTGTTCATCAAAAGCCACGATCTCCATTGTTTGCTTTTTACCATATCATTAAAATCATTTTATGCTTTGTTTCAATCTTGAGAAGACTGAAAACCCAAAAAAATAATAATAATAAAATAAAAGTAAATGCTTGATGCAATGAATTACTGAAAATTGCCTATGTACGATTACAAAGGCAGTACTTGTGTTGAACTTGTTTTAACCCCGTTACACTACAAGTTTAATTAGCTACTTTATAGTAACATCTCTTCTTAATTATTGAAATTGGCTATGAAATTTGTTAACGACCTTCGCGACACAGATTTTTTTTTTTATTCTATGATTTTCTAAATCAAGATAATACTACTATACATGATCTGTAACTATATGAGAGTGAAATTTATTCATTCAATTCTAATAAATAAATAAATAAAACAAATATTTTCAAATTTTATTTACCTTTTTGCTTGCTAGCAACATCTAGTGATGTATAAAATTAGGCAGAAAAAAAGTAGCTAAATATGATACTGAAAATTAAGTTAAATAAGAGAAGGCATATATGATGAGAAATTAAAGACAAATAGATAAAGCTACAACATTGCACGATAACAAGTTAAAGTGGGTCATATTATGTTGGCCACAATCACCCTAGCCATTCAAAATCCCACTGATCTTGCTTTTGTTGCTTTCAGGCAAACACAATTGGGATTGGCTGCAGCCTACACCGCCTATATATGTTCCTGAACTAGTAAATTAGAATCATTTTTTACTAATCATGACCAACTCTAATCAACTCTCATTAACAACAACAACAACAACAACAAAAACTATTCTTTTAAATACCGACCAATTTTAAAACTATCAGAATCTTTTTTTCTAAGTATTACACTATTATATAAATTGAGTTTTTTTTTAGGGGAGGACTCTAACCTGCAACCTTATGGTACAGGTATGAGAGGTTTTACCACTAGACCAATCACATCTCGTAAGAACCATTAGAATCATTGTTTGCATTTAACTACAAAACCGAAAGAGTTTAACACAATATGTACCCATTTAAGTTAATTTCTAGGAGATTAGCGGTCTATTAATTATGTACTTGTAAAACAAAGAATGTGTTTTTAAGCGGTGTTTATCCAAGAAAATAAGGCTAGTAAGGGAGGAATATGTGCCCTATACACACACACACACACTCTCTAAGCCCTAACCATCAAATTTGCTTTCTCAATCTATCTTTTGATTTGCTTTTGTTCTCAATTAGTAAACTTAAATTGAATAGGAGACCCTTTAATTTATAGACCAAAGAAAAGGGCCTCTTTGTATTATCATCAACCCTATGTTGCTCCCAAATGGAGACCTTACAGTTAGGTAGGTCTAATATTTTATTTTTTATCACTTTCTTTTTATTTTTCTTATAAAAATATTTACCAACAAAGAGGATGGAATCTAATTCATGTCTTACACAAACATGTCAACAACTCAGACTCTGCACCTTTTGACCACTCACAATTAAAAATAAATTATGCTAACGTGTCGAGATATAACTGGTGGCTGCATTCTTGATTACGAAGATTTAAAAATATAAGTAGCCAACGACAAACTTTATGGACGGTACAAAGATATCATTGTTGACGTTTTTAACTTTACAAATGTTGTTTAACAATTTCCTTCGAATCTCAACTGGCACTCACTGATTTTTATTATTATTATTATTATTATTATTTATAATTATAAATAAGTTCTTTATAATTAAATATTTCAATATTTTACAAACTTGTGATGACGTGAAGATGTTGAGAGTTGACGCATACAACATGCGATGAGTATATTAGATTTCAATAATAAAGTCCCAAAAAAAATATTAATCTCCACTAGAAAAGAAAAAATTTGTCAAAGGTTCGTTGATTAAAATAATCAAGACAAAGAGAATAAATTAAATTCCTAGCTTAGGGACAACGTCATAAAAATGTATCAGATTGTTTGTTTTTTAGTGATAACAATCGTTCATTACAATATCATCTTGATGTATACACTATCATCATTCCAAACGAATATTCTAGTAAACATTTATTACTTACCACATAATTGGTAATGCACATAACAAGCTCCCCTAACCATTCCACTCAGTTTTCAAGACCTTCTCGTTTATCGTATGAAACATGTACAATTTGATCTCATCAAATCCTAACAGACCTCTAACCTAACTCTTCGATATCAAAATTTGTTTGATAGTAGCAAACAAACATTTTTACTTACCACAAAATGCAAAAATTGGTCTTTCTATTGATACACATCTATATATTACAATAATTTTTTTTGTTGAAATTATTACAATATTATGGGGTTTAGGGAGAGGGAGAGACATGACTCGAATTTCAACCTCTTAATATAGGTGTGAGGGGCATACTAAACCAACCTCATCTTGTCATTTATATAATAGACTTATTGCCCACAGAAAATAATAATAATAATAATAGTATTCAAAAGATAAATATGGTAAAAGTACTGCCGATAAAACACACTTCCCTCTCACATTTGTTACTGGAGAGGAATGCCCATGAAGAAAGATGAGATACTGGATGTCATGATACATGAAGATTTTGAATTTCAACTTGGAGCGTTTCAAGTTTTTTTTGAACATTTGATAGTTCATCTTGAATCTCTAAAACTTTATCCAGTCGATCTTGTGCCGCATCTTGATAAGGCTTGCCAATGATTTTTACAAAGTTTTCCAAGTAACTAACACTTTCTGAAACATCTTTTTGCATGGCCTCTTCAAGTTCACGTCCCAAGCCGTCTGCAATCTCATTCACCTTATCTACAATCCTTCGTCTACGGGCTGGAAAATTTGCAACTGCTATATACCTGTCATCAAGATGCAAACCACATGAACAAAAAATAATGTGCTGGCTTTGGCAAGCTGTGAGCCAGATTGAAATTCAAAGATTCATTAAAAAGACAATACCCTCCAGCAGAACAAAGGCCCAGAGCAAGAAGATCTTCTAAAGTGGTAGGCAGCACAGATGTTAGAAGCGAAGCAGATAAACCAGCTGCTCCCAGTCCACCAAAAGTTCCCAAGAACTAAAATCAAAGAAAATATTTTTCTTCAGGTTGACTGGATCATATTTATAATAACAAAATTAATAAATAAATCTGGAATTTGGAACTAGTCCAGAACTTGTAGTGATTCCATTATTGGCTACTCAATCTCCGAAAAAAACTATCTTAACTTGAATTAAGAGTGATGTTTAGCTAGTAGAAGATTTCAGTAGAAAACAAAAATAAATATCAATCGATTTGCACCATAGACATAAGCATTATATATGTGCACTTGAATATGTTAGAAATTGTAAGCAGGTGAGTTTATCAAAGGTTAATGTCAACTTCTTGCAATAAGGACGAGTTCTATATAACACAACTAAACAATTTTGAACTCATTTTTGGCTGTTTTTTTTATCAATTAATTTGAATAATCTTCATTTATTATCATCATAAAAAAAATTCAGAACTCACCACTTCACGTATTTCTTGCTCAAACAATTTGGAAGTAGCACTGGCACTCAACTGCTCTATCACTCTCAAGCTGAATTCATCAACCTTTTCCACCAATTCATTGGACTCAGAATGCACCTGAGTTTTTGGGTAGACAAATGAAGGCCACCTCTTTTCAAAAGATTCCTTGTACCGTCTCCTTTCACGGGCGTTATTTGATTTTAACCATGTCACGTATTCTACAAGCAATTTCTGTATGCCAATTTAACAAATATCAGTGCAGAGCCAAAGCTGACAAAATCCAAGAAAGCATGCCACCAACATCCCGAGAAGATACATTAGCATAAAGAATACACTTGAGTAATCTCCAAAATGCAATTACAGCAAGATAGAAATCCCAATATGCAGCAATCAAGTCAAGGGCATGGACCTAATATCTAAAAGGTTTAGGGATTTCCATGATAATAGAAACAGAAAATAATTTAAGGCAAAACGAAAGGAAGAAGAAATTGACTATGAAACTTAAAAAGATACAGTTTGCTCTGGGATAAACGCAGAATCTACACCAGTTAAAGACATTAACTTACTCGTGCATCTAAGAGTGCAGGACCAATTATGTCATGTTGAATCCGTGAAGTAGCTGGCATCGTGGCAGATTTTTCTCCTCTTAAAACATATGAGGCAACAAGATCAAGATTTGACAATTGCAAAGTAGATTCTATGAGCTCCACAACACGTGATTTTGTAGCATCAATCTGCAACTCATGCAAAAGGGTAATTCATAAACAAACACAATATAAGAAAATGTACAGCCAATTTGCCTTTATACTCGAAAGATTTATGTTCCTGAAAACTATACCATTGATAAACTTTGTCTTCTCCAAGTGATGCTCTCACTTTCAATCTTCATAGCGTAGTCTTTTACATTATCAACCATTTTGTTTGCTGAGGTTAAATCCTGCTTAGCATATTGGCAATCTTGTCTAACAAGAGTTTCACATGAAGAAAGCAAACGTTCTGCAATTCTGATTGGTGTTTCAAGTTTAAGCTTCATTCTATCCATTCCAGTACTGGTTGACCCATCTAAAAAGCTATACAAGAATTTTTCAAGTTTGTCAAAACTATTTGTTTCCCAATGAGAATCATTGACTGATAATTCTCTACAATCTTTCCCAACAGTAGAGGAAGCTGAAAGTTTAGCTTCCAGGGCAGATCGTGCAGACACTGGATACACTGTTACATTTTCTATATTCAGCAACTTCTGTGTATTGTCTTTAATGAATGATATAGCTTCCTCAAGCTGAAACAAAGCAATAAACAACAATAGAAGAACAGTCAAGCATTGATTGAGAAGCTCAAGTTCAAAGTGACCTCACTGTAAAAAAAAAGTCAACAATCAGTACAAAAAAAATCCACAATTATACTATTTTAAAAAAAAAAATCCACAATTATACCTCAAACACATTCCGATAAAGGTCTGATTTGTTCAACACAAACACAACTTTCTTCTTCCACTGCTGAGTATAACGAAGAAACACAACCTGAAAAACATGCAAGGAGTGAATCTGAAATCAGCTTCTAAAATATAATAACACGGATTGACGCGCTCTCATGGTGCAAAAGTAGACCCTTGAGAATATAAATTCATACGATAACAGAAGTCAGAGAGAAATAAAGAATATTAAGTACAAGGTTGCTAAGTTTTAACAACTATACCAAAGGTTTCTCCAAATATATAATGTTCCCAGAGCAAGTTAGGACTGTAAATAATTTGTCTAGATCTGCATGTGATCTTTGTTAACTCTTTTGATCTTGGGCACTCATCTATTAATTGCAAATGAGTCACGTGATCCATCAATGGGAATTTTCAATGGAACTTCAATAAATTGAATCTAGTTATTAGCATAATTGGGAGGTATCTCAGTCATGGATAGAAAATTTATAAGCAAATTATTAAATAATATTTTATAAAGAACAAACATGAGATGTAACTATAGAAGCCATAAGCCAAGGGATTATAATCCACGTCTTCCAGGGGTACAGAAGTTAATCATACCTCACTCTCAGTCAATGGACGATCAGCAGAAATGACAAAAAGAACCAAATCTGCACGAGGTACAAATTCCTCAGTAAGGCGTTGTTGCCTTTGCAGAATCACATTTGTCCCAGGAGTATCAACAATATTCATCTGCTTTCAGAAGGACTGATATAAATTACTTTTTTCAAGTAAAGTAGTTATTACCATAAAATAAAATTAAAAATTAAAAAAAAAGCATAGATATCTACTTCTAGTTAGCTATTGCATTTAACAGAACAAGAAGAATGAACTAACAATGCGCAGATCTGATGACTTCTTTGGTTTCACTACATTACAGTACACTCTTCAATTGATCTATGTATTTCCTCATTTTCTGGTGGCATCAGTTTATTTCTTAGATCATGCTAAAATGCAGATCTGTGGACATAATTTAATCTATTCTCTTTCTGGTGTCTTCAGATGCCAGAGCAAATCACATTACACATTCAACCAACAGGAACTCTGGATGCATCCTTAAATTTCATCATTTAATGGACTGTAGAATAATTTACGGAAGCAATAATTCTATTATATGAAACTCACATTCCCCCTTATGTTCTAGAATCTAATTCAAGTCAATGACAAAAGAACTTGCATGTTGCAATCAAAAGATACATCATACATGTGGTGCAAAAGAAAGTGACAGTAGCATATATCAGATCAAAATCCAAATATTTTCAACATAAAGCACATCTTCACATGATTGACATATATGATATATCCACATATCTATGCATCCTAAACTAACTAGAAAAGCTTATTACAAGGTTAGCAGACATAATCTACATAAAATTGTAACATTTTTGCTAGCAAAACAAGGAAGCGCAGGGAAAAGGGGAAAATTTTATGCACAAGAGGATTAATATAAACAGCAGAAACAAAACCTACTACCAATACACACCGTGTGCGCATTTTCACTAAGAAGCATGCACTTCTGTCCTTTTTTACGATTACAGGATGTTGCAAATTGCAATATTGTATAAACTAAATCAACAACACATGCATACAAATGAGACAAAAACATCTCAGAATTGAATTCAGGAGCATAAATGAAGAAGCATAAGACATACTCACTTCTTTAAGAATAGGAGAAGGAATGTAGCAGACAAATTGACCATCTGGATGCCTTTCACAACGTTGTTGCTCTTCGGAATACACGTCAGAATATCGCAAGAAAGTGATCTCATTAGTTGTAGGAACAACGCCCTCTTTAAGGTATCGGTTCCCAAGAAGTGCATTAATAACAGTTGATTTACCAGAGTTAAATTCACCCTGCCAAACATAGAAAGATTTAGAAATCACACAAGACTATAAAGCATTAAACAACTCTAACAAATTACAGGGATGAACAATAAACCAACCTTTACATCATGCTCAATGACCTCATCAAGAAAACAAATATATTTAATTGGTTAAAGATGAAATTTTTTCTTTTCTCTTTCTGCTACTGATATTGTTTGCAACTGTTAGTAGGATGGGATATTGAAAAGATAGAATTGGAAAATTATTTAGTTGAAAGGGTAAGATAAAAAAAAAGGAAGAAAAAAATAGATTTGCTTGGTTAAAAATCGCTACTTTTATTAGAGGTGAGAAGAAGGACAAAGGACTAAGTACAACATTCTTTTTTGCTTTGTTTGTGTTCTAGTCTTCTCACCTTTGACAAAAATCTCATTTTCCCTACCAAGCAAACAATTTTTTTTTCTTTTCCTATATTTACTCTTCTAACTAAATTATTTTTCAATCCTATTTTCTTGATATCCTTCATACTAACAATAACATTTAAACTAGATGAAACTCTGATGGCAATCAACCTTAACACAACAATTAGATTATTTTTTCCACAGAGCCTAGCAGCATTACATAGATAACATTTTTACAGAGAAGACGGGGAGGGAAACGTTAACAGAAAACAAGAAAAACATATGTATGGACCAGTAAAGTAGCTCGAAAAAGAATTTCCTTTGATAAAGAAATGAGCTGAGAACAATGGAAAAAACATGTGATGAACTGCCATTTGACGAGACACAATAAAGAGACAGAATAAAATTTGTGTAGCAAATTTCTTGATAATCAAGATAAGGCTACACTTAACTTAAAGTGCTTATGATATGTCTATAAAAGGTAGAGCAAATGAAATATGAAATGAAACCATGTTCTAACCTATGTCTTACAGAATGAAACAAACCAATCATGTGAGTTATGAGAAGCAGCATAAACATATGGCACTGGAGGTAAACTACAACAATTTTTCTCTTCAATCGTTACTTAATAAAGTATGCATACAAAATAGAAAATATCGTTTTTTTTAGATCCTTTAAAATAAAGAGAAAAAATATTCATTTAAAATTCAGAGCTAATACCAATGTATATCCCTGGAACCACAATTTGTTGAAGTTCAGCACACAATTACCACTATAACCAGAAAAAATGGCTCATCAATTTGGGAAACCGCATCAATGAGAAGTGAAACCTCCTCCATCTGTCATCCAAAACCAAGTTCACTAATTCAGAATAAAAAAATGATAACCAAGATGAATCAAATGTAGAACTATTTGAAAGAATAACTTCAGCTACCGAATATTTTAATTAAAAGATCACCAGTGGAGCAGCTTTCTGGATAATGTTTATCGCTTCAAGCACCAGCGATCTCTCTGTTTCTATGAGCTGTTTTTCCCTATACTCCAAATTTACAAAGCCAGCCACCCCATGAAAACTATTATCAGATTCTAACAGTTTAAGCTCATCCTGAGGATCCTTGTTAATTGCATAAGTGGCATTAAACAATTGGCCCAGAACATCATCGCTGAACCACCTCAAATCTGCCAATGAAATAACCAAACCACTGGCACCTGATTTGAGAAATTTAGACATCTCTACAAGTGATGTGGCCTCTCCACGTGAAGTATTTATGACAAAAATGGGTATCTTCACATTGTCAAATAAAGAGTTGTCAATCACTTCAACAAATTTCCCCTCTCCGGAACCACATATAAGAAAATCAGCACCTTCGGAATTAGATGCATTTACGGCAGCATTTGCAGTTTGTACATTCCTACCCACCAAAGGTAGAACTACTGATTCAGACTTTGAATCAATCATTGTGTTCCTAGCTACAATAGCTGGCAGACCTGGAAGATAATGGACAAAATGCATCATTCTATGTGTATTGAGATTGTTACTAAATAACTAATCCAAATATTAAAAAATGTGATAGGGCCGAAACTGCCAGAGAAACGAAAAGTTATGAGCTCATAGATCCTCCAAAGCCATTCACATTGAACCATGAATAGACAATCAATTGTTTTTCTACCCTGAACTTGTTTGCAAACTAACATAAGATTTTGACTATACATGTAACAAATTCTGCTCTCACTTGTCAACAAAATGCAACAAATCATCATCTACTAGTTAGATTGTGTACTTAATCAAGTAGATATGGAAATAAACCGATATCTAGCCAAATTTAATAAAGCTGGCAATTACATAAAATTAAGATTTGAGACCTTGATCAGAGAGTACAACTCCACTAGCATTAACAGCAGCGGCGATGTCCACGCGCTCAGCAATTAAAAAATAGGCGCGATCCTTCACCAGAGACTTCAACAAACAAGCAGCTTCGTACAGGCTCTTGCCACTGGCTTCACCGCCATTGAGCACAACAATACCGACAAACTTAGCGACGGCTTCATCGATCAAATCCAAGACGTTACCTCCGGCCAACACCTCGTCGGGGTCCAATTGCAGCACGACACTTGGCACCTTGATTTCAGGTCGCTTGTAACCACCCGGGTAGAGCGTTTTCGGGCGTTGTTGATTCTGCGGAATTGGATTGGTGGAGCGAAAGGAATTGTCGTTAGAGATGGAATTGATGGGGAAATGAGTGCGGTGAGGAGGGGATTTGAAGCGAGGAATGGGAAGAGATGGAGTGAAGAAGAAGAGAGGAGCTGCTGCTGTTGTTGTTATTGTTCGACTGTGGAGAGAGAGGAAGGGTTTCATGGATGCAGCTAGCTAGGGTTTTCCAGAGAGAAAATGGTTTTTGTGTTGGTGACCGGTGAGTGTTAGGACTTAGGAAAGAAACCTTATCTTGTGTTCTATGTACGAGCAGCAACGTGTTATCTTCTTATCTGTTTCATGTGCAAAATTTGACGAGAGTTGTTTTTCTAAAATATAAATAAATAAATATAATATACAGTCTTTCCATTATCGGTTCGAACTGACAAAAGATATATCAGTTTCTTGCATGTGGGTCAGTTCGAATTGACAAAAGATATATCAGTTTCTTGCATGTGGGCCATTGGATTTAAAAGATGCTTTGACATGTGCATATAGCCAAGTCAAAGTATTTAAATCTAATGGCCCACATGCAAGAAACTGATATATCTTTTGTCAGTTCGATAATAGAAAAATCTGTATATATATATATATATATATATATACAGATTTTCTATCATCAGTTCGAACTGACAATAAATATATCAGGAAGAAGAATGTGGACCACTAAATTTACATATTTTGACTCAAAGTGTATGCACTTGTCAAAACTTTTCTATAATCTGTGATCCACATTCTTTGTCCTGATATATTTATTGTCAGTTCGAACTGATAATAGAAAGACTGTATACAGTCTTTCTATTATCGGTTCAAACCGATATAAAATATATCAGTTCCTTACATGTGGACCATTGGATTTAAAAGATGCTTTGACAGGTGCATGTAGCCAAGTCAAAGTATTTAAATCTAATGGCCCACATATAAGGAACCGATATATCTTTTGTCAATTCGAACTGATAATAGAAAAACTGTACATATATATATATATATTTAGGGTTATTAACACTTGTTTCTAGAGATGCACGTTTGGGGAATGGGGATGGATATAGGTCCCCCCATCCCTATCCCCCCCCTATTTGGAGAAAATAGGGATGGGGAATTTTGGGGGGACCTATATCCATCCCCATCCCTATCCTTATCCCCGTTTTCCCCGTTTTTTTCCGTTTTTTTCCGTTTCCCCGTTTCCCTCGTTCCCTCATTTTCCCATTTGACTAAAAATTACAAATTAAACTAAAAAAAATAAACATTCCATTACAAATACAAAATAAAATTCATTAGTGCATTTTATATAAAATGTGTATATATACTTAGGGAGTTAGGGTTTACAAAGAATAAACAAAAAATTAAAAATATATATTATATTTATATTTATATATGTTTGGGGGAAATGGGGATAGGGGACCTCCCCCCCATCCCTATCCCCATCCTCATCCCCATTTCAATTTGGGGATGATTCCCCCCCTCCCCCCATTTCCCCATTTTTTCCAAAAAAAAAATCCTCAAATAGGGATGGGGACGGGGACGGGGACGGGGACGGGGACGCGGGGAATTGGGGCCCCAGGAAAAAATGTGTATCTCTACTTGTTTCACATGAACTTTACACAAGTTTACATTTTACTCTTTAAACTTTTATTTTAGACATTGAACCCCTGAATTCTCATTTATAAAAGAAAATAAAAGCATATCGACCACCGCATCTATTGTTTTGTTACAATAAATGCAGTAATAGTTTTCTTTAATAAAGTAGTTGGAATCATGTGTGTGGTAGCAAAAAATGACCCATAGGCCCAATGCATTAAAGCCCAAACTTTTAAATACTATATCCTACCCAGGCCCGTTATGTTGGATCGACCCAACACAAATAGCAGCGTTAGAACTTGGTCTTTGAAAGACCAAGTCAAGACGTTAGTTACGATAGTGGATAAATTGAAGAGAGAATCTCTCCAAATATCTCGCCCATAATCAACCAGTGAACATTGGAACTGTTTCTTCCCCTATAAATAAGAGAGCTTTCTCACTCTAAAACTCTCTGAAATCTCTCCTAAATAAGGCTCTCTAAAGCGTACTGAAACTCTGTAGACATATATATTCCAGTCATCGGAATTTGATCAAGACTTCGATCATTATTGTTTATCATCCATTGCTCAGCCCAAGCACACCTAAGGCTAAGAAACCTAAACCCATCTTCATCATTTTATTCTTGTTTTTCTTCTACTTTTACTATATTTGCAGGTTCAACAAGGTACACATCCTAGGTCGATAGACACTGTCTTGCAGGTTCAACGAGAAAACGACATCATTGATTCTACGAGTTCGAACAAGTTGCTTTGGGCCTAATACAACCCAACCCAACCCGATTCACATTACACGTAGATCGACCATCTACAGTTTGGTGCCCACCGTGGGGCCCATCGTAACTTTACGAACTTAGTCAAATCACTTGAGCGAAAAATCAACATGTCTAGAGATGGAACAGTCCCAACCATCGAAGAGCAGATCGCTGCCTTCACTGCTCAGATGACTGTAAATGCTGAAAAGTTACAAGCGCTCGAAGTGGAGAATGTAGCGATCCGAGTGACAAACGAGGAATTACGAGCCTTGGTCGACAAAGTAGAACCTAATTCAGCGACGTCAGAGCGTCCAGTCTTAGCTCCAAACGATGAACAGGTTATCGATCGAATAACTCCATGAGCACCAAGCAACCCCATCAGACCATATATGAATCCGGGCGACCAGCGGAATCAGCCAACGCCCCAAACGGCTCGAGTCGAAATCGACCTCAACAACATGCCAATCCGGAATGAGATGCTGAACAAGCAAGATCCAGTAATGGATCTACAGTCGAAAAACGTCCAAAGAACACCCATGTCACTCCAGTCGACTCCCGAATTGGTAAAACTCGGATCCGACTTACCTTTGTCTGCTAATCTAGAATTCTCTTGTAGGTTTACAGAAATGGAAGCTCTTATTCAAAGAATTCCTAGAGTTCCAGCTCTAATAAAAAAAAGTACAGCTAACAGCTTCACCGATTCACCATTTGTCGACGCAATTGCTCTCACCGAAATACCCAGAAAATTCAACTTCCTAAATATGAAGCAGTACGAAGGGACAACTGATCCGAACAACCATATAGCATAATACAAACAAAGGATGTTCACTGCTGCAATTCCAAACGACCTGAGAGAAACGTGCATGTGCAAAGCCTTCGGGTCTAGCCTTAACGGCCCTGCTTTACAATGGTATACTAATTTACCTAACAATTCTATCAATTCTTTTGCGCAGCTGACAGATACATTCGTGGAGCAATTTGCAAACAACCGTAAGCTAGAGAAACAGTCAGATGACCTGTATACAATAACGCAAAGACCTGGCGAAAATTTGAGAACATATGTCGAACGTTTCAATATAGAGAAAGTACAGATCCCACATTGCAATCAAGCGACTGCCATCTACGCCTTTAGGAAAGGCCTCGGGTTTGATTCCGACTTATATAAAGAACTCACTAAATATCCATGCAGGACAATGGAAGATGTACTGGCAAAAGCATAGGCCAAAATCAAATGAAAGGAAGACGAAGCAAATTTCGTTAGACAAGCCAACAACTATGGAAGTCGACGAAACGATCGAGTCGAAAGAAAGTCTAACGACAGAAGGTCAGAACCTTATCCGACAAACGACAGGAAAAGTAATCAGTCATGACACGAAGGTTCTAGCGATAGAAATTCTTATAGGCGTAGCAACCCAAGATCGAATCGACCACGCATTGAAGCACCAGAATACAACCTTAGCATTGAACCGATCGACCTTGTAGCGGTGATGAGAGAAATGGGAAAAACAGTCAAGTGGCCACGAAAGATGAATGCACTCCTAAAACATCGAGATGTAAGGCTTTGATGCCAGTTTCATGGTGATCACGGCCATCGTATGAAAAATTGTGTTGCCCTCAAATATGAAGTCGCAGAGCTCTTAAAACAAAGACATCTACGAGAATTCCTAACTGACAAGGAGAAACAAACTCTCGTAAGATGTGACGACCAGAGGCAAGCCAGTGCGAACGACAGTCCTCCGGAACCACCCAGACAAGATAGAGTGATCAATTACATTGCAGGTGGATCTGAAGTCAGTGGCGTAAGCTATTCTGCAGCAAAGAGGCATACACGACAAGTGTCGAATGCCAAAATTCAACCAAACCGGGAACACCCTTCGAAGGTCGACGAGACTGTCACCTTCAAGTCTACAGACAAATCAGATTTGTTTTCTCCTCACCATGATGCACTAGTTATTTCATTACATATTGCTAATTGTCTTACAAAACGTATATTAATCAACAATGGTAGTTTTTGTAATATATTATTTAACAATGATCTAAGAGAAATATAGGTCGATGAATCCAAACTTAGTCGTCGAATGACCATGCTTATAGGTTTCAGTGGAGAACAGAAAAGTACTCTAGGTGAAATCGTACTGCATGTCTACGCCGAAGGAGTTAACTTGTACATCAATTTCTTGGTGCTCGACTGCCAATCTCCATACAACGCCATCCTCGGCAAACCCTGGATACATGAACTGAAGGCGATCCTGTCGACATATCACCAAATGATAAAATTCCCAACCATGTGGGGAGTAAGAGAAATCAAAGGGGAACAAAGAGCAACTAAAGAGTGCTACCAAAACGCTATGAAAAAAGAAAAGAAAAAAAATAGGAGTTATAGCAATTACAGAATGCCAAAGTCGAGTTGACCCCAAACAAGCCAAACATGGAAGAACTCGACGAGGTGCCAATCGACCCTGATCAGCCAGACCACAAAGTCTTCATTGGATCCAGATTGTCAAGTGACATCCATAAGCAATTGATTGAATTCCTGAAGGAACGACGCAGCAGCTTTGCCTGGTCACATTCGGATATGGTCGGTATCGACCCAGAGGTAGCAGTTCACCAACTGCAGGTCGATCCAGACCACCAACCAGTAAAACAAAAAAGAAGGAAGTTCGCTCCAGAAAGGAATAAAATGATCAATGAAGAGATCCAAAAGCTGTTCGACATCAGTTCTGTGAAGGAAGTAAAGTACCCCAACTGGTTAGCAAACGTCGTGGTAGTAAAGAAGAAAAACAGGAAGTGGCGAGTTTGCATCGACTTCACATACCTCAACAAAGCGTGTCCCAAGGATTCATTCCCACTCCCTCACATCGACATGCTGGTTGATGCCACTACAGGGCATGAACTACTAAGCTTCATGGACGCTTATTCTGACTACAACCAGATCTTGATGCATCCTGACGACCAGGAAAAAATAGCCTTCGTCATCGAGCGAGGTATTTTTTGCTATAAAGTAATGCCTTTTGGTTTGAAAAATGCAGGTGCGACCTACCAACAGCTAGTCAACAAAATGTTCGCTAAGATTCTTGGATCAACAATAGAGGTCTACATTGACGACATGCTAGTCAAATCCCTGGTCGCTCAACAACACATCAATCATTTGAGATAGTCGTTCGACGTACTTAACCAATATGGTATGAAACTTAATCCTACTAAATGTTCCTTTGGTATGTCTTCAGGAAAATTCCTAGGCTACTTAGTCACCCAGGGAGGCGTTGAAGCCAACCCAGACCAAATTCGGTCGATAGAAGGAATTAAATCGCCCAGATGTATCAAATATGTACAAAAACTCATAGGTCGTGTAGCAGCCTTGAACAGGTTCATCTCAAAGTCGTCTGAACATTGCCACCCTTTTTTCAACACGTTGAGAAAGAACAAGGCATTCAAATCGAACGACAACTGTGAAAAAGTCTTGCAAAATTTGAAGACGTACTTGGCCTCACCTCCATTGCTGTCGAAGCCAAAAGACAACGAAACATTAATCGTCTACTTGGTAGTATCCGACACTGCCGTAAGTGCCGTACTAATTAGAGAAAAAGAGGCCACTCAACATCCAGTGTATTACGTGAGTAAAGCTTTATTTGACGCAGAAATCAGGTATAGTCGACTGGAAAAAAACTATCATTAGTTCTTGTCGTAGCAGCGCACAAGCTACGACCATTCTTCCAATGCCACTCCATTAAGGTATTAACTACATACCCCCTCAAAAATATTCTTCACAAACCAGAACTTTCAGGTCGACTGACGAAATGGGCTGTAGAGCTTAGTGAGTACAACATCAGCTTCCACCCACGAACAGCAATGAAATCATAGATATTAGCTAACTTTATTGTAGACTTTACCCCTTGTGAGAATGTGCAAGCCTAACAGGAACTAGTAGCTCTCACAGAAAATCATCCCTCCGAAAAATGGATTTTATCGGTCGATGGATCCAGTAATATCAAAGGAAACGGACTAGGGTTGGTGCTCAAATCCCCACAGGGGGACATATTGGAACAATTAATCCATTGTGAATTCCGTGCGACAAACAATGAAACCGAATATGAAGCATTGATTGCTAAGCTTGACCTCGTAAAAAGCCTAGACATAAAAAACATACAAGTACTAAGAGATTCTCAACTAGTCGTTCGACAGATGAATGGCTCCTATAAAGCAAGGGACCAAAGAATGTCGGCATATTTGGCTAAAGCCAAACAACTTCAGTCGACCTTTGACGAGTTTACAATCCAACAAATACCCAGATCTGAGAACACTCGGGCAGACGCATTGGCAAGTCTAGGGTCGACAACGATGAACGCTTCAAAATCTATACCCATTGTGCATCTTATGTCGCCGACAATTCAAGAGGTTGAAGTAATTGCACCTGTCGACCATAGGAGAAGTTGGATGGAACCCATGTTTAGTTACCTTCAAGCCGACATCCTACCAAGCGACAGGTCTGAAGCAAGGAAGATTAAAGCAAAAGCTGTAAAATTCTCCATTATATATGGTAAGCTCTATAAAAAATCATTTACAAGACCCTACTTAAGATGTGTAACTCCTCGAGAGGCGTACGACGTCCTCAAAAGTCTTCACTACGAAGAATGTGGAAATCATTCTGGCGCTCGATCACAGCGGGATACTACTGGCCGACAATGCGGTATGATTCCCAAAATCATATGAAGTCGTGCGACAAATGTTAACGATTTGCATCAGTGTCGTACCTCCCCCTAGGTATGTTAAATTCAATTTCGGCCCCTTGACCTTTTATGAAATGGGGAATGGATATTGTAGGTAAACTTCCTACAGCACCCGGAAATGTCGTCTACATACTTGTTTTAAAAGACTACTTCACCAAATGGGTTGAAATCGGAACATACCAACAAGTACGCGACTTCGTATAGAAAAACGTAATTTACAGGTTTGGAGTACCATGAGAGATCGTGACCAACGACGAATTCCAATTCATTTCGTACGACTTCAAAAATTTATGTGACAAATATGGGATCAAGCTGAGCTTCTCAACGCCACGCTATCCTCAAGCCAACGGGCAAGCAGAGTCGACCAATAAAACCATCGTCAACACACTAAAGAAACGACTGGAAGTAGAAAAAAGCGAATGGGCATAAAAACTCCCAGAGATATTGTGGTCATACAGAACTACTCCACGTCGATCGATTGGAGAAACTTCTTTCTCACTTGTCTACGGCTCTGAGACGATAATCCCAATAGTGACACGACTTGCGACCGTTAGAAGTGAAAACCCAAATGAGGAACAGAACAACTTGGAACTCAATTTCGAACTAGATCATATAGATGAACGTCGAGATCGTGCCGCTCTAATAATTCAGTCGTATCAACAGCAAGTCGCACGACATTACAACAAAAAAGTACGGACTAGAGTTTTCAAAATCAATGATTGGGTACTACGACGAGTCTTCCAAAACACAAGGGAAGAAGGAGCGGGAAATTTGGGACCGACATAGGAAGGCCCATATCAAATAACAGATGTAGTCGAACGAGAAGCATACAAATTACAAGAACTCAACGGTCGGGAGCTGCACAACAGTTAGAATGCTCTACATCTAAAATAGTACCATTTCTAAACTTATCATTTTGATATATTTTTCGTTATACTATTACTAGTTCATTTTTATTGACATGTCAAAACTAACGAATTGACCTACAAGGAGCAATGATGAAAACTTAGTGCAACTAAGTGCAAAATTGAGCTCACAAACAAAAATCACATCTTGATCTATACAAGCTATGGATTTTGGCAAACAATATATTTCTCTTACAGGTACGACACGACATCTACAAAATTAACTCTCAATATCCTCATTCGACAAATGCATATTAAGAGTGGGGGAATAGCAACAGGGACAAATGTCGATTCAAATGACAATAATCAACCATTTAACACTTGTACGCGATTTTACTATGTAAAGAAAAGTCGTGTCGACAATTTAACGCTTGTACGCGATTTTACTATGTAAAGAAAGGTCGTGTCGACCATTTAATGCATGTATGCGATTTTACTATGTAAAAAAAGGTCGTGTCGACCATTTAACACATGTACGCGATTTTACTATGTAAAGAAAGGTCGTGTCGACCATTTAACACATGTACGCGATTTTACTATGTAAAGAAAAGTCGTATCGATCCATAAACGCATGTACGCGATATTCAAAATTATATATAAGGTCGTTCGACCAAATTTCATGTTTACACGATTTATTATATAAAGAAAAGTCGCATCGACCCATTATCGTATATACGCGATATTCAAAATTATATACAAGGTCGTTCGACCAACTTTCACAATTACTCGATTTGCTATATAATAAAAGGTCGTGTGAACCGAATTACGTATGAGCATGAGTTTACAGGCTTATCTCATTCAATTGAAAATCACAATTGTGCAAACCCCATTATATGATGGTCGTATTGTTTCCACAATATCAAATCAAAATAAAACACATCAGATCGACTTGGGCATCAAACATAAATATATATATATATAGGTCAAGTCGACCTAATCATCCAAAATTACAAAAAACAATCTTAACGAAGGTTGAATGAATATAATGAAAATAGAGAAACGAAAATTGATCAATCTTGAGTTGTGTTGTCAACGGCTTGAGTAGTGTTGTCGACTGGCATGTTTTAATCCCCAAGGTCGTCAGCGCCTTCCTCTTCATCTACTGCCTCTCCGGTTGGGGATCCCTTAAGTTTAAGACGCTCCATTTCTTTATACGCGTCAATCTCGTCTTGTATCTCCTTGGAGTCCCAATTCTTATATTCTCCTGACAAGTACTCCTTGAAAAGCTCCGCCCTTGCTTTGCACATCGCATCAGCCGCCATCGACATCAGCCATCTCTTCAAGTCCTCAACAAGTTGCTCTTTCTCCTTAACCTCCTCCTTGGCTTTCGTTGACTCAACATGATGTCAATCTCTCTCCTCCTTCATGCCCTTCAACTTTTCCTCAAGAACCAAGTTCTTCTGCTCCATCTCTTTCATTACCTTGCAAATCTTAGCATTGTCTACCTTAAGGGTGTCGTTCGCCTTCCTAAACTTCATGCACTTATCATTAACAGATTTGTACTTGTCGTGCAGATGCAAGTGCACTTGCAAAGCCTACAAAAATGAAATGACGTATCAACAAGAAAGAAAGATGATCAAAAAGAAAATGAGACAACAACAAATTTACCTGGAACGCCAAGAGAATGCCCATGTCGAACACCTCCTCCGTCTTCTTGCCTTTTAAAAACAATTCATCAGCAGAAAGAAGGAATTCGTTCAACCTTTCAAGAAATCCAGTCGGCTCCTTGAACGATGAAAGCCCATAAGAGAAAAGCATCATCGATGAGTCTGGTTCCGGAGCAGTCGCAACTGATTTCTCCTTTGAACTGGATTTGATCCTCTTTCCACGGTCGACAGTAGGATCTCTTTTCTGTCTTTTCCTCGACAGACTCCTTTCAGGCGATGATTGATAGAGATGCTCTAGTACTGCTGGCGCGTTTTCCTTCGACTTCTCAGCAGATTGCTTCTTTTTTGCTAATGCTGCTACCCTTTTTTGGCAAGATCCTCCCTATAAAGCCTCATAGCTTCGGCTTTGTCCGGCATGTTGATATGTGCGCTCGCCATCGACATTACTGCGAAACGACGCTCAAAATCAGTAAGAGGCGACAAAAAATTCATATCATACTAAAAAATTTCAAAACTCCTCATAATCCAAACATATGACAAGAAATCCAAACATATGACAAGAAATCCTTCACGTGGGGATACGGTACTCGCGATCTATTTAATGTCGACCACCTCCATAGGCTGCTAGGCCTAAGTTTACCTTTTGTAAGCAATGTTCTACAACTCCTCTCTCTAACAGGAATATCTAATAAAATCCTAGTACGCGCAGGAGCAACGTCGCACGACGGTTTGCTATCTGCACCCTTCGTTTCTACAAAAGCAACTGCTCATTAACACGAGTAATTCAAATAAATTAAAAATCAAATGACAACTGGTAGACAATACTCACCATATCGATTCCAGATTCGCCGATACTGATACTGCGACTCTCCCCAAGGACCGTCGATCGAAGGACCTTTCACAAAAAAGAAGGTATCCTTCCAATGATGATCATTTGTTGTGGTATCAGTAATAAGCTGATTCTTTTTATCTCTGGGTATCAGCATGTAACGACCTTAGTCGCTTACATGCTCCTTCAAGTAATAATTGTGAAGGAGACACCCTAACCCAAACATCACATTATGTCTCTCACAGACGACACCCAAGCTTAACAATATTCTGTAAGTATTTAGCATCAATTAGCTAGGAGCAATATCGTAATATACCAACATTCGTCGAACCAGTTGGGGAACCAAAAATCTAAACCCTAAACGGAAGGTGTATTCATAAAAACACGTCCACCCTGGTATGTCCCAATCCGCACGCTCATGTTCCTTCGACGCACATAGTTTGATATCATCAGGGATACCGTAAATCGCCCGTAAACTACGTAAGTTTTCTTCTGTAACTAAGCTAGCTGGACTACCATCTAGAATACCTAAAGGGCGACCAAAAGTAGATGCCTCTAAAACCTCTACATGTTCTGGGTATTCGACCATCATTGCAATAATGCGTACAACGCCTTACTCTAACAAACCTTTCGTGTTTACAGTAACAACACTCGACGGATCCTCAACTGTTACCAGTCGATCGACATCTCGTGGTCCACTGTCGACTCCCCCCCTCATCCTCACCATCCGTATCACTAGGAGTCCAAGTGTAAATCGAGTCTAAGACTGTATTGTTGCTCGACATGATATCTCCAAAAGCTGACAAATGCAAAAAATGCACAAGTCAGGCAAAAACCAAACGCTACAATCACAACCTAGGGATTCAAGATCAAAACCTAGGGTTTCTTACAAAAAATAATATATCATCATCATCGTCAATCCCTAAAGATCAACCTAGCCCTAAGTAGCTTTGCCTAACCATGGTCGAGCGGTTACTCAAATCTAAACGACTATTCTCGACATAACGACATACAAGTAGATCAAAAGCAACACATCACATGAGTAAAACCAACATGGCAGCAAATCAAAAGCATCAAAAACGATCAAGAACAGCGAAGAACATCAAAGGTATTTCTCAGGTATTTTATCAGAAAACTTCTATTTTATTTCCTATAAACTCATGAAATTAAGTTTCATGCAAAGGTAAGAGGAGAATAAGTAAACTCAACTAACCTGAAAGAGATTCAAGTAAAGATTACAAAGAAATCCGGTGAAAAACAGCAATACCAACACTTCACAGAAAAAGGAAAGTTCAACAAAGAGAGAAGTTGAAGAGTTGAAGATTTCAAGTCGTGCAAAAATGGTTCCAGCGGATGGAACGGTTTATTTATAAACCAATATTTTAACCCTAGTTGCCACGTGTCAACACCCCTTCAATTGCCAGTTAACCAAGGTAAACCGCTCGGTTTGAAATTCAAAAATTTTATCTCGAAAAAGGTGTGTAAATTAAATGCACTTGATGTCAGCATAGGAAACTGAAACGCTACCATCCCGTCGATTTGACACTCCATCGATTTGACTTCCAAACCCTATTCTAAATATTCGTCGGGTGATGTGTCGTCTCTAACGCCCGACTTCATTAATTCGACAACAAGGGTTGTCAATCAAATGGCATACAAAAGGTATTGATTCGACTCAACAAAGAATGCACTCGACGAAACTAGCGGTCGACTCAACGAAAATCACTCTCTAACTCATTGAACCCTTCTCTAGAGAGTGGGAGACAAACTGTGGTAACCAAAAATAGCACATAGGCCCAATGCATTAAAGCCCAGACCTTTAATTACTAGATCCTACCTAGGCCCCGTTATGTTGGATCGACCCAACACAAATAGCAGCGTCAGAACTTGGTCTTTGAAAAACCAAGTCAAGACGTTAGTTACGATAGTGGATAAATTGAAGAGAGAATCTCTCCAAATATCTCGCCCACGATCAACCAGTGAACGTTGGAAATGTTTCTTCCCCTATAAATAAGAGAGCTTTCTCACTCTGAAATCTCTCCTAACTAAAGCTCTCTAAAGCGTACTAAAACTCTGCAGACATATATATTCCGGTCATCAGAATTTGATCAAGACTTCGATCATTATTGTTTATCATCCATTACTCAGCCCAAGCACACCTAAGGCTAAGAAACCTAAACCCATGTTCATAATTTTATTCTTGTTTTTCTTCTACTTTTACTATATTTGCAGGTTCAACAAGGTACCCATCCTAGGTCGATAGACACTGTCTTGCAGGTTCAACGAGGAAATGACATCATTGATTCTACGAGTTCGAACGAGTTGCTTTGGGCCTAATACAACCCGACCCGATTCACATTACACGTAGATCGACCATCTATAATGTGCAAGTTCACTTTTTGAATAAGCTTCTCAATTTATGGTTCATTTAGTGTGCGGGATATGATAAGATTATTTTTATGGGATTGAATTGAACTGGATAGAATAGAATTTGACTAAAATTATTGTTGTGATGGGATTGGATTAAAATAGTCATATCTCTTGTTTGGTGATGGAATTGGATAAAAAAATAATTTTATCAAATATTTAATATAGTGTGAAATTGATTAATATAGGGTGACTCAACTTAGCTCGAACCTACATTTTCCGGTTCGAATAGATTCAATTTAATACGGATTTGGGCATGATGTGCCTTTTGAGCCTAATAAAAATGTTACCTATGTGTATAACTATATATGCCTTTTGGACTATAAATCAACAACTCCAAGTATTTAAAAAAAAGGTGAAATTCATTTTCATCCTTCTAATTTGACTTAATAGCCAAACTGGTCCCCCGGTTTTCAGTATTATGGTGACAGATCCCTCTAGTTACCAAAAATCTGTGTGTTGGTCTCTGCCGTCCACTTTTGTTAAGGTTTTCAAAGATTTTGTCATTGTTGCGAGGGTAAAATGGTAACTTATATAATTAATGGTATATTAATAATTAAAAAAAAATTAAAGGCACTGTCCATCTCAATATAAAAAATAATAATAAAACGAGATCTTTCATCTTCATTCTATCAAACCCCCAACCCATATTCAATCAAACCCAGATTCAATCAAACACAGAAATTCATCAACACCAAACCAAAATGAAACACCTAGAAACCTAGAAATCCTCTCTGGATCTCCATGGCCGCAACACCCAAGACTGAAATTACACCCATAAATTCATCAACACCCAACCAAAATCGAAAAACCAAAAAACAAAATCGAATAAACCCAAAACCTAGAAATGTTTTTCCAGATCTCTTGAAGAAATCTGGAAAAATTGGTAGTGCTCCTAATCACAAAATAAAAATAATAAAAAAAGTTTTTGAAGAAGACTAGAAATTTTTCCAAAATTCTTCATACAAAATTGCTTCAAAAAAAAGCATAACTTCAGGAAAAAAAAAAAAAACCATTGTGTAAGGATTCCCATATCTTGATTGGCTTATTTCGTGGACAAACCACGTGTTGGGGATTGTATGTAAGGGTAGCTTAAGTGGTTCATAATCAAGCTCAAGACCCTCTCATGTCCTCAAGGTTGATAAGCACCAAAGGTAAACTTCCATGTGCTTAATTTGCTTTGAAGAGATTAGTTGCACACACATACTCACATCTCATGCTTAATTCATTTTCTTGTACGTTGTGTATGTGTTGTTATTATATGCTCATTAATGTTCATTTACATCTCTTCTTGCATGCCTTACATGATTGCATTTTGTTGACCAAAGTCATGTTCATTCTAGACTTAGGATTGCATTCATTGTGATGGGCGCTGTACAAAGCGCTGTACGAACAGCGCTCATATAAGCGCTGTACAGACCTGATCGATTTAAATCGGTCGCTGTTGGGTCGCTGTATGGGCGTTGTACAAAGCGTTGTACGTACAGCGCCTATTTTCCCGAGAGATCAGAGTATGGGCGCTGTACAAGCGCTGTACAAGAGGCGCTCTACGTACAGCGTCCAAGGCAAAAATAGGTGTAACTTATCAAAACGCACCACTTTGGTTTTGACACTCTATATATATGCCTCTATGACTTTAGGTCATTTAAGTGAGTTGATTTTCAGATTTCATACTTAGAATATTTTTCAAGCAAAGAAAAATACAAAAGAACTCACCTTTAACCACTCAAATCAAATCCTTTGTACATCAAATTTCATATTGCATCTTCTATGTCTATATAGAAAGCATCCATGAATGGGTTTGCATCATCACAACATGCTTGGTAAGATTTTGATTAATTTCATCTTATTTTAGTATTTTACTATCAAGCATATTCTCTTTTAATTTACTTGTATGTTTTTGATCATATGATAAATACAAGAATAGAGAATTAATTGTGATGAATTGATTGAGTGTTGTATTGTGATAGCTAATTAGGTTTTTGATTAATCTTGATTAGCTAAGCTATTTGACATGTCATTTAGCAATTGATATCTAGGGTTGATTTAATTGATTATATCATCATCCTAGATAAGCATCTAAGGTTCCCTAGCCTTATTTGTTATTTGAATATTCATACATATTCACATATGTTGTATAATCTCTTCATTGAGAATTAAGTCTTGGGGCTAAGGTTGCTTAGGCCTCAAGCAATTAGAACTAGAGCCATTTTTAAAGGCCTGCGTGGTAGAAGTGGGGGATTATTGACCGGAGTGTTAGACGAGGTCTACATAGGTTGTAAACTCCATTTCAATTAGTGGATTTCGAGGTTCGAGTGTGGCGCACTAAACAGCCCGTGGCTTTTCCTAGTGGTTGGGTTTCCACGTATATATCAAGTGTTATTTAAATTCCGCATCTTATTACACTTGCTATATTTTTGTGACTAGTTAGGGGTATTTTCGTAATCTTGACATGTATGCGAAAATTGGGTAATAATGATTAAAATCTATTCACCCCCCTCTAGATATTTATCATACACACCGCGTATTTGTTTCACATTGCATCAACCCTCTTGATTTCCATCTTTCTCACAGACAAAACCATGGTTATCGGAGAGCTATTTCTCGCTGCCTTCCTTCAACTGTTGTTTGAAAGATTAATGTCTACTGATTTGCTGGAGTTTGCACGTCGAGAAGGGTTGCATCAAACCCAAATCAATCAACTAAACAACAATCACCACCACCCAAATCAAATTAATATATACCAAAAACAAATCAACCAGCCAAATCATAAAAGTACCATCACCATTGGAGTGGAACCCAATTGAACCTAGAAACCACCCATACCCAAACCCAATCGAACCTAACCACCCACACCGTCAATCCAACCCTTACAAGTGCTCATCCGATCAAATAAGAAAAAGAAGAAAAGAGAAAGAGAGAGATAGAGACAGAGATAGACAGAGAGAGATGGGTTTGGTTCATGCTGGCGAGTTCGTTTCTTCTTCGTCGTCGAGCACTTGTTTGGGCCGGCTTCGCGCTCGTTGGTCGTCATCACGCTTGCTTGGTGAAGTGGTAGTGGTTCGATTGGTTTCGATGGTGAGTTCTGATGGATTCGGTTGGGTTTATAAGTGGTTTCGTCGTGGATTGAATGAGTGTGGGGTTTGGTTGCGATTTATGGGTGTGGTGGTGGTTGGGTAGTACTTTAAAGATGGTGTGTTTTTAGATCGATGGATTTGGTTTGTTGGTGTTGTAACTAAGATGGATTTGCTCTACATCTGAAAATTTTCCAAATCTCTTTTTTAATTTTGAGTAATTTTTGTTTTTAGTGTTATTTCAATTTTTTTATAAAAAATTATTTAAAATTAAAAAATAGGGGCAGCAAGGTCATTTGACCCTTTGTCATTGTCAGATTTCATTTTTTAACGGGAATCGTGACAGAAAGATCAAACAAGACAATTCTGAAAACCGGGGAACCAGTTTGGCTATAAGGTCAAACTAGAGGGACGAAAATGAATTTCACTCTAAAAAAAATAATTAACTTATAATATAAACAGAAGTCCAAATAATCCATAATACATTCCATCATAATTCAAAATATAATCAATAATAATAATAACAATCACAATTGAATGTTAATAGCATAGTCCAAATTAAAGATAAGTTTTGGTCTTCCATCTCCAAAACAAAAATAAAAGTCATCCCTGCACTTCTTTTATTTTATTTTATTGAAATGAGAAAATTCATTAAAGCAAAGAAGGATTACAACATAAAATTGGAGGAAAAATACAAAGTACAAAGTAAAGTCATTCTTCCACTTCTTCAACAACAAAATTCTTCACCGGCAAATATATATATATATATATATATTGTATAATTACTTAAAATAAACCTCATATTTATTTGTATTTAGTTTTATAATATATTTAATATTTACTCAGTTTAGTCAGATCAGTTCGGTTTTTTGCAAGGCAAAACCATCCATAACTCACTTAAAGTTGGTTTTCATTTTTTTGAATCGAATTGACTTGTCTCTACAGTGTGGCTCGACTTAGCTCAAACCTACAAGCATCAACATATTGCTATATATATATTAAAAAGAGTTCAATAAAATCTGCAGTAAATATAATATTGCATCATCATCATCATAGTTAAAACATATATCCATGGTTACCAACTAGTTATACGATAACCCATATACAAAAAAAAAAAAAAAAGTTGATGGGATTAACTAAAAAGCTAGTACCACCAACTAGTCATGGTTAACTATATACAAAAAAATAATAATAATAATAATGACTATACTTACTAAATACTTTCGCAGTCAAAGGTCATTTGACATAGTAAACTAGTCCAAAAAAACAAGTAGGCTTCAATCTTGTACTTCAAAATAGTCCAAAAAATAACTACCATAACATACACATCAGTCATCAAATTCACCTACAAGAATTTCCATGACAAATTGGTATTTATCATCATCATTATCTGAAGCTTTAAAGATCCCTACAATTTCAGGATTTTGCACAAACATTTTCATTACTCGTACTTGATCTACACGACGAATGCCAATTTTCTGCTGTTCAAGTGTTATCCATTCATATTCACTAGCTTTGTTTGTAACTAATATTTGGCCAAACTCCTTAAAAACCTCAGTTGTCTTTTCCATTACCTCTTTCATCACATTAGAAAATCTATTCATACTTGAAGATATTGGATTTGCTGATTTTGATCTCAATCTTTTTCTACATAAAGGTTGAGATGCATCTTGGTTTCCATTAAGGTCAGATTGACTTTGGTTCATTGGCATTGGTGAGAAGCTTTCAGGTATCTCAAACTCATTGCCAAAGTTATCACCCTCGTCGAAATCTACAGCTTGTTGATCAGGGGTTTGTGCTGCTTTTCCAATAGCACAATCCTTGCCAAATATACTGGCTAACCTCTCATAAAGTGGAAAATGCTTGCCTCTGAATCCTTCTGTCTCTTATGGTGCTGCAAGGAAAAAAATGTTCATACTTTGAATATGTAACATTAAAAAATAATGAAAGCAATTTATAAATTAGATCATGTCAAATGTTAATCTAACATGGACATAGGATTTCCATACTTCATCACTATCAACTTCAATACACTTTCTAATGTCATTCCACCCGAACCCACTAGTATTCAACATTTCATAAACAACTCCATGTTGCTTTTTCCAAAACTTCAATTTTGACCCAATATGAGGATTAGCTTTCAAATCGCAATTAGGTGCAGCAAATGCCAATCGTGTTTCTATAATTTTTACTATACTTGATTTGAAGGAACTACAATCGGCATGTCCACCACTTGCTACAATTTCATCTAATATACTAAGCAAAGCATCCTCTTCTTCTTTTGTCCATGCACGCCTAACTCCTCTTCTTTCTTGCTCATTTTCTTGAGAAATACCTCCAACATCCATTCCTATAAATAGGTAGCCAAAGAAAATATGTAACAAGCCATAAAAAAAAATCTATTTTCAAATAATTTCTAATTAAGTAAAACATGAATGTAAAAATATAATAAAACATACATACTATTAATAAATGTTGACATACATAATATTAAATAGTCACACACACATACATACACACATATATATTGTTTAAGTTTATATCGATAATTGCAAAACATAATTAATCGAATCAATTTCCCCTCCATTCATTAAACATTTATAATGCTAAGTTGTTCCTCTATGTTATCCAATGTTCGGATGAACCAACTTGACCAATGAATTCATGATCCATTGAGTCCTTTTTGAGTTGAATTAGCTCGTCTTTCATTGGATCTATTAGAATTTCTCTTCTAATAAGATTTTATTGGAGACAACATGCAGTTATTATTTTATATTGTGTTGGACTTTGCTAGATTGCACAATGCCTCTTAAGTAGTCCAAAACAGCGTTCAATTATATTTCTTGTTGATGCATACTTCATATTAAAGAATTCCTCATGGTTAACAAGGGCACATGAATCTCTCCATTCTAATAAATGATATCTTGTTCCTCTATATGGTGTAAGAAATTCTTCACCATTTGTGTATCCACCATCCAGAAAGTAATAACAACCTATCACTCAAAAAGAATAAAGATATGAAAATATTCTTAAGAATGTAGCTTTTTAATGTTTATTAAGTTTTATGTTGATTTTAAATTAATTATTCTATTAAGCTTACCGGTGGGAACTTTTAAACCGGTTGGTCTAGTTAATGCATCTCAGAGAACTCTATAATCTGAAACCGAACATTCCCATCCCGGAAGAACAATGTGAAAATCATATCTCTAGAACATACTCCTAATACATTTGTTGCAATTTCACTTCTTTTTTTTAATCTAAATCATGGTTTATCAACTTCATGTACATGCACTTGAATAAAAGTTTCATCTAATGTCTATAAACAATTCTATTCACAAGTGCACTTTGTAAATGAGGTTGGTAATGAGAAAAGGAATTAAAATAATTAGATTATTATGTCTATTACATACTTTTAACCATTTCCACTTTTCATCAATGCAATTTTTAGGCAAAATAAAAGATAGCAAGATGACATGGTGACCACCACAAAAAGTTAGTTGTCAATTTCTGATTTCTTGAGATTAATAAGCATGTTGTCCCTGCCTAATTATAACCAATAATGCATATTATCAAAGTGTCCAAATTCCAATTAGCCCTCTAATCTCACGAGAAAATCTTGGTTGCACCCGGTGCAACACTTAGCACATGCTGATTGTTGCACCAGGCCACTTAAATTTTGACACATGTATTGATACAGCTACTAAATCCAACGATGCATCCAACTCAGCTAATATTAATTATGAGACACAATGTAATGGGTGGGGGACCATCTCACATTTTAGTAAAAAAAATTCCCCTCTCACGCATGTACACATTTGCAGAACAAACAAAACTACAAATTTTTCTCACAAAATTTTCCCTCTTCTCAATTCTCACTTCTCTTTGTTTCATCTCAAAAAAAAATTTCTCTCTCACGCGTCATTGCCTCTGAAACTTGTATTTCATCTGTCTTCAAGGTAAACTTTTGGGATATTTTTGGTGAAAATAGCTTTTGAACACATATTATTCTAATAAATCTAGATTAAGATTCAGTATATGCATGCTATTTGTTTTAATTTTTGTATGTTAGAGTTTTTTTTTTTTTTTTAAGCTATCACTGAAGCTTTAATGGAGCTTGAATGGAGGTTTCCTGGAAGCTTTATTTTTATATGGCTGATATTTGTTTTAATTTTTGTATGTTAGAGTTTTTTTTATTATTATTATTATGAAGAAGAATTTTGTATGTTAGAGTTGTATTAAAAAAATTATTAAAAAAAATCTGTATGAATTGAATGTTGAGAGAAATGATTAAGAGGTATATTTTAAGAAAATTAGAAAGAAAAATATACTGTTTATGGAATTTTAGAATTTTTTAAGTAATTTCTGATTATTATTTAAATTGATAAATATTTTTGGTTTTTTGTTGTTTGAACCGAAAAATATTGTTGGTTTTTTTAGTTGTAGTTTGAATTGGTAAGTAATGTTGTCCTTTTTTTGAGATGAAATAGAGAGGAGTCAGGAGTGAGAATTGAGAACAGGGAAAATTTTGTGAGAAAAATTTGTTGTTTTGTCTGTTCTGAAAATGTATACACACGTGAGAGGGGAATTTTTTTTTTTTACTAAAAAGTGAGGTGGTCCCCACCCATTGCATTGTGTCTCATAAGTAATAATTAATATCAGCTGAGTTGGATGCATTGTCGGATTTAGTAGATGTGTCAATACATGTGTCAAAATTTGAGCGGCCCGGTGCAACCAAGATTTTCTCCTAATCTCACACTTAAATGCATGTAAAGGTACACTAACAATCACCATCATCAACATCATCATCATCATCATCATCATCATCATTCATATATAAATAAAAGTGAAGAAAAATACAAAAATACATGCCCACTAAGCACATATTAATTTCCTTCCCATAACCATAAGAATCAATTTGGTCACCGAAAATAACCAAATTTCCTTTCCTCTTCACACTCCCTAAGTACACATTAATTTCCATGTCCAAACTCATACACATAAGATTCAATCCATTCATCGAAAATAACACAAAAGAGGGAAAACAAAAAATTCTTAATTCTGGTTGCTTTTTATCCAATAAGCTACTATATTGTCTATCTTAATAAATTTAAGCAACAAACAACATCATTCAACTGCATAATATTTGGTACCAAATTATCTTCATCATAACAAAATAAAAAACAGATCAAAGAAATAGTTTTTCTAAAACAAAGTAGCTATCTATGTACAACTAAGTGAGCTAATAAACAGATTTGAGACGGAAACGAAAAGCCAAAAAAAAAAAAAAAAAGAACTGAGACCTAAGTAAATCAAATTAGTCAAGCATTCATTGACTACAAAATCAACGGACTATGAATTCAATTGATAACAAGTGTATTTTAGAGAGAGAAACTTTTATTCTTAATTTTTTTTTTTTAAGAATTCCCATTTAAAAATAAAAATAAAAATTGTTAGACACAATGAAAGAAATAGCTTTCATACCTTCGATTGAGAGTTTGAAATTGAGATTTACCCAGACTTGAGAGGTGCCATTGATGCACACAACAAAGAAAGGGAGATTTGCTGAGATTTTATGAAATAGAAAGTGATGAGAGATGAGACTTCTTAAGATGTGATGAAAGAGATGGTGGGTTGGTGAGATAAATTAAATGGGTGAGGTCCACATGTAAGATAATCTTGAGATAAATAAAGATGGGGTTGGAGATAGGTTTATTTTATCCCACTAACATGAGACTATTTTGCTTTTGGGACTAATAATCCCATGTTCCAAAACATCACCAAACATGGGATAAGGACTAAAATAGTCCAAATGGGATGACCATGTGGCGGGTTCGGGGCGGGGTGGCCCTCCCCGCACCTCGCCCCATTTATTTTTTGAAAACCCATCCCCTCATCAAAACCCCTCAATAGATGGAGCGGGGCAGGGCAGGGCGAAGGTATGCTTTCTCCATCCCCACCCAATTTACCCCATTTAACCCATTTATCTATTTTTTTTAAATAAATAAAAAAATCTTGTCAAAAAATGTAGTTAATAAAATAATAAATATATATCCCAATGGATATGATATAATATATAAAGAATTCTAAAAAAATTATTGAAAATCATCTCATAAATATAAATCTCAAAACTAAACAAATAAATTCAATCATTTTAAAACACCATAAATAGGGTTTTTAGCAAAATTGCCCTATTTTAGGGACTAAATTGTAAATCTACCATAAAAGCCAAATTAATTGCAAAAATGCCCTAAAATGACCTCAATACCCTTTATCATAACTACACCCCATTTACTAACTATATTAATTGCATTTACTAACCACCAACCAACCATTTACCAACCCCTAAAAAAAAGGAAAATTGCACAAACTTACCCTAACGTTTCCCATTATGGCATAATATTCAACTAATGTCTTTAATTGCACAAACAACCCCTCCTGTTAGTCAACTTCAGTTAAAGATAACCATTGACCATTATTTTTTTTTGAAAACCCAAAATTGCCCTTGCACTTTATTACAAAAAAAAATCTTAATTGCCCTTTGTTTAAAACATTATCTACTTTAAATTATTAGAATATAAAAAATAAATACTAAACATAATCCTTTTTAAATAAAAAAAAATTCAAAAATAATATATTAAAACAAAACAATTTAAGAAAACGTTATTTTGAGAAAATACAATTTAATAATATATTAAAAACAAAAAAAAATGTTATTTTGAGAAAATATAATTTAAAATTATGCAAGTCCAATATAAATAGTGGCAATGTGTTACATATTTTTGAATTTTTTTTGTTTTAATTATATTATTTTTGAATTTTTTTTATTTAAAAAGGATTATGTTTAGTATTCTAAACACAAATATAAATAAAATCATCAAGAGTTTGAAATAAAAATATAATCATTTGTCATAATAAAATACAGTAGCACCGAAAATTTGTTCAATGTTCATCTCTATAAGACAAAATAATTTGACTCAATATAAATTACGCATTATATTTTGATTCAAAAATTAAAAAAAAAAAATACTAAACATAATCCTTTTTAAATAAAAAAAAATATGTTTTAAATTTCAAAAATATGTAGCACATTACCACTATTCATATTGGACTTGCATAATTTTAAATTATATTTTCACAATATAACATTTTTTTTGTTTTGTTTTTAATATATTATTAAATTGTATTTTCTCAAAATAACGTTTAAGATTATTTTTGAATTATTTTTGATTTAAAAATGATTATGTTTAGTATTTATTTTTTATATTCTAATAATTTAAAGAAGATAATGTTTTAAATAAAGGGCAATTAAGATTTTTTTGTAATAAAGTGCAGGGGCAATTTTGGGCTTTCAAAAAAAATAATGGTCAATGGTTATCTTTAACCGAAGTTGACTAACATGAGGGGTTGTTTGTGCAATTAAATGCATTAGTTGAATATTATGCCATAATGGGAAATGTTAGGGTAAGTTTGTGCAATTTTCCCTTAAAAAAAAAAACTAACAATTTATCAACATTTAACTTTCTTTTTCCCTACATCATCTAACCTACTTTTTTTTCTCTACATCATCTAACCTTTTTTTTTTTTCTCTACATCACATTTCCTTTTCATATTTGAAGTTTTAAAAACATTGGGGAATGGTTTAAAGTTGTTTGAAGGGGTAAGTATTACTTTGTAAAATTATTTTTTCAAACTCCCAATTTTTTTTTTAATCCGAATAAGGTTTCAAGGTCAGGTGGCCCGACATTGGGTCAGGTTCAGGTGGCCCGACATCGGGTCGGCCTGACCCGATGGCTTTTGCCCCGACATCGGGTCTGCCTGATCTGATGTCGGGCCACCCCGACCCGATGGTTTTTCAACCTGACCTGATGATTTTTCAAACCTATTTAAAAAATCATCGGGTCAAGTGACCCGATGTCGGGCCACCCCGACCCGATGGTTTTTCAAATAGGTTTGAAAAAAACCATCGGGTCGGGGTGGCCCGACATCGGATCACCCCTGACTCGATGATTTTTTTCGTCGGTCCAGGGTGGCTCGACATCGGGTCACCTGACCCGATGATTTTTTAAATAGGTTTGAAAAACCATCAGGTTGTGGTGGCCTGACATCGGGTCGGCCTGACCCGATGAAAAAAATCATCGGGTCAGGGCGACCGGATGTCGGGCCAGCCCGACCCGATGGTTTTTCAAATATGCCCGATTTTTTTTTTATTGGTTGATTTTGTTTTTTTCCATTTATGTTCTTTGAAATAATGAATATTTTAATGATTGATAATATTTGTTTAATTATTTTTCAGGATTGACGATGAAGAACAATGCATTTGGTTTTTTTTTATGATGTCAGGTCACCCTGACACAACGAAAAAAAGTATCTGGTCCAATGGAATTTCCCATGGCTCCGAAATTATTTTTTGATAATTTTCTTATGTCAGTAATTTTCTGTATTTCCTGTTATTAATCTATTTGCTCTTTCCTTTATTCCTTTTGGTTTTTGAATTTATGAGTCTGAGAATGCAAGTTTTGTATTTTAGAGCAAGATTTATAGAGAGATTTTATTGAGAAAATCACTAAGAAAGTTTCAGAGAAAGTTTAAGAGAAAAAGTAACAGTAAATCTTTTAGAAGTGTGTAATGAACTTTTATTAAAATCTCAACTTAATGGGCAACAAGTATTCTGTATATATATACAATCCGATTTCTACTAAAGCAAATTTGTTCACTACAGTAGTTTCCGACCAAACAAGTGTAGACATGTCAAGGACAACAGTTTCCGAATCCCCTGCAATAAGTTTCAAGGAAATTAGAAACTAGAACATAATAATTATAAGGGATAAAATTACAAGGAAATCAGGGAGCAGTTCTAACAAAACATGACTGTTGTTCATCTCTAAGTGAAGATACTCATGACACCAACTGATTTTAATTATAATCACAAATATAAACTACAGCTAAATTGGTAAAAACATAAACATAAGCTCCAGGAAACAGTTTGTTCCATAGATATAGATCCTCAATACTTTCAGAGCATGGAACCACTTTAACGTGATATTGAGACATGCTGACTATCAAACACAATTTCATACCAGACAGGCAGACATGCTATTTTTTTTTTTTTTTTTTTTTTTTAATAAATCCACATCAATGTTGCATTTGAATCCACCAAAAACTTCAAGCATCAAAACAATAGTTGCATTCCTCTTTAAATTAACTCTCAGTTTTATACACACAATACTCAATTGAATGGAATTAAAATGAACTCCATATGCATATTAATGACAACAACCCAGCAGATATCAGGTGAAATGAGTTTGTTAAACAAACCAAGAATAGATGATATACAAGCTAATCCAAATCATTAGCAACCACAACATGAATAAGTAGAATAAAATCAACTAGAACTACTCTACAGAGGGCATTTAAAAACGTTTGAGATATATATCCATGGACTATATATAGAGTTTGAGATGCAATCTAATTCAACATATATAGCTGATCAAACAAGCAAGACAAGACATACCTCAAAACAGGGGATTCCAACTTTTACAAAATCAACCAAGTCATTATAATACCAACTGATCTTTCTAATTCATACCAACTGACATGAGAATCTACATCATCAGTCAGCGGAAGTCTCAAAACAAGTTAAAAATGCTCATGTTTTGTCTCAAAGTAGCTGTGACTCTTGGGAATCAAACAAATGACCAAAATATTTTAATGTTCTTCCATACCATATACATAAACTAATGCATCTGAGATACCTAATGCAATCAACACAATTTAATTAAACTAAGTATATGATATAAAATATTCATCTGAATCAAATGAGAAAGACAAGAGATCATGTTTTGTATTATAAAAGGTTTCGAATTCGAATAGAATATATGTGCAGTAAGTTGAAAACCCAAACAACAATTTCAACTAAAAAAATTGAAAACCCAAACCCAAACAACAATTTCTACTAAAAAAATTGAAATCCCTAACAACAATTTCACTCAAAACCATATAATCCTAAATGTTAGGGTTTGAAACTCAAAATACCTGAAATGGAACCCAAATCGGCGATGTATGGCTACGTCGAAATGAGAAGACGGCCAGAGACAACGTCGGCGTGCTTTTGACGTTGCGATGAAGACGAAGACGAGGAGATGTTGATGTTGATGTTGACGTTGCAACTCATCGACGAAGCCAACGAATACGTTGTGACGAAGAGGGTGTGATGTTCGACAAAGGCGAAGTCGACGACGGCGGTTGGAGGGATGGCAACTCGACGACGATGTTGGCGACGATGGATGGAATGGGATAAGGAGATATCGGGGATGGGGTGGCAAGAGGGTTTGGGAAGGTTAGGGCAAATATGAGTGAAATTGGGTTTTTTTTAAGTTAAGGGTAACAAGGTCATTTCAGGGCAGTTTTGCAATTTATTTTGGTTTTAGGATAGATTTGCAATTCAAACCCTAAAATAGGGCATTTTTGCTAAAAACCCACATAAATATTGAACTAAATAATAAAATAAATTAGTATTATTTTTAAGAGAGGCGGGGATTATAAAACCCATCCCTGCCTCATATCCATTGCGGGTTTTATTATCTATCCCCATCCTCGCCCCACTCCACCAAATTAAAACTCATCCCCACCCCATAAGTGCGGGCCCCCGCGGGTTATTTTGCATCCCTAAGTCCAATCCTAGGTGCCAAACAATTCTAACAAAGACTTAATGGATGTTACAATTCAGGGAAGGTTTCTGAATAAACTCGTATTTATCTTTGCATTCAATAATAGTTGAAAGGTGAGAGCATCTCCTGAAAACATGCATAATAATTCAAAGATTGACTTAGATTTCAAACGGTCAAAAAATCCCACTACATATGGCAACAAAGAGTTGGACAGTAGAATTGGAAAATCACTGGAAAATAATATGGCAATATGTTTGGCCATATCAAAGAGATTCAAACCTACCAGATTACAAGCTCCATAATTATAGGAGAGCTATTTTGAATTTTGATTTTTGATTTTCTTCCTATTTTCATTTTTTATACCGTTGGTTGATTGTAATCTCTTACCATTGTCATATATTCCTGCTTGTATAAATACCTCTAAATGAATATCTTACTCATTAAGGTGAAAAGAGTGAATAGAATTTTAATTCTCAATTCATAGCTTTCTCAAAATAATACTTATTTCTTTGTAAGAAATTCATTCCATAAAACTCAATTCCTCTAATTTTATCCTTTGGAGATCTCAAGGCCTACCCTTGATTAAAAGTCTTGGAATAGGCCATCATCTCACAGAAGGAAAACCAGCAGAGGAAATCATCGGAGAAGATGGAAAGAAAAGTACGAATCCTCATTATGATATATGATTAAATAATGATGACTTGCTTGTTTCATGGCTTTTAGGCATCATGACTGAAGATACTCTCAGCATGATAATTGGAGGTGAAACAGCAAAGCAAATTTGGGATAGTCTAAAAAAGCAATTGCTTCCCAACACTGTTGAAAGAGAAGTATTATTGAAGGAATCTCTAGCCAATCTGAAGAAAGGATCACAATCCATTGAAGAGTATGTGTGGAAGTTTAAGTCCATATGTGACAACTTGGCCGCCATCAACAAATCAGTTCTAGAAACGGAAAAGGTGTTTCAACTTGCACGTGGTCTTGGAACTAAATACCAAGATTTTCACATACCGATGCTCACAAAGCCTCCATATCCCTCAATGAGTCAGTTCGTTCTCTCTTTGCAAAATCATCGATAAATTTTAAATGCACAGCAAGATGAAGAAAAACGAATTGCTGATCATTCACAAGTTTTATATGGACAAAGAAGGAGAGGAAGAAATAGCAGAGGGGGACGCGTTAACTCAAGAGGGCGTGGTTTCAACCCAGCAGGTCGATCGAACAATCCGAATCAATTTCGAAGTGCCCCAGGAACACAAGGAAACAATCCAAACAACAATTTCAAGAACTCAAATGATAGTAGACAAAACAACAAAAAAGAAAACTCAAGTAATGTCCTATGCCAAATCTGTGGAAGAACTAATCATTTGGCAACTAAGTGTTATTATAGGTATGACTATGCTTATGATGAACAAGAAACACAAGAAGCACTTGCTGCCTTTTCTATTGAAGAGGGGATTAATGATCCAAACTTTTATTCTGATTCCGGAGCTACAACACACATGACAAATGATGTTGGTAAGTTAACTTCAGCACATTCATACAATGGACAAGATATTATATATGTAGGCAATGGCAATAAACTACCAATTTCACACACTGGAGATGCACTTTTAAAAACCCCTCATGGTAATTTAAAACTAAAAGATGTCTTGGTTGTTCCTCAATTAAAGAAGAATTTACTATTTGTTAGTCAACTTACTCATGATAATGCTTGTATTTTTGAGTTTGATGCTAATGGATTTGTGATAAAGGATCAAAACCGAAGGACTCTAGCGAAAGGACATAGAAAAGGTCAATTGTATGCCCTTGAAGAAGCACAACTGCAAGCCTTCGCAGCCATTAAAACTCCATCAGGTTCTTCAAGCTTGTGGCATCAACGAATGGGGCATCCCCATTCACGTCTCTTACAAGTTCTTAGTAAAAAGAAAGTTTTAAATATTTCTAGTTGGTTGAATAAAAATTCCATTCGTACAAGTTGTCAACTTGGCAAAAGATGCAAACTTCCTTTTTATGATTCTAATAAATTATGTCAATTTCCTTTGAAAAAAATACACTGTGATTTATGGGGACCAACTCCCATCCCTTCTATGCAACATTTCAAATACTATGTCATTTTCATTGATGATTGTACTAGATACATTTGGTTATTTCCTCTTAAGCACAAATTAGATTTTTTTGAGTGCTTTTTAAAATTTCAGAAACTTGTAGAAAATCAATTTGAAAGAAAAATAAATTTTTTTGGGAAAATCGTATTTTAGTCCCTGTAGTTTGCCTTAATCTGGGTTTAGTTCACGGTTTTTTGGTATTGTAACTTTCAGTCCATCATTATTCTGACAATATGAATTCCAGTCCCTACCGTCCAATTATGTTAGGGTTTCGTCAAGTCAACGAGGGTAAAAGGGTAAAATAACATCAGATGTTCTAGAATCTTATATAAGAAAAGGGTATAATAGTAATTTACAAATTAATTTTTTTTAAAACAAACAAATATTATTAAATTAAATAATAATTAAATTTTAAAATATTAAATAATATTAAAATAATTAATAAAATATACTAATTAAATTTACAAAACTAAAATACAAAAATACAAAAACAAATATATAAAAACAAGTTTACTTATTAATTAAAAAACTAAAAATTAAAAATAGATTTAATAATATATATATATATACCAGATTAAAAAAAAACAAATAAATATAACATAAATAACAAAAAACAAAAACCATTCAACACCCATCTTCTGATCTTCATCAATCTTCATCAATCATCATCATCATCATCTTCCATCCTACAAACCTAATCCACCACAACTCAAAACACCCAAACCCTAGCCACCACCACCCCTAGCCGCCGCCGCCACTGAACACCATAGCCACCCACCCTCTCCCTCTGTCTCGAATCCCTTTCTCTCGACCGTATCGCGCGGCCACCGTCGACAACCTCCAACGTGGCCGCCATAGGAGATCGGCGATCGATCTGTCTCATCGGCTCCACCACCATCTGTCTCTCATCTCTCGATCTCTTTCTATCTCATCTCAGTCTCTCTCGCCGCTGTGCTCCGTCAATCTCTCTCTCCCGCCGCGGCGCTCCGTCGATCTCTCTTAGTCTTTACCGTCACACACACACACACATACACAAGCATAGAAGAATAGATCATTTTGGAGGGGTTTTGATCGATCTTGATTTTCTTTTAAGGTGATTTTAATTTGATTTTGGTTGTTAGGTTTGGATCTATGGATTTCGTAGGCCGAAAGTTGCAGGCCAAAGCAGAGGATGAATCTGATGCACCTGTAAATCCTCCAAAGGTTGAGGAAAAGATACCACATGGTTTATCGACCGATTCAGATGTCGCGAAAAGATTGGGAACAACTCTCTTCAAGATGCCTTCTTTTTTGTGTTGATTCTGTTTAAATCTTAGTATCTTTAATGGGTTTGTTCTGTTTTTGCTCTTTGACTTGTCTCTAAATAATTTGAGTGTGGACTATTTCTGTTCTTATGAGTGTGTTCTTTTTTTTTTTCATATAGTTTTTAAAACCAGTATCAACGGATCTATAAGTCCCATTTGGGGTTTAGTTTTGGAATTTTATGGTTTTAATTGCCTTCTCTATTATGGTTTTAATTGCTTTCTATATGTGTGTATTAGGTGATGATTGTTGTGTTTGTATTGTGTTGGATTTAGTTGTGAATGAAAATAGATGGGGAAATGAAAAAAAATTTTTATGGAATTGATGAAGATGATGATCTTAGGTTCTGGGTTTACAGATTTGAAGATGATGGTAGTGGTGTAGATATGGAAGAGATGATGTTTGCGGATTTGAAGATGGTGGTGGTCTGTATTTACAGATTTTGATCATGTTGCAGACTTGCAGAATGATGTTTGCAGATTTGAAGATGGGGGTGGTCTATATTTCCAGATTTTGATCATTTTGCAGACTTGTAGATGATGTTTTTAATATTTAATTAAATTAAATTTATTAATTTAAATGCATTTATTATATATATTATTATATTTTAATGTATTTATTAGTTAGGGTAAAAATGTAAATTTTTATTATATAAATTTTATCCTTAAGGGTATTATAGTCTTTTTAGAGGGAGCAGCATTCATCAGGGGTATTAACGTCTTTTAGTCCGACTGACATGGCAGAATCTGTCTTTTAACAGATTCTGTCACAGAAGGACTAAAAGTTACAATAAAAAAAAACCGTGGACTAAACCCAGAATAAGGCAAACTACGGGGACTAAAATGCAATTCTTCCAAAAAATTTCAAAGTGATGGAGGTACAAAATTTACTTCTATTTTTTTCACTAACCATCTTGCTCAATGTGGTATAGCTCAACAGTCTCTTGCCCAGGTACACCAGAGCAAAATGGAATTACTGAAAGAAAACATCAACATATTGTCGAAACATGCCTCACCATGATTTTCCATGCAAATTTACCTCTCAGATTTTAGGTAAATGCTTTTCTAACAGCTGCGTTTTTAATAAATTGACTTCCAACTTCTACTTTAAATATGGAGACTCCATTCTTCAAACTTTTCGGAAAAAATCCTAATTACAATGGCTTAAAAAATTTTGGTACTAAATGTTTTCCTTACTTGAGACATCATGATCAAAATAAATTTTCAAAAAACACATTCCTATGTGTTTTCCTTGGCTACAGTCCTATCCATAAAGGATACAGATGTTTAGACCCTTCAACAAACAAGATATATATTTCTAGACATGTTGTATTCGATGAAAATATTTTTCCTTACTCTAACAATTCCTTAAGTGATGACACTTCACAGCTTGCAGTTACCACTTTTCCAGACCAAGAGGAATGGCTTACCAAGTCAAGAGATAACAATTCTCAAAATGATCTCTCAAAAGACACTGCCAAAAGTAATACAGAAAGCAATGAAGTCAATGTCAAAGTTTCTACATTTGATTGTTGCACAGAAGCTGCAAACTCAAATTTCGGCTCTAATACACCAATCATTCAAGATGAGCATAATGATGTCAACACCTATGATGAACCTTAAAGCCTACCAAATGATGTGATCATAGAATTACCACCTCATGATGAGATCAATACACAAATCATTCAAGTTGAGCATAATGATGTCAACACTCATGAAAACAACAGCCAGGAAGAGTTGCCTCCTTAAAGCCTACCAGATGATGTGTTAATAGAATTACCATATTCTGATCATGAGATCACCTCTCAAACAAATCGACCAACCCATACTCATCGTCCACCTAGCTACTTAAAGGATTACATTTACTCATCGAACTCATCAAGAAGTTCTCATGATCTAGCCTTAATCGCCACTCAAGAGCCAAAGACTCTCAAAACAGCTTTTAAATCACTTGAGTGGACAACAGCCATGAAAGAAGAAATTGTAGCTCTTCACATTAACAAAACATGGAGTCTTGTTCCACGCCCTTCCAACACCAACATCATCGGCTCTAAGTGGGTGTACCGAATAAAATACAATGAAGATGGCTCCATAGACCATTATAAGGCTCGTCTTGTCGCCAAAGGCTTCACTCAAGTTCCCGGACTCAACTATGAAGAAACATTTAGTCCTGTCATCAAGCCTACAACAATTCACATTATACTCTCCATTGCTGTTATCTCAAATTGGCCCATCAAGCAACTAGATGTTAAAAATGCATTCTTGCATGGCTTTGTCAAGGAAACAATATACATGGAACAACCTCCAGGTTTTGTTGATTCCTCTCATCCTCATCATATTTGTTTATTACATAAGTCACTTTATGGTTTAAAACAAGCACCTCGTGCTTGGTTCGATAAATTATCTCAATGTTTACTAACCATTGGTTTCTTTTGCAGCAAAGCAGATTGTTCCTTGTTTATTTACAAGAAAAACAACAACTTAATTCTTTTACTTGTTTATGTTGATGATGTTATTATTATAGGAAATAATGTCAATCTTATTCAATACTTCATCCACACACTTGGAAAAGAATTTTCTCTTAAAGACCTTGGTTATCTTTATTACTTTTTGGGCAGTGAAGTTAAATACTTCACTGGTGGTTTATTTCTTTCACAATCCAAATATACCAGAGATCTTCTCACTCGCACCAACATGCTCGCCTCATCTCATCTCTCCACTCCTACTGCCATCAAACCTCCTAATCACCCTGATGACCACACACTTGTTGATGAAACCGAATACAGAAGCATTGTAGGAGCTCTCCAGTACCTCACCTTTACACGTCCCGATATCACATACGCTGTCAACAAAGTTTGCCAACACTTTTATCAACCAACACTTGCCAATCTTCGAGCAGTCAAACGCATCCTTCGTTATCTCAAAGGCACACTTAACTATGGCATTTGTATTCTCTCTCAAAGTTCATTTACTTTAAATGGTTTTTGTGATGCAGATTGGGTTGGCTGTCCTCTTACCCGCCGAAGCACCACAGGATATTGCATTTTTATTGGCTCAAATTGTGTCTCTTGGTCCTTAAATAAACAACCCAATGTTGCTCGCTCAAGTGCTGAAGCTGAATATCGAGCTCTCATTGGCATTGCTTCAGAATTAACATGGATAACCTTTCTTCTTCATGATATTGGCTTGCCACTCTCAACAACGCCTCAACTCTTTAGTGACAACCTTAGTGCTTTGCATATGACAATAAATCCTATATTCCATGCTCGCACAAAGCATATTGAGATCGATTACCATTTCGTTCGTGAAAAGGTCGCTGATGGTGTTATCATTACCAAATTTGTTCCATCGCAATTACAAATTGTTGATGCCCTCACTAAGCCTCTATCCAAGCATTCATTCAAGGATTTTCTAAATAAGCTAGGAGTTCATCCTCTTCCACTCGCTACCTTAAAGGGGGGAGGGGGGGTGTGAAAACATGCATAATAATTCAAAGATTGACTTAGATTTCAAACGGTCAAAAAATCCCACTACATATGGCAACAAAGAGCTGGACAGTAGAATTGGAAAATCACTGGAAAATAATATGGCAATATGTTTGGCCATATCAAAGGGATTCAAACCTACCAGATTACAAGCTCCATAATTATAGGAGAGCTATTTTGAATTTTGATTTTCTTCCTATTTTCATTTTTTATACCGTTGGTTGATTGTAATCTCTTACCATTATCATATATTCCTGCTTGTATAAATACCTCTAAATGAGTATCTTACTCATTAAGGAGAAAAGAGTGAATAGAATTTTAATTCTCAATTCATAGCTTTCTCAAAATAATACTTCTTTCTTTGTAAGAAATTCATTATCTCCAATACAAAAGTGACTTGTATACCAAAAATCGTTGGCATGGTAACAGTGTCAAGAGACTTACTTCCTCTGTAGTATAAAGATAGATTTTATAGAAAATAACTCAAAATTTGGTTACCAATGCTTCTGTTTAAAACATATTTATTTTTAATGATGTGTTTTTGCTTCTTCTTCTTTTTTTTCTTACAAAAAATAGATAAAAAATTAATGTCAATTTTAAATACTTACCGAGTCGACCAAAAAAATAGTTGTGCAACAGACCGTCTGACCGTCTGAAAGTAGATAGTCATGTTAACGATATCTAAAATTGTTTTTGTCACATCAATATGAAGTTGAATAAAAATGTTTTTTTTTTTTTTTCAATAAGTCACTCTTGTATTGAAAATGTCCCGAGGGAGATGTTTAATATTAGCCTTATCCGATACCAATAGTGTAAAAAATTCCAATTCAATTCCAAGCAACCAAATGCAACCCAGCATTGGTAAGTCTTGATTTAGAAAAATCTAAAAACATAAAAAGAAAAAGAAAATCTCGGTAACATAAAAAAAAATTAAAAAAATAAAAAAAAATGGTTAGGCAACGCGTCCTTCTTTGATACCGTCAGTTTACTCCGATTACGTCGATGACTTTGACAACTCACACAACGCTTCGAAGACTGCAATTAATACACAATACTCGATACACGCACGGGGCATTTTTACTCACAGGTCTTCTTTCTATTACTGTGATAGTGTGATATCCTCTTCTCTTTGACTCACAATTCACAAACAAGCGGCAAACCAAATTTTTTTCTTAAAGCTGTTTTCAGGAAAAAAAAAATTCAATGGGTAGAAGACCCCCTGCTGCGAGGAGCAAACAAAAAGCTCAGACGGTAACTGTCAATAAATTTATTCTTCTATGTTCCATTCCACTTGTGTTAGGTTTTTTTTGTTTAATTTTATTTAATGTTATTTTTGTTTCTGATGATGGATGGGAAAGTATCTTTTTATTCTCACGTGTTGTTGTGTCGACTCTAATATGCCTTGTTTTGATTATTGTTCTGCGACAATAACTGGTATGATTTGCGATTTTAGGTTTTAATTGACATTTTAGTGCAAGTTTTTTTGTTTTGTCATAATAACTGGTATGTTTTGTTTTTCTTTTGACAGTAGTTATATTAGGACTTGGTTAATGCAATTTTTGTAGCTATTGGCTTTTTATTTGGCTTTCAGTTGCATGCATTGTCTTTAATGAAACTCAGTTCACTGATGTGGGCATGTGTACTGTGGGTTTTAGTTTTATCAGTTATCATAGAATCTTGTAATAATTGGGTTTAATTCATCTTAGGAGAGAAAAATACTTTCTAATTTTTATCAAGATAAAAGGGGAACCAGCCTATATATTTTTAGAGGAAGCATGTCATTGTCAAGTTTCGAGTGTTTTTGGGATTCTTAAATTGTTTCTGGAGGTACCAACAATCATATGTATCTCTTGAAAGCTGAGGCTGTGATTGGTGATAAATATTTGATAAATAGTAAATGAGAAACAACATTTGCTTGTGTTTGTGTTATGTTTTTACTGTTGGGTTGTGCTATGCCGGCACATCAGGGGTTGAGCTCCCCGCAGAGCAAGCGGTTGTCAAGCTACCCAGTTAGCTCGAGAGCTAAATTTTAGTTTACTATCCTATTTAGGAGTGGGTTCTTGGTTTATTTAGAATTGACAATTTTTTACCCAATGTTTTATTATTTATACTCATGTAATTATTGGGCTTTAGATTGCGAGGAGAAAAAAAAATGAAATTGAGAGTGTTTCACCATTTTAAACACCTATGACCTATGTGGAAGTTGAATGCTGGTGAGTTTCGTGGATTTAGGCTTATGCCGAACCACATAAAATCTACTCTCTTTATTGTATTTTTGCTTTCGTGTGTTTTGATTATTGCTTTGGGTTTGCATGTTTTGTAACATTTACATCTAAATTGTGATTGTATGTGCATCTTATTTCGGTGTGTGTTTGGTTTTTGCCCAATTTTTTTGTACAGTATGTTATAGAGTGTTATCTTATTTGCTAACTTGTAACTCTATCATTTTCATGGAAGGCTGAAATCGTCAATCCTTCCATAGGGGGAGCAGGAACACCATCTGAAGGCACCAATCCTCCACTGGGGCAAGCAGTATTGCAGCCTGAAAACACAAATCAAACATTGGGGGGAGTAGAAGTACAACCTAAGAAGCAAGCAAACTCTGGTACCTTATCTTTAAAAAGGAAGGGTAGGTACAGTTCTGATGGGGCAGTCAGGCGGTCTGCACGTCTGCAAGATGTTGTTGTTCCTGTTCACTTCCAAGAAATTGAGCGTTTGATTGAAGAGGTAGCTCTTAGTGAAAGTGAGAAAGAAGATGAACTACCTACTAATGAGGAGACTGAGATAAATCAGTCTGATTCAACTATGAGAGATACAAATTTGGAAGAGAAAATTGACTACCTTGTTCGACTACTTAAAGAACAACGGAAAACCATCGAAACATTGGAATTATTGGTATCTGTTGATGTTACTTTGATATAATTAGCTTATGTTCCTTATGTCTGTGATTTTGTCAATTTAACTATAATGTCAGATGGCATTGATGCAGGCAACTAAGAGATCAATGTCAGGTGAAATTCCTTGTTCATCTCAAACCAGATATAAAAACTTGTATTTCAAGTCCCAAAAGAAGGTATCAGCATTGTGTTAGTATTTCTCTCTATTTTCGAGACAACCACAAGTGTCAATGTTGTTCTCAAGTGTGTTATCTGTATTTTGATTTCACCTCACACGCAGGTTGAAGCCTTAACGGAAGAAAATCACCAGCTAGCTATAAAGCTAGAAATTGCAGTAGCCAAACTTGAAGGAGTAAGTTCTTTTCTCATTTTTAATCTCCTATGTTCTTTTCTATCACTCGTCTTTTTTTTAAAAAGAAAAATTAATGTTGATGTCAAAAATCTTATTGTTTCTGAACTTGTGCATTTGGATTAAACTTTTTGGACAGGCTTATTTCATGTAAGCCTTGCTTGAGACCTCTTCAATATCTCCATAAAACGGAACCGCATCTTACACATTTAAAAGTGAACATAACTTTTTTTTATTGGAATCTCATTTACCATATTAAAGCCATTTCAATATTTTGATGTTTAGTTCTGTTAGATTGAGCTCTTGTTTGTAAGCTTTAGTAAGGAGATGTCTGTTGGAATGCTGCTATCAGTCCTTGTGATTAAGGTCTTCATAGGCGCAAATAACAAAGCTTATGGGTTTTATACAGTATATACATTTACTCATCAGAAAACATATATTCTACATACATCGTTACTTGAGTATTTTATGCCTTTAGTGCTTTTATATGGATATTTATCAATGTCTTTTATACTGCCATACATGTTGTAGATATCTGTGGGTATGGATAGTTCTATAAAGCTCACTCTGTTTGCAATAAATTATTGCACGCTATCTTTTGTGTTCTATGTCTTTTAATTATTTTTTGAAGCAAACAACACCTTTAGATGCAAATATGCAATAGATTCTTTGAGTGAGAAGTATAATTCACTTTAGCAAACATACCAGGATTCTTTTTTCAGTAAATACTGTAGAACATGTATTCATACAAGACTACAAGTTGAATACATCATATTCTCATTTAAATCCTCTCTGTTTGCATGAAAGGGAAACTTTCAAAAAAAAAAAAAAGATAAGAAATAAGGAATTATATGCTTTTCTACCTCTCCAGAAAGAAAAATGAGTCCCTTATTTTTTGTAATTCATGATGTGTTGACGTATAACTTATTGCATTTTTTCTTTGCTTGTAGTATGAGAAAGGGACTCGGGCAAATTCAGATATGATGGAAAAACTAAAGGATGTGATCTTGGTTTCAAATCTAACGCAAGCTACTCAAAATGCAATAAACACATTGCAGGGCAAAGCCAGAGTTACATCACCTAAGACTAGGAAAATTAGATCAGTCAAAACGAAATGATACATGTTCAGCCAAATCAGTGGGGAATATGTAATATATTTTGTAGAACATGTGGGCTTGTTATCTTTGTTTTTTGTGGCCATAGACTGACTTGGTTGACTAGCAGCTGCTCGGATGGAAAAATAGTTATTTTGAACTTGTCAGAATTTGAAATGTTAGTTTGGTGCACATGACTTTTACCGTATCTAAGAACTGTTACTTGGTTGACTAGCTGCTAGGATGGAAAAATGTTATTTTGAAGCTCACAAAAAATTGGGGTAGCCAAAAACTTGTTTATATATTATTTGATACAAAGGACTATTAGATAACATACAAGGAAAGCAGCAAAATTTACATTTCAAGTGAAAACCAACTTGAAAGATGAAACAGAATTTAAACAACCTATTAGAAATTATCAAGTGCAGGATTTGTATGAAAAAATTACAATGAAACCGTACATAAAATTCATGTTGGATCCCGCATTTGAAAGTTACTACATAACCCATAGCTGCATTTTGTCACTTAGAACATTACTACCTATTGCTGTTCTTGTTTAAAGCAGTCATCAAGAGAAGTGGATAAACCAATAATATTTTTCCTAGGTGTTTGCAAAGATTCAAAATCAGCATTGTCACCATCTACATTCTCAGGAGATGAAAAATCTAGGCACATTCCTCGAATGACTTCCTCATACGATGCAGAGAGATCTTGTGAGGTTATTTGGTGGTACTCAACGAGTTGGTGAAGGCATTGGTTTTCCCGAATCAAGTTTGCATTCTCGTTTGCTAATCGGGATTTCTCTGCGAGCAGTGCTTCCAATTGAAGTCTCACCTGCATGAACAGATTAGAAATTAAAGCAATTCAATTGTAATAATTCTTTAACATTGTAGAAAGAAGCCTTACCAGGTCATCTTCCTCAGGTCTAATCCCTTTATCAAATCCATCTCTAAGCCTCCTGTTCTCTTCGTCAAGCAAAGTACATCTCTCTTGCACGAAACATAAATCCGATTTCAGTGACTTCAGCTCTCTAGCGAGTGAAGCTGCTTTCGTTGCCATAGAGATTGCAAGCTGCAACAATGTAAGCAAATAATCAGTAATCAACAGCAACAAGCATTTTTATATGAAGAAAGAGAGAACCAACATTTTTAGCTTTCTTCATCATCCTCTTGTCTTTTTCCTTATGGGAATCTTCTTCTCCTTGGTCATCTGAACTTTCATTGGAGTCAAATTTCCTCTTCAATCCTTTATTTGTCTCTTGTTGATTTTGTTGTCTTGAATCATCCTCTTCAAGACCCTCTGACTTGTTCAGCTTAGTCTGGAATATTTCAGTCAATGTGGGGGGTTCTGCCAAACCTCTAGCTCCCTGAAAACAGAGAAGAATAAGCTCAATAACATTAGTCAGAGAAATTCTATTCCTTTTCACAACCTGAATTTAAAACACTTAAACTAATAGCTGTGCATTTAAATCTATAGAATCAAATCAATTTATGACAGAGTTAACATACACTAATTTGGAACACAAGAACCAAATTTTCATAACCTAAGATTAAGATTTCTCTGATCTGAAAGTGCCAAAATCCAAGCTAACAATAATAGGTTTTTGAGAGAGAGGATAAAAAATGAACAAATTACCTGAAGGGCATTGTCAAGATTGTTAGACAGCTGAGACAATGTATGTGCAATAGAATCAAACCCTTTTAGCAGAAGCAGCGAGTCCTCCTTCAATCGCTTAGCTCTATCAGATTTTCTTACATTCTACATAAAAACACAATAAACCCAGTTTACACTTGAGTTCAAATTCAAATCTGGACCAAAAATTTGATAGAAGAATTTAATTTCAAAAACTTGAAAACACCAACTCACCTCTCGTGTGGGCAAAGAAGGGTCAAAATCGAGCTGCTTTTGGCCATCAGACACTCTGCTATTCCGATCCTCGAGAATCGAATCGATCCGGCCACGAAGATTGCTCCACAGTCGCTTGTCTGAAGATGGGCTGTACAGCGGAGAAGCACTAGCACCCATGAAGCTTGTAGAATCCTGTAATCAAGATTGAACAAAGCTATGAGAAAGTAGCCCTTTAAACTGACAAACCAAAAAAAAAAAAAAAAAACATAAAGCGGTGAAGATGAAGATACCTCATCTAGGTGGGCCGGTGATTGTGTATCCACTGAAGCAGCCATGAGAGAGTGAGAGTGTGCGTGAGAGAGAGAGAGAGAGAGAGAAATGTAACGGCTAGTTTTTGGGAGAAGCTAATAAAGAATGGGAATTTATATAGAAGAGCTGATTTGGTTAACGTTCGAAAAATCTATCTGAAATGTTTGTTTGTTTTTTTATTATAATATTATGATAACGATATTATACCAAACAAGTTGACTTGGTCCACTCCTTTATTATCATAAAAGTAGTAGCGCCTTTTCAGTTTTCCACCGCTCTTAACTGGGGTCTTACATTGAATCCAACGGCTCTGCTTTCTCATTTGGATATATATATCTATGGACTAGATTTTGTTTCGATACTATGCGCTCCTTTTTCGGACTTCATTTTGTTTCGTTTGTATTAAGTGGCACAATCTAGATCATAGAATTTTTTTTTTTTTGAAAACCATTTAGATCATAGATAAACGGCATATATATATACATAAATTCTAATCAAAATATTTAAATCCAGTGGTCCATATACAAGGAACTAATATAACTATTGTTAGTTCGAACTGATAATAGAAAGACTATATGTAAATCTAGTGGTCCACATTCTTCGTCCTGATATATTTATTGTCAGTTCGAACTGATAATAGAAAATCTGTATATATATATATATATATATATATCCACATTCTTCGTCCTGATATATTTATTGTCAGTTCGAACTGATAATAGAAAATCTGTATATATATATATATATATATATATATATATTAAAGTATTAGTGTATTACATAAATTCGGTATTTTTCTAAAGGGGAAGGACTCGAACTCGTAACCTTATATTACAGGTTCGAGGAGTTCACCGTTAGACCAACTTCATCTTATCAAACTAGCATATACTATGGTGAATATTTGCATGACAAGGTTGGTGGACTACTATGATAACTTCTTCTTTTTTTTGGAATGGGACTATGAGCTAGTAATTATCCGATGGTTGTACATAAGATTAGGTTGGTTTAGTGGTAATTCACTCACATCTATATTTATGAATTTATAATGTTCAAGTATGTTCAATTCGTGCTCTCTCTCCCAATCTCGAAATATTGTAATTTTTTTATAAAAAAAAAATTCAATGGTTAAAAAATTAAATTTTTTTGAAAATTTCAAAAATAATAAATTAATAAAAAAAATTGTATACAATAAATTCAAATATATATATATACTCATGCACTTCAATTGTGCCAGGTTGATAAAAAAAAAATACACCGATGAGTAATGCAATGCATTTTAGCATTATTCTTAATAATATTATATCATATGGCGCAAATAATTACACATATAAATTACAGTAAAAAGTTTCATCATACCATCATTTATTAGTAGAATCAACATGTAACTAAATTCACACCGTCCTATTGGAAAATATAGTCGTAGAATTATACATATTGAGTATTTTTTTTATTCAAAGGAAAAAAAAATATTGTTTTTAGAAGCAAACAAACTATATCATTTTATGATTTACATGATAAAAACAAATCACTTTCCAAATCGATTAGATTTATTTGGAATTGATTTTTCATTTTTTTTTTATAGCTCTAGTCAATATAAGAATTAACCCGGGAATATAGAAGTGTAAAATTTGGGGATGAAGAAGGTTGGTCGTTACCTTTATCTACTACTTAAAAAAAACTGCTGGTTGTGAAGCAACCAAAGAAACAGAGGACTCAATGGCTACTCTTGCTTCCTCATCTTCCTCCTCTCTCCTCTTCTCTTCACCACCCTCTAAAAAGCTTCGTCCACCTTCCATCTCTCCTTCTTCACGCCTCTCTCTCTCCACTTCCTCTCACTTCTCTTCTTCTTCTTCTTCTCTCTCCATATCTCATTCTTTTTTTGTATCCCCTCCAAGTTCTAGACGATCCTCTGTGTTTTCCTTCTCTGTCAAGGCCAGTGCTGCAGAGAAGAAGAAGGTTCTTATAGTTAACACCAACAGTGGCGGTCATGCAGTAATTGGGTTCTATTTCGCAAAAGAACTTCTGGGTTCTGGCCATCAAGTCACCATCTTCACCGTTGGTGATGAGAGCTCTGACAAAATGAAGAAACCTCCTTTCAACAGATTCTCTGTACGTAACAATATATTTTTGTTATAGGCCATTTTGTAACATCTTAATTTATAATAAATTGATTTAGGAAATTGTGAGTGCTGGAGGCAAGACTGTGTGGGGCGACCCGGCGGAAGTTGGGAAAGTTGTGGGAGAGGCAGCATTTGATGTGGTGCTCGATAACAATGGCAAGAGCTTGGACACTGTCAGGTCTGTTTCAATCTTCATTTATTATATTGCTTTGACATGCTCTTTTTTTCACTTGTATCAATTAATGAATGCAGATTCTCTGCAATTTATTCTAATTTGAAATGTTGACATATAGGCCAGTGGCAGATTGGGCCAAGAGCTCTGGTGTGAAGCAATTTCTGTTCATAAGCAGTGCTGGAATTTACAAGGCAACTGATGAGCCTCCTCATGTTGAAGGGGTATGATGTACGTTTATAAATGACGATCAACACTGCATGTAAATATGATGAATTTTACTTCTCTCAAATTGTATCTTCACTTTTGACATAGGATGTCGTTAAAGCTGATGCTGGTCATGTAGCAGTAGAGAAATACATTGCAGACAATTTTGGTAATTGGGCATCATTCCGTCCACAATACATGATTGGATCCGGCAACAACAAAGACTGTGAAGAGTGGTTCTTTGATCGTATGTGGATTATCTCTAAACAATCTTTTTAATTGTTGATCGAACCATCTTTCATTGATGATATATATTTATATATGTTGTGCAGGGATTGTACGAAACAGACCAGTGCCAATTCCTGGCTCAGGGATGCAACTCACCAACATTTCCCATGTCAAGGACTTATCATCCATGCTTACTCTAGCTGTCGAGAACCCAAAGGCGGCGAGTTCTAATATCTTCAACTGTGTGAGTGACCGTGCTGTGACTCTTGATGGAATGGCCAAACTATGTGCTCAAGCTGCAGGTCTACCAGTTCAAATTGTGCATTATGATCCAAAAGCTGTTGGTATTGATGCCAAGAAAGCTTTTCCTTTTCGTAATATGGTAATCACTTTTCTTCTACTTCGATATTCAGCAGTTTATTATAATCATATAATGTGCAATGCTTTGTATTCTAAAAATTATGTGAACACAAATTAACTCATCTCATCTGTGGGCTGTGCAGCACTTCTATGCAGAACCAAGAGCCGCCAAAGACATTTTGGGGTGGCGCAGTACCACGCACCTCCCTGAAGACTTGAAGGAGCGATTTGAGGAGTACATCAAGATTGGTCGTGATAAGAAGCCAATGCAATTCGAACTAGATGATAAAATATTAGAATCGCTTAAAGTTCCAATAACTGTGTGATAAAATCAAATCGAGGATGTTTGAACCTACATTTTTGTTTTATTTCTCTTGAATGCCTTTTGTATTTCTGTCAAAAACCAGTACTGAAATAAATAAAGCTGTTACATGCTCCAAAGCTGTTACATATAAAGAAAAGATGGTTTCCATTTCCCAGGTAGTCAATTACAGCTACTAAACAGAAGACAAGATACTTCTCTAAGCAAAATATAAAACTAAATCTAGTTCCCAGGTATTGAAGCTGCAGCTAGTAAACTTGGATGTTCTAATGTCTAATTCAAGAAAAACTCCTCTGAAACCTAACTGAAGATCAATGAATCTACTACTACACTTGGATGATGATGCTGGACAAGCTTCTATGTAAAAGAGTTTGTCAATGCAGAGAAAAAAAAAAGGCAGCTGTTTATGGCGGATGTCATAGATAATGTATTGCAAATTCTATTCCTCTTGCTTGATTTTCATCCCCTTAAGTTTTGATTCTAGTTCATCTTCATCATCAGCGTCCTCTTCAGCATCCTCATCATTATCTTCTCCTTCTGGGTCATTCTCATCCAATGGCCCAAGCATATCAGGGCATTGTTTGAATATATCCTTCACCTCATCAATTCCTTCATCGGATATGAAATTACCATTAATATTTAGCATCTTGAAACCAGGTTTGTTGACAGCAACCTGTGCCAAGAGCCTTGCCCCTGCTCTTCTGATAGAGTTGACACTTAAATCAACCTCAGTTAATTGTCCATGACCCTCAACTAATGATTTACCAATCAAAAGAGCACCTTCATCCTTAAGTTCATTCTCAGCCAAATTTAACTTGGTGAGGAATTGTTTTGCTGCAATACAAGCTGCTAAAGAAGCGGCGCCATTGGCTGTGATGTCATTTCCAGCCAAATCCAGAACTTCAAGTGAGGGTGCGGATTCCTTGAGAGCAACAGCAAGTGCTTCTGCCCCCTCATCCTCTAAGTTCAAATAACTGAGGTAAACCTCAGTAAGATCTGGAAATGCAGCTAATGCTTTACTCAAAGCAACTCCAGCTTCCACACCAAACATATTGTCACGAAGATCAAGCTTTTTCAGGTGGGTACATGTGGCAAGTGCTTCAGCAAGCGCAACGCCTCCTTCTGAGCCAACTCTTGTGGAAGAACACTGGAAATCCTCCAACATGGGAGAACGTTTCACAATGTCAGCAATAGAAACTGCACCTTCATCTCCTGTCATGTTATTGTGAAAATGAAGGATCTTAAGCTTCTCAGTGGAAGGAATCAACTCACAGACTGCTTGTGCAGCTTCCTCTGAGATGCCATCATTCATCAAATACAGCTCCTCCAGATTATTTTGTGATTTCATGAGAGCCCCAAATGCCCTAACACCCTTTTCACCCAAAGCATTGTTTGAAAGGTTAAGGTACCGCAATTGACAACCTTCCAGAGCAGAAGAAAACATATTCATGACTTCAAGGGCTTCTGCCTCTGGCCTTCCAGCTATAAAATCTGATAAGTCTAGTTCAGTCAATTGATCCTTAATTGACACCAAGATGGGCACCGCAACTCTGGCTGCACCAAAGCCAAAACTTCTGTTGCTGAAACATATTCTAGTGTACGAGTTTCTTGGCTCCCTTAGTGGCCCTAGAAGGTCCTCAGCCTCCTCTTCTTCAATAAATGCCCGACGACCTCCAGATATATCAAAGATTGTTTGATTGGCAGGAGCAGCGTTCTCAGCCATCATTTGCTCTCCATCATCCTTTGCTATAGGACCTCGTTTAATAACTTCCAGCATCAGCTTGCTGGATTCTTTGGCATAAATTTGCACAGCCGAGCTTCCATCACCATCTGGCTCTTTTTCATAGTTTTGGTTTGCAACTGCAAAAGCTGACTCTTCTATTTGCTTGGCATCCTCCTCAGCCTCTTCCTTGCTCAACAAACCATACTTTCTGGATAAAATTGATGGAGTGGTAAGATTCTTGGTCATTCGCTCCACAAGCATTAGCCTGGTACCCTGACTAGGGGGCCACAGTTTGACTGACAGTTTGCGGTGTTGGAAAGTTTGTGTTGTAGAATCCATTAATAGAGAACCTGGAATCATGTATTGCAACTATATTACAAACTAATACCAATTACCAACATTAACCACAGTGATTAATCATAAACTTTTCAATATTCAAGATGTGCTTCATCAATCTCTGAAGTTACATAACATAAGCAGACAAATGGAACTGAAGTGAAATTCTAAATAAACTTTGTATTGTAAACCAAAACTGATACTACAACTTAGGCCACGAATTAGTAAACCTAGAATCTTGAAGTAAATAGCAGAAATCAAAAGTTAAATAGCGACATGGCATCAAAGCACACCCTATAATTAATGACCATGAGATGCTAATAGCCAATCCACAAGTACAGCAGAAAATAGAAGTGAAATGAAAATGTCACAATGCCGAAATTGAAGCCATCAAAGTATCAAGTGAACATGACTGAAGAATGTGGGCAACAAAGATACAAGGAAACATCTGCTGCATCATACTAAATTATCAAACAAACATAATTAATATGGTCTCTGCCAATCATAAACATTGACAAATAGACTCTTATTTCCTTTACAAGTAAAATAATCAATAAGAACATTCCAGCTGAAATGAAGATAATCTCATTTAATAATTGCTATAAAAACCACCAATATTTATCAGCCAGATATCACAATGTTTAATTATTCTTGCTGAATTGATTTTCAGTGTAGAACTACTCACCTTAGTTAAGTTCAACAATCATATAAAGCATCGCGCCCCAAATAATAAATTGTATGAACATAGAAATACTGTTCCAATATATTCCTCCTAAACATTTTCCCAACATTCAATCAGAAAACAAACAAATAATTTATATGAAGAGACCAAAAAAAAAAAAAAAAAAAAAAAACGGAGACACATAAACAGAAACTCCAACTGATTAATCAATTATCAAACAAAACAATAAAAAAAGTGAAAATTCCCAAATAACTAGCAACAACAACCCCAAATTTCTGGTAACATAAACTACCAAATTGATTAATAAAAAAAAAAAAAAAAAAACCTGGAAAACGTCAATGGAAGTCAACCCTGAATCTTACAACAGCAGATCCAAACCCAACCTGCAAGAAGACCCAATATTTCAAGTTCTTTACCTATTTTTCCAAATGCAATAAAGCAGCGATCAGTGAGAAATTAGACAAATCGAAAAACCCTAGATTGAGGGAGCGAAAAACCCTAGAATTGAAATACTACATAAAAAATGTAAGTGCAAAAGAGTAGAGAAAGTGACCTTTTATTTCGGTTTTTAGAATCTGGAGAAAATGATGGGAAGCAGAGATTTGGAATATTGGTGGTGGAGAGTAATAATGAACCGCAGAAAGATAGATATATTGATAAAATCGGAGAAGGGTGTGCGAGAATTGGAGGGAAATGATGCCCAACTTAAAAAAATTTGAGACTATTTGCGTGGGTTTTCCGCTTTCGATTACCTGGAAATGACAAAAGAGCACCTTGATTTTGTCTTATTATCAAGGATTGGGCTTAGGCCTTGTACCACTCTAACATGACCCCATAAAGGCCCAAAGAAGAAAAATGCAACCAGTTCCTTAGTGTAGTTTTTGGTGGAGACGAGGACAAAAAGTTACAATAGACTGACAAGATTATTCGTGTAAATTCATGTTTAAATTATGTGGTTTATGAATTGTCAACGTCATAACTCATACCAATCATAAGATAATGCATGTAGTGAATTATGTGTTTGTCACAAATTATATGTCATATCATTTGAACAACTTATTATTTACGTGATGTTCTGCCCTTGAGAACTTCTGATCAGGATATTAATCCTTTTTGCGAGGCTTTTACGTAGGGGTGGCAACGGGGCGGGTCGGGACGGGTCAAGGCTGCCCCAAATCCATAACCCGGTTTTTAAAGGTTGCCTCAAACCCGATCCATGACACGGCCGGGTCAAAAACTTCCGTCCCAAACCCGCCCCGTTTGGGACAGGGGTGCCCCAAACCTGCCCCATTTGACCCGTTTCATTAAAAAAAAAATTGGCAGTAAATTTACAATTTAGCATGGGAGCCTAATGAATTTAAATTGGCAGTATATCCATTTATGTTTGATTGCCTAATGATAAGTTTTTTCATAGATACTCAAATTGGTTGTCATCTGGACTAGCTGCTCGGAAAGTGCCTGGATGACTTTATTTATGTACGCCTCTCCCCTGATTTCACTATTTCTCTTTCTCCTATATCAAACATCTTAATAAGCAATCAACTTATGTTTGAATTTTCAATCTATGTGCATTCCATTGAAGATTTGAAGTCATGTTTGCTAATTTACATATTTGAAAAGATTCATTCAAACATTTTTGGTACCGCAATTCGATCCTTCTAGGTTATCAATGTTAGATCTGCTAGGCAACACCATAGCATTTGAAATTATCTTGTAAGGCTCCCATCCTAAATTGTAAATTTCAATTTCAATTTCAATTTCAAACAACCTTTTGACTATTATTCTATTTCAAGTATTTTGATTACATTTTCTTAATTATTCAATTCAATTGAGTCATATATAATAAATGCTGCTTGATGGATAATATACATATGTATATATATATATATATTTTAAATATTTATTTATATTCCGAGTTAAACGGGGTGGGTCGAGGCAAAAGGGACCACCCATACCCGACCTGGTAACCCGGCCGGGTCAAAAAATCTACCCCAAACCTGCCCCGTTACCCGTTTTTATTGCCCCAAACCCACCCCAAATGGACCGGGCGGGGCGGGTTTGGGGCGGGTAGGGGATTTTTGCCACCCCTACTGAGTTTTACGTTTCATGTTTAGTTGTTGTCGTAATCTCATGCTGTGAAGTGTTAAGTGAAATCCCTACATATCCATGCATACAATCAAAATGGATTGCAGGCCTCTTTCTCTCTAATTTTTCATCTTCTGTCAGAAATCATCTCTGGGCTTTTGTTTCTGGATTATTACAATTAACAATAGCGTTTGGCTTCATGCAATTGGGTTATGGGAAGAAGTTGATTCTGTCGGAACCGACACTTTGACAGCTGGACAAGCATGTGATGTGGTCCACCAATGAGTGTCGAGCTGTGGAAGACATGGACTTTTCAACTCTTCAAACATGACACGGTATCATCAAATTTGTCTTAATTTAATATAATACGTTCTAATTTCTAATTATGTAGGCTATAAGCCTATAATTTGTTGTCTTATCGGAAATGTCCACCTCACCACCAAACAAAGGTCTCCATCCTCTGAGTCACGCGCAATGCAAAAGACAATATATTCGTTATGGCTTACCTTATAATATATGAGAGCTTTTGATAATCTAATTTTTTCTTTTTACACTTCTTTTCTAAAAATATTAAATTCTCAAAATTTAAATTTAAAAAAAATTCTAAAGACACTTCATTTTGTTATAGAATTATCTTTTTTTATCTTTTTTTAATTAAATTATTAAAAAAGAAAATTATCTCTCCGAAATCATTAGATTAATTATTACATATTAAATATTATCTCCTAAATTTTTAATTACCATATTAAACTGTCTCTCCTATAATATATCTCTAATTTTCTATCTCTATTCTTTCTCAAGCAAGACTAACAGTTAAGAAAAAAAAAAAAAAAAAAAAAAACTAACTAATAAGCTTGATTTTTATGAACAATATGTATGTATATACTAAAAAAAAAAAAAAAAAAAATTTCAAAATATTAAAATGTTTTGTGTTACTCTTGTAGGTATGTGATTGCCTAGAGAACTTTAATTCTTTCATTAGTTTTAGAAATTCTAAGTTTAATCAAATCTAGTTGAAAAAATTCAAGCTTTCGTATATCTTTTTTTTTTTTTTTAAATTGACTTTTTAATATATATATATATATTATTGTTAGTTAAAAACTAAAATATTTATAAGTTTTTTTTTCTTTAACTATTAATCAAAGATTGATCGATAAAATATGAAATATGAATTTTTATTTTTTTGAAAAATGGAGAGAGATTAATTAGGAGAGAGTGTTTAATATGGTAATAACATATTTATGAGAGAGAGTTTAATATGTAATATTTAATCTAATGATTTAGGAGAGAGATTTTTTTTTTTTAATAATTTAATTAATTTGGAGTGTCTTTAAATTTTTTTTGTCTTGTTTAGTAATTTTAATTTAGATTAATATTGTCATTAATAAAAAATTAAATTAAATTGGAGTATGAATAGATAATTTGTGGATTGTAAGGAGAAGCTCTCATAATATATAGGGTTAATTGCACTAACTTACCCTTACTTTATTGGATTTAACAAGATTTCAAAAAGATGCTATAAATTAACACAAACACCCCTTACCATCAATTTAATCTGTTAACTTTAACGGTTGACAAACTTTGACCCTTGGAAAGCCAAATATACCATTGCCACATCATCCCAAACATAAAAAAAATTCTTAATTAAAATTGAAAAAATCAAACATTAAAAAAAAACAAGATAATCTACCAACGGTGGAGCGGGAAATAATAGATCTTTGATGATCCCCTACTTACCAGAAAAGATCTTCACCGATCTTAGAGATCGACCTTTTGCAGTTCGTAGAGGAGACTCTTTCGTCAATTGAGGATGTTTCCGCAGGCGGCTGATGTATTATCTTTAAAAAAAAAATCACTCCAAGGACTCGAGACAAGGCTCTGATACCATTCGGGTGGCAGGTACCCCTGGGTGCCTCTCTTTCAGGTTTTTAGAGTGTTCCCCCCAATGGCGGCCTAACCACGGCCTAAACAGGATACTAACTTTTCAACCATCTAGAGACATACAGGGACCTTAAGCCAAAAGCCAACAACATCTCATCTTCTGATGTGCAGGATCCTCAACTAGAGGCAAGCACTGCACAGAGCATACTGAGATAATTATAGACTGTTACTTATATGAGAGATAGGCATTCGAAGAAAGAAGAGAGAATTTTTAGCAAGACATGAGATTAAAACACACAAGAGGAAATTTTTATTTAGATTTTTCAGATCTTGATTTTTACAAGAGACGGACTCTTCTTATATAGAGGGAGAGATCGGATACTGCCAAACATATTACACAGCAAGGCCAACAAACGTGGCAGCTAACTAGTAAAGGCAAACCAGGGCCATCGGCCAAATGTTAACAAAAACAAACAAATAAAGCCTAATAAAGCCAAAAGTGCCTAATACATCCAAGAGGTGCCTAATAAAACAAAGTAGAATAATGAAAGTAAATATTTCACAGGATAAGAGCACAGTCTTGGAACTCGGGCTGAGTGGAGATTACGGACTGGATAAATTACAGTTGGCATGATTTTCATCATCTGAGTCTTGGGCTCCACAAATGAAGCAGGGCCAAGCAAAATCAAAGGGATCCTGAGAGTCAATCATGTATGAGTCTTGAAAAGGGTTCCAGTTTTGAGTGGGGTCTCTAGGGACCTCAGGGAGGATGAAAACTTCATCGGTGGGGATGTAATTAACATCACAGAGGAAATTGAGTAGTGAGACTTGGAGAATTTTTGGGTACGGCTTTTGATAATCATAAGTAGTGTGTCATTCATAACTGGTGTTGGCAGTCCATAGGAGTTGTTTATGGGGATTGTACCGGTAGGGCCGATTGAAGATCCATATACAGCATACAGAGGCAGCTGATTCATAATCAAGCTTCCAAAGGTTATATTTGCCCATGAGCTCAGTGAGTTCATTCTTCCAGTTTGTCAAGGACGTGAACCATTGGAGGAAAACCCATAACAGAGAGTTTTGTTGAGAAGGATCATGGAGATGACCATATAAAGCCTGAAGGGGGAAGACGATGGCATGGTGATGTAGAACTGATAAACACCAGAGGAACCAAAGGAGTTGATGAGAAAAGTAGTAGAATGGTGGCATGATGAAAGGGTCAAGAAATGGTCTGGATAGGTTGTTGAGGGTGTGACGACAGTCTTGTCTATTGATCTGAGCTAAGTAGACCGGAAGTTGAGCCTTGGCGAAGGACTGGATTTGATTTAGAGAAGGTTGATGATCAGGTGGCAACGTGGCCAAGAGTTTTGGTGGGAATGAGTAATCAAGTATGGCCGGTGAGGATGATGATGGACCAGCATGAGATGATGAGGGACCAGCAGGAGAAGTCATGAAGATAAGAGGATAGTGACCTGTGGGTGTAATGAGATGGGTGAGTGGAGGTCTGGAGAGCATGTCAGCAATTATATTATGATGGCCTTTCACGTGGCGAACAGTGAAGTCATATCGGGCAAACCAATCTTTGAGTCTCAAGATGAGAGGATTGGGAGGAATCTTATTACGAAAATCGAGTATCTTTGGGAAGGAAGAGTTGTCCATTTCAACAATAAAGTTTCTTATCCTAAGGTGAAAATCCAACTTTTGGATTCCATATTTGACAGCAAGAATCTCTTTATAGATAGTGTGATAATGCTGTTGGGCATCTTTGAATTTTCCACTAGCATGACCATAGTATTTCCTTTGACCGTCTCGGTCTTCAATGAGAACGGCTCCCCAGAAAATATCACTGGCATTAGTTTGGAGGATGAGGTGGCCCGAAGAAGGGATGACGAGGGCAGGAGGAGATTGAGAGATCTCCTTTAGTTTGAGGACGGCCTCAGTGTGGGAGGAATCCCAAGGAGGAGGTCGCTTCTTTAGTAAGGCGGAGAGGACTGAGGTGTATTGACTGACGTGAGGAATAAAGTCTCGGACATAGTTGATGATTCCGAGGAACTGTTGAACTTGTTTCACGCTGAGATCAGAATCAGGGAAGTCTAATAATCGGACAGCCAAATGAGGACCAGGACGGTATTGGCCGTTGGAAATGCGCATTTCAAGAAATTCAATTTCAGACCTTCCAATTACGCTTTTCTTTTCGGAGAGCATGACACCATAGTGTTGAACAATGTCATGGAACTGTTGGAGAAGAAGGTTATGAGAGGTATCATCTGGAGAGAATAGGAGGATGTCATCAATGTAGATGAGTGCTGAGTGTAAGAGAGGATGAAAAATTCTGGTAACAGCCTTTTGGAAAAGGGATGGAGCAGTTTTTAAACCAAAAGGGAGAACAGTCCATTGGTATTTTGCATTAGGAAGACAGAATGCTGTCTTATATCTTTCATCTGGATGAATACCAATTTGCCAAAAGGCACCTTTGAGATCAAATTTGGAGAAGATCGTAGCTCCTGGAAGTTGAGAGAATAAGACATTTGGCCTGGGAACAAGAAACTTGTCATCTCTGAGAAAAAGGTTGAGAGGCTTGTAATCCACGACTAATCTCTTCTTTCCTCTAAGCAATTCTGTACGTTTTTCAACGTAAAAGGCTTGACACGCCCAGGGGGAAGAGGTATGTTCGATCAGACCTTGATGGAGGAGTTTATTGCATTCTTCATTAGCGAGCTTGAGATCTGAGGGAGACATGCCTGAGTGGGTAGCCTTTGTAGGATTAGTATCTTCATTAAGCTTAAAGGGAAGCTTGATAAAGAAATCTGGATTCTTCCACAGAGGAGAAGGATGAGAGAAAGTGGCATGATTGTCAGCACAAAGCAGGAGCAGTTTATGTTGAATGTGTTCGAAAGGGGCTTGGATTTCTGAGAGCGGGAAAATCTTCGAAATGTCAGAAAAAGCTTTGAAATGCTTTTGGTATCGAATGCCAGTAGGGAGGATCCGGAGATATTTACATTTCAAGAAAACATCCCAGCCGATGATTATATCTTTATCCGGAAGAGGAGTGCCGACGACTTGGACCCAAAGAGTAAAGGATGGGAAAAACTGGATACCAATCTTTTTCCTGGAAATTAGATTAGTGGAAAAAACTTTTCCATCAGCGGCTCGAAAATGCCGAACCTGGAATTTCCAAAATTCTGGAGGAAGGACCTTTGGATTCATCATTGTAGTGTGAGAACCTGTGTCAAAATAAACAATGACATCAACAGGTTTGGAGTACTTGGCAAGTAGAATCCGAACCGGAGCTTGGGGACCGAAATGATAAACGAGCTGAGTAGCCTGATAGGATTCTGGGATAGAACTGTAGTCAGAGGAGCCAGAACAGTCTGAGTCAGAAAGATCTTCTTGAAGAACAAAGGTTGTGGAGGGATCAGCATGATCCTGTTCAGAGAAGATTGATTCAATGTCTGCGTCGGACGGAACTTCATCAGCAATGTCTTTTAACTGCTGGACTAGTCTGGCGGACTTTGTTTTTTTGTTGGGACATTTCTTAGCATAATGTCCGGGTTTGCCGCAAATGTAGCATCATTGGAATTTATTCCAACCTCGCTGTGCTTTTTTGCGGAAGAACTTGAATCTTTTAGACCTACCTTTCTTGTTTTTGAAGCGTTTGAAATGATTCTTCTTCTTCGTGTTGCAGGTGCAAGAGCCTAAGGATTTGCACTTGATCTGAAGAGAAGGTTGACGGCATTGGGACTGCAGGTGTTTGCCTTCTGTGAGCATCTTGGAGAAGAATCTTTGAGTGGCACAAAGTTTTCCAGAGAGCTGAGAGCATACATGTGGAGTTCACCTAAGGATGTATCATTGAGAGATCATCCCGAGGTGTCTATTTTTCGTTGTATCTCATCTTGGAGGTCATCTGGAAGGGAGTTGACATAGACTTATTTAAGACTATGATCATTAATTCCACCAAGGGTATGATATCGTTGAGACATCCGCTTGTAATGGAACATGATGTCATTTCTTTTAAGAGAGCAGCAACGCATATCAAAGAATGCTTGTCTAGCTTGTTTATAGATATGATCAGGATCACCAAGGAATTCTCGGAAAATGTATCCCATGGCTTGTGAGGCTAAGGGAACTCGAACAAATTGGAGTTGTCTATATTCACCAAGAGCATGGTACCAGTCTCTGAGAGAACCAGTAAAACCAGAGACGAACTCACGTAAAATTGTTTCAAGGTTTTGTTCAGACTTTGCCAGTTGTAGGTCAAGCCATGCGCTCATCTCTGAAACCCTTTTTCTCCAGGAACCAGGAGAAATGTCATCGAGAGTAAACCAAGGGCTATTGGTTGGTTTAGCAGGAGGTCGACCAGGAACATGTTCTGGAGGTTCTTCGACAAAGGGAGCTGGAGTAGTGGAGGCAGTCTCATCAGGAGATTCATAGGTTCTTGTAGAGGGTTGAAGGTCTGTACGAGATGCCATAAAAACGTGAGTAAGATCTGCCTGATCATGTGGAGAAGAGGCGGCAGTATCCAGCCAGGATGAATGACAGGAAGTCTGTGACGACTGGGAGGAAGCGTCTTCAGAGAAGGATGCTATATCAGACTTGGAGGAGGAGGAACAAGTCTTAGAAGCAAATAGAACTGGGTCGTATGAACTGGAAGCAGCGTGCTTGTCTTTCTGCTTCGAAGGAGACCATTTTGTAGGATTTGCTGGAGGAGAAGAAAGTACGGGATATTTTTGGAATAATTCACCAGTGGATTTAAAGTGGCTGGAAAAATCATCAGGTTTGGAAGGGGGTGAATGTGTAGGAGATACAGGGAAAAACAGTGATTGTGAGTGATGAGAATAAGGTTTTGGTTTGTAAGAATGATCTCTGGTCAGCTGTTCAAGCTGCTCTTTAAGTTGCTTGATTTCTCTTTCTTTTGTGTCAAAATCTGGACCAGTATATCCATGAGAAATATATCTGTGAAGATCAGAATGGAGCTTCGCAATTCTTGATTGAAGGTCAGAGGCCAATTCTCTGAAGGATGCATCAAGACTCTAGAGATGATGATCATGTTGAGAAACATGTCGTGTAACACGATCAATCTTCTGATCAATAGAGTTAAGAACTCTGTTCTGAGCTCTAGCATTGTGAGATTGCCAGTTGAGGACTTGTTCAGCCTGGGAGGGCTGTTTGTAAGAACCATCAGGTTGGACTTCTGTAGATTGGACAAAAGGTTTTGAGAAACGAGTTTTTTCTTGATTTGAGAAAGGTTCAAGTGGAGGGAAATCACAATCATAATCTGAAGTCATGTAGCAAGGGACCGGTGTAGGTATTTTAGGGACTGCAAGGGCAGATTGTGGAGGTAGGAGACCTTCAGATCGGAGGATCTGTAAAGCTCTGTCATAAATGGGTAAAAGTTTATTTTTGATAGGATGGAGGCCTATCCAAGGACTGTCTGGATGATCTGGTTTGTGAGGTTTGTTCCAGGGTTTACAGAAGGTAGGAGAAGTATCTTTAAGACAACGTCGACAGATACAGTCTGCATCACACATACTGGGATCAACATCCCAGATGAAGTGACCACGGATCTTATCAGTGTAGATCGGAGATCCGTTAGCTTCAAAACTGTGGATAGGAATATCAGCTTCAGTGATGACCGGTTGGATCATAAGAGCTTGGAAAATCGGAGGAGTCTCCGAACTGGAAGGAGCCTTAGAACCGGTGAGGGGTGCATAGATTGTTTTGATGGAGCCATCTGGCTGAGGAACATATGTCGTATCTGTAGCAACGACAGAAGCTTCATCCTGAAAATCATTTTCATAATTTGTGAGCCATTCAAGAGGCATGATCTCTGTAAACTTTTCTCTGGGCAGTTGTTTTGGAATTTGAAGGATGGTAGGGACTTCATCTTCTCTTTCTGCTTTGATGAAGATCGTATCACCATTATGACCAGGAAGTGGGAAATCAAGAGCATGGTCTTGGAGTCTGTAAGCAAGCTAGTGATGAACAGTAGCCATATAGGAATTAGCTTGCATAGGCGCACCAAGGATCTGAACTTAGATTTTGAGACATTTGTAGAGGTTCTGATCCCTTAAAGGAATGTTAAAGTTGGGATAATATGTGAGGGATATGCTTCCAGCATGGAGAGTAGATAGGCAAGTGCCAATCACAGCATGTTCATACTGAGTGTAGATGGTGTTGAGCAAGGCCAGTCTGGCAGTGACAGGCAAGCCTTTTCGGCCGTGTAGAGAGAGAATGATTCGGACAGCACCAATGTGGAGATGGGAGTATCCTTCTTTGATCCATTGATCTATCATGTTTTGATCAATGGTGAGAGTGACATATTGTTCACTGGGAGAGGATGGAATCAAACATTTATCTAAACCTATGGACTGGACATATTCTTTGATGGGAAGTGGTCTGGTATGGACAAGGCGAGTTAACCGGGTGGCGAGAGATTTGTTTCTCTTGAAGATGTTGTATGGGTTAAGTAGAGGGAAAGTTGTTTCATTTATCTGGACTGAAGCAGGAATATGGGTGTATTCTACTAAATCTTGGATTATGTTGGAATGGGTTCTTTGGATAGTAGGAGAAGGTAAGGACATAGAAGAAGATAACATATTAGGAACTAGAGTAGCAGTAGAGGAACTAGTGGTAGTGTTTGCCATTTTTGAGAAGTTTCTTCCTTCTAAACTAGTCTAAAATACTCATAACAGTCTAACTCTTTTCCTGGACTCCAAGGACTCGAGACAAGGCTCTGATACCATTCGGGTGGCAGGCACCCCAAAAATTAAAAATATTTTATGTTTGGCATGATGTGGCATGGTATATTTGGTTTTCCATAGGTTAAGGTTAGTCAACCGTTAAAGTTAACAGATTGACTTTATGGCAAGGGGTGTTTATGTTAATTTAGGGTATCTTTTTAAAATATTGCTAGATCCATTAAAGTAAGGGTATGTTAGTGCCCTAATATATATATATATATATATATATATATAGTGTTGACGGTGATTTTTCGTCAACACTCAATCGATGATTTGAGATCACGTTTGCGAGTGATAATAGTTTGAATCTTAATACTGTAAAAATAATGAGCAAGAAATACGTGGTAAAACTCCGATGATCGGAGAAACGTCCACGGGTTGTTGCCTAAGCAACGAAGCCAAAATCCACTATATAAAATTGATTACAAAATACGCTCGGGTCTCTCTTCTGCTAAAAAAGATCCATTCCTCTCTTATGCGTTACAAATGGTATTTATACATGTTGTTTCTAGGGTTTGGGGATGCCGCTAGGGTTTGGTGTCGTGGCGCCCAAGTCTTGAGCTGATTCCCAGTCCTAGTCGGATTCTGTTTCCTTCTTGGGCGTGATATGTTTCCTGTTTTGGCTGAATCCGAGTTTGGGACGGATTCATTCTTCTTTATTCGCGGGAGGCCTGTTTGTTTCCTTGTTAAACTTTGAAGGGTTACACTGCTACGTATCGTGGAGGTGCTTACTACTGATTCCTTCCATGTATTTGGGAAGTGAGTTTCCGCCACCATCTCTTCTTATTGATTCCCGAGTATGCCCGAGTATGCCCGAGTAGATGGTGTTGCCCGAGCTGGTTCTCTTTGTTTGTGATCGGGTTGCTTTGGTTTCAGCCGAGTGGGTTACTTGGGGGATTTCCCCCTTTCGAGTTGACTTTTCCTGGCTCCTGCTTACGTGGCTTTTTCATGGGGGTGACGTGTCCTCTATGACGATTTTTACCTATAACATATAGTTTTTCTATTGTCATAATATATCATGACAAAGAATGTTGACCATTAGATTTATATACTTTGACTCAAAGTGTATGCATTTGTCAAAACTTCTCCATAATCTATGATCCACATTCTTCGTCCTAATATATTTTATATCAGAACAAACTGATAGTAAAAAAATGTGAATTCACATCTATTTGAATGAATTTTGATCTGAATTTTATAAAGGATCTCTGAGTGAGTCTTTTAAAACAAACTGAATGAGTCTTTTATAAAGAATCTCTTATTTTAATTTCAATAAGGACCGAAATGAATTCACATCTATTTGAATGAATTTTGATCTGAATTTTTTTATGGATGATAAGTTCATCGAAATCTACTTATGAATAACATTTTAGAATTTTTCAAACACTACAACTATTTTTCTTGAATTTTCCTATATTTTACCTATTTTTCCAATGCCTTCATATTTGAAAAAATGGGGATAAATAGTTCCAAGAACAAACGATGCCTTCATATTATATCATGATTTAATATATATATATATATATATATATATTCTTTCTACTATCAGTTTGTCCTGATATAAAATATATTATGACGAAGAATGTGGGTCATAGATTATGGAGAAGTTTTGACAATTACATACACTTTGAGTCAAAATATGTAAATATAGTGGTCCACATTCTTCGTCTTGATATATTTATTGTCAGGACGAACTGACAATAGAAAATCTGTATATATATATATATATATATATAATTTTTCTATTGTCAGTTCATCATGATATAAAATATATCAGGACGAAGAATGTGGACCACTAGATTTACATACTTTAACTCAAAATATATCCACTTGTCAAAACTTCTCCATAACCTGTAGTCCACATTTTTCGTCCTGATATATTTATTATCAGGACGAACTGATAATAGAAAGACTATATATATATATATATATATATATATATAGAGAGAGAGAGAGAGAGAGAGAGAGAGAGAGAGAGAGAGAGAGAGAGGAACAAACGATGGGTCAAGAAAGAAACCAACGAATTTCACTCCACATATAAGTTATATAACACCCCTTTTATGTCAAGAAAGAAACCAACGAATTTCACTCCACATATAAGTTATATAACACCCCTTTTATGTCTTTGGATGGGAAATTGCTACAGATTATTGAAATTCAATATATAAGTTTAGAATCCGAAATTAAAATAGTACTTTTAAGGGATCATCATCTAATCCAATTCCAGCCGCCAATGGTAAACAAGTCATTAGTTCAATTATAACATATCAATATCATAAACTTTTGGACTAAATAATCATAGATGGGATTACATAAGATAATCACCACCATTTTTTTTTTTTTTTTGGAAAGATAATCACCACCATTTTATTTTAGAACAAATAGTAAAAACATCTCCGAATTTAGTGATAATTGCATGTATATTGAACTTTTTATTAAAATTGCACAAATCACCCAAGTCGTTAGTTGAGCACCATTAAAATTAAGGGTTCAAGGTTAAAGTCATCTTTTTGATCTCTAATAAAGAAAAAATATATAGAACTCATTATTTAATTATATAAAACTATTCTTTTATTAAAAATGCAGGAGTAATCATTTTGGTCTCTATATTTTTTCAATTTATTACTTTTCAACATATGTTTAGATTTTTGATCCATGAGATTTTTAAAATACATCACTAAGGTCATTCTGACCAAAATTTTAACTCTTAGACATGAAAGAAAAGACAAAAATAAAAAATAAAAAAAATTCCTAGACTTTAATTGAATTATTTAAAAGTACAATTTTGCCATCGAACTTATTAAAATTTAACAGTTGTAACTATCTCTTAAAAAAATTTGGCATGTGTTACCAAATTAAAGGTTTAAGAAAACGAAGCTCGAAATAATTATAAAAATTGATAAAAAAAAAATCCATAAAATATATCAAAAATGATTAAAATAAATTGAAAATAATACTAAAATTACAATTAAAATTGTAAACTTTTAAAAATAGAGATAAAAATAAAAACAAAATATTAATTAGTTATTTTAACTAAAACATTTTAAAGTAAAAAAGTAAAAAAAAAAAAATTACATTTAAATATAAAAGGTGAAAAAATAATTATAATATATTTTTGTAGAAAAAAGAAGAAGAAGAAATATGGCTGGAGGTAGACCTGGCAATGGGTCGTGCTATTGCGAATTTGTGTCGTTTCGTGTTTGGATCGTGTTAAAATTGCTCCACTTGAACCCGACCCGTTAGCTTAATGGGTTGAAATACACAAACCCAAAACAATTTGTTAAATCAATGGGTAACCCGACCCGGGCCGTTACAAACGCATTCAATCAAGTTCATTAGCTAATTTTAGAGTTTTAGGGTTAGAGTTAGGGTTATAATATTGTGAAATAATTGATTTATAGTTTTAGAGTTTTTAATTTAGAAATTTGTCCTCTTTCAAAAAAAGAAAAAAATTAGAATTTTTTTTAAAATTAATTAGTAAAATATGTTCTAACCATAATTATAGAGATATATATATATATATAAATTCCATAACGTGACTATACAAAGATGTTTTTAATAACTTTCATAAACACATTAACAAAAAAATCTTTATATTAATGGGTTATCAAATTAACTTTTTTTTAAAGGGTAAACCTAAAGCCAACCCATTATATTTCGTGTCTTAATGGGTTGACCCATTAACAACCCGATCCGATAAAATTGACCCACTAACCACTATTTTCGAATGGGTTTGGGTCGTGTTAATGGGTCGTGTAAAATTTTGCCAAGTCTAGCTGGAGGAGCCAGCAACCTCCTTTAAAATTTTAATTGTAATTTTAGTTAAACTAACTAATTAATATTTTGTTTTTATTGTTTTGATGTTTTGATGTATGCATGTGGTATGTGTTAGTGTTTAAAAACAAAAATGCCCGTAAAATCGTTAAATTTAACTAATAAATGGATCAAATTTATGTATTTATGATGATTTATGGATTCCATGAACAAAAAATGTAAAGATTGGTCCAAAAAAAAACAATGACTTAAATACTGTTAAATTTGACTAACAACGGACTAATAGATTAATCAAATTTATGTATTTAAGGATCACATAAGCTACAAAAATGTAAAGATCGACCAAAAAAGTTATAAATCGGAAAAGAAAAAAAAAAAAAAACTTAAGGACTAAAATGACATTTGCTCTTAAAAATAATAATATTTAAAGATTTTCTTCTTACGATCCAATTTTTTCTTTTCACAATCCTTCTTTAAATACACTCCATTCTAAAATCTAAATTTTAAAAAATTCTAAAGACAATCCATTATGTTTCAAAATTATTCTTTTTACTTCTTACACTCCATCTATCATAAAACCAAAAAGTAGAAACTACAAACTAATCGAAAATCACCGGCAACAAAACCTTCCACACTAGGAGGAAAATCCTCCATTTACACCAATTCAGACTCCAGGACCAGAGCATCATTAGCTAAACAATGAGCCACAAGATAACAATCTCTAGGAGCAAAAGCAATCCCCGAAATAAGTGGATTTTGTAGCACCACAACAATAACACTGATAATCTCTGCATTTATTTTAATATTATTTTGTTTTGCCCTTTGGTCTACGCGGATTTGTCTATAAAGATATCTTGCAATTGTCACTATCTTCCTCAGCTGCCGTCTTCCTCAGTTAGGGTTTACTTGGCAGCAGAAAAATTATTATTTTTAAACGAATACTGAAATTGATAAGTTTTTTAATTTTAATTTTTTGCTTCATTTGGCAAATGTTTTTCTTATTGTTTGTTCATGTAAAAATTCTGCAAAAACAATTTATTTAAAAAAAAAAATTTGTTTGATTGTCAAATTAAGGGTATTTTTGACATTTAAACATTTAAAATAATATTAAAAATACAAATAAGTTGAAGAAAAAAAAAATGGATCTCCACCGTCCATTATTGAGATGGATGAATTTTTTTTTTAAAAAGGCGAAGAGAAAAAAGAGGTGGATATCCAATCTCCCTACAGTGATCCATAGAGATCTCCATCCTCCCCCAGTGCAATGGGGGGAGGCACAGCGAGGGAGGTCTCGCCTCCTCCGGTTTGTGGCAGGGAGGCTGGAGCCTCCTTGAGCTGCAAACAGGGGGAATTTGATTAATGGTTAAGTTTGACTCAGTTTAACTAACGGTACGAGATGTGAATGTTAATTTTTGATAAAGTTATTTATGAGTGTAAGAGAACAAACTTCAAGGAGGCTTAGTGCAATTTACTCTTTCATTTATTATTATTATTATTATTATTATTATTAAATGCTTTAAATTATGATTCCCATTGACCGTGATTGCTTTCATAAGTGACCCACCCATTGACAGTGGCTTATCGCATATTAATTAAATTAAAATTTCAGTATTATATATAACATGCAGTACACATGATGCAATATAGTTTATACTACTGTCCAAAATGTGATTTCATGGTGAAAGACACTTAGGGGTTGTTTTTTTTTATATGAAAACTGAACGGTCCTACATTTTTTTTGAAAACTGAATAGAGATTGAAAACTGAAACTGAATGACATGTTTATTTTTTATTTTTCTCACATCTGAATATGATGTCAACTTTTTGTTTATGAGAGCTTCTTTTGACAATCCAATTTTTTCTTTTTACACTTCTTTTCTAAAGACACTCTATTCTCAAAATTTAAATTTAAAAAAATTCTAAAGACACTTTCTTTTGTTCCAAGATTATCATTTTTATCTTTTAACACTCCTATTCTAAAGACACTCCATTTTAAAAAATAAATTTCTAAAAACACTCCATTTTATTTTAATAAAAGTTAGGACGAACCATCGTAGCCTTTGGATTCATCTAAGAAGTAATTTTTTTAATTAAATTATTAAAAAAAGAAATTATCTCTCTTAAACAATTAGATTAAATATTACATATTAAACACCCTCACTCTTTCTCCTACAATACATATATCTACTTTTCTATCTCCATTCCTTCTCAAGCAAGATTAACACTAAAAAAAAAAAAATTAAAAAAAAAAAAACTTACGAATGAGTTTGATTTTTAGGAACTGTATATATGTATATATTAAAAAAAAAAAAAAAAAAAAAAAAAAAAAAAAAAAAAAACAAGTACTTTGTTTTTAATTCTTTCATTAGTCTTAAAAATTATGAGTTTAATCGAATCTAGTTGTAAAAAATCAAGTTTTCATATATCTATTTTTTAAAAAAATTGAATTTTTAATATATATATATTACTGTTAGTAAAAAGCCAAAAATATTCATAAGTTTTTTTTTTCTTTAACTATTAATCGAGAAAGTATGGAGATATGATTTTATTTATTTATTTAAAAAATGAAGAGATAGTAATTAGGAGAGAGTATTTAATATGGTAATAATAGATTTAGGAGAGAGAGTTTAATAGGTAATATTTAATCTAATGATTTAGGAGAGAGAATTTATTTTTTTAATAATTTAATTAGTTTGGAGTGTCTTTAGAATTTGTTTTTGTCTTTATTAGGAATTTTAGTTCAGGTTAAAATTATCATTAATAAAAAAGATTAAATTGGAGTGTAAATAGATAATTTATGGATTGTAAGGAGAAGCTCTCTTTGTTTTTAAAGATAAAATTGTTTGAAAATAAATTATTTGACATTTATACCCTTATTACTATTAATTGTTATGCATTTTAATGTGATATAATACAATTATACAAACAACCCAATAAAAAATAATTTAACAAATACTAAACTATTTTTATGTAAATATTGATAATATATTATCCAGTGTTAAGATATGATATAAATAATGTTATTGAAATGATTTTGATTTTTACATAACAAAAAAAATTGAAGGTTCGATAATAGAGTTTAAAGTGATAGTATGATTAAAGTTTATTTTATTTTATTTTGTTTATAGTTATTTATAATTAATAATATGTTAAAATAAATAAATTTTTATAATATAAAACATGGTAATATTGGAAATAATTACCTTTAGAAGGATAATCTTGGAAGGAAATATTTTTAATGCAATACAGTGATTTGGAATTAAGTGAAAAGTTAAAATTTTTTACTTTTTATTTTAAGTTGTTTAGGGGTATTTTTAACTTGTTTGACCATTTAAAAAACCAATCAAAACAACTTAATAGGTTCACTTCAAACCCATGTTAAGTGGAAAAAACAAACGACTCATTAGCCTAATAATATCTCAGTTTGAGTGCTTACTACTAAATACGGTATATAAATAAAAATAAAAACACAAAGTTTATTTAGTGTTAGAACTTAGATAGTAGATTTGGAGCTTTTGAAAAATAAAATAAAATAATTACAGTATAGTTGTTTGGTTGTACTTTAAAAATAAATAAATAAATAAATAAAACTTTTAAAATATATATATATATATATAGTTGTTTGATTGGTATTTTTTTTTTTTCACGGTCTATTTGGAGATGCCCCTCCCCATAAGTTTTTGCTTAATAGAGGTTTACATTCTAGTAATCTCTGCTGAATTTAAAATAGAAAATTTTAAAAATTCAACAAAATAACTATAACGACTCAAATAGAGGTTTATAGAGCTTTTAAGGTAGTAAAAAACTTAACTAAACAATAACAATGTATTCTCTTCTGTCGGGAGTCGGGACCAACAATTTAACAGCCTGAAAGCATGTGAGCTGGTCCACCAATGCGTGTGAAGCTGTGGATGACATGGACTTTCTAACATTTTCTCCTTTACTATACAACCCTACATGACACGGCAATACGGCATCATCAAATTTGTATGTATGAAAATGACAAAATAAAATATGAGAATTGTTCTAAATTCTAAATATGTAGGCTATAATTAATTTGTTGTCTTATCGGAGATGTTGGGTGGTCCACCTCACCACTCACCTCCAAAGGAAGCTTTGAATTAATATTCCCATTGACGTTTGACGGTGAAAGAGTGAAAGTGATTCTAATTACAAGTAAAAGTGAAGTGAGCCGCCCACTAACGGTGGCCTAAGTTGCGGCGTAAATAAATATATTTGACATTATATATTATTATTACAGACTCCCTAAACATGCACATGACAAGAACAAGATGCACCGCATACGGTCCCACTTTTCAGAAAAACAGACAAAACATCCTCTAGTTAATTTAGTTAATTAGTTTTTTTTTAGCGGTAGATTCAAACTAGGGATGCACGTTTAGGGAATAGGAATGGATATAGATCTCCGTATCCCCATTTTTTAGGCCCTTCCCCTATCCCTCCCCATATGGAGAAAATGGAGATGGAGATTTTGGGGGGGGAGGTATATCCATCCCCAACCCCAATTTCCCATTTTCCTCGTTTCCCTGTTTCCCCCGTTCTTTCATTTCTCTATTTGATTAAAAATTACAAATTAAACTAAAAAAATAAACATTCCATTACAAATCTTGAGAGGAGATTTTAGATTTAGGTTTTAGGTTGTCTTTTAAAAAAGTGAATGAGTAAATATAGTTAGGGTTTTCAAAGAATAAAAAAAATTAAAAAACATATATATATTATAATTATATTTATAAATGTTTGGGGAAATGGGGAAATGGGGAAATGAGGATGGGGGACCTCCCCCCCATCCCCATCCCCATTTCCATTTTAATTTTGAGATGAAAATCATCCCCCCACTTTTCCCCTATAAAAATATCCTCAAATAGGAATGTGGACGTGGGGATTTGAGGATCCAGAGGAAAATGTGCATCTCCAACTCGAACCCGTGACCTCATGTCGCAAGTGTGAATTCGAACCCACGACCTCATGTCGCAAGTGTGAATTCGAACCCACGAACTCGTGTCGTAACTCGTAAGTGTGAAGTGTTTACTTGTCTCGTCACTTTAGTTAATTAGTTGTGCCGCATATTTATACGGATTTGGAAGTTTTAACTGCTTTTCATTTCGGCGTTGAGGCGCAATGGATACAATACTGATAATACAATATAGCTGGATCATCTACATCAATTTTGATTTTTACCTTTTGATACAACAAGTTTTGATTTTTAATGAGTTAAAAGAGATTCTTCATAACTCTGAAAAAATTATATAATAATATCAATAACAATAGAAAAGTTTTAAAAACTGTGCCCATAAACAGAAAAATTTAGGTTAAATTTAACAATTTTCTTTTCAATTTCACACCACCAGATTTAAGTGGTTATACATTTCTCCTCTACATTCATGAAAATCTTACATTTATCATCACACATACGAGGACATCCTCCGCTGTAGTAGAAATATCCTTCAAAAAAAGAAAAAAAAAAAGAAAAAAAAATAATCTCATACAAATCCTGACATTAAAAAGTAGAAGTTTTGTATAAAATGTTGTCAAACAATAATCCGCAGCACGTTACTGAAGATCCAATACCGTTGGATTGTTATAACTAATTGTTTAAGTGAACTTGATTAGTAGTTGATCGAATTGAGAAGCAGAGACAGATCCATTGACCGTAATTTTGGAACATAAAAAGAAATGTAGGACCCACTTACAGACCACGGAGAAGAAGAAGAAGGAGAAGAAGAAGAAGAAGGACAAGGACAAATCACAAATTAAATAAAAAGAATAATAAAAAAGAGAAAAGCTTTGCCCACCCACTTGAAAATGGTGTTTATAAGTAGTTGCACTACCGACACCATCTTCCACGTTAAAGTTTGATGCAGTAGAGGAAGAGAGAGAACCAAGCCTTTACTTTCCATTAAAGAGAGGTACTTGTTAGCTACAAATGAATTACAATTAAATAAACTTGAAACATTTCTTTCTCTCTCTGTCTGGCAAACTGTGCAGAGAAGGAACATGGCAGAGAAGAGAAGAGAGAATGTCTAAAGCTTCAGCAACAAAGATGATTTTATGTCTCTGTGCTTAACGCTCTTCTTCAAGAAACTTTCTAGTTCCTCTCTCTCTCTCTCTGTCGATATTATCTGTAAGTTTTTTTTTTTTTTTTTTTTTTTCTTTTAATCTTCATTTATGCTTGCGAGTTGGGATTTTAGGGATATAATGTGTTTTCTTGTTTTCTGATTCGATTTCACTTAATGGGTCAGTGAATATGATGAATCTATGGTTCCATACTTTTATTGAGACTTGTATGTGTTAATTGGATTCATCCAACAGATTTGGAATATTAACTATGAACTGGATTGAAGTTGTATGAAAATCTGTCAATGGAGGACTGGATGTTCTATAATTGGAAATTGAATAGTGTTTCTATATGTGAACCTTCCATATTGAGTCCCCAATGGAGAATCTACCGAGTCAATTAATGTGGTAGCATTGTGGATTTGGGAAGATACTCAATACACAAATCATTCTCTATTTTGGCAATTACCATTAATGTAGCTACAAGAGTTCTCGGTACTATTAAATGAATCTTGCCTTTTGGCCCATGCCCTGTGCTTTTTTCTACCCTCGCGGTGGCTGGTAAGTATAGTTTCCAGTGATTTTTCGTGGATGTATATGTTTTTTTTTTTATTGTGCTTCTCTTAACTGGAAAACATTCAGGATATCTCAAATCTGTTATCAAACACATGTTCCGTAAATTAAAATTCATCGTCATTTGAATGAGAATAGGTTGTTTTTATGGTTTCAACCAAATTTTTGTTATGAAATTTGTGTTAGGTTGTCAAGTTTGAATCAGTAATATCACGCTAGGCTGACGCATTGGGGTCGAATTTTAGTTTACTATGCTATTCAGAAATGGTTTCTTGTTTTATTTATTTAGGAGTGACAATTTTAAACCCATGGCCTTATTATTTATGACAGAGAGCTGAATAGAGAAAGCTTCACTATTGTAAACACTGATTTGATAGTGAAAGCTTCACATGGATGTAAGTTTAAGCTAACCACATAAAATCCCGTGTCTCTTTATTGTTTTCTTGCTTTCATGTGTTTTGATTATTGCTTTGGGTTTGCATATTCCGTAACAATTTGTAGGGTTGCTGATCTTAGGAAGCATTAGTAAAGCATCTTGGTTCAAGTTCCGGTGGTTCCAAAAAATATAGAAGAAGTCCTACAATGAATTTGATATCTAATTTCCCTTCTGTACACCTTTTATATACCCAGTAAATATAATTGTTACTCAGAATTGTTCTTATCAGTATATTGTGTTTTCCTCAGGGATTTTGTGGACATAAATGACCTTTTCTTTGTTAAAATATTGCAGCACAATCTGAATATGGGAACTCTAGCACTTGATACTGAGAGTGTAGACACAGATATATACTTCACTTTGGGACTTAAAAGATCTGGGAAAGGAGTTGTAAGAAGTCCGAAGATTTTATCAATTGTTTCTACACTTCTCGAGAGATCTGTTCAGAAAAATGAGATGCTATCGGAGACAATGCAGATTAAAGACATCACAATTTTTCATGGGTTAAGAGCACCCACTATAACTATTCAGCAATATATTGATCGCATCTTCAAGTATGCTGCCTGCAGTCCCTCCTGCTTTGTTGTTGCTCAGATTTATGTGGATAGATACCTTCGGCAAGCTGATGTTCATTTAACTTCCCTTAATGTTCACCGTCTTCTTTTAACAAGTGTAATGGTAGCGGCAAAGTTTAACGATGATGCGTAAGTACTAATCCTTCAAGTCAATTGTATGTTTGATCATATTTCATTGTCTGTTATCGTATCTCAAAATGATGGCCTTGTGGTTATTAATCTTACTTGCATATAAACTCATTGTCACTGAACTTCAACCGGTGGTTGGGGAACTGTTTGAATTACGCGGAATAGAAGATCACGTATGTTTAAGTTTTGGGCAGGATACTAATATTTGTTCATTCATACTAATACTCTCACAGAGATTGATTCTAAGAAACATTGTGCCTTGTTGGGTACTCTTTAAATGTGGAGTTCTTGATAATTATCATCAAACTTCAAACAATCGAACTTTAATTGATTGATTATAAGGAAATTGAGTTCCACCATGATATCTTTGCGCCTTTTGTTACTTTTCTAATTTATAGAAAGTTTGTAAAAGTGATATTATATGGTGTTTTGCAGATCTTTCAATAATGCATACTACGCCAGAGTGGGAGGAGTAACTACTGCAGAATTAAATAGGATGGAGATGAAGTTTTTGTTTAGTCTAGATTTCAGGCTTCAAGTGAATGTCCAGACATTTCAGAGTTTTTGTTTTCAGTTGGAAAAAGAGGCTGCTGAAGTACAACACCAAATTGAGCGGCCAATTCAAGCCTGTAAAGTTAAAGAGAATTGGTCAAACAAAGGAGATTCAACTTGCGTTCCCACGATTGCACAGTGATAATACGAAGCATCGCCATTTCCAGTGATAATACGAAGCACAGTGATAATGATCATTGCACAGGCAGCATCGTATGCTTCGTTGCATGAATTTTCCGGTACAGGTTGTCCTACATTTCCAGGGTGTTTGATGTTCGATCCTCACAGTTTGCCTTTCTTTACTTTCAAAGCATGTATGCTTAGAATAGAAAATTTAGTTATGAACATTGATTGATTGGATTCCTTTTGTCTGTACTCCTTAGAGCAGCGGTAGGTCGTAAGGATTGAAAATTTGAGATATTAGTTCCATCATTGTACTTCACTTCAATGAGTAATCCATTATCTTAAACGGCATCTTCAGACTATTCAACTTTTTTATAATTTAATAAAAATGGAAAAAAGAAAAAAAGAAAAAAAAGAAAAGAAAGAAAAAAAAAAGGTACATGTTTACATTTATAGACAAAGACACTTGACCAACCTTCTACTCCAAGATGTTACATTTGCTATACATGATGAATACAGAGGTGAGAAGTCAATTTGAGAAAAGGAAATTGGATATATAATCTTACAGAGGAAGCCTCTATTTCCTTCCAAAAATTACCTAGCTGCTCCGTCTGCTCCTTGATCAGTGCTATCTATTTCGACAAAATGAAGCTTTTGCTTCCACCTCCGCACCTCAAGCAGCCAAAATCTACGAACTCCAGGATGGTTTCTGAATTCGCTTCTCAAGATATCAAACAGCAGTCAAGTGGAGGCCTCACAATTATCCTGGACCAGAAACAAGCCCCCAACAGCATTTTACCTGGGTGGCCTCTCCAAAGAAATCCAGCCAAACTTGCCTTTCCGGAAATCTGACAAGATTCGGAATGATGCTTGATGAGCATCCCCATTAAACAAGTGAAGGGCAAGCTTCTGAACAAATCTGCAACACAACAAATTAATCAGAAATTGTACCGGAATGAAATGTCAAGTTATTATACATTCCGAGGAAGACAATAATAAGTATACCACACAGGAACATACATTTTACCACAGTTACCATCCACATCAATCTTGTACCGGTTTCGAAGAGCACTTGTACCTGGCAAGGAGTATACGTTGGGTTACAGTTTTGAAGACAATAAAATAAGTTAAAAGTAAATTTTAGATCTTGAGTATTCACATCTTCCTTAGCATCAGGTAATTACTAGTTGAAGTTGAAAGCCCAAAAACCTGGCAACCAATTTCTACTTTGCATAAAATTCTTACATGGGAAGATGTGAATACTAAAGATTATGCAAATTGAAGTTTGACAAAAAGCTATAACATGATCATAAATCTTCTACATTCATGCCTCTTCAGTTGCCAATGACTATATTGTACATAATTGTAACCAAGAACCTACTTTCCAACCATAAAACAGAGTAATGTAATAAATGTTCTTTCTTAGCCTCTACAGTTATCAATGGTTGTGTGCCACACCATGGTATAAAGATAATTTCGTCTAGAAAAGCAAAGGGAAAGTAGTACAGTTTCCCCTCACTCTCCAGTTAAATAATTGGTCACTGTCTTATGATGAACAAAGATTCAGAGGAGCTTAACACCTAATAAATATACAAACCAATTTCTACCACCTAGAGAAAAGACCTTCTACAAACAAAGATGCAAACCAGATGTAGTGGTTCCAAAATCACAAATACATTAGCATGAAACTTCTACTACTTACTGATACTGGACAGGATTTGTATTCGGAAAAAAGATGAAAATGATTTGATCTCCTAGAAACAATTACCATTTTCACTTTTTTTCTCAAGCACCAAGACTTTACCATTTGATCTTCTACTACTTATGATTTTAGATCACTCTCAGAAACTTAAATTCTGCCACAACTAACCAGCCTCTTGCCTTATTACTTTACAGTATGGATGACAATTCTTCCTTCACAATTTTGTTCAGTTTTGGACAAGATCAGAACTAATCCTGGAAGCAGAGTTAAGCAACCTCTGGATTTCTTACCACCCGTTAAGCACTATAGTGCTGTTATATTTGTCTAGCAAGATAAATTTGACAAGAAACTTTTTCTTCTAACTGGAAATATCCCCTTGACAAATGTTGGAATAATAAATATGAGCAACGTGCTTTGAAGAATAGACAAATATTTACCTACTGTCGGAATCTTTGCCAACATTTGTACAAGGATTGCAGCAACATCAGTAACATCATAGGATTTCTCTCCAATGTCATCACATATAGCAAGCTTTATTGCGGCTGCTTGATCACTAATACGCATTGGGATTATTCCAGGAGAGTCTAGGAACTCAAGATCTTTACCAAAACGAACCCATCTTTTACAGAGATTAAAAAAAATGTGCAATGTATTATTAAGTTATTATAATCGGATAAAAGAAAGATGTGCAAGCAAAAATGATAAGTTGATAAAATAAAATAAAAATCCTATTGGTACAGAATATAACTCCAAAACAACATAGCAGTGAACTTTTAAACCACTCCAAATTTCTTGACAGTGTAAGTATCATTGGATTTCCTCAACGTCAGTCCCTCTTCGTCATCAAATTTCTAACAAGTTCAATAATAGCTGAAAAGATATTCAACATAGTATCTCTCAATAATGTGTAGAACTGCATGCACAATGTACTAGAAGTTTGAACATTGCATGGAAAACACATGTTTAAAACCTCCGCGTCAATTTGATTTCAGTGTTTCAAAATGTTAACAACCTCCATTTCAATTCCAAACCCCTATAAAGTTTTCGACACCATACACTTAATATGATTTTGACAAACTCAAACCTTATTCTTCATCAAATTTCCAACAGTTTCAATCGTAATAGAAAAGATTTCAACTTAGCAGGTCTAGGTGTTTTCTAGCAATGCATGAGTGCAGATTAGAACTTTAAACAGCACTGCAAATTCCTTTGTTATTATTATTATTTTTTTGGCTCCTTTTTAGTTGAACTGTACCTTAACCTTTTTATAGATATAAATAAGAAGTAAAAAATTAATTGCATACTTCAAAACTCTTGTAACACCCGGTCTGGGAGCTGCTGGACACATTCGCCGTTTTAGCAAACGGTTGATCAGAGATGATTTCCCAACATTCGGATATCCAACTATTCCAGCTCGAACCTGTACAATAATGACGAAAATGTCTCCATGTTTTCAAAGTGAAATTCATATTACACAATTTAAGGAATCATTAATCATTTGCTTTTACATTTTCCAAATAACTTTGAATAATTCTACAGCAAAAGCCAGATGTAGAAGTTTGTTTCACTGGTGATTGCAAGAGAATCAGCACAAATGGAAAAAACAGGTAACAAACAACCAACAACAAAATCAGCACAAATGCAGAGCAGGTAATAAACAGCAAACAATAACATCAGCGTAAGTAAAAGATTGAGAGAAGAATATTAATCTGATTGATTTGAGAAACTCACTGCACGAGGGAGGAGCCCTTTCGCTCGGCGTTTGACATTTACACCAGCTGCCATCGCCTTGGCTAACCGGCTCAGCTTCATAGTGCCCTGTATTTATGACAAATGCATGCTTATTTTCTGCTGCTATGTTTAATCTAGTGAAAAGCAAAAAGGATATCTCTTATTCATATACCATTCCTAGTTGTCCATTTGAGAAGAGAACTTTAGTTCCCTGCTTTGCAAAATAAGTAGCCCAAGCGTTTCGATCAGCTGTAGATATCATGTCTTCTCTATTTAACACTAAAATTCTTTTCCTATTACCAAGCCATGCATCCATCTGCACATGAAATGTTAGTAAGCTCTTAACTCTTCAGTTTAAAAATCGATGTCTTATTTTGCAGCTTTAAGAAGCATTGTAAACATCAGAGGCAACATCAGGTATAACTTCTAATGTCCAATTTCAAAGTATCAGCGGCACATTGGTAGAACAACAATTAAATTTTAAAGAAGTAATAAACATTAATTCATACATCAAAAAGTCCCCAAAGGGACTGGAAAAAAAACTGCAAAATATGGATGTAGAAAATGAAAAGCATTAGAAAAGCAAACGAAGATGGAAGTGTAACCTGAGGATGGGTTGTGGACAAAGGAATTCTAGCATCTCGAACTTCAATGACAACATCCATCAACTTGAGTTGCTCTTTAAGTTCTTTCTCAGTTTTTGCTATATGACCAGGATACCACTGTACAAGTGCCAAAAACTACTCCATAAACAATTTAAAGTGAATTCATCCATTGAAGTATATAAAAAAAGGTTAATTAAGCACCTGAACAGGCCGCAGTGGTTTGGTCCAATAGTAAAGATCAGCATCCAGATCGACCCAATCACTCTCTTCTTGATAGTCCTCAAAACCGCCATTTGAATTAGAATTTCCATGCCAAGTCGAGTTTTTTCCACCAACAATCTGCAATGTTTTCTCCAAATTAGGAATCTATCAAAAAAGTTCATTTAGGAAACATTACTGATAAAATGTAAATGTTGGTGTGAGCAGATAAAGAAAGACAAAATACAAGGAAAGTAGGGGTAGATTATGTTGCCTGAATAGTACGAGGAGACGACGCCAAAGAAGAAGAAGAAGAAGAAGAAGCAGCAGAGAGAAGTGTAGCAGTGATTGGTTTCGTTTTACTTCGGCAATCAATCGAGTGCACGGAGATTGTGGGAGAATGTAACCACAGACTTGAGAGCTGCAAAGCCATTTCACGCTATTTCTATAACACTATCAACTGCTATCAATATTCCCCTCTCGTCTCTAACATAAGAAAATTTGAAGTTAATCTATTATTATTTCGTCAGATATTTATATGGGTTTGGTTTTGGAAGCCATCTGGGTTGGGCCGATTATAAGACTCGTACAGCCCACAGATGAGCCCATGTAAACGTTTTTTTTTTTTTTTTTTTTTTTTTTTTTAGTTATTACAATTAATTTGAAGTACGAAAGGCTCGTCATATCTGCCCTAAGAGCATCTCCAACGGGTGCATCAATCCCTGTTTTACAGCCAAGATTTCACTCCAACGGGTGTGCCAAACCGTGCACTACTTTGTGTTTCCAAATTTTTTGCCCTAGAAGTAGCACAGTCTCTCTCCTCTACGCTACTTTGTTGGTTGTTTTTTTTTTCATTCTTTTTGATTGGCTGAGAAGGAATATGTAAGAGAATATTCTTTTTAGAGTAAGATTTGGTGCAATGAGTTGGAGATGAAAATGTGGAAGTTGCTGCATTTTACTGCAAAGTTTGCAATGGGTTGGAGATGGTCTAAGCTTCAATCGGATGAGTTATTTTTGTACTTCAGCATAAATATTTTGTACGTGATTTTAAAAAAAAAAAAAGTTTTTTCAATTAAAAAAACTCTTTTACCCGATAAAGAAACTCTTCTAAACAAACACTACTAAAGTGGGAGAAGAAATCTAAGGTTGCGTTTGATTTTTCGTCCGAAGACTACAGTGCTGAATTATACTGAAGACTGAATAGTGACTGAAAACTGAAACTGAAAAACATATTTGTTTTTTTTATTGAAAACTGAATATAAGTGATAAGTTGTTTGTTTTTCTAAATTACAAATATCTTAAAATAAATATTTTTACATATATGCCCTTTCAACTATTATTTGTTATATAATTACTTTTTAATATATTAAAAACAACTAAAATAGTAATTTAATAATATAATAACAAATTTATAAAATAAAAAAATTGCTATATAAAATATAACTCTTGGAGCATAAAAATTGAACAAGTTAATTGAAGTTTAGTTTAAGAAATAACAATATATTAGAGTCGACCACTAATAATCCATACAATGTTTATACTGTATATGTGGAATAATAATATAATAACAAATTTATAATGAAATCTATATCTGTATCAAATTTATTTTTTTAAGAGTGGCTACTAAAGTTTTTTAAATAGTGAGAAGAAAAAAAAAATATTAATATGGTTAAAGGGTGTGAGAGAAAAGAAAATTAGAAACAAATAAGATTTGTAAGGATAAATTTGAAAGTAATTAATTAATATTTATTTAAATTATTTTTAATTAAGTGAAAAATAAAAAAATTTCACTTTTTATAAAAAACGGTTTTATGAACTCATTCAGTGGTTTTATAACTTAAAAAATCAAACGAAACAACTTAATGACACTCATTAAGTTGCCATTAAATGTTTAGTAGAAAAATCAAATAGGTAAGTTTTCTTGCCATTAAAAATTTAATTTTTAATTTGGATATATATATATATATATATATTTTTGATAAAACAAGAAAATATATATATATTTTTGATAAAACAAGAAAAGCAGCGAAGCTGCCAACAACAAAGAAACAAAAGGAGCAAAAGGAAGCAAAACACAAGCAACTAGGGAGAAAAAACCCCCAAACTGAAACTATCCAGGCTTATCCAGCTCAACTATGCATCTAATGCAATCTGGAAATTCCTCCATCCAAAATCTGTCTTCAGCATGTCGTAGCACAACCAATTAAAATAATCACATTAATCACCAAATAAATAATTTAATTATATTTATGGATAAGATTTTCCCTCTCAAGTATCATCCATCCCATGTCCAAACAAACAAGCATGAAGTATCGCATTAAAAAATACGATTATCTCAACAAGTAACTCAAAGTTCCCCAGTCCAACAAAAATTGCAGAATTAATCGACTTGAATCATAAAAAATAGTAACACATATTTACATTAATTAATTCTCAATAGATAAATCCAAGCTATGCATATTGCATAGTATACTATCAAAGAATAAGAAAACCATAATATACTATGGCATTGCTTGGGTTTATCTACACAGAAATATGGGGCTATAGTGTGTGGGGTACCTTAAAGCAACGCAATCAAGAATCAAGATGAATGTATGGTTGCAATAAATTTTTTGGATTTGCAGTATGCAAAAGGTCAGTTAAGTAGCAAAATTAATGAAATCTACTCAGCAATGACTACGACGTAGGCTCTACCCTCTATGTACATTCTATACTCTCTTCCCTCTTTACAGTAAAGTCAAGATAAAAAATAGTGCGAAATCATCTACAACTGCCTTGACTTGAGTCAACTTTGATAGCCTTAGCAAATGCTTTAGTAAAGTAGTTTCTTATCTCTGGTACTATACGTTGGATCAAATGACAACACCTGCATATTATCAACACAACCAAATTAGAAATCAGATCAAACATATACAATGTCAAAATGAAACCTAAACTATCAACATACATTGATCAAGACAAAGGGCAGTGTAACATACCAGGGCTTACTTCTCAATTCGTCAAATTGATCTAATATAAACAGTATGCATGATTGCCTTAAGGTAGTAGCATTATAGGCCTCTGATAACTCGTACATGAGCGGAACATTTTCCACAGTAATATCCTACACAATAATAATAATAATAATAAGTCATTAAACTAAATTGTATAATTGATGCGGGTGTATTCAAAAGCATTTATCAAACTAATGTTCAGCCAACCTGTGCAATGGCAAACTCGCAGAGGCGTTTAAGGCCTTCCAAAAGATACTGATCAGCAGCTCTGAGAAGATCTGGAGCAATCTCTGTATTAACATCTACAGATCCTGTATATATGAATCTACAAGCACACAAAATGAAGTATCAGCACAATATCGCACATTAGTTTTATACTCATTTTTAAAAGGGAATGTGATGCTCATACCTCATCATCAACTCAAAGACATCCCATCTAATATTTGGAATTTCTACATCTTTAGCATCTTTCTCCTGCAACGCATTTTAGTTATTCTTTTAGTAAGTAATAAATTAAAAATTTATAAAGCCATTTCTAGCATCTTCCTCATGTAATTAGTTTAGATAGTTTTTGTGTAAATTAGAAAGCCCTTCACCTTTCAGTTAGTCAAAAGAGTGCAAAAATATTGCACAGATCATCTACAGCGGTCTAAGAAGAGTTTTAGAAAGAAAACTGTAAAAATAAATTCACACTCACCCTGTAACCACCATCAAACATTGCACGGAAAGCATCCGAAGAAGCAAGCAAGCATATTCTGTGAGCATAGAATCTTTTACCTATAACATAAAAGCCAATTATTCAATCTATAAACAGAAAAATCAATGATATGCAATAAACTAGTAAAAACTACAAAGGGCATGCTCAAGAACAATTTATACCTTCGACTAAGAATGTTACATCAGACAATGTTTGATTGTTTACATACTGCTCACCCAAATACACCTGCAGCAAAATTGTACAATTGTTACTAATGCTAAATGTGAACCAGAAGAAATTGTTAGTTTCATTCTTGATATCCCAAATATTCATGTCAACCGAAGTATTAGTTCTAAAGCAACAAAGATGGTGACTTCTAAAAAAAACAAAAAAAAAACCGATAAAGGTCTTGATTCTGTGCTTTGGATCAAAAGAGCATATTGAAGAAACATCATAATAACACAAAACAACAAATAAATAAACATATGCTTTTATATTTTAGAACAACAATGTAATGATCCAGACCAAAAACCAATTCATTCAGAGAAGATCATAATAGAGTGGTTATGTATATCAAGCCTTCATGATGACATGATTACAGCACCCATCAGCTAAGATCATAGCCCACAATTGATATACATCTATATATAGCCATGCATTTCAACAGAAAATCATATGAGAGCCAAGTAGTAAATTAAGAGTGAGAGTAGATACAAAGACTCAAGTGTCTTAGTTTCATCATTTAGGTGTATTGGGGTTGTGGGTTTGAGAGCCATTCAGAAGATTCTGTAACCATCTTTTGATAAATAGATTCTTCTAGTTTCTTTACCCATGAACATAAGTTCTTGTGTGCTTTGTATTATCAATATGATTTTTCTCACTTGGTCGTTGCAATAGTATTTATCATTGCATAGAGTGGATGAAGGCAAAGTGCATCTCATAAAAATCATGACAAAAATGAATGTGGCTGGAGATCAGCTCAATATATGAAAATTTGTTAACTCTGCTGCTTTTGGAACACCCCTCTCCAGCAAATAATTCATATTGCTCCGTAGAATAGAGCTCAAACAATTAGCAAAGCAAGTGATAATCCCTTACTTGAAAACACTGACTTCTTATTTAAGAAGTAAAAGTAAATAGAACAAATGGGCATCTAGATTCCATATCATCCAATCTGACGAGATTCAAACTAAATGAAACAAAATAGAAGAATAACAGGTAATAAAGCAAGCAGATGTTTTAAAGAAAAAACACCTGTGGGGTTGGTGATGGAGGAGCTGCGTCCATAGGAGATGGTAAACTGGCTTTGGTGGCTAATTTATACAAGGCTGCTGAACTATCCTCTTGCTGCTTCACAGTTTTAGACTCAAGAAGACCCAACAGTAGGTCTAATCCTGCAAGAACAAAATGCATAATTAAGCAAGCAACCAAGAAACTAGAACTTAAATGACAGCAGCAAAAAAGACATAAAATGGCAGCTCCAATTCAGTATCTGTACCATTGTTATCAATAAAAATAGTTTTACAATCATCAGGTGAACAAAGATGAGAGAGAGCCAAAGCAACCCGTCTTTGAACAGCCTTGTCTGCGACCCGCATCAAATACACCAGATGGTTCAGTACCTGACAAGAAAAAGCATTAAAGAAATTGGTACACCAAGTCACACCAAAGTATCTTTCAACAATAAAACAGCTTGCACTGAAATCAAATTATAATTTAAACCAAGTAAAAGAACTTAGAGATGAATGAACTCACTCGTCCATGAATCTTCTCCTCTAACCTTTTCAATGTCTTTGCCACACAATCCTTAGTTGGCTGCAAGCGTCACATATAAATTATAAGAGTTACAATCAAAATAACCAAGAGATGGAACAGGAGGGAAAAGCTTGATAACCTAATCAGTAATCTCAATGCATTAAGGCTTTGAAGAGGGAAAATAGTTCAAGAACCAAAAATCAACAGAAAGAAATTAAGTTAGGGCACACATTAAGAACAACTTCAAACATTGGAATCCGAATAAAAACATTTTTTTTAAAAGACATTGAAGTCTGAAAAGTTCGTCTCTATTTAATTTCAAAACTTTTGAAAGTCTCCGTTTAACATGTGCCCTTAGGGAAAATGTTAACATAATCTATAAATTAGACATAAAAAGTACTTAAAGCATACTTGCACAGTGAATTCACCATCTTGGAGTTTTTGAACACCTCCAACCCTAATGAGATCTGCAACATTATCCTACAAAAGGAATTTCATGTAAGGGCCACTAGATTTTGAGTGTGAGATGGAATGATAAAAAATAATTTACAGCAAGTGAGCCAATGACCCTAACTGTACCTCATTATCTGCGAGGCCATATAGAGCAAATGCAGCATTATGTTGCAAAGATGCATTTTTAGAATCAAGAAGCTTGAGCAATGGCACCACACCACCATTATGAGCAATGCCAGCTTGGTTGTGAGTGTCCTACAATGTAATAAAGTTTTAGCATACTCAGAAAGAAGAGAAACACATTGAAAAAGTACTTATAATCATTAGCAACAAACTTTCCCTTTACAAACTAACCAACAAATTTAATACGAAAAGAGAACCCACAACACAAAGGTTGTTTTCCACCATAATCAACAATGAACTAAACCAATAACATGGTATCACATAATTGATAAAGAAAAATAGTTCAAGACAAATAACCTGTGCCAATCTCCCGAGTGCAAAAGCTGCCATTTCCTTAAGCTGTGAATCTGGGGATTGAAGCATCTCAATTAATGGCCGTACAGCTCCTCTCTGAACAATGTGCACCTGCAACAAGCTCATTTTTGAAGCAATTAAAAGAAATGCACACAACTCATTCAAAGGACAGGACTAATAATCCAAATTTCATATATAAATATTTTACTATTGATAGACATGATTCAAAGTTCAAATCTTAGAAGAGAATGTTAGTCCAGTCTACCTTGCACTCTGAATCAGCCGTAGCAAATTGACCAAGTAACAAGGCTGCTTCTCTTTGGCTTTCTGAACAGGAGGAACTGCGCCAGAGACATCAATGACTTAAGATATTTATAATTAATAAGAAAAGGAAACATAAAAAAAAAAGTATTGAAATCAGATCTCATCAAATAACTGCAGATGATAAATCAGATTAAAACAATAAAAACCATGCTTCTGCTGAAAGGAACAGCAAAGTTTAACACAAGAGTAAGCATTACCTGAGTAATCCAATGACAGGTTGCAAAGCTCCAGCGAAAAGAACCTCTTTCTTTATGTTTGGGGATGAGTGAACCAGATTCCCAATTACACCAACCTGAAAACCTCAGGTGAAGTAAGCTAATGCTGATACCAATATAAAGTTCAAAGGTGAATTCTAAATTTACAAGAGATTTGGATGAGAACCAACCGCTTCATAATGTATAGAAGCATCCTCTGATTGAAGCATTAGTATAAGGGTAGGAAGAGCAGTACAAGTCACAATCTGCAAATTTGCAAGTCAAATAAAAAAGTGTGCTCAAAAGAATATAAAATATCATATAGCAGGGGAACTTTACCTGTAGTTTGTTCTCATTATTTTTAAAGGCAAGAGTCCTCAGGGCCCCTGCTGATGCCCTCTGTACCTTCACATCTACAAACTTGAGCAGTTCAACAAGCAGTGGAATGCCACCTTCCATTCTGAATGTGAGTCGGAAATATTAGAAAGAGACTATCATACTTCAAATCAACTAGAAAGCAAATATAGAACAAGCATAACCTGACACGCGTTTTGATGTTGGCATTTTCATGAGCAAGGTTAGTGATTGCATCTGCAGCTCTCCTTATAACACCATTAACTGCCCGAGAGTTAATACCATTCTTATGACACTTCAACAAGGCCACAAGATGAGATAAAGCTCCAGCATCAACAATGAGTTGCTGATGCTCCGGCTATTAAACAACACAACAAGTAGCATAAGTAGAATGCAGTAAAATATGCATGAAACATCAACCCATAAACAGATAAATAAAGTACTTCTGTAACACAATATTGTGATATCTAATCGGACAAATATTCAACCAACAAAACTTAGGTACTGATATTTATGGCATCAAATCAAAGCTATCATTGATTCTAGTCCAACCACAAATAATCACTAAATCTGTCTGACCTTCTGCATAGGAACAAAATGAAGAAAAAGATATCCACTTACATACCAAAATAGACCATGACTCTTAGCATACATTTACAAAACTAAAGAAGAAACTATACAAGTCACAGCTTATTTAACAAAACTAAGCTAGCAGCAAGCTTCCACTAGCCTAGCACATACTTTGTTATCAGATAACTCTGAAGGTTATGTGGCAATCCACTTATTAATCCAAGATACATAAAATTATTAAATAATTCACAACTTATAGTTGATCGATTAAGTGATTGCCTCCTCTACGACATGAAAGCTCACAGTATTAAAATCTCACAAATCCCCACCAATAAAGCCTAAAGATACTCTACATACTATAATAAATTGCTAGAAAATAAAGGCAAATATTAATTCCGTATCAGTAAAATGTCATATTTAATAAATTAACAAGTTAGAAAAAATACCAAAAGAGGAAAAGCATGAAACTAACTCTAAAAAGTACAAGAAACAGGATAAAATGTTTAATTACTTTAATTGCAAGAAGTCCCAGTGCAAAAGCACTTCCTTTCTCCACCTCATGCTCGTATGGTATGTGAGCGTCACTCAATGGTGGTGGCACCCGTAGATGTTTCACCAGTGCAGGCACAGCCCCATTATCCACAATTAAACTCACAATTTCCTCTGCATAGCACAAAATTACCAAAACCCAGGAACCCTAAATGTCAATATAAACTGGAAAACTAATAATTATCATTTATTCAATCAATAAAACCTCATGACATGCAATCAAGTTAATTTCCTGTACATATCCTCTTTACAAACCCTAAATCAGTAGTCAATCAAAATGAATTTGTTTCAGCTGAATCAATCATCAAAGCACCTATCAACATACCATTTCTTGAAAAACAAATCCAGACATAATAAATATACATGCAACTCCTCCAAACACGTACACATAAATATACATGCAAAAAAATACGCGATATACACACGAACAGGTCGACAAGGAGGTATATTTTGTGGAAAAAGGTACCGTTCTTGGCGAGTTCAGAGAGAGAGTGAGCGGCGTGTTTGGCGGCAGCGCGATCGGCTTCGTCAGAAGAGTAAGCGGAGTTCAGAGTGGCGACATGGGCGCGAATATCTTGAAGCAGATCTTGGTCGGTGTGGTCGGATTCGACGGTGGAGAACTTCCGATCTGGTTTTTGTTCTTCGAATTCTTGCTCCAGCTTTCGCTTCAAGCTTCTTCGAGTGGAAACAGTTTGGCGTTGTTCGTGATCCATCACGAATTGGAGAGATACGGAGTCGGAGGTTGAGGAAAGAAAATGGGGGGTTTTGCGTTTTTGCTTTTGTTTGTCAAAAGAATGCAAATGAAATGAATCGACTTCTTCATTTAAAGGTGGGAAATTTTGGTGACCTGCCCGCCATTTGTTTTCATAATTTAAGCTAATGTACGCTCCCGCCATCAGCGGTAAAAACAAATAGTTACTATGTGCCCCTTTTTTTTATAGATAAATTACCCCCGACCTTTCAAGTATTATTGGGTGTCTATAGAAATATTCTTTTATTCAATAACCTCCTCTGAAATTTAACATGGATAGGATTCTGTTATGTTGACTTTAGTTTGACCAATATTAAGACTGTCACTCCCTTTCAATTTTTTTATCTTTTATTTACTTTTTATAAAAAAATATATCTTTTAAACGAATTAATAAAAATACAACTTTATAAAATTTATAAGAAAATCAAAATCAAAATCAAAGAAATTTTAAAAAAAAAAAATAATCAATATGAAGTGTATCACTTTCTTAATTTTTGTTTTAGATTATTTATAGCTTCAGACAATGGGAAGGTCTCCTCATGGAGAAATATGAGAGGGGCCAAAGGTTAGCCTAGTTGGACTAATGAGATTCGAGACCACGTAATATATAAACACATAACACATCTGTCCTTTTACAATATGGTTCATTGTTATGGCCTATGGGAGCTCATCATTTTTTTCCTCTAAAATCAGTCTCCTCCCCCCAAACATGTTGGTTGTTGGAAATTTTATTTTAAATTTCAAAATATAATAATTATATTTTATTAATTTTAGAAGTTGTAACCTCTATTACTAAATGATTCGTTTATGTGACCGTTACGACGGTTACAATAAATATCTACTCATCATTCAAATTAATGGTATTGTTAACGGTGATTTTAATGTGAAACGTTCAGATTTCTAATTATAAATTTTGCATTCAAAATCATTTTGGGAGAACTCTGAATCCCCTCGAAATCCTACCAAGAGGAATGTGAATATAATCTAGTTGTTATAGAATACTGTATTGGGAGTGCACCCTTAACTTAATTGCACTAGGACATTATACTAGAGGGGGCGCAATCTAATTTTAAGTACAGTGCTACACCTTAAGCTTAAATCCTTAATCAATTTTCTCAACATCCATTTACTCCTCAAATTTTTCCAACAGGTCGAAGTGTGTTCATCGGCGACTTTATTGGCACCACTCTGTCTCGTTTTGTTGTACCAAAATATGGCCCTCCACATCATTTATAAAACCCAAGATATTGGGCCATAGACTATAAGAATACCCTTTGGGGTACATTTAGAGATCTCATTTATGGGGTATGCCAAATGAGCTTTGGGATGGGCTACACCCGTTACTTATAAACAGGCCCACTAATAAGGTTATAGGGGCCGATCCATCAGCCTTAGTCAGGAGGTTTTCTAAAGGTTCTCGTGTTAAAGCCTATACTTTGTGGTTAAGCTAGTATGGACCATTCATGATATTTCCTCACTAATAAATAGGCGAGCCCCCCACCCATAAATAAGGTATATGCTCTTGTATTAATTACCTTTTTTTTATTTATTTTTTATTTTTTATTACCCTAGTAGCGTAGCTCAACGGATAGATAGATGAGTTTGGGTCTGAGCAAATGACTTCCGAGTCAACGGCTCGAATTGATATTAACATGAATATCAGTGTAACTGCCGACTACAGTCGACACTCCTAAGTCATAACCTTTCCCTTTTTCTCTCTTATACATGTTTTCATTATCTCAAGGGCTCCCTAGGTCCACTACGAGTCTAATTTTTCATGTCAACATGTTTGTTTCCTGTGCAAAATATGTGGAGGAATAAGGTGACGGTGACAGAGTACAGAGAGGCTCTTACTATTGCCGACATATGATACATTTTTATCTTATCATTTTCTTTTATGTAGAGAATAAGTTTTTAATGTTATTATTTTCATCATATTGAATCATCTTTGTTATCTTGGGTATGAGACCCTCGAAGAGTACTCGCCAGCATCACACCTGACTAGTTAGTTTATGAATCCAAAATTAAAGGAGAATATTACTAAGGAAGAGATTGACACTTCCTAATCCAGGTTTAAGTGCTGCAAGCAATTTCATACAGGCTGCCCATTTTTGGAGGACGATCTGGTTGTTATCAGAATAAATTATGGTGTCAACATTTGGTCACCAAAAATTGCATTGCATCTTATGCATTTATGACTACAAATTGTACCCCAACACCATACAATGCTGCTTTATATATATGGTTAATTAATTTCCAAAGGAATACAACACCGAGATGAAACAAGCCAATTGGCCATGCAAGGCTCTCGATCGGCTTGGTCAGAGAAGTTTGATATATGGCCCTGAATGTGATAAGCTCGACTCAATTTCACAAGCTAAGCTTGATACTTGCTTTGTTTCTTTCACTGCCACTACCAGCTGTATAAATGTAGTACCACTGTAGTGGTTGACAGAAAATGACTGTTAATGTAGAAAGTCGACCCAGTTGCTTGTCTTATATATCTCACCGACTTCACTCACTAGTCAGTAGTCACTACTCGGTCAAACGCAGCACGTTTTAATTGGTCAACTTACGTCCCACTTTTCTGTCTCTGCTTTTTCTACATGTAATTTCATTTTCTTAACCCAAAGGTGTTGCCTTGGTGGTCCAAGGCTTGGGATGAAACCCAAGACCCAAGTCCTTAGTTCTACTCTTGGCAATTACCTTGAGGCCAGCCTTTAGGGTGCTTAGCCCTCATGGTGGAAGGACGGACATGGGGCTGACGTCAGTGGTTCAAATCCTATACAAGCGGGGACGAGTCCTGGTTTATCCGTTTGCATCATTGTAGGGCCATTGGTGTGGACCGAGGTTTATTATCTTTCCTACTCCGCGAATCCAACATACAGGGTATACAAGCCAGCCGAGTGTCACGCAATTAAGGGAGGACACAGGTGGATATGTGCCTGGACGAAGTCCGAAATCCTCAGTACCAAAATAAATAAATAAATCATTTTCTTCTTTATTTTAGGGGTGATGCTACATTGCATCTTGCTTTTGCTACAATGCATTAATTAGAGTCGAAGATTTTCGGTCGGGTTAGTGAGATTTTGTACATTATAATCCTTGTACAGTTGTACAACGCTATGAGCCTATAATTACCCATTTGTATTTTTAATTAGTTAATGGCTGCTCATTGAAATTAAAAACTCTGACCTATTTATGAGTTGTATCTCAGTGTATCTACCCATGTCCTGGCTTTGTACAGGTTTGTCCTGGTGGTTGTCCTCTCAATTTTAAAAGATACATATTTTTTGAAATAATATTCTTAATAGATATTTACCTTTTAATAATATTGCTATACCAATACTGGACCATGACAAGTTTAAGATATAATCACCGTACGGCCGGTTGGTCGGAAACATACCAAGATTAAATTAACATATGTATATCAGCGGTCAAAATATAATCTCACACAAAACGATGAGAAAACTCTTTACACTTGTTTGTAAAACGTGCATGTAAGACTGAAACAGGATACCATTGACGTGGAAAGGTATGTACAAAACCACCCGTATTAAAAAGTGATGCAGCTATATATTAAGATACTTGATCAAAAGAAACATTAACATTTCAAAGAGAATAACAGATACAAGTCATCTAAGGTTTTCTCTTGTAAGTTTTTTTTTATTTTTTATTTTTTTTTATTTATAATATTGCAATAATTTAAAAATTTTAGTGAGGGGGACAGACGTGAACCCACAACATCATGATGTAGATATAAGAGACAAAAAAAATTCATCGGTGGATGAGTTTATTTAATGACTGGGTTGGAAATGCAGTTGTGCAGCAGGAAGAAGACAATTTGTTCTGTTCCAAGGTCAAAATTTTGCCCTAGGTGGAGGTACAATCGTCGGAAAGATCGGACCACCAGGCAGTCAAGAACCAATTGTACCTTAACAACATTTAATCACGTACCTATTTCCTATAGTCTTATAAATCAATTGGGCCCTCAAAGATCTTTCTGGGCTAGAGAGACTTGTTATGGAGAAAACCCACATTGTATACGACAAAAAGATTCAGGCCCGTGTCATCATAATAGGGCAATTTCGTACTAGAAATCAAAATAAGGTCATGTTACCTTACTTGTTAGGACTTAGGACCATCTAAAACTTTTACAAACAATGGGCTCTTTTAACCTATCTCTTAGAAACACTCAAACAAACTACAAGCATCCAAAATGTAGATAAATAAATGGCAATTTCTCAGGTCCTTAAACATGTGTCTAGTTGGAGCAGAGTATACCACTTACAAAATTGGGTTAAAATTGAAAATAGCCATATAATTAGTGGGGTTTTTATTTTTACCCAGTATTAGTGTTTTGATTGTTTTTACCAAAGTTTCCATTGATGAGACAAAAATATCATTAATGATTTATCAATTAAACACACTGATCTTCTTCAATTAAACATATGTTTAATTCAATTAAACACACAATATGTATTTTTTTCAATTAAACACACCACTATTATTCTTCAATTAAACACACCACTAGTTTGAATCCTAGTGTGTTTAATTCCACCGTGTTTAATCTGGTGCAGGGGTAAATTTATCTCTTAAGTGGAAAGTTTAATAAAAACAATAAAAACACTAATTCTGGGTAACCCCTTAATTTTTTGGTTAAGAAGTGCTATTTCCTCTATATTTTTCATAAATAATTCGTATTTATTATTTAATTTACTATTGGTGGTTAGTAATTTGTAGTGGAAGATGTTATTGTCGGCGGAGTTAAAAGAAAGAAGATGAGAAGAAGGTTCCCGTGGTGTTTCCTAGAGAGATTCGAAACCAGCGCATTTGCTGCCATTTTTAACACTCCACTCACTCTTCCCCATTTATTTTTCTCTCTTCTTGTCATCACTACTGTCCCTTTTTAACTAGTCTGCTATAGATAAAAGATTCCTTTTTTCTTTCTCAGACTCAGTCACATATATGACAAAAAAAGTCAATCACATCTCTACTTCTTGGTTACCAGGTGGTTTAATTTGTCTTGATATTATATATAAAGTTAATTAAGGCATCTCTCTCCATAACATAAACCCTACTTGCCTACTTCTACAGTCCTACCTTCACAAGCTCCCTCCTCTACCACCCCATTCACCTATATATATATATATATATATATATATTAGTATTACACATCAACTTGCCACGTGACTTCGTACTACTGTCGTTAGTCATCAAATCATCTATATATATGGCTTGTTAGATGGACTGGTGCTGACTTGCTTCCAAGTAGTGTTCATTACAATAATACCAATGCTAATTATACGGCCTGTTAATTAGGTTCTCGCGACCCATATATAAGATCTTTTTAATTAATTAATTAATTACAAATTGATCTAATAATCATAGTTATTTATGATTGTGATATGATATAGATGTAAAACCGGGCACCCATAGAAAACAGAAAATGATGGTTTATGGAAGAATGGTCCGCCGCACCCGCATGTATGCCAAGTGTCAGGGGTATAATGAACCTGGATAACATAACCTAACATCCAAACATGGTACTATTTCAGCAGACCATTTTCTTTCCTAAAACTTCCCATGAACGCATATATGCAATTTCATGTTTAATTGTATTTTCAAGTTCGCCTGTTAGTATAATTTAACCTAATTACTTCGGGAGACAAGCATGCATTTTTGTAGTAAACAGTCATGAAAATTATATATATTGTTATAAAATTAAAATTGAGTGAAAAGTTGAATTATTGTTAAAATATACATGATGGTAGACCGTACATGGTTTTGAGATTTCAGTGGTTGTATTTTGATTTTTGATCTTTTTGTTTGGAGAATGGAGATATTGGGGTGACGTGGAATATCCTGACACCACCAACTGGCACAGCAAATCTCATCTATCGCTATAAATTCAGAGATTCTCTTTTTCCTCAGTTGGCATAAACAACCAAAACCCAAACTGTAGTTGATCTCTCTCTCTCTCTCGACATTTTATTGGATTTTTCAGTAACTCCCACGTACCCAGAGTGACAGCTTATTATTCTAAACAATTAAATTATATTAAAAAAAAGAGAAACAAAATCGCCCATAAAATCCTTGAGTGGGTAGCTAGAAAGCCGTTTTCATATCCAACGGCAGGAGTTGAATCGGACGGTCAGGATTGGGTTTGTCCGTGCATGAACTGATTTTTTTGTTGTACGTAATGTTGATTGAAAAAGAGACCGTCAGGTAAATGTAGGAGGAAGAAGACAAAGGATGTGAAATGAGAGATTGAATCGATCAAATAAACGGAGGAGACAAGATCTTATCGTAATCTATATATATACACAACACGTACTGTATAATTAATAGTTCATTTGAGAGAGAGTAGCATGCACATGCACACGTGTGCATGAGATCTGGAGACATGGCCAAATGGGTGGTGTGGATTTGTGTTTGTTTGTTGCCATGACCATGAGAGAAGTTTAATTAGATCTTCCTTTATTTTTATTTTATCTTGTTTGCTTATTTAGTGAGGTGTTGACTTGAGATTTGAAAAGATTGTATGTGATCTTTTTATTTGGTCAACTTAGTTGGACTAATCAGTCAACTAATTATTCATGGATTTAGGATCATCGATCATGGATGCCACTCAACTTCAAAAATCAAAATAATAATAATAAAACAACACAAATTAAATTGGTGATGCCTTAGGGGTAAGCCTTTCACACTTACATGCTGATTCATAAAGTTACACGTTACGAGTTTAAGTTATTCTCACTTCCTCGATTCTAAGATATTGTAATAATTAAAAATAAAATAAAAAATTGTAACATTACCTTGTCCCGCTTATTTCAATATAAAGAAAGAAAAGAAACATCTTCAAGAATTTATCGTTAAATTTGTCTCACCAATAATATATATATATATATATATATATATATATATATATAGTCATTTCTTCAAGAATTAATTTGATGATAATGATGAAATATCTTTGGAATCACAAACAAATCATAAAATTATTATTGGTCAGTGGGAGCTAGGAAAGTTCCTTATTAATTTGCAATATAATTTCCATAAAAGTTGAAGAATTGCAGAAATAAAAGAAAAGGTAAATTTATTACAACCTGTTCTTGGCTGCTAGGCTTATTTATTTTGTTCAGGTCTTTGCAGTAAAATAACAGATCTCTTAATAAAATTTTCACCGACCTGTTTGGCTGCATCAAGAAGTGGAGCCCTTTGCCTCACCTATATATGAATCAATAATGCTAGAATACCCAAAAAAGTAATCCAAATTTTGAACCCAAACCTATGTGGCAACATCACATAGGATCTTTAGAAAGAGTGATATTGGGCCATGTTGTGTGTGATGTTGCCACATAGGTTTGGGTCCTCTAGCATTATTGTATATGAATATATGTCTATACGATAATATGAAAAGAAAACAAAGGACAACTTCTCGTACTTGAAGGACTCGAGAGAGAATCTCACGCCTATAATATTAATAATATTATTATAAGTATATATATAAATTGCAAGGTCATGTCGTCGATCGTCACATAATTTGTACCTAATTTTGACAAATTCATTTACAGGGACGTCCCTAGTAAATTGAGTACATAGTCAATTATTCTTTTCACCAAACAAAATTTAATTAAAATGTATACATCTATTAATATATTTGGTAACTTAATTCAATTAGTTTGGATGAATGTATAATAAATTTCATGGAGATATATATAAAGCTAATTAAATTCTATTTGGAGTGATGGTTACAATATATATGTATGTGGTGGGTTGGTTTGGTCGAGAATTATGATGGTGATTATATAAAAGTATGTGACAAAATGATTGACACGTACCCTTAAAAAAATATATGTTACAAGAAAGCTTCCATATTAAGATCAACCAAAATATAATTAATGAGCAAGGCAGTGAGTTTGGTTTCTCTCATGGTAACAATTAAGACACCACTTCATTTGTCTATTTTAGTTGTAATTATTGGAAATTCTGTCCTACATCAATCAATTAGTGTAAATTATTAGAGTATCGAATTAATCTATATAACATTTTAAATTATAACCATTTTTCTAAAAAATGAATTAGCACAATTTTTGTACTATTAAAAATTGCTCTTTGAGGTGAAACTATAAAAAGTATTTTACATATTTTTCTTGATTAAAAGATTGTTTTTTCAACAGTAGTAAAAGCGGGTTTAGAAATTTGAAGAAATAATAACAAATATTATAGTGGAAATTAAATAATCATTACTTTAAGGGTTAATAAAAGATTAAAGGGAAGTGATAAGATGTGGTTGGTCCGGTGGTAATAAAACCTTTCACATCTGCACCACGAGATTACGGATTCAAGTTCTCCTCCGCTTCAAACAAACCCCGAAGTTATGTATTAGTGTAATTGTTAAAAAAGAAAAAAAAGATTAAAGGGAAGCACAAAAGCTTGGTTTGGTGGGAATGTGAAGAATTAATTAAGTTCAATGTAAGAGTACAACTTGGGGCCAAATCGAATAAAATTGGATTAATATCTTTGGGTGTCCCACAACAATTTATCACTTAAACATCACACCATTCCTCTCTTTGTCATTGTAACTTTGGTCTTAATCAAATTGGTTCTAAGTTTACATAGTCATCATCATCAACTGACTATGATTGCTCACCAACCAGTACTTAAATAACTTCATCACTCTCTCACTCTTTTTTTTTTAATCTTTTAATTTGCCAAGTATGAGAATGTTTAATTTTACATTTGTATTTGTCACTTGCGAATTGAGATATATAAAGGAACTATAATGAGAATTAATGAGTTATATATACGGAGGGTCAACCCTGAACCACCTGCACTGAATTAATTACCTCTCTAATCTAAAATGAGTTTTCTATAAATTCTTTTTTAAAGTTTTATCTCTTGAAGCCAATTTAATTAATTTAGTACAGAACTATAGAATCTACTTTACTAAAAGGAGAAACTAGACTAATAAAAATATGCATTGATGAGAAACCAATAATTTAGGTAAAAAAGCCTAATAACAATATAAAAGACCCTACCTCAAGCTTTTTTAATCTTTATTAACCATTATTTAATGTTAAATTAAAGATGATAAAGTTAATAATGTGCAATAATTTTGGAGCTTCTCTAGGGTAGAATCTAGCTTTTTTACTCTAGTGTTTGTTCGCTGCTGCTTCTTTATGTTTTTAATTTTACAGTTACTCTGTGAGGAATATAGTCTCATAGATTCTCTTCTTAATTAAATCATTGAAGATTAAGTTATAGTAAGTGCCGGTTTCGTAGAAGACAAGTCCTTGTAGAAGATAAAAACTATATATGTGTTAAGCTTAAAATATTTGCCTAGTGCAAATACCTTTATCATATATATATATATATATAGTCTTTCTATTATCAGTTCTTTTTATTGTCTGTTCGTCCTGACAATAAATATTTAAATCAGAACGAAGAATGTGAACCACTATGACATAAATTATTATGTGGATCACTAGATTTACATACTTTGACTCAAAGTGTATGCACTTGTCAAAACTTCTCCATAATCTGTGGTCCATATTCTTCGTCCTGATATATTTATTGTCAGGACAAATTGACAATAGAAAGACTGTATATATATATATATATATATATATATATATATATATATATAAGTAATTTTCCAATTGGGACTTTTACAATGCACACTTTAAGCACCTTTTGATGAAATTGCATGTAATCAAATGTTTTTCGATGAGATTTTTTGTATGGATGGTTAAAACATTGGGTGCACTAGTCTTAAAAATAAGGAAATATAAGAAAAAATAGTTCTAGAATCCAAAAAAATTCCACATTTTTACCAAATGTGTATTTTAATTTTCTTAGGATGCATACAAAAAATCTCATCGAAAAATATATGTTTATATGCAATTTTTTCAAAAGATGTTTAACGTGTGTATTGTAAAAGTCCTAACTGAAAAATTTATATATATATATAATATGGGATAGTTAAAGATCCCTCACAGTCATAGTTAAGTACATAAGACATAATTAAAAGTTTGGATGGATATATGCATACTGATTTAATTTTTATTTGATGATATTTTATAAATAAATTTTTGATAAATATTAAAATTTGTAGAAATGGTTAGGAAGAATTTCAAATATAAAACAAAAGTTGAGATCACCGGATGTACTTATTATCGTTGAATTTACATGTTGTTATGATAAATTCGGTATTCGGTAAGGGGGACACAATTAGCTAGAAACCAATTTCATAGTGTAAATATGAGAGACATACCATTGAGCTGAATCAACATCGTCTCGTCATAACCATTCCGGAGCAAGTAATTGATAAAAGATATAAAGAATCAAAGCACAGAATATATATATCATGATGGAGTACAAGAGTACAAGACTTAATACAAAGAAATGAAAGAATTAAACCTGTACGTATCCACTGCTGCAATGCAAAGGAAAGAATCTGATTTTATATTTTGATTTAATTTGCTTTCAAGTTACGTACATGATTAAAAAGGAACTCGATCATCAATTATACTCATACAAAATTATAAGCACTTGCCTTGTCTTTCTTTTTTGTTCAACTGTAACCACTTGGCTTGACTTAGAAAGAACCAAGCGATCATGATGAATTGATGATACGAAACTAGAATACAAAAAGAAAAAAAAAACTATAATAAAATGAAGGGAAAATATCGTTTTCGTCCCTATGGCTTACCCTATTATCCGTTTTCGTCCCTGTCATTCCAGTATTTGCCATGCAGGTCCAAACGTTCACTATTAATTGTTAATAATATGAGAAAAACTTTGAGTGTCTTAACAGATAAGAACATTGTAGCCAAACCCATCATCATCATCAACACAAATCCAACACCAATATCTATTTTCTATTTCTTCGATCTCCACGTATTGTGATGTTCTCAAAATGTTGGTACACATAAAACAACAGAGAGTTCGATGGGTTTGGTTGATTTGAGCCAGTAATTTTTGGAATAATAAACAGAAATTTTTTTAATTGATAAATTTTAATTGATTATGTTTCTTGTTTTGATTCAGGTGAATGGAATTCAGTAGGTTTTGTTTCGATATTAAAAATGGGTGATTGATTTTAATAAATCTTTGAAGGAAATTCTGGAAAATTGACATTGGTGGTGGGCCATGGGTGTTGGTGGTTGTGTTTGACTGTGGGTGTTGTTGGGTTTGGATTGATTTGGTGGTTGTGGTTGATAGATGATGATGTTGTTGAACCTGGCTTTGGTTTGGGTTTGATTTTGGATTTCTGGGTTGTTTGATAATGATCAAAGTCCAAAGTTCAATTTTTTTTATTTGTTCTTTTTTTTTTAATTTAATTAGACCTTATTAGGGGCATAACGGTCATTTGACCTTCTGCACATGTTAGGTTGTCTAATTTTCACGGAAAACGTCACAGAAGGATTAAACTGGCTAATACTGGAACGATGAGGACTAAAATGAATAATATGGTAAACCATAGGGACGAAAATGATAATTTCCCTAAAATGAATATAATATATTGAGATTTGAGTTTCGTAACACTGAACAGAAAGAACATTGAGCCACGTATTGTGATGTTCTCAAAATGTAGGTAACACATAAAACAAAGAGAGTTTAATTTAATAATAAAAGAAATTGTTTTTAATTTAATTTTAATATTATGTATTAGTATTTCAGTATTTGTATATGGGTTTGATCTTTGATGGGGGTGGTGGGCCAAATTGAGCAGGGATAACCCTGTAATTTGACCCACTTCCCAATCTTGTCGGCTTCAGGTGGTTTCTTTCTTTTAATTCTTTCTCTGTTGGAAACTTGGAATTACAAGTCAGCCACTCACCTTAGCCGAGCTTGGAGAATGGAACGAGACTCTTTTGATCTAATATTTAATAACATCAAAATTTATAATTAACTTGTAAAAGAGAAAGAAAAAATACCTTTCAGGTCGGCGGTTCCGCTAGTAGATGGACGAGCTTATGATTTGGTTTAATGACTCACAAGTTGATCAACGACTCGAATCCTACCCCTGGGGTTTAGTTTAGCTGATAGATGGACGGGTTTGAGGTTTAAGCAAATGACTTTCAAGTTAGCGACTCGAATCCTACCGATGACAAAGGATAAAAAAATAAAAAAATAAATAAAAAAGTTATATATATTTTGTAATAGAAGACAAAAGATGCCAAGTTTCATCCACATCAACCAGGTTGGCTAACCAGAGTGGATTGATCCAATCGGATTTAATTACTTTATCAAATAAGTAAATCTTGTCTTAACTTGTGGCATTATAATAAAGTAGGTTACTGATCTCCAAAACTCATGTAAAAAAAAAGCAAAAAAATGAAATTAGATGACCAATTAATAATCCCACAAAGCAACATATATTTAATGCAAAAGTTGATATAGCACTCGTAAGTCATACCAATTACCAAACACTGTAGACTGTAGAGATTGGTCTGTGTCTTGTCTCCGTTCCCCACCAAACTTACCTACCAAAAGTGGTGGAAGGAAAAACTGAAGAGGAGGTTGCTATAAATGATCACTCAAAATTCAAAAAGTGGTGGGGTTCCTTTTTGTTACTTTTTACTTGAAGATGATTTTGATGAAAAGTTGGTTTGTTGTTACTGTGCCTTTTTAATTTTATTATTTTTTATATAACTGGATTTGATTCCTTTTCCTTCCCTAACGATTTTCCATGATCTCCGAACATGAAAATTGACTAAGGGACCGCTCATTTTTCCCTTTCTTCAGTTACTTCCGTTTCAACCGGGGTTAAAAGGAGATGATCATTCGATGTTTTTGTGTAATATGCCCCACTACTACAGTTGGATCCAATCAAATGTTTTTTTTATATATATTTATTTATTAAAATTTAATTTAATTAATTTGATTTTTAATCGGTCTAAAAGCTATAACTTATAGTAAATGCATATTTTTATTTCCTTATTATGTGGTAGCATACAACCTATATAGATCCTTATTAGTTATTATGTGTCAACACACAACCCATATATATATATACACGGTCTCGTTCACATCCGTGCGCACTGATGTAACTACATTGATATCGATACATGTGAACCACTGATTATAGACAAGTTTTGATAAGTGCATAATACACTTTGAGTCAAATAAAATTATGTAAATCTAATGGTCCATATCCAACGCACTGATAAAGTTATATCAGTACGCACAGATTTGAATATATATATATATTATGAAAGAATATATTTTATATTACTCATAACACTATAATTATGATAATTAGCATCTTTATATCGAAAATATTTAAACTAATTAGATAAATAACTATTGAAATAACTTGATTAAAAAAATGAAGCCGCATTAGCGCGTATATATATATATATATAAAAGAGATATAAATATGCCATAGTTATTATTATTCTTTTTTTTTTTAAAAAAAAGCAGTAGTTATTTCCCTTTCCATCAAGAACTTAATTTCTAATTTATGAGTGAGATTACAGAATTTAATCCCCTAAAAATTTAGTAAATTGTGGAATCAAAAATCAGGAACTTAATTCCCTTTTCTAAATAAGATTCATAATTAGTAAACACGTCATTAGATTATGTATGTTTCATAAAAAGATTCTCTTATATTTTTTTATTTATAGGAATATAATGGAGTGGGCTCTATTATGAATTTGTAGTATCTCCATTCTCCATATGAGGTGGATAGTGTAATGTGATTTTTGTTTTTGACAATGACAATTGTTAGACTTAGGAATAATGGCCAGCACTGCCTCATCAAATGAGATTGGAATAGGTTATAGCTGTTTGCTGCACCTATATACATTGTTTTTCTCAGACTAGATCCTGCGGAGTGCAGTAGAGTAATCTTTTTCATTAAACAAAGTTTCAATTGGTACCATTTTTAGTTATGAGTTGTTAAATGTCTCTATTTCTTGATAAATGAACCTTTACTTCACCAAATATAACTTCAATTTTCTTCCACACTTTAAAATTTGGATTTTGGATTTTACATAATATAAAAATCTACACCATGCTTGGGAAGAAATTATATATTAAGAGTTACATGACCTTGGTGTCCAGGACCACTTTCATTATTCGTTGGCTTTGCTCCATGAATGACACCTGGAATTTCATGCATTGACTAAATGTAATTCAATCTCTAGATGAAATTAAAATGTTAAAGAGACAGAAATTTTATAGATGTAAAGTACATAACAACATTTATGATCTTGACATTCTTGCAAGTTGCAAATGCAATAAAAGTGTAATTTTCTCATTACTTGTCACCTGCCTACTGCCGTGTTAATTTAATCATCTAAAGACACAATTGATGTGGTTAATAATGACAACTTATCTAATTAACAATCTTAACGAGACAGATAATTGATTTCCTGACGTGGGAAAAAGTTGAGAGGTAGTAATTATTGTAGTTTATAAGTCCAAAACAAACCTGGCTCGTATCTGGAAGAACAGAAAGCAACAACACAAGAAAATCACGTTAGAAAACAATTTTAGAACCGAGACCCGTGTTTCACACCGTGTCCTTAAGACAACTTTGCCGGGCAACAGTGGTAGGCCTAAGCACTATCCACTACCAGCGAACTCAAACCGAGTTTAAACTCACCAAGAAACTGCAAAACACTTTTGTTTCAGTGAAGAGAAGCTTGGGTTTTATAGAAAACCGAAACTAGGGTTTAGTTGTATTCTCACGGTCCAATCGAAGCGGCATTCGTGTACGCAGGTAGCGTCCACACACGAGTCGTGCATTCAAAAGCCTCTATGCCACACACATGTTGATAGCTCATATCACACATTCACTTATATACTACATATAAATGATTTTTCTAAGCAATGTGGGATTCACATTATTCCCTACACAATGGGTTCACTTTGAGACTCAATTTCTCATTCACCCATTAATCATTTTGTGAGTTTGAGTATACCATTTCGAAGCTCTCACGAAGGAGAATTCGAATATACTATAATCTTCCATTTTCATGGAATTAATCATACCCAAACAGTGCTCTCAAATCATGAGTATATCACAAAATTTCCAACAATTATTAGTTGCTATTTAAATCCAAAACATAGAGTTAAAAAAAACAGAGGCTGGTTACAACTTACATGGGGTTGTTAACGAAGAAAACAAAACAAGGGATTAAAAAAATAAAAAAACTAAAAAATATATTAAAAAAAGATTTATAAAAAAGAAAAGAAAAAGAACTAGCTAACGGCCGTTAGCGAGAGGGCTAACGTAGGATTCCTTGCAGGGACTGGGTGGCAAACTGGTTTTGCCTGAAGCAACAAGGCGATGCATGAAGCTCTCAATTCTCTGGCCGTTTGTCTCCGTCAGTAACCGCTTCCCGCCAAACGGTAACGACTCAACCCCTCTCTCTTTCAACACCTCTTCCTCCATTCTCGGACCCACCACTCCCTCGCTCAGCAAACCGTTTGCCTACACATTTCACGCCGTCAATTACTCAAATCACATACCCAGTTATTATAAGTTTAATAAGTTAATAGCATGTACATTTTTTGAAGATATTTATTCTGCTTGTGAGTAAAACTAAATAAAATAAAAGAAAAGAAAGACAGTTTCTAAAAATTAAAAAATAAAATAAAATAAAATTGTACTGAGTGTTGAATTTTCTTCCCAAAACTATGAAATATCAGTCAGTTACCGTTTACAGTATACAGTTTTCATTCCCTCAATTTCTCGCGTTTTCTATGCAACCAAACAGAGGACTACTAGTAGTGTATGAGATTTGAGAAATAAAATATACCTGAATTCTGACGTAGTCAGTACGGTTCCAACAAAAGGCGTTGCCCAACATCTGGTCTACGGTCTCGGAGACTCCATCAAGCACAATGTCAACCACCGATGACGTGGAGCACTCGCCGTTATGACGGAGTTTTCTACCACACGATCCACTTGTTATGCCATTACCAAGAGACAGAACCAACAGATCCTCCACGCCATTAACTGACGGGAAATCGCGCTTGTTGTGCAAAACGTGAGTAACCGCTGCAGCTGTTGGATTGTTCATCACTAAACCGCCATCAATGGCGGAGCAGCTGGTTTTTCCGTCAACGGACGTCAAAGAAAACGGCTTGAAAAGGCTAGGCGTAGCTGAGGTGGCGTGACACACTTTCCAAAGGTCGAAGTTGAAGCTTGGAGACTCAGAGGCGTCGGCGCGAGAGAAGACAAATGGAGCTGAACTCTTCAAATCAAAGCAAGGTACCAGCAGAGGCTTACAGGTGTCCTTCAAAGTTAGGACATTACCGTCATCTCTCTTGAAAATTTCTTTCAAAACCTTATCCATGCTTTTGCCGGAGAATCTCCGTCGGCGGCGAATAACTCCGGAGAATCCAATCTTAAAGAGTTCTGAGTTTCTTCGAGTGATTAAATCGACGGCTTCTCTGGCAGTGAAAAGAGGACGGCCGGAGCCGTCATCGGCGGCGAGCATAGAGGCAAGGAGAGCGCCGATGCCGGTGCCAGCAATAATGTCGAAGAAATCAACGATTCTAGCAAGAGGATCGCCGGTTTTGAGGCGGATCTGGTCCTCAAGGTGGATCAAAGCAGTGCCGGAAACAATGCCGGTGGTTCCTCCGCCGTCGATGCTGAGAACACGAGTCTTCCTGGTGGTTTCACAGTGCGAAAGCCATTTCTGCTCCAGTTTTGAGAAGATCTCTAGTGTTACCTTACTCAGCTCCATCTCTGGTTTAGACGGAATTAATGAAAACGAGTGAAGAATTTTTCACTGATTTATGTGTGTATAATGAGTTTTGATGAGTCCGTGAAAAAAAAAAACAGAAAAAAGAGATGGAGGGTTCACGCTTTGTTGATGAGAGGCATTTATTGGCTGCAAAAAGCACACGCTCTCTCTCTCTCTAAATCTCTGTGGGCTACCTGTAGCTTAGCGGAAGAAGAGACTGTGAGAGCTTTGTATTCACTATTCTCTCACTCACTCACTCACTAGTGTGTCTTGAGTTGTTGAGAGTTAAAAGCGGGAGTGAACTGTGAAGGACAATGCTTGGTTGGAGTTGGTTATATATACGCAATTGCTTCTTCATTTTTTTTTTTCTTTTATTATTATTTTACTGGTTTACTTTTTTATTTTTCCTTCTAGTGATAGTCTTACGTGTATTTACTGTCCTTGCACGTGCAACTGCGCGTGTTCTTATCGGTAAACGGGAAGCGCGAACCTCGGCTTCTTACTCGGCTCAGCTCTCTCTCTCTCTCTCGAGCTTCGTTAATTTGCTGTTTGGTCTGTTATCTTATTTTATATATATATATATATATATATACAGTCTTTCTATTATCAGTTCGAACTGACAAAAGTTATATCAGTTCCATGTATGTGGGCCACTGGATTTAAATACTTTGACTGACAAGTGCATACAGCCAAGTCAAAGTATTTAAATCCAGTGGCCCACATGCAAGGAACTGATATAACTTTTATCAGTTCGAACTGATAATAGAATTTCTGTATATATATATATATATATATGAGTTTGGCTAAGTTGCTGTTACCAGCAATGTTGTTGGATAGTTTCCAATCATTAGATTTCAATCAAAGGGTTTATAAAAATTATGGATTTAAAAATTAAAACAAAAATAAACTCAATTCTCTCTCACAAAACTGTCCAGTAACATTGCTAGTAACAATAACTTAGTCAAACACATATATAGAGATTTGCTAGACTTAGTCGTAAGATACTCTCCAAATCCACTTGCTGTTCTTCATATGACACCTAGAGATATTTACTTTTTTCTAGCTTAAATCTTGAGCAATAATCAAAAGACATGATATTATTTTCATTTACAAAATAACCAGCCATCCATTTATAATATAAACCTTAATTTATCTTTTATTTTACAAAAATACCATCAAAGACCAAAATCTACATCAATTCTTTTCAACAACTTTTTTTTTTCTCATCGCTTAAACTTCTCTTCTCAGCAAGATTGTCTCTATTTAAATTTCTATTCAAAGAAAGATAGAGGCAAGAAGAGAATTTAGAGTAAAATTTACAGGTATTTATTTTATTTTAATAAATAAATATAATCTTATAAAAAATTTAAAGTTTTTTTTTTTTTTTTTTTTTTTTTTTTTTTTTTTTTAAGGGAGTTTATGAAAAGTTTCATAGTTTTTTACTCTTGTTTATTTAGACAACTTTTTTGTATGTTTTGTGTTGAGTTGTGATTTTTTTTCTTCCAATTATTTAGTGCCATATTTTCATTTACATAAATGGAATCTATAGTTTTTTTTATTTTTTGTTTTTTATTTTTATTTTTTATGTAGTGCAGCACCCATGAATACTTTCTTAAAATTATTGTGTTTGTCATATATCAGTAAACAAATTATATAATGAAGTTGTAGTTTCAGTATTTTTTTTTTTAGGAAATCATGGACTTAGACATTAATTTAAACTTAAATTTGGAAGAATGCAATATGGAGATTGCTCAACATGAAAGTGGTAACCTGAGTGATACACTGAGTGTCTCAAAAATTTAGAACCCTACATTGGAATGCAATTTAATTCTCAAGATCGGGCTTATTCTTTTTTGTTATACAATCTTACTCAAATAAACCAGAAAAATAAGACCCAAGCTTCTGGAGACAAATATCAAGTGAACAATAATCGAAACAATAAAATGAAGAAAAATGAAGAACACAACTGATTTACGTGGTTCGATCAAATTGATCTACTCCACAGGAAGGGGAACACAAGAAAGGATTTCATTATCAAGATCAAAGAGAATACACCCAGTACACCCTCATATACAAACATAGAGAACACCTTACATAAAAAGACTGCTCTGCTGTATGAGCCAAAAAAGTAATATATCAGACCCTAACAAAAATTTTCTCTCACACGTGCCTACACAAAACAGATCATTCTAGAAGGAATGATTCTTGTTGAGAAAGGAAATGCTTCCACAAAAGACATGTGTAAAACTTTGCCACATCAGTTTATGACTAAAGTCATACTAGCTGATTGTATTCAGGACCAAAATATAACAATTCTCCACCTTTGGTCTTGATAAACAATCCAATCTGAAACCGACTCCCCTTTCCTGTCCACCCATTCTTCACAGATGAATCACATTAGCCAAATTCAAGATGTCTTGGAACTTGGCTGCAGGAACAACCTTAGTTAGCATGTCAGCTAAGTTCTTCAAAGTATGAATCTTTTCAATCAATACTGTCTTCTTAGTTACTTCCTCTCGAATGAAATGTAACTTTACATCAATATGCTTTGTGCGTTCATGAAATACTTGATTTTTGCTAAGATGTATTGCACTTTGATTGTCACACCATATTATGGTTGATTCCTGTGCAAAACCAAACTCAGACACCAGACCTTTAAGCCATATGGCTTCCTTTACTGCTTCGGTCAAGGCCATATATTCAACTTCCGTGGAAGACAAAGTTATAATTGGTTGAAGTCCTGATTTCCAACTTACCAGACCATTGTAGAATTCAAACAAGTAACCTGTAGTTGACCATCTATTATCCAAGTCCCCAACGAAATCAAAATCAACATACCCCTGCACTTCTTTTGGTATGTCCTCCAAACCTCTATAAACCAAATCATATCCTGCTGTTCCGTTTAGATACCAGAGCATCGATTTGACAGCATTCCAATGCTCCATACCCGGGTTACTCATGAATCTACTAACAACACTCATGGAATAAGCTAAATCTGATCTTGAGCATACCATAACGTACATTATACTACCTACTGCACTAGCATATGGAAATTTATTCATTTCATCTATTTCTTCTTCTATTACAGGTGATTGTGAATTTGATAGTTTGAAATGGCTGCCAAATGAACATTTACTGGTTTGGAGTCCAGCATTGTGAATCGTTCAAGGACTTTATGAATATAATTCTCTTGAGTTAGAAACATAATTCTTTCTTCTCTATTTCTTTTAATCTCCATTCCGAGATTTTTCTTTGCGGTATCGAGATCTTTCATCTCGAATTGTATGTTTAACTGCCTTTTGAGCCCTTCAATTTCTCTTATATCTTTGCAAGCCACCAACATATCATCAACATATAAGAGCAAATAAATTGCTCCACCTTGCTTCAGATTTTGGAAGTAGACACAACTGTCGTACTTACTCCTCTTGAAGCCATTGCTTACCATGAACCGATCAAACTTCTTGTACCATTGATGAGGTGATTGTTTTAAGCCGTACAAAGATCTTTTTAGTAAGCATACATGATCATCTTTTCTTGGTTCCTCATAACCCTCTGGTTGCCTTATATAAATAGTCTCTTCAAGGTCTCCATGTAAAAATGTTGTCTTGACATCAAGCTGATCAAATTCCAAATCCAAATGTGTTGTAATAGCAAGTATTGTTCTAATTGAACTATGTTTCACAACCGGAGAGAATACTTCATTAAAATCAATTCCCTGTTGTTGAGTGAAACCTCTTGCAACTAACCTTGCTTTATACCTGATCGGATCATTTGTATTCATTCATTCTTTGCGCTTATACACCCATTTAGAAGTGACAACCTTCTGATCTTTAGGCTTCTTGACCAAAATCCATGTTTTATTTTTGTAGAGTGAGTCTAATTCCTCTTTCATAGCAAACTTCCATTTCCTAGCTTCCTTGCTTTTAATGGCTTCAGCATAGGATCTTGGTTCCTCATCAATGATTGCTTAAGTTGCAACAAAAGCAAAAGCAATTAGATATGCATAACCAAAACGATCAGGAGGTCTGACTTATCTCTTTTATCTATCTCTAGCTAGCCAGTAGTTTTGTAAGTCAATTTATGATGATGCTTCTTCTATTTCTGCTAAATCTTCCTTTAAAGTTTCAGATTCCATTCTTTTCTTTGAGGTCTCCACCTCAAAATCAACTTTATATTTTGAAAATGGGTCGATATCAATAGTCTGCTGATTATTAACTTTTGAGCTTGATTTTGCAACTTTTGATCTTAGCATTTCAAGCTCATTGAATGTGACATCACGACTGATTACACTCTTTCCAGAGTTTCCATTTTGACACCAAATCTTATATCCTTTAACCTCTTCTGGATATCCCAAGAAAACTCCCTTCATTGCTCTAGGCTCAAGTTTTCCTTGCTTAATATGGACATAAGCTGGACACCCGAAAACCCTTAAGTTATTATAATTAGCACACCTCCCATACCATATTTCCTAGGGAGTGTTCAAACTTATAGCTGTAGACAGACTTCTATTCACCAGATAACAAGCTGTTATTATAGCCTTTGCCCAAAATTTCCCCAAAATTTCCTAGAAAGTTTAGCATTAATAAGCATACACCTAACTTTATCCATGAGAGTTCGATTCATTCTCTCAGCCACTCCGTTTTGTTGTGGATTACCTGGAGTTGTCTTATGTCTTGCTATTCCCCATGCTATACACAAATCATTAAATTTGTCATTGACATACTCCAATCCATTATCGGTTCTCATTCTTTTTAACCGTTTTCTTGTTTGATTTTCTATCAAAGTTCTCTAATCTTTAAATTTTTGGAAAGCTTCATCTTTCGACTTTAAAATGTAAAGCCAAACTTTGCGAGAATAATCATCAATTATGGAAAGAAAATACCTGGCTCCACCTAATGATGGCACTTTGGATAGCCCATATAAATCAAAGTGAACATAATCCAGTGTTTGCTTTGTCACATGTTTCCCTCTATCAAACTTAACTTTAGTAGCCTTTCCAAGTACACATGTCTCGCAGAAATCGAGCTTAGAAACTTTAACATTTCCTAGCAGTCCTTGTTTCTGCAATTCTAACATGCCTCTTTCACTCATATGTCCGAGCCGTAGATGCCACAACTTAGTTCTTTGTAATTATATAATTGTTGCTGCAGCTGCCAAACCAGTGACAGTTTCTCCATGCAGCATGTACAAACCATTTTTCCAACTGCCTTTCATCACAATCATAGAACCCTTGCTAACTCTCATCTTTGCATCTTAAATTTTGATCACACAACCAGATTGATCCAACATTCCGATAGAGATTAGATTTCTCCTAAGTCCAGGCACATAGTGTACATTCTTCAATGTTCTTTCTATGCCATCGGACATCTTAATCCTCACAAAACCAATGCCCTATACTACACGTGCTTCATTATTTCCAAGCAATACCTTTCCTACATTTACTGATTCTAAATCAGAAAATCAGCATTTGTTTGGACACATATGAAATATACAACCAAAGTCGAGCACCTAGTCCTTTTCCGAATTTGAATCTGATACAGTGAGCACCTCAGATGATCCATATCCATCTAAGACCATAGCAGCATCACCATTATCATCTTGCTTCTTTGCTTTAGAATGATCTTTATTTGTGCAATCGTTTTTCAGATGACCTTTCTTACCCAATCCATAGCACCTCATTCTTTCTACTTGCCTAGACTTTGATCTAGATCTCACTCTTTACTTGTTATTTCTTGTATCAGGTCTACCTCTAATGATCAAACCTTCTGCAACATTAGTTTTCTTCTCTCCAACCCTGATTTTAGCATCCTTTGCTGTAATAGCAGCTTGGACTTCTGATAGTTTAAGTGTTTATCTACCATACTTAATTGTTTCAACAAAATTCTTATATCTTTCTGGTAATGAATTAAGAAGAATTATAGCTTGATCTTCATCATCTACAGTCATAGACATACTTTCTAGAACTTGAATTAATTTTCAAAATTTATTTATGCTATCTGTCATGGACCTTTGATCGAGCATCCTGAAGCCAAATAATCTCTGCTTCAAATAAATTCGATTTGTCACTGTCTTTGACACATATAATTCTTCCAATTTTTCCAAACACCAGCAGTTGTAGTTTCTTTTGAAACCTCACGTAGAACTCTTTTTTCTAAGCACATAATTAATGAATTGTATGCCTTTTTCAGCAAGTTCTTCTCATCAGTATCCATATCAGTAGGTAGCTTTTCTTCACCATCTAAAGCTATATCCAAACCTTCCTTCACCAGTACAGCCTTCATTTTCATTTTCCACAGTCCAAAATCATTTTCACCAGTAAAGTTTTCTATTTCAAATTTCATACCCATGTTTGAGCTCAATTGCAAAGTCCAAGGAATTCCAAGCTACTTCTTCGATCGACTCAAATCAACAAATAGAAGCTTGATCCAGAAGCTCTGATACCAGTTTGTTATACAATCTTACTTAAATAAACCAGAAAAATAAGACCCAAGCTATTGGATATGACAAATATCAAGTGAACAATAATCGAAAACTATAAAATGAAGAAAAATAAAAAAACACAACTGATTTACGTGGTTTGATCAAATTGATCTACTCCACGGGAAGGGGAACACAAGAAAGGATTTCATTATCAAGGTCAAAAAGAATACACCCGTACACCCTTATATACAAACACAGAGAACACCTTACATAAAAGAACTGTTCTGCTGTATGAGCCAAAAAAGTAATATATCATACCATAACAAAAAATTTCTCTCACACATGCCTATACAAAGCAGATCATTCTAGAAGAAATGGTTCTTGTTGAGAAAGGAAATGCTTCCACTAAAGACATGTGTAAAACTTTGCCACATCAGCTTATGACTAAAGTCATACCAGCTGATTGTATTCAAGACCAAAATATAACACTTTTTACTTGATGTATGCTAAGTCTATTGGGTTTGGCATCTCAATGAAAGCTAGTTGTCGATCCAAGACATCTAGAGAATTCATTGATGTGAAGTTTGCGTGTTCAAGTTATAGAATGAATAAAAGAAAAGATGTTGCTTCTAATCGTCATAGCTCAAAAGTAGATTGCAAGGCAATGTTGTATATCAAGAGAGATTTGAATGAAAAATGGTATGTTCATAATTTTATCAAAGACCATAATCATGGGCTTTGTCCAACTTATGCATATTATTTTCCATGTCACAGAAGCATTACTTCTTCTAGTAAAGAAAATATTGATACTTTACATGCAGTTGTGGTGAGTACAAGTAAAATTTATGCTTCAATGGCAAAAAAAAAAAAAAAAAAAAAAAAAAAAAATGGTATATATGAAAACATTGGGCTTTTGGAGAAAGATGTTAGAAATCATTTGGACAAAGAAAAGCTGTTGTATATAATATTCATTGGAATGACATGTCACCTGAATAGACAAGAAGAAGCGTGGGACCAATCATGCCACATAAGCAAAAGTCAAATGGTCAGTAAATAGCATGCTGACAAGTGACACATCAACAATAGAATCCTTATAGGATCTTCTTAACAAGACTAGCCTTGGCGAATAAAGACTTCGTTTAATCGACTCTACTCAGCTAAAATAGGAAATGTCCATATTAAGATTTCCTCCATAAGCAAGGCAACTCGGCCAGAATAGGCAATTGTAGATTAACCAGGATACAACCGTCAGAAGAATTCCAACAAGGAAATGAACAGATCTTCTCTGAAACATCATGAATCCTAAAAAGATTCTGAATCAACTACATTAAATGTGTAACAAAGAAAAATCCTAAACACGATTCTATAGTCCTCTACTTGTACGCCAAGGCTCAGGAAAACCTATAGATACCATATAAATAAACATGTAAAAAGCATTGTAAAGAGATCATTAACATCTTGCGAGAGAGAGATCAGAGTGTGTAACATCAATTTACAAATAGTGGATTTGTTTCTTAGTCGTCAAGCGACGACCCATGGATGTTTCTCCGATTACCGGAGTTTTACCACATAATCTGTTCTCTTTGGTATTCTTGCTTTTATTACATTTATTTGCATGTTTTATTAATCGAAATCATTGACCGGTTGACTTCCAAGAAATCACCGTTAACAAAAGCATTTGGCACTTGCATCGGGGGATGCCAAAGTAATGCCTGAGCATTTTATGCATATGCAAGAAAAAAAAAACCCCAATTTCTTTTATGCAGCGGATTTAGACGAAAAACAACGTCTAAAAAAAATGTTTTTTGGGTTGATTCAAAAAGTAGGGAGCATTATAAAATTTTTGGGGATGTTGTTTTCTCTGATACAACATATATTACAAACAAATACAAGATGCCGTTTGCTCCTTTTATTGAAGTTAATAATCATTTTCAATCAATATTGCTTGGGTGTGCATTGCTTGCGGATGAGACTATTTCGACATTTGTATGGTTAATGCAAACATGGGTTAGAGCAATGGGAGGTAAATCTCCAATTGCTATACTAACCGACCAAGATAGAGCTATGGAAGCATCTATTTCAATTGTTTTCCCAAACATACGACACAGATTTTGTTTGTGGCATATATTGAGGAAGATTCCTGAAAAGCTTGGGCATGTGATAAGGAATAATGAATATTTTACGAGAATATTCAATGATTGTATCTACAATTCATGGTCAGAGGATGACTTTTAGAAAAAAAATTGTGGAATATCATCGAAAAACTTAAACTTGAAAGGAATGAGTGGCTTGAGTCATTGTTCGAAGATTGTAAGTTTTGGAGCCTACTTACATGAGAGATACATTTTTTGCTGGGATGTCTACAACTCAAAGATCGGAAAGCATAAACTCATTTGTTTGATAAATATGTAAATAAGAAAACTTCATTGAAAGAATTTGTTGAACAATATGAGGTTGTTTTGCGAGATAGAGAAGAAAAGGAAGCACATGCAAAAAAGGAAGCACATGCAAATTTTACTACATAGCACGAAAAGCCTATATTAAAGTCTCCATCGCCTTTTGAGAAACAAATGTCCACAATCTATACACATGAGCTTCTTAAGAAATTTCAGGTTGAGGTTTTGGGTGCATCTGGATGTTTTTCTTTTAGTGAAGAAGATATTGGTGTGACGAAAGCTTTTAAAGTTCATGATTTTGAAAAGAATGTCAGTTTCATAGTTACTTAGGATGAAAAAGATCAAGATGTTAGGTGCTTGTGTTGAATGTTTGAATAATACGGGTTTCTTTGTAGACATGCCGTATGTGTTCTTCAATCTATTGGTAATTTTAATATCCCATCTCATTTCATATTGAAGTGATGGACTAACGATGTGAGAGGGTTTGACTCCGTGAGTTACATTTCAAATGGAGTTGAATCTAAGAAGCAATGTTTTGATGAGTTATTTTATCAAGCTACCAAATTAAGTGAGGAGGCGTCGTTATCTCATGAAAGTTTTACTATTGCATATCATGCATTACAAGAAGCATTAGAAAAGTGTACAACAACGAACTATTCACTCAATGTGTCAAAGGAATCTAAATTTGGACTACAAGAAGCTCAAGACAAAGAACACGCGGATGTTAATTTGTCACCTGATATCTCATTACTTGATCCACACATTTCAAATACGAAAGGAGTTCCTAAAAGGATGAAGAGTGGAATTGAGAAAAGTAATAGAAAAAAAATCAGAACTCAAGAAAGGTTAGTATTGATGAATGACATTAATATATTATTGGAAAATATTCTTTTATGTTATTAATTATATTAACTTCAACTTCTTTTTTCATTTCGCAGGAACTAAAGAATGCCAAATGTTCTGTAAAAAAGGTTTGTTATGTTTGTAAACTATTTTATATTTATTTCTAAATAAATATTGCTATATTAATTTATTATTTGAATTATTAAAATAACTTTTAAGTAATGTACTTTTTTATATCATAGGAGTATGCAAATTTGAACAATCAAAGTGTATGTGAATCTCTACCTACACAACATAGTAATTTTGATTCAAGTGTACAAGTTATGGAAGATGGTAGGTCTAACAATGTTATAATATATTAAATCATGGGAAAATATCATTTTCCCCCTTAACCTTTACCCTATTAGAAAGGTGAGGACAGGGTTTACCCATAATGGCCGGTCTTCCCCATGAATTGAAAATATTGTAAATCTTCCCCCTTCTGTTAGAATTTCTGTCCAAAAAATACGTTGACCGTCAATCCTCATGTCAAATGACCGTTTTATCCTTCAATATAATTGGGAAATGACCATTTAACACCTAAAATATTTATTAAATAAAAAAAATATTTAAAAAATAGAAAACCAAAAAAAATTAAAAAAAAGATGGATCTCCACCGTCCATCTTTGAGATGGACGGTGGAGATATCTTTTTTTATTTTTTATTTAATTTTAAAAACAGAAATTAAAAATATAAAAATATAAAAACAAAATTGAAAAAAAATGAATGGATCTCCACCTTCCATCTTAAAGATGGACGGTGTAGATATATCTTTTTATTTTTTTATTAAATTTTAAAAACAGAAAAAAAAAGGGAATTTAAAAAAACAAAATTGTAGATGTGTAGACCAAATCCATATCTTTTATCATGGAAACAAAATCAAACCAGATGCCAAAATCAAACCAAAATCAAATCGAAATCAAATCGAAATCAAATCGAAATCAATTCGAAATCAAACTGAAGTCAATTAAAATCAAATCGAAATCAAATCGAAATCAATTCGAAATCAAACTGAAGTCAATTAAAATCAAATCTAAATCAAATTAAAATCAAACCAAAATCAAGAACTGAAAAAAAAAATCATCACAAAGTCCCAACCCAAACTCATAAAGCAAAATCAGGAACTGGGTTCGATCTGATCCAAACACATCCACCACAAATCACCACCACCCACCATAAATCAACACCATGAGTGTCGATCTGCTCTCAACATAGGAGATCAAGGCTCAATCTCGCCGATGTTGTCGTCGAATGGAAGAGAAAGACGAAAGACGAAAGACAGAAGGGGGAATAAGAGATAGCTGATAAACTCGCGGTGGAGGAGAACGATTCTTGCCGGCGGCCAAGAGATAGAAATACGATAATCAGAAGTTAAAGAAAAAGAAAAAGTGGGTCGGTGATGGTGGTGGTTAGAGGATGGCTAGGGTTTGTGGATTAGAGAGAGAGAGAGAGAGAGTTTTTTTTTTTTTTTTTTTTTAATGTTTTGTTTTGTTTTTTTATTTTGTGAAATATAAATTATCTATTTAAAAAAAAAAAATTAAATTATCTTTTAATCTCCACCATCCATCTCTTTCGAATGGATGGTGGAAATCAATTAAGAATACTTTTACCATATTGTCCTTTTCAATTTAAGAGTCCACCTTTATTTGGATGGAAAAGGTGACAAAAGGGCTATATTATACATTAGTTCCATTTCAGGGGGAAAATCGGTCAATATGAGCAAACCCTGTCCTCACCTTTCTAATAGGGTAAATGTCAGGGGGCAAAACGATCTTTTCTCTTAAAGTATTAAACTATAATTTTTAAAATTTAAAATTGTTATTGGTCTATTAATTATATATATATATATATATATATATATATATATATATATATATATATAATTGTATAATTGTAGGTCACTGAATGATTTTTGAGAGCACAACACCTCCCCTGAACCTTCCAGTCTTTGAAGGAATTTCCAATTGAGGTATAACTTTGTTAAATTTATATGTACACATCTATTTTGTATTATCATTGATAATGTATATATATATATGTATGTATGTATTATGTGTGTGCAAAATCATATATATTTTGCAGGTGTGCAAAATGAGAAGTTTTATTTGGTGAATTTGATTCGAAAGAGCAAAACATTCTTTTTATGTTTTTTTTTTCTTGGCTCATTGGTTTTGGACTTGTGCTTTTTTTTTTTTTTTTTTTTTTTGTGTTCTATTTTAAAAAATATTATGATGTGATTTTATGCTTTTTGCTTGGTGAATTTTATTCGAAAGAGCTGCACATTCATGTTCGTTTTTTTTTTTTTTTTTGCTCATTGGTTTTGGACTTGTGTATTTTTTTTTTAATTTTTTATTTTATTTCCCTTATTTCTCCAAATATTATGATGGGATTTTATGCTTTTTGTTTGTGAATTTGATTCAAAAGAGCTACACATTTTTGTTCAGTTTTTTTAGCTCACTGGTTTTGGATTTGTATAGTTTTTTATTTCCCATGTTTCAAATAAAAGTTGAAAAGTCGAAGCGATGAGAAGAAAAAAAACGTAGTTGAAAAGAATTGATTTAGATTTTGGTCTTTGATGGTATTTTTATAAAATAAAAGATAAATTAAGGTTTATGTTATAAACGGATGGCTAATTATTTTGTAAATAAAAACAATATCATGTCTTTCGATTATGACTCATGAATTAAGATAGAAAAAGTAAATATCTCCAGGTGTCGCATGAAGAACAAGAAGTGGATTTGGAGAGTAATATCTGGCAACTGAATCTAACAATTCTCGTAGAAGCAGGAAGCGAAACAGAGTCGAAGTAACAAATAAGAATCGGTATCGGTGTGTCACCAATACAAGAATTAACGGTTGAGGATTATTCAGAGTTGATTGTTGATGATAAATTTGTAGGCCTGACTCTGGAATATAATCAATTTTACCTGCCTGTTTCACTTGAATAATAATAGGTAGAAAATCGATTAAATTTTATGGAGGGAAGTGGACACAACACAAGAGAATATCAAAGTACGTACTGGCCGGTAGTCATGACAATTATTATCTAAGGTACATATAGGTGAACAAATCCAACGTGAAAAATCAATCACATGTTTTTCATTCTTTCATTCTCGGATTGAGTGTCAATACCAAACTTATATGAACCACCCTACAATGTGATTTGGTATCAAAGTGTGCTCATTCAATTCGGTCTAAAAATTGTATCATGTTCATTCGATCTAACAATGTACGATGTTCGAGTCAAAAAAATTTATAGTAAGCATATATGAACTCGTTAATGTCAAATCTTACATTATATTTATGACAAATGACCTCTGGATCTAAGTTTATTTACTGTTTTAGTGGTCCTGGATTTGTTACATAATTATAAAAAGAATATCTCACCTTGATAAGATTTTATGTCCCAAAATTTCACCACCTAAAAGTTATAAATTTGTCTATAATTTCCACCTACTAGACATACTATGTCTCATCACAGGGTATCCAAGACAACTAGACAAAGATATAGCTTCGTTTATTAGCCCAGTATGTATATTGAATTTACAAAATCAAATTATATTATTGAAGACTCAATTACCGTACAAGTTTGAGTTTATGTATTGAATGACTTAAAAGAATTTTGGTCAATACATTCAAGTTGAATTTAAATTGTTTCGTTTCACCTTTGCTAATAGAATTCAGAATTTGCCACCCACCTCTTTTTAGTTTTCATGCTACTAAACTTGACAGCTACGCTGTTCCCCTCAATTGTTTTTAATAAGAAAATCGTGTAAAAAAAAAAAAAAAAATCAAAATTTCTAATAACTCTTGCGGTTTTTCTTTTTTCTGTTTTGTTTTCTATTTCTGTCCATTAATTCTCTCAGTTCAGATAAGTTAGAAGATAACAATGGCCCAGTAGGAATTGGTATCTACAACGTTGAGCCCAACAAAATATAAGCTGGGCCGCAGCTCAGTAAATTCTAGCTTTATTGGTAATGACAGCTCTTTTTGGAGTCTCCATGGCTGCCATTTACAAAGTTGGTGATTCTGCTGGGTGGACTATATATGATGGGCAATGTCGACTACAATAAATGGGCTTCCACCAAGATTTTCCATTCTGGAGGCGTTATCTGTTCGAGTACAACAATGAATATCATAACGTGAAGCAAGTAACACATGAAGATTTTCAATCATGCAATGCCGGGGATCGCTGTGTACAGCAGTGGGACTGACTCAATCAGCCTGAAAAAGCCTGGCCATTGCCAAACCGGACAGAAGGTAGAAGGTTGATGTCCTGGTCACTCCATCTTCTTTCCGCTCAAGTACTGACAGTCCAACTTCAGCTCCTTATGCTTCATTGCTTCGCCGCCATCAACCATGACGATGACACCCCCTAATCCTATCCCCGCCAAGAACGGTGCTTCATCTCTCCATTTGTTTCAGTTTTGGTCTGCTTTGGTTGTCCTTATTGCACTTTTTGTTGTTACATTCTGGACTAGTTATTAATTTATTTTATTAATGCTGAGAGGTTTACTTGAACCATAATATATATTATGCCAAGTTCAAGTTTTACAATTACTATTTGATATTCAAATTTAATAAAATCATATATTAAGAATTTCCATGTGTACGTAAATGTTAATTCTGGAAGTCTAACCTTTTGGTATATTTTTGGTTTTGCTATATCTTAAAATTAAAATTAAAATTTAAAAATAATAATGGATAATATTAAAATAAAATAGAGTGTCTTTAGAAGTTTATTTTTTAAAATGGAGTGTCAAAATATAAAATGGATAATTTTGGTATCAAAAAGAAGTGTCTTTAGATTTTATTTTTTTTAATTTAAATTTTTTTAATCAAGTGTTTTTAAAAAAGAAGTGTAAATAGAAAAAAAAAATGAATTGTTAAAAATAGTGAAGTTATTGAGAAATGATATTTTTGAATACTCCCCTAATTTTATGGCTATTTATGGTTTTGGCCCAATAACTAATTAAACATGTACAAATTAAAACTCTGTTTATCTCGGCTTGAATCCTACCAATGGCGAAAGCTTTCAAAAAAAATATCTGATCCTAAATTAATAGATATTTTCAAAAATAAAATAAAACTCTGTTTATTCTAATTAATTTATTAATTGGTAGTATATTATATATTTAGTAGGTGACGAAAACCATGTAAACGCAAAGCTTCTGTTTCCCATATTTAAGTATATGCATGATCATGTATATTTTCTGCTCCATTTAATTTGCCAACACGACTATAAAAGATCATGCATATACTTAACAAATTTTCACACCACTAAACTAAACAGTCTAAACTAATCAACTCTTTGTTTTTTGTTTTTTGTTTTTTAATCTCTTAATTAATTCTCATCTCTGTCTTTATCGCATTAATTACTGAGTTGAGGAATGGGTTTAGTTAAGAGTACCAGTAGTAGTGCAGTAGTGTTTTTAATGATCATGATCACGATGAGTAGTATTTGTACCATCTCCATGTCATCAGTTGAATACAAGTTGCTTGATGATCTTGACTCTGTTGGTTCTGGTTGGACTACCATGGACGATGACAACAGTTATTATTACGATGTGCCTGTGCCTGTTGAACTCGGCGCTTCAATAGGTAATAATCTCTTCTTTTTCTTCTTTATAATTAATGGACTTAACACCTAGAAAATAGGTAAAAAACAATTATGAACCTTTTCATTTATTATTTCTGATTTTATTGTTTTTTTTTAAAATCGTAAAATATCAATTTTATCCTGCCTTTAATTTTTGGATAGTACTTTTGTTGTACACAGCTATCTTGTTTAATTTTTTTTTTTATTCATTAAATTCAAATAGTTAAATGTAAAATCTACAAAAATAAATTTCATCAAAAGCTCTGCCATGGCCTGTTCATATATACCAACATTAAAAAAAATGTAAATAAAATAAAATAAAATTAATAATGGATATCAAATTAATAATAAAATATCAAATTATACTGAACAAAAAAAATATATCCACCTAATTCCACAAATGACAAACGATTGCAAGAGATGGATAATTAATTTTAGTGTTTACATAAAAAAAAAAACGCACATACATTATATCAAAACTCTATCAAAATATTAATAAATCAATTAAAAAACAGTAAATATATATATATGTCCCTCTCTCTATCAATAAAATCTAAATGGAAAAGATAAATAATTAATTTATTGTGCTTATCTTATAACCAATCGATGGAATAGATAATTTCACAAATTTAACAACGGTGTAGACAAGTACATACATTCAATCAAAATAAAAATATAGAAATAAATTATATATATATATATATATATATAATCAAAGCAAAATTATAAATAAAAGGTGAACAAAGAATATAAATCATATATTGTTCTATCAAATTTGTTTTTAGTAAAAACAAATGTAAAAGTATAAGAAATTACCTTATTATCTTTTACAAGAACTATAATCATAATTGAAATGAACAATAGTAGAGACCATTCATCTTCTGGAGTTTTGATTCAGTTATTGTTGTTGTTGTATAGTCTTAATCAAAATTGTTTATGTCCAGGCTAAAGCACTACCAAAAAATTAAAGGCAGTGTAAAATTGGTATTTTAAGATTTACAAAAAACAATAAAATAAGATGTAATAAATGAAGGAGGTTCATAATTACTTTTTACCTATTTTTTAGGTGTTATAACCTGTGTCAATGCATATGCCAATGTCAATGCTAAATTTAACATAAAAAAAAAAGCTATATTTAACACATCATTTTATCATTATACTCAAATGCATAATTCTATTTGAAATACTATTTTTATTTTTTTTATTATTTAAAATTATAAAAGTCAACAAATATAATTAATGCATTCAATTTATATAATAATTTTTATTATTTAAAATTATAAAAGTTAACAATTAATATATTCAATATAATTATAAAATGGTATTTTTATAATTAAAAAAATATTATTTATTACTATGCTAAATTTGGCATATGCTATACTTTGTGTCAAATTTAGCACAAAGAATAGCATATGTCAAATTTGGCACAATATTTGGTATTGCATTGGAGCATGTTTTTTTTTTACTTTGTGCTAAATTATAACATTGATACACTAAAATAGCATTGCATTGGAGATGCTCTAAGTGTCCTAAGGGTACAGGTTAATACTAACCATAATTAATTTAAGTTTTTAATTTGAAAGTATTTAATTGATGTTATTAATTTCATACATACATGATACATATGCAGTATTGTTGTATGACAACACAAGCCACAACTTGGTTGAAGTGAGGGTTAAAGATTACGACACATGCAATTTAACATCTCCAATTGCAAAATATGACTCTGGCCGTGACAATATCACATTCGATAGGGAAGGCAACTACTACTTTATTTGTGGTTTCCCTAACCACTGCTTGCACGGAGAAAAGATGATTTTCATGACTGCTCAACTCCTCTATCCGCCGCCGCCGCTTATGACCACCAGCTCTGAAAGTACTACTCCTCCATCGACTTTTTCCACTTCTGGACTCAAGATTGCTCCACAAAATAAGACTTGATGATTGTTGATTAAACTTTCAACATAAATTTAAAATAATAACCAAGTATGCATGCAAAGTATCACAGGGATATAATTCTTGATCTCTGTGATTTTAATTACCTGATATAATAGTTTATGAATACAATTCTACAATTTTCAGATTGAAATGTAAACACTGCTTTCGAATGTTATTTCAATATATCTGGATTCTTATATTTGTCATTTCAAATTAAACTGATACATGTTTTTCAACATCACAAAAGAAGTGAGAGAAATATGATCATCAGCAGATTAAATTGTACACTATTGGCCGGCGTTGCGTTGTCAAATGTTGTTGATTACAAAGTTCCAAAGTTTTTCGCAACGTACATAGAACAATACAACGTACTGGCACAACCGCAACGCATCGTGCGTTGTCTTAGACAATTTTTCGATAGTTTTCGCAACGTGCATTGTAGATGACAATTTTCACAGTGCATTGTATAGGAATTTAAATAGCACCCCCCACTAGGCCCAATCACTATCTAGCCCCAATTGTATTTTAATCCACACTTGTATATGAGGGTTTGAACTAAGACAAACACCATTCATGAAGACTATTCTGGTGTGAGAACTTTGATATAATTATACATCTCAATAATTTAGTGAAAAAATTAATAATTTTTATTAGTTGATAAATTTAACTCATTATGATAATCAAATATGATTAACATTTTTCAAAATTTTATCCCATCATTTAATTAAAGAGTTAGTTACTATAATGTTCTAGTGTCACTACCATGATCATGAAAGTTAAATATTTAAAAATAAATAACTTTATTCATAATTACTATTAACTATTGTCATGTATAATAGCTAAATCATTTTATTTGAAATAAAAAAACAATCGGGTTAAAGGTCATCGAAACCTTTTTAATCGTTAAAAAAACTCATAATGAACTCCTATTATATGAGGCAAGTCTCCATATTTTACAGTTAAAAGGGAAAAAGTAGACGTTAAATCATTTTCAGAAAATAGAAGGAAAACTCCTTTGCTACATTTTAATATTTACTCCAATGTGTGTGTTGCAATTAGCGTTTTCGCATCGCAAAGTCAAATTTCGCATACGCCAACATGTATATTTTATATTTGCTACGGGATATTAGTTTTTTTCGCAATGCACAAGAAAATAATTGCTAAAGAGACACATACGGCAACATGCATAACATATGTGCTGTTGAATATTTACTTTTTGCAACGCGCAAGCAATCAGTTGATAATTAGTCTCCTACGACAACGTGCATGATATGTATATTGCCGAATATTAGCTTTTTGCATTTGTTGCTACAATTAAAATGAGTTGCAAAATATTAGCTTTTTAACAACATGCAAGCCAACAGCTGTTAAAAAGAAACCTACGACAACGTGCATGATACGTGTGTTGCGGAATGTTAGACTTTTTCGCAACGCGCAAGGCCTAGGATAACATCCATAATGCATGTTGCTAAACATTACCTTTTCAACAACGTACACATTTGTATGTTGCTAAAAAGAAACATACAGCAACGTGCATAATATGTATTTCGCTAGAATATTTGATGTTGCTAAAAAGACACATTGCATCTAAATATTAGTTTTCAACACGTGCACATTTGTAAGTTGCTAAAAACATATTTATAGCAACATGCACAAAATGTGCGTCTACGACTGCAATTTTTGTTTGTTGCGATATGTGTTCAATTATTGGCAACATTCGTTTGTACGTTGCCGTAGGTGATTTTTACAACACACATTTTTTGCACGTTGCGATAAATGACATTTAGCAACGTGTATTGTCTATATGTTGCGATAGACTACTTTTAGCAACACGCGCAGCATGTGCGTTGTCTTGTTAATGTTGCTAAAAGTCTTTTTTCTTGTAGTGGTAATATTGGCCGGGTTCTTGTCAAAATTACACATCCTCGAAGTACTAATAATTGGCACAATCGACAATCGAGAAGATGAAAGAATAGGAATAAATAGCACCAAATCCAACTTTACTTTTGAAACTATTAGAGCATCTCCAATGCAAATATGCATTTTTGAGTTTCTAAATAGTGTCACATCAGCATTTCTATTTATTATGGGCCCATTTTTGAAAAAAAATTAGAGAAATACATATCCACGTCTCCAATGCAATTATCTAAAGTCAAATATGCATCAATTTTATGTCCAATCATAATAAAACAATTATTATACTCTCTTTCCTCTTTTATTTTACAATTAAATGAGGTTTAATCTTATTGGTGGAAAGAGTTGAAAGCTTTAATCTTATTGGTGGAAAGAGTTAGAAATCATAGTCAGCATTTTTTGGAGAGTTTCTAGAATTAGAAACCTAATTCCATATTCTCTAACTTTTTTTTTGCCACATCATCTCCATATTCAACTTAGACAATAGTATTGGAGAGAGTTTTTCTAACTTTTTTAATATCGTTTCTATGTGGTACTCCATTTTCTCCAAATGCATAATAGCATTGGAGATGCTCTTACTATATTAATAATTCTTGTTTAAATAGCAAAAAAGTATGTGGTAAGACCAAAATGCCTCCACTGATTCCCCCACTTGGAGGTCTATTCAAACTCCATTGATGGCTCCATCCATGGAGGTTTTGGAAAAAAAAATTCAAAGATATATATAAAGAAGAATAAAAGTAAAAATGGGGGCGTTTTTGTCCATCACCATACTTTGGTGCCATTTAAACGGGAATTATTAATGTCCTTATAGTTTCAAAAATGAAGATGTAAAGAGTGCTATAATTTTAAAGAACCTATCCAGAGATTATGATCCATGTTCCTTTGAATGCAAGAATTCATAGTGCAAAAATGGAGAAAGAGCTATATAACAAAGACAAATCAAGTGATCGATCTAAAATTCCATGCACTTCATAAAGGAAAATCATATTTATCTTACTATAATTTTCACCGATTAATCTGGAGTTCTGGACTAAGAGATAATGAAAAGAGCTAGGGGCAGAGAGAGAGATATAATTAATTTATTTTTGACAAATCATGACAAAACTTGATAAATATAATCAATTTATTCGGATCGTATAAAAATGTTTTTTCTTCTAATTTTTAGGTCAAATATGGGAATTATCTTTTTAATTAATTTTTAAGACAGAAAAATTATTTTAATTAGTTTCATTGCTTTGATACTCAACTTATTAACTAGGTTACATTAACAAAAATCAGCCAAAAAGAGTGCTAGTTAAGTCTATTCCCTTTTTAACCACAGTTAATGTGTGGTTCGGTGATAAGAGCTCTCATTCAGCCCGATAATATTTCAGGTTTGAGTTGTTGCCGTAAATTGTATATAAAAGAAAAAATATATCAATTCCTTCTATAAATTTTTATTGTTCAAAGCATATAATTATATGCCACCACTAAGTTATGCCACTGCTCATTAAGTCAAATTCCTTATACACCCAACTACCAATTTCATTGAAATTACTCTTATTCATAGATTCTGAAGTGTATCTCATTGAATTAATTCTTTGAGATACTAATAAAAAGTTAAGTCATCAAACATGCATGAATGAATTCAGTAAGCACGAACGTATTAAATTAATTAATATTTCACAAGCTTTGTATTTTGAGTCATGGGAGCCGTATAGGCATAAAGCTTAGTTACTATTATGATTAAAATACTTAATTTCCATCATCGATTCATGACCAGGGGCGTACCTAGGATTTTTTATTAGAGTGGGCTAAAACAATATATATATAATATAAATTAACGGCAAGGAAACTTTGACAATACTAGAAAATTATAAAACAATTTGGTTAAAATGATACCTTAAAAATTATAATTTAACACTAGAAATAATAAATTGATGTCGGAATGAATATAAATTACGAATAACAAACTTAAAACCCTAACTTGTTAACGAGAAAGGTTAAATTTTAAGAAAATACTTGAATAGAAGAAATATTCAATTTTGTAATTGGGAATTTCAAAATGGGATGGAAATAATTATTAATCGGGAAGGGAGAAAAAATTGGAACTTGTGAGAGAGTGAAAGATATATATATATATATATATAAAGAACTAAATATTGAAAGATATACCGAAATATCCACCGATATATCCGTATTTTGGAGAGACCAATATCAAAACAGGTAAATATCCAATATCCTACAGAATATCATATCCGACCGATTTCGAAATATCCATAAAAATTTGGTTAAAATGATACCTTAAAAATTATAATTTAACACTAGAAATAATAAATTGATGTCAGAATGAATATAAATTCATATAAAAAATAACAAAACACTAATTTTAAATTATGAATAACAAACTTAAAACCCTAACTTGTTAATAAGAAAGGTTAAATTTTAAGAAAATACTTGAATAGAAGAAATATTCAATTTTGTAATCGGGAAATTCGAAATGGGATGGAAATAATTATTAATAGGGAAGGGAGAAAAAATTGGAACTTGTGTGTGTGTGTGAGAGAGAGAGAGAGAGAGAGAGAGAGAGAGAGAGAGAGAGAGACAATTTGATGAGAGAGATATATAGAAAGAACTGAATATCGAAAGATATACCAAAATATCCACTGATATACCTATATTTTGGAGAGACCGATATCGAAACAGGTAAATATCCAATATCTTGCAGAATATCCGACCGATTTCGAAATATCCATAAAAATTTCTCGATATTCCCGAAATATTATGAATTTCACCCTGAAAGTCCATGGATATTTTGCATATTATTAAAATAATTTTTTAAATCCTAAACAATTAAATTATTGTTAAAATAATTTAGATTGAAAATTATATTAGAAGAAGCATTAACAAATTTATAAAAATTTCCAACATAATAGTCAATAGTAAAATTATTGAAGACTCGGAGTAAAATTGGACAAAGAACTAAAGAGTGAACGTGTGATGAAAGATGCAATAAAACAATAAAGAGGGAGTAAATGGATTCTAAACATTATATAAGACCGGTGGAATAAAATGTTTAATCACCCATTACATGCTGCTGGTAAATTTTATTTTGGATTGTTTGTCATTCATAATTAAAATTTAGTATAGTATTCATACTAACATTATTATTATTTTTCTTCTAGCTTTCTATTTGAACCCAAAGTACCAATATAGAGACAACATTGAGGATAATTCAGCTCTCCTGAAAGCCATACATAATGTATATACACAATTAGACCTTGAAGCTGCAGGAATTGAATTTTAGAAATAAGGTAAAAAGTTACAATTTACAGCCAAGTTTATAATTCCAAAATTATAAATTCTTTGCATGGAAGTATTGTGTCATATTGATATATATTTGTAAGGATTCCCATTCTTTAATTGGCTTATTTCGTGGACAAACCATGTGTTGGGGTTTATTGTGTAAGGGTAGTTTAGGAGTTTGAGAATCATGCTCAATGGCCCTTTCAAGACCTCAAGGGACTAGCACGTCAAAGGTATAATCTCTAATGCTTAGTTCTTTCTTTGAAGAGATTTAAATTGCACACACACACACTTAGCATTCTTGCATTTGTGTGTATACTCTTCACATATCACATTTCACACTTGCACTTTGATGTTATATCTTGTTGTGTGTATTTGTGTCTTGTAATTCGTTTCCCGATAGTATTCGGAAAGTCCGTGCATGCACGAGAATGTGCTTGGTTTTGCGCGAAGACCGCCTACGGAGAATGCCCTTGGTTTTCACCTCTGTTGGTGATCGGTGGTTATGATTGGTGGCCTAGCCGCCGAATGAAACTGCCGTTTGCTTCCAGAAGTGCCTGGAGCAATTCTACGGTTACGATCGGTGGCCACCATCGCCGTTCGAAACCGCTGTTCATACCTGATCGATTTAATCTCTCGGATTTGATTCGGCGGTTGGATCGGCGATTACGAAACCACCGAATGAAACCCCCGTTGTTCCCCTGTTCTTCTCGGGTTCAATTCGGCAGTTATGATAGGCGGCCTGGCCGCCGATCGGTGCGTTTCAGGGGCAAACTTGTCTTTTCACATGCTCTGTTTTTGATGTCTATAAATATCTTACTTTCTCATTCTCTGAATCAGTTCTTTTTACTCCAAGAACCCTAAACTTAAAAGAGAGAATTTTGAAAGAAAATCAAATCAAGAACTCACATTTGACCACTCAAATCAAATCCCTTTTGCATCAAATTTCATATTGCATCAACTAGGCCTTCATAGAATGCATCCATGTATGTTTTTGGATCATCACATCTTCCTTGGTATGTTCTTCACTAATCTCATCTAATTTTAATGTTTTTCATATTAAGACATCTCTTAGATTACTTGTATGTTTTTAGATAATATGCTAAATACAAGATAGAGATTATTTGTGATATTTTGATTGAGTGTTGTATTGTAATAGATATCTAGGTTTTTATAATCTATGATTATCTAAGCTATTTGACATGTCATTTAGCTTTAATATCTATGATTGTTCTAATTGCAAATTCATCATCTTAGATAAGCATATAGGGTTTCCCTTGCTCTATGTTGCATTTGGATATTCATATATTCACTTAGGGTGTTAATCTTTTCTTAGAGAATTAAGTCTTGTGTTGTGACGTGACCGGGATTAGGTTGCTTAATTCGCAAGCAATCGGACTAGGTTCACTCATACCGGGATTAGGTAGGTGTGAGATTACTTCCGGGATTAGGTTGTAATTTTATCACATTTAGTGGATTCGAGGTTCGTGTATGGCTCACAAAACAGCCCGTGGTTTTTCCCTGTGAGGGTTTCCACGTAAACATCAAGTGTGCTTTACATTCCGCACCATATTTCACTTGTATGTCTTTTTGACTAGTTAGGGGTATTTTCATAAAATTGACTTGTATGCGAAAATTAGGTAATAACGATTAAAATCTATTCACCCCTTCTAGATTAATATTTAACACACTGTGAGAACTTTCAATATTATTCACATGTTAATCTCATGAATGCAGCTTATATACTTTAAAGATGGAAGGAAAAGTTTTTGTGAACGAGTAGTCATTGCAGCTAGAAGCAAAATATAACCGGGTATATAACTTTTATTACAAAATTGTACGCATTAATAATAAATAATAATATCATTGAAATAATATTCATACTTATAAAGTTATAATACTTAATAATTTTTATTGTAGCTGATTGGTGGGTAATGTATGGAAACTGTGCTCCATCATTGTGTGCAATAACAGTTCGTATACTATCACAAACATCATCATCTTCTGCATGTGAAAGAAATTGGTCTACATTTGCTTTAATCTACACAAAACAAAGGAATCATCTTGCCTATTCTAAGCTTCAACAACTTGTTTATTGTTATAATTATAATATGAAGTTGAAACTTAGGGATATGGTCACTGAAAAAGATAAAGTAAATGAAACTGATTTTATGGATCTACTTCAAGTTGTTGCTGAAGCATGGGATGATAATGAGAATCCTATTTTTGATTTGGTTAGACATGCCTCCTTAGATGATGATGAGGAGGGAAATCCTGATCCACATATTGATTCTCATGCTCGAGACATGGGAATAAATATTGAACAAATGATTAGAGAAGAAGTTGGTGTAGATCGTTGAGTTATTGTTACCAGCTCTTCCGATGACTAATATACCTCTGATGGAAATAGTGGAAAAAAAGATGATGGAGATGATAAGTATGGTGGGGATAAGGCAAGAGGTTGGGATTCTGGTGCAAGAGGTTAGAATGCTGGTGCAACAAATTTGGATGTTCATGTCAGAGGTTGGGATGTTGGTGCAACAGGTTGGAATGCTAGTGCGGCAGGTTGAGATGCTCATGCAGGTAATTTTGATCAAAATCATGGTAGACAACAAGAGGAACGAGTCAAATTGATGAAGATTCTTTGAGCATGACTCTCTCCTCAATGAGTATAGAAACAAAAAATAGTTCTTTAGGTGATTCTTAGACAAGGTTAGGTTCTCATGTACTATCTTATGGTAGTTATGGTGGATGCAGTATATTTGATTATCCTTCTCCACAAATTCCATATGCAATACCTATGCATATAGATCGACAATATCCACCAACATGGGTAAATCCAAACCACCAAATCCATGGATCAATTGGAAGAGATCAAGCAATATACGCGTGACATATTAATAACTACCTTGAAAACTATAGAAGCACGTTTTCCTGGGAAAATTATTCTTTCGAATCAAAATGGAAATGTATCTTTTGTATTTGAACCAGCAAGGAATCATTTTGGTTTTAAATTTCAAACATGCAATGTATTATTATGTATGAATTATGATTTATGACAGAATGTTAGATGTATGGAACTACATTTTTTTTATGATAATTTTGTTTATTAAATATTTAATCTCTTTATATTATATATAAATATATAATATTGTAAAAATGAAATAAAATATTATTCTATTAAAAACTCAATTTTAAAAATTAAATATAGACTCTGTCTATGTTATAATTTATAATAAGCTCATAATTATGCTAATTTATCGTTGAAATATGATTCATTTGATGTATAATTATTTGTTTAAGCTTGTCCTAATTTTGTTTTTTTAAATTTCTGACTTTAGATGTAAATATCCATCAATTTTTAATTTTTGGCAGAATATCTACCGATATTGATATTATCCCCAAAATATCCATAAATTTAGAAGCTTGATATCGATACCAATACCAATATTTTATTCCTTATATAGAATTATAAACAGAATGGACGTGGGAGAGAGAAAGAGAGGAAGAGACTAGTGAGAGACAGAAATTTGGATGTTGATGGTTGATGTGACTAGTGACTGTGTATAAAAAGAAGAAACTACAGATGCTATTCTAACTCTACGCGTAATGCTTGTTAATTAAGTAAAATAATATATATTTTTTTAATACTGACTTTGCTTTAGCCCATGTTAGCCCCCAAGACAGTCCGTTTTTGTTCACGACGCTTATACTAAGAGTGGTGCTATTGGCACACTCGCTGCTTGAACTATTTATACCCAAGGAACTTAAAATCGATATATCCACCAATATATCCATATTTTGGAGGGACCGATATCGAAACAGAGGTAATATCCAATGTCTAGAAAATATCCGGTCGATTTCGAAATATTCATAAAAATCTCCAGATATTCCTGAAATATCCCGATATTCCTGAAATATCCCGATATTTCAGAAATATTATGAATTTCATCCTGAAATCCAGGGATATTTTGCAAATTATTTAAAAAATAATAATAATCTTAAACAGTTAAATTATTGTTCAAATAATCTATATTGGAAATTATTTAATTATTTATACTAAAATTAATATTTTTTATTCTTCTAGCTTACTATTTGAACCCAAAGTACAAATATAGAGACAATATTGGGGATAATTCAGATATTTTGAAAGCCGTACATATTGTCTATACACAATTAGACCCTGAAGCTGCATGGATTGCTAATTTTGGAAATGAGGTAAAAAGTTACAACTTACAATCAATTTTATAATTCCAATATTATAACATCTTTGCATGGGAGTATTGTGTCATATACTCATATTTATATATATTATTTACATACTGATCTCATGAGTCATAAATGTAGGCATGTAGCTCACATACTTTAAGGATGGAAAGAAAAGTTTTGGTGAACGAGCAGCCATGGCAACTAGAAGCAAAATGCAACTGGGTATATAAGTTTTATTACAAAAATCTATGTAATAATAATAAATAATTATATCATTGAAATGGTATTCATATTTATAATACTTGATAATTTTTATTGCAGCTGATTGGTGGTTAATGTATGGAAATTGTGCTCCATCATTGCGTGCAATAGCAGTTTGCATACTGTCACAAACAACATCATCTTCTGCATGCGAAAGAAATTGGTCCACATTTACTTTAATCCACACAAAACAAAGAAACTGTCTTGTTTATTCTAAGCTTGAACAACTTATTTATTGTTATTATAATATGAAGTTGAAACTTAGGGATATGGCAGCTGAAAAAGATAAAGTAGATGAAACTAATTTTATGGATCTACTTCAAGTAGCTGCTGAAGCAAGGGACGATAATGAGAATTCTTTTTTTGACTGGGTTAGACCTGCCTATTTGGATGATGATGAGGGAAATCCTGATCCACAAATTGCTTCTCATGCTCGAGACATGAGAATAAATGTTGAACAAGTGATTAGAGAATAAGTTGGTGTAGATCATGGAGTTATTGTTAGCAGCTCTTCCGATGACCAACATACCTCTGATGGAAATAGTAGAGGAAAAGATGATGGAGATGATGGAGATGATGGAAAAGGTTGGGATTCTGGTACAAGAGATTGGGATGTTGGTGCAACAAGCTGGGATGTTCATGCCGGAGGTTGGAATGCTGGTGCAACAGGTTGGAATGCTAGTGCGGCAGGTTGGGATGCTCATGTAGGTAATTTTGATCAATATCGTGGTAGACAACATGGAGGAACAATTCAAATTGATGAAGATTCCTTGAATATGACTCTCTTCTCAATGAGTATGGACACAAAAAATAGTTATTTGGGTGATTCATAGACAAGGTCAGGTTCTCATGTACCATATTATGGTAGTTATAGTGGCTACAGTATATTTGATTATCCTTCTTCACAAATGCCATAGGCAATACCTATGCATGCAAATCAACAATATCCACCAAGTTGGGTAACTCTAAACTACCCAATTCATGGATCAGTTGAAAGAGGTCAAGCAACATACGTGTGACATATTAATAACTACCTTAAAAACTATGCTAGCACGTTTTCCTGGGAAAATTATTGTTCGAATCAAGATAGAAATGTATCTTATGTATTTGAACCAGCAAGGAATTCATTTTGATTTTAAATTGCAGACATGCAATGTATTATTATGTATGAATTATGATTTATGATAGAATCTTAGAAGTATGGAACTATATATATTTTTAATGATAATTTTGTTTATTAAATATTTAATCTCTTTATATTGTATATAATACTGTAAAAGTGAAATAAAATATTATTCTATTAAATACTCAATTTAAAAAATTATATATAGACTCTATCTATGTTATAATTTATAATAAACTCATAACTATGTTAATTTATCGTTAAAATATGATTCATTTGATGTATAATTACTTGTTTAAGTTTGTTCTAAAGTTTCACAAAAAAAAATAAAAATATAAATTTAGATGTAAATATCCACCATTTTTTAATTTTTTTTACCAAATATCCACCGATATCGATAATATCCCTGATATATCCATAAATTTATAAGCCCGACATCGATACCGATACTGATATTTTATTCCTTGTTTATACCCCACTTTTTAAATTATTTAGTATTCTTTTTTTCCCACTATCAAATTACTTAAAGAGACATACACTTTTTATTAAAAAAATCATGTACAAAGTAAAACTAATAAAACCTCACATTCCTTATTGAATCACTGAATGTTTACTATTTTTGTTTATATTTTCTTTCAGATCTCGATCTCATGTTTTCTATGTTTAGTATTTATTGATTTTATTGTTTCACATATTTGTTTTGTTTTTCTTTTCAAATTCCAGATCCATGTTTACTATTTTTTTTTCTCTCTGGTTTATTTTCTTTAAGATCTTTCAGGCATTCTATGATTTGTATCAATTCTTTTGTAGATTTTATTCCGGATCTTTCAAAGTTAGTTTACTGTTATTTACAAAAAAAAAAAAAAAAAAAAAAAAAAAAAAACGACGAAATTGTACCAAGAAAACCTAATCTCTAACGAAATGAAACCACATCAAAACCCTAACTCAATCGCTCAAAAAAATATCAGACGATCAATATCATACTCATAATCTACCACCAACAATCCAATCGATTACAGAAAAAAAAAATCGCATCTAATAAGGATGGTTTTACCATGAAATAAGAAGAAAAAACAAGTCCTGAGAATGGATGTGAGAAAACTGTATATAAAGATTAGAGATGTAGTGTATTTTTATTTTTACTTTTACTTTTTTGAAAAAGATATGAGGTGTATTAAGTTTGAAAAATATGTAAAAGGGTAATCCTAGAAATAATTTTTTTTTTAATAAAACCATTTAATTTTATATTTAAATCAAAATTTTAAGAAGTATGGTATAAATAGTTCAGTAGTGGGGGTGTCAATAGCACCACTCTTATACTAATTATTAATTAATATATAAATGACATCAACCCAACAAAGTTCTTGATTAAATTAAATTCACTCCGCTTAAGTCTTTTTTTAGTTTTTTAGTTTGAGTATTGTGTTGATGTATAAATGACATCAACCCAACAAAGTCTCGTGTTTTTTTGTCTGAGACTTATTTCTTTTGATCAATACGTATTTTCTTTAATTGAAACAAGGGGGATTTTTTTTTTTTTTTTTTTTTTTTTTTTTGGGTCTAAAGACTGAACAGTTCTGGATTTTTGTGAAAACTGAATAGGGATTGAAATCTAAATCCGAATAACATATTTTTTTTCCCCTCACATTTGAATGTACTGTTAACATGTTTGTTTTTTTTAAGAATAAAATTGTCTGAAAACAAGTAATTTTACATTTATACCCATGCTAATTAAAAGAAGTAATTTAACATGCATCTTCTTATGCAAATAAAGTTCAATTTAACACAAAACAAAAAATTCATCAAAGAATATAATTTTGCATGTTCTGCAAACAAAGTTTAATTTCAATTTATTATTAAAAAAAAAAAAATTCAAGTTAATTTTCATGTTGTCCACATTTCCGGTGTATATAATTGAGGAAATCATTTTTATTTTTTTGGTTTCCTAGATCATATGTACCGGAAACCAAAAAATGATATTTTTTTTAAAAAATTTTGAAATAGGTTTCTGAATTATATGCACCGGTTTCTATGAGAAATGATTAGGTTTTTTTTCCTTTTCTTTTCTTTTCTTTCTTTCTAAAAGTCATTTAAAATAAGAAATATGTTAAAAGAAAGATCTTTACACTATATCAAATTAGGATAAATTTGGAAATATATATTTTTTGGGAGGATAGACTTGAAAGAGAATATTTTAATTGTAATCTAGTGATTTGGAATTAAGTTAAAAGTCAGGATTTTTTACTTTATTTTTTAAGATGTTTTTTTTGATATTTTAAGTTGTTTGACCACTTCAAAAAAAACAAACAAAACAACTCAATGAGTTCAATTCAGACCCATTAAGTTTTAACTGGAAAAAACAAACGACCCCTTAATGTCCGAGACTTATTTCTAGAATTTTTTTCATATCCATTTTTTTTTTGTTCCCTCTTCCCGTCGATTCCTTTTATTTGTCTCAAACACTTACAAGAGAGATAAAATCACGATTCCTCTAATATTTTCTTGAGAAAATCTTCGTTTTTCTCAAGAAAAAAAGAAGGAAACAGTCATTTTTCTTGAGAGAAAGAGAAGGAAAAATGTAAAGTGAAATCAATAGCATTTTTGTTCATTACTCTACTTTAGTGCTATTAAAATCAAGTTATTAAGTCAGTCCCAAAAAAAGTCTTCAAAAGATGTTATTTCTTCTTATTTTCACTATCCAAAAGGGCATGTGGCATTGCTTTTTTTAGTCAAATTGCATCCAATTGATGCAAAATAAATAAGCAGTAAATAAAAAAATATATATAAACTTTTCGGTGAACTTTAAATAAACAATTTGCTTAAATAAACTTTGAAGTAAATAAATTAGCAAACCTTTTGGTCACATATTAAATTAAAATGAGAGTTAAAATAATAATTAAAGGAGTAACTCATTTCTAAGTAAATTGACAACGTCGTGTAAACATATTAAACATACAATTCCAATAAAAATGCAAAATAAATTTAAGAAATAAAAATTAGATGAGACCCATTTGTACGTGTATATATATGTCAAGAGCAAGACAGTCATCGTAGTTATAATGGTTAATTGCACTAATTTACCCTTATTTTATTGAATCTAGTAAGATTTCAAATAGAAATCCTAAATTAACACAAATACCCCTTGCCATCAAGTCAATCCGTTAACTTTAATAGTTGGCTAACCTTGACTCATGGAAAACCAAATATACCCCCAACACTTCATCCCAAATATAAAGTATTTTTTAATTAAAAAGTGAAAAATCAATTTTTTATTTATTTAAAAAACAAGATATATAATTAGTTCGTGGAAACATCCTTAGTTCGCGGAGGAGCCTCATCTGCTAACTGCAGAAGGCCAATCTCCTCCAACTAAAAGGCCGATTTCCTCTAGTTGGAGAATATTGACGATGATCTCTTTCAGTAAGAGGAGATTGTCAAAGACCCATTGTTTCCTTCAGCGGTGGAGATTCATCGTTGGTAGATTATTATTTTTTTTTAATTTTGATTTTTCAATTTTAATCAAAAAATATTTTATATTTGGGTTGATGTGATAAGGGTATATTTGGCTTTCTAAAGGTCAAGGTTAGTAAACCGTTTTAAGTTAACGGATTGATTTGATGGTAAGGGGTTTTTGTTTTAATTTATGGTATCTTTTTAAAATTTTGCTAGATTTAATAAACCAAGGGTAAGTTAGTGCAATTAACCCTAGTTATAAAATAAAAGGAACAAAAGAGTCACAATTTCAATGCATGAAGTGGGTCCCAAACGGCTTTCTGGCCAAACATCAACAAATCCTAATAGAGGCAATTTGTGAAAACGTGAGTGCATCTCTTTAAACTATTTTCCCAGATTTAACCACCAAAAGCATTTCATGCATGTTTTCAAACTTCTAATTTTTCTATGTTCCATTTGATTTTCCAATTGCCAAAAACGTCTATAAATAGACAAGAACATATATTTCAAAAGAAGTATACTGCATTAATTTTTGGAGTAATGCAGAGTATACTGCATTAATTTTTCTCTTCTTTCTTTCTATTTCTCGCATTAATTATTGTGTTGAGGCATGGCTTTAGCAAAGAGTAATGCAGAGATCATGATAATGACTACTCTTAATTTGTGGAGTCTCCATATCAGCTGAATACAAAGTTGATCTTTTTTTTTTAACACTTGGCTTTTAACGTGTTTCTTTTTTCTTTGATAAATGTATTCATATTGATGATTAAAGAAAATAAGGGGTTCAATCTTGTATAAACGTATTTCGTGTTATATAAAATGAACTTAACACTATTCAACTTCGCATATTAACGTGACCACAACTACACAAGCCATAACTTGATTGAAGTGACACTCGAAGATTACAAGCCATGCAATGCAATATCTCCGATTGCAAAATATACCTCTGGCAATGACACTATCACCTGCAAAAGGCCTCACAACCAGTGGCGAGCCAATTGAGGAGCCTATAACGGCTATAAGCAAGGACCGATACAGCATAGGACGAGTGGGGGCCACTGCGCCACCCCTGAAGTTTTAAAAATTTATAAATTTGTCTATGTTTTAATTTTTGTAACATTCTTAATTTTTAGAGTTTTATGTTTTTACCCCTATTTCATTTTTTATTGGGTAAATATCATTTCGTCCCTATGGTTTACCATATTATCCATTTTGGTCCTTGTCGTTCCAGTATTGGCTCGTTTAGTCATTCTATTACGTTTTCTGTTAAAGACAAAATCTGACATGTTCAGAAGGAAAAATGACCATTATGCCCCTTAAAATATCTGTGGGGCTTGCAAGGACAATTTTTCCCTCTAATGGCCAAAATGACCATAGTGCCATTTAAATTTAAATTCTAATAAATATTTACATATTTTAGAATAACACCATCAAATTTATAAATAAATAAATAAATAATTGAACCCAATCAGAAAACCCTATTCATCTCATCATCAACAACATCAATTCATCATCTTCCACATCAAACACCATTACCAAACCCTAGCCGTCAAAAAGCCATTGCCACAAACATCATCTATTCATCTCCTACATCAACAACATTACCAAACCCTAGCCACTCAAACCCATTGCTACCCAAACCGCCACCACTCAAATCCACACAAACCACCGCTGGCGGCCTAATCAAACCAACACCAAATGCCGGTCAAATCAAACCACCATCGGTGGCTGAATAAACCCACACCAAACGATCGATCTACACCCAAATCGATCGATCTACACCAGATCGTGGGTCTTCAATGAAGGAGATGATATTCGGATCACAAACACCCAGTTCTGGTGTGATTCGGTTCACAAAGAGATTCGAGAAGAAGATGAGATCGAGAGAGATCTAGATTCGCGAAAGAGATAGAGATTTTAGGGAGAGAGAGAGAGAGAGAGAGAGAGAGATGAATGGTGTTTGACCGGTGGTGAGAGGGGTTTGGATGGTGGTAGGTGTTTCATTGGTGAGTTGGGTTTGAGTGGTGGTGGGTGTTTCACTAGTGTTGATTTGCGTGAGAGAGAGAGAGAGATAGAGGAAGAATTTGGGTTTGGGTTTCTGGATATGTGTGTTGGTGAATGGTGAGAGGTGTTGGTGAATGGTGATGAACTAGTGTGTGTTTGGTGATGGTGATAGTGATGGATTTTGATTAGTTTTAATTAATTTTATTTTTAAATTTAATTAATTATAAATTTAATTAGTTTTATTTTTAAATTTAATTGATTATAAATTTAATTAGTTTATTTATTTTTCTTCATTTTTTATTTAATTAATTTCAAAACTACCATTATGCCCTTTCATCAAACGGGCTTATAGAAACTCTGACGTTGAATTATCGTCTTACCGTCGTTGACCTGACGGAATTTGGAGAAACTCTGACGTTGAATTACTGTCTTACCGTCATTGACCTGACAGAATTTTGAGAAACCCTAACGGAATTGGACGGTAGGGCCTAAAATAGGGATTAATTGAAAATGTTTGGACCTGCATAGCCAATACTGAAACAACGGGAACCAAAATAGATAATATGGTAAACCATAGGGACGAAAATGATATTTACCTTTTCTTTCTTGTTTTACTAGTAACAAGACATCTAATATTTTTTCTATCAAATCACATAAAAAATATCTTTGATATTATATGTAGTATTTATTTCGATATATCTTAAATATAAATGAAAATCGATCATAACATATATGTTCTATCTTAACTAATATTATTCACATTCAAATAATTTTGTTCTCTCTTACGATATTAATTATCCCACTCTTCACCCTAATACCATATTATACTTTTGATATGTTATTTATTTTTAAATAATCAATATGTGTTAATTTATATAATTAAAACATGTCAACCAAACATATACATATATTAGACAAGATGGGGTTGACTTAGATGTATGCCCCTCACACCCACACCATGAGATTGTGGATGATCGAGTCTCTCCCCATCTCAAACCCCGAATTATTATAATATTTCAAAAACATATACATATATTTACGTTTAACTATTACAATATTTTATCAAACAAACTTTTATAAATTTTTTTAAATTAAAATAGTTTTTGGATGTTAGAAAAATACTATGAGTACAATTTAAATTTTAATAATTAGTTTTCTAACTCCTAAATAGAATCTTGAATAAAAGGCCATAAGGTTTTACTACATTATTTTTAGAGTAATTGTAGACATTCCAACTCGATAAATCAACTTGTATTCCAACTACTAATGTGTCAATTGACAAATGAATACACATTAACGATATTTTTTTAGACTAATTAGCACTGAACCCCCCTGAATTGTACGCGAAATTGCAACTTGCCCCCTAAAAGTTTTTTTAGGCGTTAAACCCCTCGAACTATTGGAAATTGGCAATAATGGACAGAATAGGGACGGAACCCTTATCCCGTTTGATTTTCCTTGCGAGTGTGCCTCACATGCATAAGTACAAAGGGCATTTTTGTCTTTTTGATGTTAAAAAAAAATTAGGAATAATTTTTAATAATTAAATTGAAATGTCTCCACCTAATTAAAAAATATATAAAAATAAAAATAAAAATAATCAACATCTCTCCTCTTCTTTCTTCTCTCTCCCTAATCTCTTCTTCTTCTTTTTCATCACCAAACTACAAACACAATAGATTCACAAACAAACCCACCGTCCATCCATCACTGCCGCCGCCATGACGAACCCACCTAGAAACTCGCCGTCGACCGAACCCACCCAACAACCTCACCGCTGACCAAACCCACCGCCCTAACCTGCCACTCAAACCTACGAATCTTCAAAAGCCAATCTCCAAACCCAAACCCACCCACTCACGCGATCTTCATCTCACTAGAAATGACCATCACCAGTGCCGATCGACTTCCAGCGGGGGAGATCAGCGCTCGATCTTGTCGGTGAACGAGAGAGAGAGAGAGAGAGAGAGAGAGAGAGAGAGAGAGAGAGAGAGAGAGAAGACACAGCGTCGGTGCCGATCAACTTCCAACGGAGGAGATTGACGCTTGATCTTCTGGATGAACAAGAGAGAGAAGAGTGAACGAGAGAGAGAGAGAGAGAGAGAGAGAGAGAGAGAGAGAGAGAGAGAGAGAGATAAAAGACATCACCAATTTGGGGTTCGATTCGGTAGATTTGTAGTGGTTGAAGAGGTTCAATTCAGTTTGTTGGATATGGATGGGTTTGATTTGGTGGTGGGTGTTGGATTTGGGGTGGCTGGATTTAAGGGTTAGGGTTTGATTTCTGGTGCTTCTGGAAAACTGATGGAGATGGTGGTAATGGTAGACGATGGAGATGGAGATGGAGATGGTGGTGGTGGTTGGTTGACTGTGGATTAGGTTTGGGTTTCTTCGATCAAATGCTTCTGTTTTATTTTTATTTTTTTATTCTTTAAGTTTTAATTTTTGTTCTTTAAGTTTAATTTTTTTCTTAATTATTTTTTATTAGGTGGAGATCCAGATTGGATCTCCACTATCCGTTTGAATAACATTGACGGTGGAGATCGAATTTGGATCTCCACTTTTTTTTTTTAATGTTTTTTATTTTATTTTAAATTTTCTTTCAATTTTGCCCTTACATGTGCAAGGCACGTGACAAGAAGATGGACGGAATAAGGGTTCCGTCCCTATTCCGTCTATTATTGCCAATTTCCAACAATTTGAGGGGTTTAACGCCTAAAAAAAACATTTATGGGGGCAAGTTGCAATTTCGCGTACAATTTAGGGGGGTTCAGTGCTAATTAGTCATTTTTTATTTATTAATTTTTTCTTTAACATACCCTCTAAAACACATGATATAACTCATTATATTTTACGATGCCCAAATTGGAAACAATTTCTGGCACCGTCCTTTCCTAGGAGTCGGGCTCTTGGTAATTTTTTTTTTCTACTTATTTCTTGTAAAATAAAAATTCTATAGTTTTTCTCTAGTTTAGGCGATCCTGGAAAAATAATTTCAGAAATGGGTGTGGTGGATTCAAATATTTGTCATTTCAAAATGATATATGCATTTATTTTTCTACTTCACAAAAGAAGAAGTAAGATGAATCGACAAAATTTAAATTGAGAACTTGGACTAGTCGGTATTTTCTTTTTAAAATATTACACTAATTCGGAGTTTGGAGAGGGGATGAGACTCAAACCCACAACCTCGTGATTTGGGTGTGAGGGGTATACCACTGGACCAACCTCATCCAGTCTTTATTAGTATTTCTATTATTGACACAGATCATCAAGTGATTACCATCCTTGTTCCTTTGGAAGCGATCTCGTAAAATTCATAGATTTAAATCAATTTAAGATAGATGAATTATCATTTGGGTCCCTATATTTTTTTGAATTATCTGTTTTTTTAACTATTTGTCCATTTTTCACTGGTTTGGTCCTTATGTTTTAAAAAACCCATCAATTTGGTCCCTTGGTTAGTTAACCGTTAGTCAACTTTTATGGTTAAAAGGGTATTTTTGTCTTTAAACCAATAACTCAACACCAAAAAAATATAATTTAACAAAAAAAAATCAATAAAAAAGAAAAAGTTATAAAATCATCATCCTTCAATCTCAAAATTTCCAAAGATTTTTCTTTCAAAAACAAATTTCACAGATAATCTAATAACAAAAAAATAAACAATCTACATACAGTGTATCCATTCAATAACAACTCTTCATCAAACAAAAGTCAAATATACTCAACCAAATAATTTAAAAAAAAAAACAAAAAATTTGAAGATCCTCAACCTTCCATCTAGAAAGTTAGAGCACATCTGCAGAGAAAAATAGAGAACATTCCATCGAAGATAGAGCAAAAGATGGATCAGAAGTCAGAACATTCCATTGAAGATGGAGCAAATTTGCTCTGATGGAGCGTAGCTCCATCTTTGATGATGCAGTTTATACTCCATTTGGAGTGTTGCTCCATCGTCGACGATGGAGCAGATCTGCTCTGATGGAGCACTGCTCTTTTGTAGCGTTGTTTTTTTATTTTATTTTTATTTTTTTTAATGGTAGAGATTGAATGGATGGAGGAGATCAAATCTTTTTTTTTTACTTTTTAGATTAATTTAAAAAAAAAAAAACTAAAATTCTTAAATGAATGAATCTCAACCATCCATCATGTGATGGATTATTTAGATCCATCTTCTTTTATTTTTCTTTTATTTTTCTTTTTGAAATACTTTTTTTTTTTAATTTATGATTTTAGTAGAATTAGAGTAAAGGTTAAAATGACCTTTTAATATATTTTTACCAATTTCATTTATTTATTATTTTAAGTTTTTTAAGGGTAAAAATGTCATTTTGCTTTTTCAGTGACCGTTGACCATCAAAAATCTGGCCACAAAGGCCAAATTGATGAGTTTTTAAAATATAGGAACCAAGCCAATAAAAAATTAATGAATAGTAAAAAAGAAAAACAGATAATTCAAAAAAAAAAATACGAACCCAAATGATAATTGGGGTATTATTCATTTAGTCTCTATGTTTTTTTGAAATGTCTATTTTTACTCACTTATCCATTTTTCACTAGATTGGACCCTATGTTTTCAAAAACCACTCATTTTGGTCCTTCTGTCAGTCAGATGTTAGTTTGAGTTAACAGAAAGAGGGATATTTTGGTCATTTTACAGTGGTGTAACAGATTTCGGCCATGTGTAATGAAAATAAAATAAGAAAATAAGAAAAGAAAAAAACATAAAAGGTGTGGGACAAAGAGAAAGGGTCAACATTACCCAAAAATCCATAGCATCAAAACGAAACCCAAACCTTTTCTTTCCCGAGACACCAAACCTTCTTGCGTTTTCCATTCCTCTCCCAAAACCTCAAACTAACGATCATCGAAGCTTCGAAGAGACCGATAAGAGTACAACAGTCCCCTATCACCGGCGAAAGCGAAGAACATTGGAACTGGTTTTTTTTTTTTTTTTTTTTTTTTGAAGTGGTATGTTTATATGTTTTTTTATGGTGATTTTGCATGCACTTGGTTAAATAACTTGTAAATGTCATGAAAAAATTTTAGATTTTTTTGATGTTGTGTTGTGTTTTATTTGATTTAAGAGAGAATTGGTTGTTTCCTATGTTTATTTATTTATTTATTTATTTTTTTGGGGGGGTTGTTGTTTCTTTTGCTTGAACTTGGTTAAATAACAAATAATTGTATTTTGTGTTGCAAAATTTCTTTTTTTTTTAATTTTTAATTTGTTGTGTTATATGATCTTGTTCCAAGTTTTTTCAATCCATGTCTGATATAGGTTTTGTTTTTGGGCTTTTGCAAATAAAAGAACATATAATTCTCATATTTATTGAAGAGGAATCATTTTTTCTGATATTGTATTGTCTATTCGAATGTTAGAGTTTGTCGTTTCTGATGTAAGGTTGTGAAGTCTGGTTAAAATCAGAGGCCAACTTGATGATGTGTGTTGCATGGGTTGACAGAAAATATGTGTGTGGAATTCATTATTCTAGAATATTTCTTATAATAGCTTCTTCTTTATATTTCGCAGTATCTTGCAAATGTTGCCGTTTCGAGTCCAGGCTAGATACTCTCAGAATCATCAATGGGCCTCATATCCAAATGGGACCATTTCTTTTGAAGATGGTCATATTATTGGGAATGCAAAGTTTACTCGAGAGGTTATTAATAGGTATGCCATCCAAGAGGGGTTTACCTTGAAGAAAATCAAGAATGATAGGTACATGTATACAGTGACTTGCAAGAATGATGCATGTGATTGGAGACTACATGCATCATGTCTTACAAATAAGGTTACATTCATGATCATGAGTGTTCGGGGAAGCCACTCGATGTGCCCAAGGGTGGCTGAAAACAAAGAGGCTACATCAAGGTGGGTTGCATCGGTTCTAGGAAACTTCATTCATTCAAACCCTAATGGAAAGGCAAAATTATTTAAGAATGAATTGCAAGAAAGATTTGCAGTGAAGGTTGACAACCAAACAATCTATAGGGCAAATAAGATTGTACTTGAGACTTTGAAGTCTGATCATGTTGAGGCATATGCGAAGTTGAGAAAGTGTGGAAATGCAATACGGTCATACAACTCGGGGACATATGTGATGGTAGCAATGAATCCGGATGTGAAGTCAGACAACCCAACATTCCTCATATTCTACATGAGTTTTAAAGCATGTGAATTGGGTTTTTTGAATGATTGTCGTCCCCTAATAGATATCGATAGATGTCATTTGTAAGGAAAGTTTGGGGGAGTGTTGCTATTAACGACTGCTTTAGATGGGGATAACTGCGTTATTCCAATAGCTATCTGTATTTGTGAATCCGAAAACTCTAAGAGTTGGATATAGTTTTTAAGGCAGTTGCGGGATTCTTTAGGATGAGATGGCAGTAGACGCATTTGCTTCACTAGTGATAGACAGAAAGAGTTATTGAAAGCCTTGGCGAATGAGTGGCCGAATGCATATACTCAATAGTGGTTTTAATATATCGTTGCAAATTTCATGTCAACCTTCAAGAACCACAAAATCAATTGGAAGTTGTGGCATGTGGCTAGAGCTGCCAACCGAGCTAACTTCGAACAAGTTTTAGCTTTAGTTAGGGAAGAAAGTGAGAATGATGTTAACTAGTTGATGTCAGAGCCAGTTGAAAAATGGGCAAGACATGCATTTGAACCGTCCCTCAAAGTTGATCATGTCTCTAACAACATATCAGAATGTTTCAATAGTTGCATACGAGAGGATAGGGACAAGCCTAAACTTCAACTATTGGAGAATTTCAGAAGGAAAATTATGGTACGTTTCTGTGAGAAATGGGCTAAAGCGGAGAAGTTAAATGATACAATAACTCCATATGCAAAGGATAATTTGAATATGAATGAAAAAGAAGCAAGGAAGCTGCAAGTTATTTATGAAAATGACGTTGGTAAGAGATAGTTGACCAAACAAGTGTAAAAATTCTGGTCAACACTGATGATGGCACATGTGATTATAGGATGTGGCAGATGACTGGGTTGCCATGCATGCATGCTATTGTCGTGTTCATGTATAACAGAGAGTATGCACATAATTATATGCATTGTATTATTCCAAGGAAGCTTGGAAAATGGCATATGATGGGAATATCAACCCAATCCTGGATGAATCCAAGTGGCCTGAGTTTGAATCTCAGAATATTGAACCGCCCGTGAAAAAAATGAATATGGGTAGACCTAAGAAGAAGAGAACTAGGGCACCTGCTAAGCCACGTGCACCAAATGCAACATTCTCTAAACGATTTCACTATGTGGAGAACTTGGACACAATTGGGCAACCTGTCCATCTAAGGTAAACAACTTAATCTGTATTTAACAACTTCTATATTTTTTTTCTACCTCTTTCAAAATAAATTATCATTTAATATTGATAATGTAGGGACTATGGAAAAGGGAAAGGATCCACCTCAAAAGGAAAAAAAAAGCTTCTAAAAATGTCTCAAATGCACCAAGTTATACATCATACAGGAATTATATTATACTTGTTATAGTGTAATAGTGGTATTATATTAACAGTATACGTATATCAATATTATAGTGTTGTTTAATACATTCCAAAAATATTATAGGGTTACTAGACATGTGGGGTGCACTAGTACCGCAGATCAGCAATGTTCAGTTGCAATTGAGTAAATATTATTGTTTAATTCTCAATAGTATACTACTGCATGCTAATGTATATATTGAAAATACCATTCAATTATTGCAGGACCCAAACCAATGAACGCAGCACAAGCAGGGCTCCAATAACACGTTCCTGATGTTTGCTCATAAATAGGTTCAAATCTCAAACCCTAAAGGGGTTTTATTAATATTTTGTGGCAAGATAGCTTGAAAACATTGCTGTTTAGATATTTTTGTGTCGGATTGGGTAAACACAAATCTTTTGGACATGTTTTTGTGTTATCCAAATCTGATTGTCATGTTAATTTATTAGGATGATATAGTTATGGTTATTTGGAAGTGACCATAACTTCTTTAGGTTGGTTGGTTGGATGTGTTTTAGGTTTCAATGACAGGAAAGGATAAACCTAAACCTTAATATTTTGTGATTGCTTGCTTGAAAACAGTGTTATTGCTTGCTTGATTGTCATTAGTTTATGAAATTAGTTATTGTAGTCCACATTGTAGTGGCTGTGTTGTTTTCATGTGTGGAGTGTTATTAGTAGTTTATGCTTGATTGTCATTAATTGACTATTTTATTTCCCACTATGCCTCATTACATTGCATTATCTTATATGTGCATGAAACTTATTCACTACAGTTGCATAGTCTTACAAATACATATGCCTAGCAACACAGTATGAAATAGGACAATCACTTTCAACCAAGTCAAACTCCTTTGCACTTTCTTGTAGTTGGCAGTGACCACACGAAACTGAGTATCGTCGTATGCAAATGTTGATTCTGCACATGTTCTGTAAGATACAAAATCTTATATACTTTCACATTCTTCATGATCAAGATACCACCACTTGAAATAGTTGCATGCATCACAACCGAAAAATAGTCTATTAGGATTCTTGCTCGTCTCGGAGACCCATTATGCTGCTTTCTTCCCGTTCCCAAAGTTGCATAGTTTATTTTTAACCTTGATCGATCCAGCTTTTTCACTCGTGCAGCTTGACGATGCCATTTTTTTTTTCATATTTATTGCCAACAAAACTAGGTTTTTGGGTTGTTTTATGCATGACCAGAAAAAAGGATTTGAAGAAAAAAAAAATTATGACAAGAGGAAACAAAATAAGAAACCGAATGAGTGTTTTATGCTTGTAAAATGAAAAACAAGTTTCTGGAAAAATTGATGTATGAATAGAAGACTGTTGATGAAAGGAGGAGAGAGGGGTGCTTTTATAAAGCTTTTATTTTGTACCGTTGTGCAACAGATACAATGAAAATTTTGATTCAATTTTTTATTCAACAAAATCAAGGGTAAAAACGTAATTTCCAAAATCAATTTCAAAGTCAAATGAAAAGCTACTGGTTAAATTGTAAAACATGTTAATAAGGGCCTTTCAGTCTTAACAATATTTGGTAAGTTTGTAATTGTTGAATTTTTAAAGGGCAAAATGGTACTTCTACGCAGTGTTGCTGAAGTCATGGACAAATTAGTAATTCAGAATTTTTTGTCACGGTTGACCGTCTAAATTCTGGTCAGAGGAACCAAAATAAGTGGTTTTTGAAAACATAGGGTCCAATCCAATGAAAAATGGATAAATGAGTTAAAAATAGACATTTCAAAAAAACATATGGACCAAATGAATAATACCCCAAAAAAAATCACTTATACTTCACTAAAGTGATTATACATAATTAAGATGGTAAGAAAATTAAGTTTTATTTAATAAATTTGATGTGTTATGAGATTTACCTTTAAATTTATAATTAATTAAAGTCTAAAGACTTAATAGCATTGGATCCCCCTGAAGTGTACGCGAATTTGCAAATTGCCCTCTAAATGTTTTTTTTCGACAGTAAACCCCTCAAACTCTCATTTTCTTTGCACCACCCTTATGGAGATGCCCCCTCCTCAGGGGGCAATAAAACAAGCGGTGCAAAGAAAAGGAGAGTTCGAGGGGTTTACCGTCGAAAAAAAAACATTTAGGGCCAATTTGTAAATTCGCGTACACTTTAGGGGGTCCAGTGCTATTAAGTCACTGAATATTTTTTTAGTAGAGTATATAAATTAAAGATAATTTTACAATTGTTTTACAAAAACATTTATTTTAAATAATGAAATATATATCAGTCTAGTCTACTCATGGATCCGCCAATGCTTACAAAGAAAATCTCGAACAAGAATTTTTTTTTGAACTAGTCCAATCTTGATAATCAATAAGACCAAGAGTTTGGATATGTATTTAAAAACAGTTTTAAGATTTCACTATCAGATATTAATGTCGATTCTAAGAATTCATCAAACACGAATGACATTGTACGGAATTAATGACATTCATGAGATTTGCATTTTGGTGTTTGGTAGGGTATAAATTAAACTTCATTATTAATTAAACGGGCAATTACCAAATTGGTCCTGGACTTTTTTCTTTATTCCAAGTTGTTTGCGACTTTTACAAAAGTGACCAAATTGGTCCCTAACTTTTTAAATTGTACCAATTTCATCCCTCAATTAACTTTCTGTTAGTCAAACCTAACAGTCAATGGTATTTTAGTTGGACAATTACCAAATTGGTCCTGAACTTTTTTCTTTATTCCAAGTAGTTTGCGACTTTTACAAAAGTGACCAAATTGGTCCCTAACGTTTTTATGGAGTACCATTTGAGTCCCTAACTTTTAAGAAACAACCAAAAACATCCCTTATCATTAACCTCGGTTATTTATACCGTTACTTTGATTATGGTTTACTTTTAAAAGACTAAAGTACCCCTCAAAACTCTAAAGTTAAAAATGTTTAAATAAAAATAAAATAATTATTTAAACAATAATGTAATGAAAAGAAAATAAAATAAATTATCTGCAACTATCTCATTGATTCGAAAAACAATCCATATCTTTTCAATTTTTCATCGATACAAAACCCAAAAAATTATACAGGTTTCTATAAATTTTTTTTATCAATATTGAACCCAAAAAAATGACTCATTTTCAAGAACTTGAACCAGACAATGATGGAGTCATGGAGATGCCTTCAGTATATAAGCATTAGAGACCCATTTTTGAGAGAATAACCCTATTGACTCCGAGCCAAACCAGAAAACATGTCATCCATGAAGCTGCCCTAGATCTCCCCCAATCTCTGTCTAGTGTTCTCCATCAGAGATATGAGATTTCTAATTCTTGAGGCACTGGCCGATTCTGGATTTGCCAACCTTTGATTTTTTTTTAAGGGGTCAGATTGTTGGTAGTAAGTGTTTCCAAGTTCGGTAGTGATTTTCGAATCAATGAAAGAGTTGCAGATAATTTATTTTATTTTGTTTTCGTTACATTCTTGTTTAAATAATTATTTTATTTTTATTTAAACATTTTTAACTTTAGAGTTTTGAGGGGTACTTTAGTCTTTTAAAAGTAAACCATAATCAAAGTAACGGTATAAATAACCGAGGTTAATGATAAGGGATGTTTTTGGTTGTTTCTTAAAAGTTAGAGACTCAAATGGTACTCCATAAAAACGTTAGGGACCAATTTGGTCACTTTTGTAAAAGTCGCAAACTACTTGGAATAAAGAAAAAAGTCCAGAACCAATTTGGTAATTGCCCGACTAAAATACCATTGACTGTTAAGTTTGACTAACAGAAAGTTAATTGAGGGATGAAATTGGTACAATTTAAAAAGTTAGGGACCAATTTGGTCACTTTTGTAAAAGTCGCAAACAACTTGGAATAAAGAAAAAAGTCCAGGATCAATTTGGTAATTGCCCTTAATTAAACTACTTAAATAAAGCTCTGTTTCTATCTAAAAGATACCCATGCTCTTTAATTTGCTTATATATCTCTGCCCAATTAGTCTTAGTCTGATTAATTTGGTTTCTAAAAACAGAATTAATTAGAAAAGAGTTGGTGGTAAAGATTGAATTAATTTTCGTAAATTAATGAAGGTTGTTTCACAATCACAACTATAAATGACGCATCATTCATCATCATTTTATCATCTTCAATTCACTCAATTAAAACTCCTCCATCTCTCTCGCTCTCTCTATATATATATCATTTCTCTCATACAGTGATGTATATTGCCAATATGGCTTTAGCAAAGAGTGCAGTTATTTTCTTGATGATGTTGATGATTCTTTGTGGCGTCTCCATGGCAGCCGTCTACACCGTTGGTGATTCTACCGGTTGGACCATTGGCCCCGATTATAAGAAATGGGCCAATTCGAAGAAGTTCCATAACGGTGACACTCTCGGTAATAATACACAGTTCACACTCTTTCTTTCTTATATGCATTTTTTATTTTATTTTTATATATATTTACAAACGAGATGAGTAAAAATTATAGATTAATTAATTTCTGTTGCTTCCACACATACAAATTTAATTGAACATACTATCAACTCATTAATTAGTTATGTGATTGTTAACGGTGCAGTTTTCAATTACAATAGCCAAGTCCACAACGCGATGCAAATGAAGCCACAAGATTACAACTCATGCACCACATCATCCCCGATTGCAGTGTACACCTCTGGCTCAGATAGGATTACTCTCAAAGGGTCTACCCACTACTACTTCATTTGTGGTTTTCCTGGCCATTGCCAAAGTGGTCAAAAAGTCAATATCAACATTACTACTCCATCGACTGCGAGTCAACAAACACCAACTGCTTCACAGAAGATTGATTTGGATCGCTAAGGTCTAATGTGAATTCTCTTTCACAGCATTTTACGTATGATAATTATCGAGTGTGAGATTGATTATGTACAAGTGACAATATCACCGTGTAACATTAAGTTTCAGAGTCAACCCGACCTGAAACCTATTGGTGTTACATTAGCAATATAATAATTTGGACGTGTTTTTAAAGTTGATACTTAAAATGATTGAAAATCTGAAATAATAGAGCTGTAATCCTACAAATCATAAAGCTCGACCAGATGCAGCTGTATCCCAATTACAAGTACGTTCTAAACCGACAAAAAGAGGTCAACCAAAAAAAAAAGAGGGGACTATTATGCGAAACCAGAGACAAGAAGAGCTCCAAAGGAGACCAATGTCGATCGAATTAGCTTAAAAGAAGACAGTGATGGAGCACTGCTCTTCGGAGGGTGAGGTACAATCGGAGAAGATGCGGCTGATGGCGACGAACCGTAAGGAGCAGGACTTGGACTCACACTCACATCACCAGTTGAGCGCAGAGATTTAGCTGGAGTGACCACGATAGCAATCTTCTGTCCAGCTTGACAGTGTCCAGGGAACCCACACAAGAAATAGTAGTGGCCAGGCCCTTTGAGTGTGATAGAGTCAGATCCGGTGGTGTAGACAGCCATCGAAGATGTTGCATTGCACGATTGGAAATCTTGGTGGGTTACTTGCTTCACGTTATGAAATTGATTGTTGTACTCGAATGCTGGATATAAACATAAGAAATTGATCAAAAAGATTTAAAATATCATAAGAATATTGAACAAAAAAATGTGGAAGAGTGAGTTATATACTAATGATGTCTCCAACATGGAAGTTGACGGTGGAAACCCACTTCTTGTAGTCGACATTGCCAATAGTAGTCCACCCAGCAGAGTCACCGACCTTGTGAACAGCACATAGGGATACTCTATAAAGAGCTGTCATTAGCAAGAAAGATAGCAGTTTCTTCACTAAAGCCATAGTTAATCAATCAATCAAAAACAAGAAGAAGAAAAAAAAAAGGTGTTGAATTAAGTAAGCAAGAAATCAGGCAGTGAATTTATGGGAAAATACAGAAAGCCTGGACGTGTATATATAGATAGTTTTCTAGTCGGAATCCTAGTAACGAGACAATAATTAAGGTTTTGCGGTGGACATGAATCATGATGTTGTTCATTTAATGGATTTTGATTTTTGACATTAGTTGGATTCTAACTCATGGGGAAGTATCATAATGAGAGGAATTAAAACGTCTGCCTTAAACGAGGAAAAGTTTAATAAGAATGAAAACTTTGATTAGACATTGCATGCGACAATCAATTGAGTTGTTCGGTGGAGCTGACCTGACCTCCACCTCATGTAATTTCTTTACTCTATATAAAGAAAATGCATGTTTCATTTTTTTTTTTTTTTTTTTTACTGTGTAGGATTCAAGAGTCATTGGCTTGAGAATCATTTCCTAAGCCCTAAGCTCGTCCATCTATCAGCTGAGCTATGTTTCATTGTTAAGATTTAAGAATAATAGTTTTTTTTTTTAGTTTATAAATACAATTCTAATCACTAACCCATTATAAACCTAATGAAGCTATAGGTTTAATCTAATTATAGTTGGATTAAATCAAATTGACCCATTTTTAATTAATAGCTAAATATCTTTCTGTTTAATTTTTAAAATATTATCTTTATTTGTTTATTTTATTATGGGAAACTCTCAAGTGAAGGATTCCTTACTTTAATTTCGGTAAGAACTTTGATGAAATCACATTGATTTTAATGAATTTTGATATTAATTTTTTTGTGGATGATAAATTCATTGAAATCTACCTATGAATAAATTTTGAGAATTTTTCCAAAGCTTTTTTTTTTTTTTTTTGAATTTTCCTATATTTCTTCCATTTTTCTGATGCCTTCATATTTAAAAAATTCGAGATAAATAGTTATAGTGCTTGAAAAAATCTCAAATTTTATTCATAGGTAAATTTCATTAAACTTATTTTCTACAAAAAACTTTAGATCAAAAATCATAATATTTGATATGATTTCATATAAATTATTTTCTTTATTTATAAGGAAAAAAAAAACATTAGATGGGCTGAAGGCCCATTTGGTATTAAAACCGGAAAAACGGGCATTGAACCATTCCGGTGCAGAACATGATCTGATTCGCTTATAGAATGCGTCTCTTTGAGAAGCCAAACAGGGGCCCTGAAGTGGCAAGTGGCAACCAAACTCTCTTATCCATACGGACCAAAAACCATTCTTACACAAAATCACTCCGTCTTCCCGGCTTGTTGACAAAGCAAGACCAAGCTCTCTCACTCGCAACTACCAAAACGCACATTTCAATCACCGTTTAAGCTTCCATGGCCACGCACTTCTCTTCAACAAGGCCTCTACGCTCCATTTTCCACCCCAAGCTAAATTCTCCCAAATCCCTCCTTTTCGTTTCCGGTACTCCATTCTATCATTGTATTCTTTGCTATCTACAATATCTACTCTCTCTCTTTATTTTTCCTTTAATGGAGTTTTTTCACAGATTCTTGCCATAGAAGTGCCGCCAAGTGCCGTCCCAGCAGTGTTAATGTGTGCAAATGGAGCTCCGCTGCAAACTACGTTAGACTTGTGAAATTCTCTGGCAAACCTGTCGTTGTAAAGCAGTTGGTGCACGAAAGGCAAGTCTCAGTACTTGAAGTAGTATATGCGTTTTTACTGTTTGTGAAAATGCCAGGGTCGATTTTTTGTTAGTGCGTCGGTGTTTGATTCCGTTTATGTTTTCTGTTGTTGTGAAATGTGAACTGCGCAGAGCAGGAGTTGCGAGGTGTGCAACTATTGAGGAAATTGAAGCGGAGAAATCTGCCATCGAGGAAGATGTTGTGAGTTGATTTGTAATTTGATATTGTTTTATAGAAGCGTACTATTGACTATGCTAAATAATATTTTTTTTTTTTTTTTTAAGAAAGCTAGGATGGAAAAGACTATTGAAAATGTTCGAAACAATTTCAATTCCGTACGTACAGGAAGAGCAAATCCAGCCATGTTAGATAAGATTCAGGTCTGACTCCTGGTTCGAGTGCCTATGGTGATTTATTTACTGCTATTATTGTTTTTAATTCTTTGACATGTGCATTGCATATAGATGCTTTTAATCCACCGGACAATATTTGGAACACAAATACAAAACTATGGGAAACTGTTAATACAGCGACCTAATTCTGTGACTCAATTTTAGGTTAGAGTTGTGCTCATTTTCGCGTAAAATGAATCTGCTACTGTTGCTGAGTCATAGGTTATGTATGGGAAACAGAAAGGTGAATATGAAAGAGCCTTAGTTTGAATTTAAAGAGGTAAATGCTGTAAGACTAATGCAAAAGCCAGCGAACCAAGTATCCATCACATTTCAGTTTCACATAGTAATTCGGCCTGTATCACATTTTTGCATTTGTAGCTTACATTTATAGGAGCTGTATGTTGTATCAACCATTGGTAGTTTATTAAGTCTGGAAATTTAAAAAAAATATATATATATATATATACGTATCACATTTTTAAATGAATTAATTAAAACATCTGGATTCTGGAATTAGAAAGATTTCCACTGGATAATTCTGTGCCACTGCTTCTAAGCTTGTGTTCTTGCAGCATGATTAGGCTTCATTATATGCTTCTACTATGTGCATTAACTAGGTTTTGGAGACAATGGGATATTCATTGGCCTTTGACTATACAAAGTCTGGTTGTGATACCTTTCTCTTAGAAAAGCTAACACAATTCCTCTTTTAGATTGAATACTATGGTACTCCTGTTGGCTTGAAGAGCATAGCTCAAATCAGTACTCCTGATGCAAGCTCTCTCTTGGTTCAGCCATATGACAAATCCAGGTATTCCATATGTTCAAGGCATGAATTAAGTTTGGCATTGCTCAATTTAATCTTATCAAAAAGATAAGCGATGTATACTAGGGTGTTTAAATTGAGAATTTTCTCTAACCCTCTTTGCACAGTAAGCGGAGAAAATGAGTAAATCTTCCCTGATCTTTGTATCATTTTCTTTGACAAAGAAAGATATATGGTCATCAGAAATCATTGGCCTATAGAAAACTTTATTTATCTTGTTGATTACTGTTACCTTCTGGCGTGTCATGTTTTTCAGCCTAAAGGCTATAGAAAAGGCCATTGTCAGCTCTGATCTTGGTTTGACTCCGAACAATGATGGTGAAGTGATACGGTTATCTGTTCCTCAACTGACATCTGACAGAAGGAAGGTAAATTACTTCTTTCTTGAGCATAAGGAAATGCTCATTATAGACCATTATCACCAAGAACTTTGATGTCTTCGATTGGTATTCACTACTGACTGATCCCTATATTGTTTTATGTCTGAGATCTGTAGTTTGTGTTGTGTTATTGTAAATATCTGTTGAAATATTGATTTCAGATGCCATTTGCTCCAATTTCTAAGTTCTGGCATTTCTGTATTGAGTAGATAACCACCCCCCCCCCCCCCCTCTCTCTCTTTATGTGGTTATTTTTATACTTGTGCCTTGAGCATCACATATGCTATAAGAGTGGTATCTGCGCTATGAATTGAACATTACATTAATTGCTTGAAATTGACAATATTGATCACTGTAGTTGATCTTCAGTTTTTCCTTTGTTTCTTAAGTGAAAGTTGTTGATCTCCATGTAGCCAAGCCTTTCCTTGGTAGTTCAGACAGGCCTACTATGTAATTTTTATCTGGGTTTTTAGTTATGGTACAACTTGTTACAAGTGCACATACATTGAAAAGTTAACTATATTCTTGGTACCACCTCTCGTGGATTACATTGTTAAAAAATGCATTTTTTGTGACAACTTATTAAAGAACACATTTTTTGTGCAGACATATTTAAAGAACACATAGATGAGATGAGGTTGGTCCAGTGGTAAAACCCCTCACACCTGCACCACGAGGTTGCGGGTTCGAGTCCTCCCCACTCTCCAAAAAAAAAAAACCCGAATTTAAAATAAATAAAATAAATAAAATAAAAAATAAAAAAAAAGGGTTAAAGAACACATTTTATGTATTGTTTGATGTTCTTGCAGAAGTGTGGGCAAGACATGCCTTTTTAAGAAAAAATTTCATTTGTGGATTTTGTACATGGGATGTTGAATCATATTACTTTCATAAGATGTAAGTGATCAGTGCTCCAATTATTAATATTTTGATCAAGGATTCCTGTTCTAAATTGCAGGAAATGTCAAAAGTTGTCGCCAAACAGGCTGAAGAAGGGAAGGTACTTGTGCTTTTTTGATCCATAATTAGAGAATCCACTCACTTCACTTTGTAATCCATCATATTATAAAAGTAATGGCTGAAATCCTTCTTCAAACACATTGAGCACTGATACTATTGAGGTTTGAACATGGTACCGTTGGATGACCTGAATACATGCATATTAAAAATTGCATTTTTTGGTTAATATCATATCATAGATCTCTATGTACATATTTATTTATTTATTATTTTTTTGTTCTCATGAACAAACTCCCCTGACCAAGCATTTACAGGTAGCTTTGAGGAATATAAGAAGAGATGCATTAAAAGCTTATGAAAAACTTGAGAAGGTCTGGGTCTTTATAAATCTCTCATTCTCTATTTAACATCTTTAATTGTGTTTTTGATTTATTTTTTCTCTTTTTTCTCTCTATATATCAATCCTTTTTTCCTCCGGGGATTTTTTCACACAGGAGAAGAAGCTTTCGGAAGACAATGTGAAAGACTTATCAAGTGATTTGCAGGTAACTTGATGCTTACTGTTCTGTACTCCATTGTCTGGGTGCCTTGGACCTGGGTCTAAAATCCAGGGTGCTGCCAGACTGAAGCATGAGCTTTGCTATGCAACCCACTTCTGTGTTCTGTGGCGGTCTCTGGTCATGTTAGGTTCCTGTATCATTTCTGGAAATGCTAAAAAATCAATCTAGCCTATAATTGTTATTCTAGCAGGCAATAGAAATTCTATCAGTGAAGTTGATTATGAAGGATACCCTCTAAGACATTGGGGATTCTAACTCCTTTCTATAAATTCTGTGGTGTTTCCCTTTTATCAATATTTGAATTTTTTAGTAATCAAGTTGTGAACATAATTTTTTTCTTCATGCAGAAACTAACAGATGAGTATATGAAGAAGATGGATAACATCTACAAACAGAAAGAGAAGGTATGCTTCATTTTGATGGAATTTATGACATAGGATAAATCTCTAATAATTTTAAGATTAACAATGTGTAAAAAGGATAAATGCCGGACAGCTTGTACTTGCATGTGAATTGGATTAAGCCAAATTCATTCATTCTTGGGTTAACTCATCCTCCCTCAAAGCAGCCCAAGTGTCTGATGGATGAAAGCTTTATCACCTTAAAGCAAATAAATCTCAATATCTGCTCATAGTTAGTGATGGTTGAGGCCCTGAGGGTTGTCTATTTAGTTCAAGATACATAATGGGCTTCCTGTATTGATTACTGTCTGGGGGACTACTGTTTATTTCTGCTTAAATTATTAAAGGCTTCTGTCCTATATTAGTTTTGACATTTCCTTCTGATTTTCTTTCAGGAATTGCTGAAGGTTTAGTGAGTGTTTACACAGATGTACATGGGTGAGCTTTCTTTATGTTAAATCTCAAAATTAGATCGTTGTTTTCAGACGAATTTATGGTGCATATTATCATGCCCTTAAGAGTGGCATTTTTTATATTAATGTAAAATGAGTGGATAATTTGTCTTGAAATGAAAGGTGGAAATCAGTCTTTTTATAAGCTCTTGATAGAAGTTGTTTGTTAGTTTGTATAGCAATCTATGATTTTATTTCCTTGGAACATTGAAGTGTGTCCAAGATACAAGTAGGACCCTTATAAACTGTAATGTCACACGCTAACGCACTGTGATGTTTACTGTTGACAACAAGAAATGCCACCACTGATCTGTTTTCTGAAAGTATAACCCCTTTAATGTGACCTACACCTCTATCTGGATTTGGTTCATCTGATGATGTGTGGGGTTTAACTGCTCGTCTGCTTATAGATAGATGTACGATTCGAGTCTAGACCAGACCACATTGTGTGGAATAGGAAGAAATCTTTGGAAATATGCATTGCCCATGTCATATTTCCTTGGACATGTTATTTCTTCTACCTAGGAGCAGGACATAATTACTGGTCTTGAAAGTGGCTGAATCGTAATTTCATTCTATTTGACGTTAAAAAAGATCATCAGAGATAGATATGGAAAATCCAAAGATTTATCTCAATATTCTGTAGAATGAATCTGAGTACATGGAAAAACACTATTTATAGGCATCTTTCTGGGGTCCAGGCAGTTCAGATGTCGATAGCAATGGTCATGTTTATAGTTTATAGTCCAACCAATCTATGATTTTAATGTATTTTTCATTCAAGTAAAAGTTGATTAATATGAAAACAATTTCTGGGAAACTTCCAAGAACAATAGAGATTTATACTATTAACTCAGTGTCTCTGTTATGAACAATGAAAAGCAGCAATAGAGAGGACCACCAAATAAATGGACAGATGGGGGCTATAGCATATGTTCCTTTGAAATCAAGTTATGTTTGTTTGAATTTTATTTGTAAGTTGAGAAACATCTAGTGTATGATAAGCTGCTTTTGTTTACTTTGAAAGGTGGATGGATAATCATAATTCATAAGTCTTTATTTTATCAAGTTAAATGAAAAAAGTGGTATTCGATTCCATCATCAACCTCATTGCATTTAAGTGATACGTAAGTCATCTCAATTCTCATGTGAACAAGATATCTAGAGTCTAGATTCTAGACCCAATCTCTAGATGAGAGTTCCAAATTGTTCCTCCCCTGTTTCTATTATCTTCAACTACCCTACAACCCAAAATCTCAAATCTTGAAAATATTTCAATGTTTTCACAATTTCAAAAAGCAAAAGTTTTCCTTTGCAAAACTTTATTTAGTTTAGGAAGAGTCGGTTACCTAAATCGAATTTCTTTATTGATCATGGAATAGGTTGTTAAATAATAATTTCAACCAAAAAAATAAATAAATAAAATGGAATAGGATTTTTAATATTGTCATATTTTTTTCGTATTAAAAAAATTGTACCTTTCAAACAAAATAATATTGTATGTTCATCATGACTTTGTATTATCGACGTGGCTTAATGGTAAGTGAATAAAAAAAAAGTTAGTATTATCAGCTATTGTTATACTCTTTTTATATACAAAATTTTTTAGCAACCTACAATTAACATAAATCAGTTTCAAAATCTCTCGTCAATCATTCCAATTACAATTTTAAATGATTTTATTAGTTAAATAAATAAAGTAGAAACATAGGACCCAGAAAGATAATAAATTTAATTACTGATTTGATTCTTAACCGTTTTTAGTAAATAGTATAATCACAAATCAAAAATTAAATCTCTTTTTCCTAGCTTATATATATTTTTTATTGTATAATGTATTGTATTATAATTTATACAGATGGATCCAACTTTTATTAGTATTTCTATTTTTTATGTCTATAAAATTAAATTAAAGAACGGTCTGAAAAGAGATATCTTGAATCAAAATATAAAGAAAATAAAGAATCTCTCTTTACAAAAGGCCCTTATTTTTATTTTCACGGTCTGGTCTGATCAGTATCCAGCCGGATTTTTTTTTTTTGTTCCAATAAACCATACCGTTAAATCATAGAAAAAAAATGAGGATTTTTGATATAATAATAGTATTTTGTTGAATGGAAAAATCATCTAGAACAATGAGGCATATCTCCTTGTCCACGTATGTTTTTCAATTAACAATTAAACTTATTTTATTAAAACTTTGAATTGTTTAATCGGATATAAATGTTTGGTTGTAGTCATGAGTCTCATGACAATAAAAACAGAATTATGATTGACTTATCACAAATATTATAAAGTTATGGTTAAGTGGACCCCTATTAGATATGATTATAAGGGATGACATGTATGTATTAAATTGGACATTTTTTTTTTTCTTTGAAGGATATGAAATTGGAATTCAAATGTAAATGTAGGGCCATGGAAATGGGTGGGTCCCGAGAAAGAGAAAAATATAAAAGAAAAAGCATTTTTTTTTTTTAATTATTTAAAAAGAAATGAAATGCCTTTGTTATTGCTATCTCATTATTCGCATGTGGTCATAATTCATAAAAGGGACGCTTTGCCGGTTCAAGTTCATCTCTCTCTCTCTCTATTATCTTTGGAAAAAACCAACCCGAAAACTTGTCCTCCCTTTCTTTGAATTTTGATCATCTATACATCGCTAGTCGCTACTCGCTACTCGCTAGACCGCATGTCACGTGCCATTCTTGTGCTCATTGGCTCATTGCATTAGAATCTATATATGAAAAATTACTTGATATTCTTAAAATAAGAAATTGTTTTTTCAATGGCAATAAAAGTACGAGTAATGTTATACAATCAAAAAAATTAGTTTAAAATTCAACTCAAATGATATGCAAAATGAGTTGCCTTTAGCATACAAATCATTAGGGGTGGGCACGGTTTTACGATCTATGGTTAACCAAATTGAATCGAACCGAAAATACGTATTCAAGTCGAGTTATTCTATTGAGACATGTCAATCTGATTCAAAAAAATGAAAACCGAGTTTAAGTGAGTCATGGATGGTTTTGCCATACACCCACCCTTACAAATTTTTGGAATGATGTCATGAATGATATCGTAAGGATAAATCATTTATCACATCATTTTACTACATCTTTCAACAAATATTGAGGTCCCAATTTTGAATCTCCTTCTCCCAATTTATTTAATTTTTTAACCCTTATTTTGAAATATGTTTTAACCTAACTTCTTAACAGGAGATAATAAAATTAGTTGATACCCATATCTTTTACTATTTAAAAATTCATCCCCCATATGTACTTTTCTATTATAACCTCGTGAAAAAAATGTTACATAGACGTCAAAGTCCGAACCTAATACTTAATTTTTTTTGGTTGAACCAGAGACCTAACAAATTTAAATTACTTTTATTCCATCGACTCCAGCTGGCAAAGAAAAATTAAAATAACTTAAAAAATATTAAAATATTAAAAAATTAATAATAATAATAAATAAACCGATTTCCAATCTGACTGATTATATTATATAAAACATGAGGAGGTTTTCCCGAAAGTTCTCTTTGAGTGCCGCTCCAATGCTTTGCTGCCGCATTGAATAATCCGTCAAGACAAAAAAATAATTTAATATATATATTTTATTCCACTTTTGTTTGTCTATTTTAATCAACTTGCATCTAATGATTTAAATAATCCTTAATTAATTATTATCCACGGATGAGGTTGTCTTAACCCACTATCATATTTATATTGTTTTAGTTGTGCACGTACTTTAAATATTTATAAAAATATATTAAACTAAAAGTCAAATTACAATTTACAATAATCAAAGCTAAAACCAAATAAAAGGTGGTGGGAGGAGGGTGGATTCCTTATGTTGTTTTAATACTCAAGACTTGGGGTGTTGGAAAGCTAACAAAGAAGCATGCTTTTGTCACTTTATAATTTAAAATATTGATTATATTAATAAAATATAATTAATTAATCAATAGAATTCAGGATTGTAATGCATGTACACTTTTTAATTTCTTTGGAGTTTAATAATGCTTGCTTTGATTTGTATCTTTCTTCCAATTAAATAATGATAATACCCCCTCATTGCTCCTTTTCTTGTTCAATGGATCATAAAATAATGTAATATAAAAATACTTAAATTGTTTTGAAAGCCAACAAAGTGAACAAACCCAATTTAAGGTTTATTTGCAATTATGGACTCTGCTTTTACCGTGTTAACCTTCTTAAAGCATAATGCAACTGTCAGTTTAATTATTTCATATTAAGACTCGGTTTATTTTATGTTACATAATTTTATTTTATTTTAAAATATGAATTTAACATTTGTAAAAAGGAGTTATGAATTGAATCTACAATTTAAATATTTGAATGTGAATGATTTATCATTAAACCACACAACCTATCAATCTATCATCTTACAAAACTTTGATTAGATTGAAATTCAACTAATTTTAAATATGAATACATAATTTAAATAATATGCTATCTTTATATTATCTTCATCATCATGACATCATCTTCTTTTTTAAATATCTTATCAGCAATTTTTATAAATTATAATTTGTGGTGGGCCATGCCCCTCTAACTCCCAAAACGTTTAAAACATAGGTGTAATATGGGTAGTGTGAACATGTACCCTAACGGCATAGAATAATAACTACTTTATTGCTATAAAATGAAAAGAGTCACAACATTTATTATAACAAGACAATAAATATGGTTATCGATATGTGTTTTTATTTTCCTTTATAGAAATAAAATGGTCGTTAATCTACCCGTTAATGGCCAGTTTGGTATTGCTGTAACTTTTATAATAATCACTGTTAGTTGTGCTGAAAAAATAATCAGCTGTGAAGTTAATTAGCAAATGTTTAGTTAATTATACTTTTAAAACTATTGTATAGCTCAAAAGCAGTATACGTATGTTTGATAATTTTATTTCAAAATTTATTTCAAAAGTGCTGAAATTAGTTACAAAGACTAAAATATACATGATTTAGAATCTTATTTTATTTTTTTTTCATTAACTATATATATTAAATCAATATTTAAGTAGATATTTAAATTAGAAAAAAAAAATCCATAAGAATAATAAAAATATTTTTAAAAGATTTTATAAATCAAATCAATATTTAATTAGAATCTTTAATTTTAAAATGAAATAAGGAATATAAATGATTTCAATTTAATTTCATAAGGATAATAATGATATTTTAAAAGATTCATTAAATGCTGAAATAGATTATTCCATAATCACTTTTAAAAAGTAACTCTCCACCTACTTCTCAAAATCACTGTCAAAACTTATCAGATTATCAATTAATCACTTTTGTGTTAAAATTATGAAATAAACTGATTTTAACTTCTCAAAAGTAATACCAAACTGGCCCTTAACACTACCCATGTAATATTAATAATTTTTTGTCATAAAATAATAGTTCTTTACTATTTTTATTACAATAAATATAGATCAAACATACTTCAAATATTATATATATATCTCAAACATTTCCTTACTATGATATGAATGAGAAATAAATTCTATAGCTTTTATATAACTACAAGTCGTTATATAAACTAAAAGATAGCTATTTCTATTTTATAAAATTGTAATTATTTACAGTCAATTCCATTGACCTATAATTATTGATGCATAAATTAAAATAATATATTAATTTTAATGTTATCTTGATTTTTTAAATATTTTATTGGCAGTTTCCTTTAAATTACTATTTTGTGGTGGGGCCGAGTCACGTTGATATAGGCGGGCCATGAGCACATGAGTCATGACTCACTGGCCCGCAATCTTTATGTATTTTTTAATAGTTGTATTTTCATTAAATTGATATTACAATATTGTAGTTATTTACAGCCAATTCAGTTAAACTTCCTTTAAAAAAAAAAAATCAGGTAACCTTGATAATCGATCTCTTCGTAATGGGAATTCCAACTTTTGGAGGTTTGTTACATAATAATAATAATAAAAAAAATTGATTACAAAATATAATCAGTCAAGATTCAAGGCAAAATTTTGTCAACAATTAATTTTAATTATCGTTGGTATAATTAATCAACTCTTTTTTCTCCCGGTTTATGGGAGTAGATATCAAACCGTATTTAAATTGTTTGATTTTGACATGCTCTCGATAATTCTATTGTAATAGTTGTAAATTTTAATACTTAAAAAAAAAAAAAAAAAACTAATCAACTCTTAACCGAATATGAATATATATATATATATATATATATAATACAAATAAACTCTTAATTATATATCAAATAAGATTGATAACAATTTGTATTTTTAAGTATTATACTATTACATAAATTCAGAATTTTTGGGAAAGGGAAGGATTCGAACGCATAACTTCTTGGTGTAGGAATAGTTAACTCAAAATTCAACCCAAATAATGTGTTAGGTGAGTTGTCATTACCACGCAAATCATGAGATGATGTGCTCAATGACCAAATCACTTAGGTTGGTTTTTAAACTATTTTTTTTGGGTTGTCTAGCATTAATGTAAATATAAGTGATTGAGCCAATTCATGATGACATCACTTTTAAATATAAATGTGAAGTCTAGGGTGTACATTTACAATCCAATATTGGATTGGATTGGATTTGAGGATATGATTGGATCATAAATTCCGAAATCCATTAGATTAGATCGAATATTGGATTTCCATATAAAATCCACCAATTTATCGAATTTGCCATAATACAAGACGTAATTTATATTTGCCAATTTATTCGGGCACACACACATATATATATTTAGCAAAATACTATTCTATTTTCTTACAACAGATTGTTATATATCATTTCAAAGTCTTGGATGATTTTATTTATGTTTTGTGTTTGAAGCTTATACTTTAATGTTTATAATTTGTTAGACTTTTTGAATTATTATTTTTTGAAAGATAAATTTTTTGAATTTTTTTGAGGATCTTAAAACTATTACAATATAACTGTCGGGACCTGCTAATATAAAATAATATATGTGCGGGTCAGGATAACTACTCCCCTAAACTGGGAGAAACTCCCCCACACATTCTTATAAAATACGTATGGTGGGACTCGAACCCCTCACCATCACTGTGGAAGGGAGGTGCACTACAATCTCTGTTAAGAGGGGATGTTCAAACTTTTTGAATTTTAAAGTGTACACTTATCTATTGTTTTTATGTTAATTTTATTTGAAGAACCGTATGAATTAATAATTTGATTTAGTTAATTTTAGGAATGTTATACCTTTTATATATTAAGAATTGCTTCGTATGAATCCGATCAATTGAATTAAATCAGATCAGATTTAAGTATTCTGCAATCGGATTGGATTTAATTGTAATTGAATCGGATTTGATCAGATTCCACTATAAGATTAGATCGGATCGGATTGGATTGTAATTTATTGGATACAATCAAATACAAGAAAATATCAACTCAATTGCATGCACATCACCTGCTAAGATGGAATGTAACAAATTTCATTCCTAAACCAAAAACAGTCGCCAACAAAACTCCATGCTGGACTCATTATAAAGCATCATCTCACGGTTAGAGTTCTTTAATTTATACATTACGTACGCCGTTAGATGATTGCATTGTGTGTTTATTTTATAGAGTGACTAATTGGACAGTGTTCGCTAACTAAACGAATCAAAAGTTGTTGGGAAATTGTTTCATTACTTTCTCATTCAGCACAAAAGGGGTGTATATTTACAAAATACAATCCTAAATGCATAATTACAGGAGATTAGGAAGTTCAAAAACTATTTCAAACTACTTCCTATTCTCCATTTATATTTTACATTTTAGTACTATAAATTTTAAGTTTTTATCATTTGGTCCCTCCAATTCTTGACTTCCAGTTCCACCCCTATAGTTCCTTTCGGTGTTCATATATATATTAATATAAATAATCAGTATAATTTGATTTACTTCTTTGACTTTGTTTATGAGAAAAAAAAACAATAAAATTAGAAAAAAAAAAGAAAAAAAGGTATTGAAATAAAAATAATAAAAGAAAAAGAGTCTATTTTTGCTCGCCCCATTCAAGGGGGTAAGCATTACCCCCTCCTTAACACATGACATGTGTTCAGGGATAGGGTATTTTTATCTAAACATATGACAGTTTTTGGATAAAAATACCCTTATCTTAATATGTGTCAAGTGTTGTTCAAGGGGTAATGTTCACTCCTTCAAGGGGTAAGCAAAAGTAATCTAAAAAAAAAAAAAAACATGAAAAAGTGGTGTGGGAATAACGAGATCCAAGGCCACGACTCCACGAGCAGCCTCTAGTGTCAGTGATTGCTGCATTGTATCCTGAGCTACTGTACACATGGCACGTCTGCATCCGCTGAGAACATCCGCACCCTATCATTTCACTCTTAGTTAACACCAGAAGCGGGAGGGAATCAGAGAAGAAGACGTTGATGTCATCAAATTTAACAGAGACTACCTAGTCAGTAGTCGTCAGTAATCTAATCGGTACTAATAGACGTGTTGTGATTGCAAACCTACTTGGGCCCACCTGTTCCACCGCAACCTCCGTGATCGCGACTAGACTTCTCTGCACTTTCTTCCCATCAAACATCTTACACCGTCCGATTTCGTTCTATTTCTATCAGGTAGTTGGGTTTGTGCCATGTCGGACTCGCTTTTTTCCGTCCAAGCAAAGATATCTGTCCACGTCGGATCCTAATCTTACGGTACTTATTCGCCTAACTGTAAAGGTGCTTTTTCATCCGTCCGTTTTTGGCGGTGGGTCCGGCTGGCTGTTAAATATAATTTAAATAATGAATTTGACCGGCTGGACCGTCCACAAGTCTCACGTGATTATTCCTATGCCTTTTGGGGACCTGGACCTTACTTTCCATCTTTTAACTGACTACAGGCAACCGGGAAACCGGCTAAAGGTGCTCCGACAAGTACAGAAACTTTTGCCCTTACACCCAATCAGAAATCGACAAGTGTTTCCCTTGGGTGGGATCTAATGATAGTGAAATGTGAATTCACAGAGTTTGTATTTCACGCGCCTGGAACGCGTGTAGTGAATAAGGATAAACGAGATATATATATATTAATGCCACGTTGCCATTGAGTGCGCAATGGCTATATACCATCGACAGCGACGTTTCTGCCATGCTGGCACCAGCCAATCACGACCGTAAGATTTAAGTTCGATCCAACGGCAAAGATCATGTATAGGACGTCATCGAGATATCTGAGCCGTCCGGTGTTGCTGAAGTAGGTTTCGCATGAGTGAATGAGCATACAAAAGGAAAGAGACGAATATTTTCAGCACAAAAAACACACCAGAAGAACCAGGTGAAAAGAAGAGGCGACAGAGAAGTGAGAGAGAGAGAGAGTACTTTTGGCTTTGAAGAAGATTGAATCTGAAACCGATCCTTTGTTTTTGGGTAAGATTATGATCGATTTGTGTTTGTTTTGAATGAAAGAAGGTTCAATCTCCATGGACAGAAGCAGAGAAGCTAGAAGATCAAACCAGACATCGGCAAATGGATTATCAAGACGTCGACAAAGAAGCAGCAGTCTTCGAGATTCTCATGGTTCGTAAATCTCTCTCTTGAAACGATTATTTTTGGCTTATTCAGTAGTTATTCTAACCATTTTATGATGTTATTGTAGAAGAAGATGGACAGATGGAGTTGCAAGACACGGTGAGGTTACGAGATCGAGCACACCAAAGAGATAGAGACAGATACCGAGATCGGGAGTTTTCGAATCATCATAAAAAGATTCAAAACAAGCGTAGGAGAGGAGACAGTTTGACGCAAGAGAATAACAGAGAAGGAGGAGAAAGTACAGAAGGAAGTGTAGCTGATGAAGAAGAATATGAAATCGAGGAAAGAAGATTAACTCACATCAATTCTTACAATACCACACCATTCTCTTCGTCCTTGTCCAACCACAGAAAAAATTTACCTCCAACCAGACCCGTTAAGCAAGCGCCGGCTCTCAAAGCCACCGATGAGATGATTGGAGTCTTAGTCCCAAGAAAGGCTCGCTCAGGTAAATCGATTTTGGATTTTGGATTTTTTTTTTTTCCTTTTCTGGGGGGAGACATGTTCCAATGTGTTGTTTTGTTGATTTTTTGCAGCATCTGTGAAAAGGTCACACGAGAATTGGGTGTCCGGAAATGGCGGATTCTGGGAAGACCATAGAGCTTCCACTTCGACGGCGAGCCGGAGCGCTGAGGCTAATTCACCTTCGTCTTCAAATGTTTCTGTCAGGAAAAAGATGGTTAGTCTTTGCTTTGTTTTTTTTTTTCCTTCAAACTTTGAAGGGACTGAGACGATTTGAGTTTTTGATGCTGCAGAAACCGAATGGACCTAAGACTCGGCTTCCAAAGGCGTCCAAATCTTCTAGTTCAGTTCAACAAGATGATATCGAGATTGAGATTGCTGAGGTTCTGTTTGGACTAAGGAAGCAATCGCAAAACTCCAAGAATGAAGACGATAACACTCGGCAAAAGCTTGAATCAAAAGACGTTAACTCTATCAGTCAGGAATCTAAGCCATCTGTTTCAGTTTTGGCCCAGAACAACAGCCCTGCCTCAGATCTCTTGCACGGTAATGGTTGTTACTTTATTATCACTCATTTCAGATTGATATTATTTTGTATAGTTTTCATGCTTTTCCTGATTTTTATCTTTTCATTTTTACTTTTTTTTTAAAATTAATTTTTTTTATGACTTTTGTAGTCCCGAAGAAGAATAAAGTTGAGGCTGATAATTCTTCAAATCCGGGTGAGAATTGTTCAATCGCTTCTCCAGATAAGTTCGAATGTGAGCTACCAGGAAAAATGGAAAACTCATCTGCACCAGTATCACAAAAGAGTGCGATATCCTGTGAGGCTTCTCAGGTACTGGATGCTGCTAAGGAGTCAGTGGAGTCACAGGAAGAGGCGACAAAGCAAGGTGATTCGAAACCATCAATTGAAGGATCTGGTTACACGGATGGTCCTGTGACTGAGAGAAATCCGGTTTCAGATGTGAAAGAATCAGCTCTCTGCGCTAAAATTGGTGTTGATTTACAGGATTCGACAGTGACAAAAGCGTGAGCATCATATAATCTTTACTTTTTTTTTTTTGAGATATTTTTCTTTTACTAAAATCCTGGATAAATTCTCAGTAGCTGGACGGCATCGGAGAGGGAAAGCAGAAAAGAGGAAAAGTTCAAGATTGATCTGATGGTGAGGTATCTTCTTGTCGCATTCCGGATTCCGGATTAGATTTCCGTTGCTATTTTGCTGTCAAAAAATTACTCAGAAGAATCGTGCCTTTCCAGCAGGCTCTTCCTCCTATGGCATCGTCTGCTGATAGGGATGGCTTCAATGATTTCGCATCAGATCCTAACCTTTATCACGTTAACATGGTTAGTAGATTCGTCTTCTCAACTCTAAACTCCTGTTATCATAGTCTCTCTTTATTTACTTGTTCAATTTGTATTCTTAACTGCATTTATTTGATTTTGTTTTTTTATCTGTAGAAATCTGATGTTAAAGATGAGAATGTGAAGAAGGCAGAGATAGAGGAACTTGAAGAGAAGAAGATAGAGCCAATTGGAGAAAGCCGCAAAATGAAGTTTGACTTGGAAAAACCAAATAAAGATAATGGAAGAGATAATATCATTAATAAATTACAAAATCCGAGTCAGAAACAGCCACAACAACCATCAAAATCAACCATGCCTAAAGTGGAAAAAAGTGGTAATTTGATCATTTCAAATTGTTTGTTCACTTGAGCTTTGACTTAAATTATGATTCAATGTAGATCTTATTGATGCTAATTTGTGCATGTTCTTCCTCAGCTCATTCTGGCTCAGTGCCTTTGCAAATCGCTGTAGCTGGCTGGGCAAATGGTGTTCCTCAAATGGGGTATGTTTCTACTCTATTTTTTTTGCCCTCTGATAAATCGCCATGTGGTAATATTGCTCCTTGACTAATAAGTCATTTATCTTATTGGCAGATACATGCCTCCATTTCAAGCACTTGTGCCAATGGATGGGAGTGCCAGATCAGCCGCAGCTCAACAGGTATATATCATTTATCAGTTAAAACTTTCCCCCTTTTTTTTTTTTTTTTTTTTTAATTCATCTCTATCAACTGAGTTGGTTTTGAATTTGCTGTTGGATTCAGCCTCCACAGTTTGTGCTCTCCCAACCTCGGCCAAAGAGGTGCACAACCCACCATTACATTGCTCGCAACATATCCTTGAATCAACAACTGGCAAAGATGAATCACTTCTCGCCAGTGGGAGCTGGTTCTGCTCCTTTACGAGGGGGAAAACCCAGCAGTATTAATGTCATTCCCACCACAGAAAACTTAATCCACGGAAACCCATTGCAAGGAAGTTTCCCAGTTGTAAACTTAAACTCTGTGCAGGACAAAGGGCAGGCCACGGCAAGCTTTCCAGCTGTTACTCAGAAAGTCAAAAGCTCCGAGGGTGTTAATGTCCTGGACCCAGCACAAAGGAAGCAGTTTGTGCTTCAACAAGCTCCACAGCCAGCCTCAACTGGTAACTTTTTGGTATGTTCTTTGCTCTAAGATAGAATGTTGACTTGGTTCTGAATTCTGAAGGTCATCTTCTTGCATTTTTTTTTTTATGAATTTGTGTCTATTTGTTTACTTTTGGAAAGCTACTGATGCTTTTTATTTTGCTGCGTAGCATGCCCCTGCTTTCATCTTCCCTGTAAGCCAACAACAAGCAACAGTAACAGGAGCAGCAAATCAATCTGGGCCTTTGAAACCTGCTACCTCGAATAAAAGTACATCATTCTCCGGTAATTCAACAGCTGTGTTTCCAGCAAGCTCTACATCACTGCCCCCAGTAGCTGCAGCTGTGAGCTATAGTTACCCAAATATGACAATTTTACAGAACAGTGGCTATCCATACCCTGTTCCGACTCCCATTGGAGCCCCACCTGCAATAAGAGGATCCCATTCTCAAGCATTGCCTTACTTTAATGGGTCATTCTATTCCTCTCAATTTTTCCATCCTTCTCAACTTCAGCAGCAACAACAGCCTAACTCTCAACCTCTGATACAAGCTCACCAGAATACAAACACGTCAAGTGCCTCATCATCATCTTACAAGCAACCACAGTCTCAGCAGCCACGAGGGATGCCAGTTAGTGGTAGTAATATTTTGAGCTCAACCAGTATGCAACAACCACAGCAGTCACAAAAGCAGCATGTGCCAGCATCGAATAAAAATCGCAAGCTTGAAGCTGAGATGAGTGGAGAGAATACACCTTCACTTGCTGAGAGCCGAATTTCTCACAACCAAACAAGCGCATATAGCCAAAACTTTTCAGTTCCTCTTCAATCACTGAACTACGCATCGATGCCATCTTCAGCAGTTTCTGGTAGCAATAATGGTGGAAATCATGGTGAGAAGCAGCAGCAATCACAGCAGAAAAATTTGAAGGGTGGAGTTGAGCTCATCCCTCCCCAGGCATTTGCCATGTCATTTGCCTCCTTTAGTGGAAGCAATAATACAGGTTCAAACCTCAGTTTCTCATCAATGCCACAAAATCCTGCGATCTTTCAAAGCCAAGGATACCAGGTTGCACCTCCAGCTCAGGCTGCACAGCAGAAAAATCAGCAGATGTCCGAGATGAAGACCGGGGGAGGTTCATCAAATCATGATGATAGTAAGAAAACAGGTTTGGGGAAGTCGGCCACAACAAATGGGCAGACACTTGTGTTTGATAATCCAGCTAGAACTCTTAACTTTGTTTCAACTCCATTCACTGGAAACTGGCCTTCTCGCTCCATCACCCAAACTGCCCAGGTTGCTTCTAATTCTCAAAATTTCCATCAAAATCAACTGCATCAGCATCAGAAGCAGCAAATGTTGCAGCAATCTCGAAGTAAACCACAAACATCTAACAGCCAGTCTTCATCTTCAATTGCTGCCAAGCATTCAAACAATGGCTCTATTTTCCCACAAACTATTGTCCAAGGCAACAGTTCTAGTCAATCACCCCAATGGAAGAACTCAACTAGAACCCCGACTATTCAAGTCACTCCTACATCCGTGGTATCATCAAACGTTTCGAATCACAAAAATGTTCCCCAGCAACAAGTAAGATCTCCACAAGGCCAAACCCAGATATCTTTTGAAAGAAATTCCAAGTCAGGCCAAGGTCAGCAAATACCCACCAGCAACCAGTCTCCATCTCCAAGTGGTGGCAATTTGATAATAACGTGTTCCACAGGAAGCAAAGCTGGCTCATCGATTCCTACATTACAGCCTGAGAATTCTTCAGCTAGCACTGGTCAGAAATCCTCCCCAGTTTGTGGAAGGAATGTACCATCAATCTTGAGCACATGTGCCAGTCAGCTCTCAGAACTGAAGTACTAAAATCTGGACACAGCACAATTCCAATTCAGCCTCAAAATTTTGTCCCAATTGCTTCCTGATTTTACGGGGCTTAAATGTCAATAGGAGTCACGTGGGTGGGTTTCTTGAAAATATGATTCTCCAAATCAGATTAAAAAAAAAGAGGCGTAAAAGAAAAAGAGTGAAAGTGAAATGCAGTTGGTATAAGATTCAGTGAAGATGGATCGTGTTGTGTCAAAGAGGGATTGGTTCTCCTAAAGTAAAAGCAGTCAGGGGTAGGCCTTAAATTCTGAAGTTGATATGAAGTGGGAATATACCATATTTTGTAGTGGGGGGTTTATTGAATTCAAAGGCAAACTGGGCGTCCAAGGGGTCAAACTAATTTGATTGGTCTAATGTGATGCAGATATGTATATAATTTATATCGTTTTGCATAAATAGAAAGCAATGCCCTAATTCATTATTTAATTAGTAATCAATCATACCGATATGTTTGCATTTGGTGGTAGAGCTGGAATAATGTCAAAAACATAAAACTATAAAGTCATTTGTGATAATATGATATGATTTATGAACTGAAAACCGACGAAACCAACCCAGGGTGGTCTATGCACACCACACAAATTCAGAAATTGGTCTCCTGGCATTTATATTCATACTGAAATTGTACCCATGGGTCTTTAAAGTAGTTAAAAGCTATGCCATTGATATATCAAATATCTCACCGGGTGCCTAGTCAAAGTCAAACCTCGCCTAACAGAATGATGATGCTGTCCTAAACTGTATTATCATGTAACTTGCACTCATTCATTAATAATAAATGCTTGTATCTATTTCAAAGTTTGGGATTAAACTTTGGACAAAGGAAAGTTAAATGTCTTTGGCTGAAAAGTAATGACTTAGAAGGAAGACACAGAAGATTTGGACTAATACATCCAACATCCTTTGACATTGTGCAAGCAAAACCACTTTTCTACTTTTGAACGAGAGATGCCAGATTGAGCTCAATATCTTCTTTGGCTTTCCTGTCAAATGGATCCTCACCGATATATAGATCCAACAGTGATCGACATAGGAGTTTACTCTCGATACTTCCTACCTCCTTTCCATCAACTGCAGAATTCAGGTATGCCAAAGTTACACAATTACGTTAATGATGATAACAGTTTCATGCTAGTTTAGTCTATAGACAACTGAAATCTTTTTTTTGCAAAATGCTATAGATTGTGCCAATTATTATTGTCCGAAGAAAACCATAGCACCCATTAAAGCAAAGAAAAGATACAGCTAATAAATAAACAGTTCGCTAACTTAGTTTTTTACTGTTCAATTACGAAAGATACAGATACTTAACTTGTTGTCCGAAGCACATGACCCCGTTCCTTTGACAGATCTATAACGGATCCCCTAGGAATTTTGTATTCATCTTTAAACTGAGAAGTGAATCTGCAATTGAATTGGTCATTAGATTAATCTAAAGAACAAAAACAATGGATGAAAAAAAAGAAAAGAAAAATAAAGAAGGAACAAATGAACAGACAAGCGATTTTAGCACGACTGCAAGAGCGAAAAGTCAGAACAACAACAGGCTAAAGGCCATTTACAAAGTATGGTTGTTTCAGACAACTGCATGGAAACAGCATGCCGGTCATTAAAGGAAAAATTATATGTAAACATAAAGTCCAGAGTTATAACAGAGATGGTTACAAATTGTTAAATCTATCTAATACATGAACATCTACAAGCCATAACCTAAAAGATCAACGGTTGAAAGAATGTTATTCACCTTTGAAGCAACTCTTTATTATCTGAACCCCCAAACTTTCGGAGTCTGGTTCCAACAGACTCTTCGAAAGCACTACGGACAGAGCGAATACTTAATTTACTGTAAATAATTTGAAGCCTAACAGTCATACATATATCGGCTTCCATGAGATCTGCATTGAACTCTTTGTTTTCCTTAAGTTCAGAAAGGGATAGCTTTCCATATTTCTCACTCAGCAATTTCTTTAAATCACCATTATCAGCATAAACACCTGTAAAAAGACAATTTCATCGTGGCGAAGAATCACAACAATTTAAATGCAGTGCTGCAATTTCTTTAAATCACCATTATCAGCAAAAACACCTGTAAAAAGACAATTTCATCGTGGCGAAGAATCACAACAGGTTAAATGCAGTGCTGCTGCACAAATCAATTGCAGATAATGTGCAAAACCACAATTGAAATCACTATATACATCAAATACATTATAAAAAGTCTCATTTCTAAATATGCATATAATCCGATTTCACAACAACAAAATTAAAATTACAAATCAAACAACAATCATTAATACCACAATGTGCATTTATGATTAGTCCCTAAGCTTAATATTGAACGGAAAACAGAAGGAATCAAGAATTGGTTACCAAATGCATAGACATCAATGTTCTTCAATCCCAAGACGCTTTTTCTGCGCAACCCAATTCCAAGCAGTTTCCGAGAATCGCCGAGAACGGAAGGAAACGACACGCCGGTTTTGGATTCAACAACCGTATCTGAAGAATTGTCAGCTAGAGAGAGTGAACCCCAGAGGTGTGTGGAGGAATGATTTGAGAAGAGAAAGTTGATTGCGTTTTCGACAAATGGGTGTTTCCGGTTTTGGTATGTGGAAACGCCAGCCACGGTGGCGGTTGCGACGGCGACGGCAATGGCAACGGGACGGAATGGTCCGTGGCTGGTGGGGTGGGAGTGATTTGAGGGCTGAGAAAACAAGAATGGGAAGCGTAGTGAAACCATCGTTACTCGTTAGTGTGTGTCGTATACTTGGTTTTTTTATTTTGATTTTACTTTTATCGTTCGAGAGTGACACGTGAATTGCACGTGGGAGCTATACTAAATTCACCCACCTAATTCACTAAATACAGTACATCTAGTTAAGCTGTTAAGGATTAATTGGATTGATGCATTTACAATGACAGATTTTTTCTGATTATTTTCAAAATCTCATCATAATTAACACTTGAAATATATATCCAAACCAAGTTAAAAGAATTTTTTAAAAAAAAAATAAATAAATAAAATCCCCAACAGTTAGAATGAAACCTGTGAGCGGAAAGATTAATTTGTCCTTAATTTGTTCATAAATTAGACAAAATTTTAATGAGATATCCAATCCCTCCAACTGATAAGTCATAATGTGAGAATCTGGTAACTTAAGATCTCAAAGTCCAGTGAGAGTCTGTGAAAGTATGATAACTCAAGTCTCAAGATCTCAAAATTTTTTTTTGTAGAAATAAGATATCTAATTATCTTACCAGATTTAAAATCATTTTAAATTTCAATTGTTTTAGTAAATTTATGAATTTTAATCTTTCATAAAAAATTCCTAAGAAGGAAAAAAGTAACCGTAGATTGTTTACTATAATACTATGGCTTGAATATGAAATTAAAACAACATTCTCTTTGTTGTTTATTGAAATTCTATGATATGCAATATATATAGGATAGTTCTTGTACTTCCTAAAATTATAATTTCATGACTTTCAAACACAACCACTATTTTAATAAGTTCAAATGTTTGTTAAAAAACAAATCAGTATAATTTCAGGACATCCTGACTAGAGAACTATCATAAATCTGTATATCAGTCTTTCTATTATCAGTTTAAACTGATAATAAATATATCAGTTCCTTGTAGGTGGGCCATTGGATTTAAAAGATGCTTTGATAAGTGCATGTAGTCAAGTCAAAGTATTAATATCCAATGGCCCACATGTAAGGAACTGATATATTTATTATCAGTTCGAGCTGATAATAGAAAATCTGTATATATATATACAGAAATTCTATTATCAGTTCGAACTGACAAAAGTTATATCAGTTCCTTGCATGTGGACCACTGGATTTAAATACTTTGACTTGGCTGTATGCACTTGTCAGTCAAAGTATTTAAATCCAGTGGCCCACATGTAAGGAACTGATATAACTTTTGTCAGTTCGAACTGATAATAGAAAGACTGTATATATATATGCGTTGCTTTTAAAACAAATACAAAAAGAAACTTACATATTTTGTACTTTGTTGGTGGATTTGAACTTCTGTATAACAAGAGGGAGTCATTCTAAATGCACCCACTGATTCGCTAAGTACATCCAGTTAATGATCAATTTTGAATCGTTGGATTTATTTATTTTTGAATGTGTATTTTTTTTTTAAAGAAGAAAACTTTATTAGCTCCCAATTTTTAAAGGAGAAAAGGAAACCAATTTTGAATGTGTAAATTTGTCCTCTTGTGAATGTGTACTTAAATTTTTTTTTTTAATTGTATTATTATATTTTTTTTAAGTAAATTATATTATAAATATTTAAAATAAATTATTTTCTATTTTTATGGTGTTGACACATGGCATGTTTATGGTTAAAAGATAAAAATACCCTTGAGACCGTTAACTCTGACCAACGTTTGACTCACAAAAGGACTAAATTGATGGGTTTTTTTAAAACATAGGGACCACTTAGCTAAAAAGGGAAAGACAGTTAAAAAAGTGTAAAAAAAAAATAACATAGGGACTAAAATGATAATTCCCCATATATATATATATACAGTCTTTCTATCATCAGTTCGAACTGACAAAAGTTATATCAGTTCCTTGTATGTGGGTCACTGGATTTAAATACTTTGACTGACAAGTGCATACAGCCAAGTCAAAGTATTTAAATCCAGTGGCCCACATACAAGGAACTGATATAACTTTTGTCAGTTCGAACTGATAATAGAATTTCTGTATATATATATACAGTCTTTCTATTATCAGTTCGAACTGACAAAAGTTATATCAGTTCCTTGTATGTGGGCCACCGGATTTAAATACTTTGACTGACAAGTGCATACAACCAAGTCAAAGAATTTAAATCCAGTGGCCCACATGCAAGTAACTGATATAACTTTTGTCAGTTCGAACTGATAATATAATTTTTGTATATATATATATATATATATATATATATATAAGTCATAATGTGAGAGAATCTGATAACTCAAGATCTCAAAGTCCAGTGTGAGTCTGTGAAAGTATGATAACTCAAGTCTCAAGATCTCAATTTTTTTTTTTGTAGAAATAAGATATCTAATTATCTTACCAGATTTAAAATCATTTTAAATTTCAATTGTTTTAGTAAATTTATGCAATATATATATATATATATATATATATATACAAGATAGTTCTTGTACGTCCTAAAATTATAATTTCAGGACGTCCAATCACATGTTTTAATATGTTCAAATGTTTGTTAAAAAACAAATCAACATAATTTCAGAACGTCCTAACTAAAGAACTATCCCATATATGAGAGTTTCTTTCGACAATCCAATTTTTTCTTTTAACACTTCTTTTCTAAAAATACTTCATTCTCAAAATTTAAATTTTAAAAAATTCTAAAGACACTTCATTTTGTTACAAGATTATCCTTTTTATCTTTTTAAAATTAAATTATTAAAAAAAGAAATCATCTCTCCTAAATCATTAGATTAATTATTACATATTAAATAATAAATACTTTCTCATAAATTTTTAATTACCATATTAAACTCTCTCTCCTCCAATACATATCTCTAATTTTGTATCTCTATTTTTTTTCAAGCAAGACTAACAGTTAAGAAAAAAAAAACTTATTAATATGTTTGATTTTTAGGAAATATATGTATGTATATACTAAAAAAGAATTTTTTTTTTTTTTTTTTTTTTTTTTTTTTTTAAAATCGAAATATGAAAATGTTTTTTGTTACTCTTGTAGGTATATGATTACCTAGAGAACTTTAATTCTTTCAATAGTCTTAAAAATTCTAAGTTTAATCGAATCTAGTTGAAACAATTCAAGCTTTCAGATATCGTTTTTTTTTTTTTTTTGAAAATTGACTTTTCAGTATATATATTCCTGTTAGTAAAAAACTAAAATATTCATAAGTTATTTTTTCTTTAACTATTAATCAGAGATTGATAGAAAGTATGAAAGTATGAAAATATGATATATATATTGAAAAATGGAGAGAGATTAATTAGGAGAGAGTGTTTAATTTGGTAATAACAGATTTAGGAAAGGTAATTTAATATGTAATATTTAATTTAATGATTTAGGAGAGATATTTTTTTTTGAATAATTTAATTAGTTTGCAGTGTCTTTAAATTTTTTTTGTCTTGTTTAGTAATTTTAATTTAGGTTAAAATTGTCATTAATAAAAAAATTTAAATTGAAGTGTGAATAGATAATTTGTGGATTGTAAGGAGAAGCTCTCCCCATATATATGCGTTGCTTTTAAAACAAAGACAAAAAAAACCTACATATTTTGTACTTTATTGGTGGATTTGAATTTCTGTATAGCAAGACGGAGTCATTCTAAATGCACCCACTGATTCCCTAAGTACATCCAGTTAATGATCAATTTTGAATCGTTGGATTTATTTATTTTTGAATGTGTATTTTTTTTTAAAGAAGAAAACTTTATTAGCTCACAATTTTTAAAGGAGAAAAGGAAACCAATTTTGAATGTGTAAATTTGTCCTCTTGTGAATGTGTATTTAACTATGCATGTCAGATATTTCTAAATTTTGATAACATTCTAGTTTGGAATTTAATAATATCTTCATATAAAGTTGTTTTTGGTACATAATTGAGGGGATTTTTTTTCTTAATTACATTTTGAAATTAAAATGTGTTTTTGATATAATTACAAGGGTTTTTACTATAATTCAAAATTAAAGAGTTGTTTTCGGTAAATAATCAAACTCAAACCTCGCAGGTTTTTGCAATTCTCCAAAGTATAATTTTGTTTGAAAATAATCTTCAGGTTTGGGCTGTTTGGACTTTGATAGTGGGCTAAAATTGTAACTGAAACAGCAGTGATGTATAACCGTTGGCAGCCCTCCTCATAAGCATTCAAACTAATCGAAGATCGAAGGATCGTGTGTTTTAAATTTATATTCCTATTAGCTGTTAGCATCAAACAAGATTACTTTTATTCATCTTCTTTGTTTTCTATTTGTCATTTCCTACTTGAAATTTATATATACAGTAGTTCTCTCATAAGAGATCCCTTATTTTAATTCCGGTAAAGACCTTGATGAAATCACTTATTTTATTGGAATCCATTATTTTAACATAAAATAATGACCTCTATGAAATTTATCGATTTAAATGAATTTTGATCTGAATTTTTTTGTGAATGATAAGTTCAAAAAAATTTCAAGCACCATTTTATTTCATTGTTCATATTTTTTTTGTCATTTTTCTGATGCTTCATATTTAACGAATATATTTCATTGAACTTATCGTCCATAAAAAAATTCAGATCAAAATTTATTCAAATCAATGGATTTTATAGAGATCCTTACTTTATGTTAAAATAAGGGATCTTTTATGAGAGATTTACTATATATATATGATATCCATCCCCCTTTTTGTTCTATATTCGTTAATTTATATCTTGTTGTAATAAAATTGAAGAACTCATAAATAATAAGAGACAAATGAAAGAGAGGAAAATTTACTGCTTTGTATTGATGATCTTTGGATTACAGATCAATTTCTAAGAGAAGAATTACAAAGGAAATGATCACTTTATATAGTCTTCAAAAGCTAAGCACCACTTGCATTAATAGATGATGATAAAGCCAAGCGATTGTCTTCCAACTTCCAAGCTCTACACGTGTATTCAGATGATTTTATTAAAAGTACAACCGACAAATAAATAGGAAAAGTTAAAACTATGACAGTTTTATTGCACTACTCAATTGTAGTACTCAAGTAATCAACCCATGACCACTAACTAAGCCTAAAGTTATGGATTAGATGGTGTTAATGACTATCTAAATTAAATTAAATAAATTATAAAATTCTTAACAACTAAATATACAAATAATTTTAGACATAAAAACACAATTTCATCATTCTTTTCCCCTTAAAAGCATCCTTGCTCATTTGCCCTCAAGGATGAAGGATTTTTGATGTTGGGGATAATCCTACGAACCGATGAACTCGGAAACGTCGTGCCTAATATACACCTATAACTCATAGCAAATAATAATGTTAATAAGCAGAAAAATAGATGAGAGAGAATAAAACAATCACAACACAAGTTATACGTGGAAAACCCAAAACGGGTAAAAAACCACGGGCCGTCAGGACAACAGAGAAAGTTCCACTATATGATAAACCGTTACAACCATATACTCCAGGATTAACTCTCTCACCTCAACTCCAAACCCTACTCACAAGATCCTCACCGAGTACCCCACAATATCCCCTAGGTCTCCCCTAAATATCACTCACGGATCTCTGACTTGATCCACTGATATTCCCTTGGATCCCTCCCTGGATATTCCCTTGGGTCTCCCCGGATCTCACTCACACTCTCTGATGTTTACATTGTGTTCTTTTCTCCACACAAATAAACCTAATTACAAGGTTCTATTTATACTAGTTACAGGGAGTTTAAGATAAAATGAAATCCTACTCCTAAACGTACAAGACTTAGGGGTCGTTTGTTTTTTTTGTCTGAATACTGAATAATCATGAATTTTACTAAAGACTGAATAGTGACTGAAATCTGAATCTGAATGACATGTTTTTTTTTTTTTTTTCTCACGTCTGAATATACTGTCAACATGTTTGTTTTTTTAAAATAAAATTGTCTGAAAAGAAGTAATTTTACATCTATATTCATACTAATTAAAAGAAGTAATTTAACATGCAACACTTTTTATAAGATTTTGCATGTTCTTTCGCAAACAAAGTTTAATTTAACAAAATAAAAAATTCATCCAGAAATATAATTTTGTATGTTATTCTGCAAATAAAGTTCAAGTTCAAGTTCAATTTATTGTTAAAAAAAAAAAAAAAAAGTTCAAGTTCAATTTTACATATTATCCAAATATCCAGTATATAATTCTAGAAACCATTTTTGTTTTTTGGTTTTTTTTTTTTTTTCCTGGATCATATGCAACTAGAAACCATTTTTTTTTTTTTAAAGGTTCCTAGATACCTCTTTTTTTTTTTTTTTTTTTTTTTTTTTTTTTTTTTTGAAATAGGTCCCTAAATTATATACACCGGTACATACATATACTTATACATACACACACACACACACACACACACACACACATATATATATATATATATAAACAATTATTCTATAACTTCTTCAAGCCACGAAATCTACTCAATATTGAATGCAACCACAAAAAGAGTATTTGATAAATTATAGGGGTATTATCACTAAAGTCCCTACTTTTTCATGAATTGTCACCTATTTAAACGTCTTTGTCATATTAGTCACTTTAGTCCCTTGTTTTTTCAAAATACATCACTTTAGTCCATTTGAGCAAAAAACTAACGGTCAACTATAACAGAATGTGTAAAAATACAATTTTACCCTTTATTGTTATTTTTAAATTTTTTCTTTTAGTCCCTCTAGTTTCAATAATAGCTGTTCAACCCCTAAAAAAATTAAAATACCTCCATCAAGGATTGAACCTTCAACCTTAAGGTTAAAAGTAACAAACTTCAACCAGCTGAGCTACTCTAGCTCATTGTTGAAGGTTTGTTGATTTAAATGTATATATAGTTATATAATTTGTTTAAACTAATTTAAATATATTTATATAATTTAAAATAAACTCATACTTAATAATAATATATAAAAACATATTTATGAAAATGTAAAAGAAAATAACAAAACAAAAGGAAACCCAAAAAATTTAGAAAATCAAAGCTTGTAATTTTTTTTTTCTTTCTTTTTTTGGATTTTTTTTCTTTTCAAAAAATATATTATTTCAATTTGATAAAAAAAAAAGAAAAAAAAAAGAAAAAAAAAAAAAACCCCAAAAAATCAAATCCTATAAATTGAAAATTTCCTTGTTTTTTTTTCCTTTTGTTTTGTTATTTTCTTTTTTTCATTCTCAAAAATATGTTTTATATATTATTATTATATATGAGTTTATTTTAAATTATATAAATATCAGTTTTTTATTATTATATATGAGTTTATTTTAAATTATGTTTATATATATTATTATTATATATGATTTTTTTTTCCCTTTTCAATTTATAGGCTTTGATTTTCTGGACTTTTATTTTTTTTTTGTTATCAAATTGAAATAATATATTTTTTGAAGAGAAAAAAAAAATCCTAAAAAAGAAAGAAAGAAAAAAAATTACGGGCTTTGATTTTAAATTATATAAACAGATTTAAATTAGTTTAAACAAATTATATAACTATATATATACATTTAAATCAACAACCTTCAATAATAAGCTAGAGTAGCTCAGTTAGTTAAAGCTTATGGCTTTTAACCTTAAGGTTGAAGGTTCGATCCTTGATGGAAGCGTTTTAATTTTTTTTTTCTGGGGTTGACCAGCTATTATTGAAACTAGAGGGACTAAAAGAAAAAATTAAAAAATAACAATAGAGGGTAAAATTGTATTTTTACACATTCTGTTATAGTTGACCGTTAGTTTTTTTGTCAAATGGACTAAAGTGATGTATTTTGAAAAAAACAAGGGACTAAAGTGACTAATATGACAAAGACATTTAAATAGGTGACAATTCATGAAAAAGTAGGGACTTTAGTGATAATACCCCTAAATTATATAACTGCAACTATGACAATCATAACAAATTATCATTCTAGATTATGTTTGAAATTTCTATTACTGCAACAAAAACGTTTGAAATTTTTATTCACCACTACACATAGATATAAATAATAAATAAAAAAAATTAAAGAGTTCTTACCAGGATTTTGTAGGAGAGAAATTCAATTGTTTAATCCCATGAAGATTTTAATATGAGAAGTGATTAGAGTTTTTTTTTTTTTTTTCTTTTTCTTTCTAAAAGCCTTTTCAAATAAGAAATACGTTAAAAGAAAGAATTCTACACTATATCAAATTAGGATAAATTTAGAAATATATCTTTTTTTGGAGGATAGACTTGGAAGAAAATATTTTAATTATAATTAAGTGATTTGGAATTAAGTTAAAAGTCAGGATTTCTTACTTTTTTTTTTTTTTTAAAGTTGTTTTTTGATATTTTTAAGTTGTTTGACCACTTAAAAAAACAAACAAAACAACTTAATGAGTTCAATTCAGACCCATTAAGTCTTAAGTGGAAAAAATAAACGACCCCTTACTTGTTCCACATAAATACTATTTCCTTTTATGACAAGTCTTCTTGTAGAGAGTAAATCTTTTTCCTTCAAGTACAAAAACTTCCAGAAGAATACCTTTTCCTATTCTATGCAATATTCCCGATCTCAGCAATACATCGTCTCCGCCGTATTGGTCACGGTGTGCACCCCGCTTCCAACACCACGAAACAATTCTGCTCCTGACCGCTCTTGCCACCACTGTGGCTTTCACAACGCTACTCGCAGCGCTCTTTACTGATCTTCGACCGCTCTCATTACCGCTATCAAAATCCATAACGTACATCACAGCACTATACCACTATGGGAACCGCTGTCAAAGCCACAGCGCAACCCACATCGGTTTGCTTCTTCCTTCCGTTCTTCTAGTCTTCAATCTCCTTCAAATACCACCATTCAACTTCCAAACGTTATCCCACGTCTCCAGGAAGTACCACATCAGTTTAGTCTTGTTTGGTTCACATTTAGTTCACTCATGAATACAAGTCAAAACCTAACATTTGAATGGATTCACCGTCTCATCCGCTTCCAATTTATAATTAAATATAATGATATATTGAACTTCTCTTGCATATGCTCCTTTAATTCAATCTTGAATTCATTCCGGCTAAAGTGCAGTCTTTGATTTTTAGGACCATATTCACCTTTGGACCTAAGAGAAAACTCTTTTTTGGTTCGGCTATATGGTTTTTTAACCATCTTATTTTGCTATTTGCAAGATAAGATTTTTGTAGAGATTTTTGGTGTGTCCCCTATTGAATTGTCTATAGCATCTTCTACATCTTCACCTGAAGAAACAGTAATTTTTGAATGTTGCATGTTGTTTTGCTGAGAAGTATATTGTGTGTTGTTCTGTTGAGAAGTACCCCCACCAATGTGTTCTCCATCAACTTGAAAAGGTTGAATAGACTTTGCAGTAGCTTCAACTGTAAACTGACTAGATGATTGATCAATATAAGCACTGAGTTTGTTAAACAAATCAGTTATGTGATTGATGATCATAATATATTTGTGCTTATTAAGTAATTAATTTTCTTTTGAAAGTCACTGGAGAGTGGTTCTCTCGAATTAACCATCTTTCTTTTCAGTTTATTATAAATTCTACTTTTAGAATTTTTGTGATCGTATCAATTTTGATGTTCTCCAAATGTTACAGTCGTATTTTTATTAATTCACATATTTAGTTTTTAGTTAGATTATAATATAATTGATTTATTTTAATTTAAATTTGTATTAACCACTATTAGCAGTTAATGGATGTGGTTTGTTATGTGAGTGGTGAATCCCTAGTTTTTATTGAGTGGATAGTTGGTCCTAAATTGTAGTTACATTTATTTATAACTTTTACTATTTATTTGCTCAAGTACGTTAATGAGATTATCAGAATATTTTTGCTCATTTGAGTTATTGATTTTCTCTTGAAAATCATTTGGAGAGTGGTTCTCTCAAATTAACCATCATTTTATCTTTGTTTTCAGTTGATCATAAATTCTAGAATTTAGAATTTTTATGATCGTATCAATTGGTATCAGAGCCAGACAATGGTAATGAACTTAGAGCAACGGGTAGAGAGGTTGGAGAAAAAAATGGAGTTTCTTTCAACTCAACAACATGAGATCATCAATCATATAACTGATTTGCTTAACAAACTCAATGTTCGTATTGATTAGTCGTCTAGTCAGTCTACAGTTGAAGCTATTACAAAGTCTATTCAACCTTCTCAAGTTGATGGTGTTGCAGCTACTGCAGATTCTATTCAATCTTCGCAAGTTGATGGGGAACACATTGGTGCAGATATTTCTTAGCCGAACAAAATTGCAGCTGCTGCAGGTGCATGTGAAGATGATACATAATTGGATCTCGACGATTGTACAAACAAGTCAACATGGTGCACACCAAAAATCTCCTACTATAATATGGTAACTTTGAGGGTGCAAACAAGGAGAATCAAAAGAAGCTTGCAAATAAAGGCATCAAATTTTAAGTTTTCTACTTCATCAAAGTTAAAGCTTACTTCTTACTCCCTTCCATTTGCAGTATAGTAGTAGTACTTTTCATAAGAATACATCAAGAATTTAGCTTCAAATTAATCCCGTTTTAAAAATCCTGGAGGACAAGGATTGATTTAAAGGTAGAGGAATGTTATAGCCATATTTTTATTAATTTGCATATTTAGTTTTTTAATTAGATTATAATATAATATATTTATTTTAATTTAGATTTATATTAACCACCATTAACGGTTAATGAATGTAGTTTGTTATGTGAGTAGTAGATCCCTAGTTTTTAGTAAGTGGATAGTTGGTCATAAATTGTAGTTACAGTTATTTGTAACTTAATCATTTGGAGAATGGTTCTCTCGAATTAACCATTATTTTATCTTTATTTTCTGTTGATCATAAATTCTAGAGTTTAGAATTAACCATTATTTTATCTTTATTTTCCGTTGATCATAAATTCTAGAGTTTAGAATTTTTGTGATCGTATCAATAAGTTAGTATAAAGAAGCCTTAAAGGTTCATACTTGTTATATTTTGAGCAATGGTAAAATTAGACAATATGAATAAATGACTTGAAGTTATAACTAACAAAATGTTAGTGACATGGAAGCCTTTTTAAACATGTTTGATGTTTGGTTGGTTAGTGCGAGGAACATTTTGGACCGAAAAATAAGCATCTATGACTTATGATAGTGAAAAGAAAAAAAAAGTTAAAGAGTTGGTGTTTATATATGTTAATTATTTTACACAAATTGAGGTTAGATGACTAATGGACATGGTTCTTGAAGAATTTTTTTTTTTTTTTTTTTTTAAACTTTCGCCATCGATAGGATTCAAGCTGTTGACCTGTGAGATTCTTGAAGAATTAATTAGCTCTCAAGTCACTATTGAAAACTTTACGAATCAAATAATGGATTTAATGCACATCAAGTGGAACACTTGTTGCATCGAAACCATACAAAAACACACATTAACAATTGATTGATTAATTAATTATTTGATATCGGTGGAATCAAACACAAACTTTCCTCGGGCATAGGACCTTGCAAAAAGCCATCTTCCTTTCATTGTTCATTAGAAAAAAAAAAAAAAAAAATGCATATTAAACATATTATGTAATATACTAATATTATCATGACGTTTTGTGAACAGAGGAGGCACCGTTTTGTGGCATCCATTTTTGTTATGGTGTCTTCTTCCACCGACAAGGTGGCTTTTATATTATTTATTTATTTTGAAACATGCTTCTGTATTTCATTTTTTTTTTCTTCGAAATAATTAGTTTTTCCATTTGTATGTTGTTTATTTTGATATTTTATTTAACTTTTAAATTTTTTTGTTATTTATAGTTTTTTTTTAATATATAATATTAGGGCATTTTGGATATTTCACTGATTATTGAATGAGTGTTGAAATTTTCAATAGTTTGGTATGGAATATTAATTATCAGAGTTTTGAAGAGTGTTTTGATACTATAAATTTGTTTTTTCTGTTGAATCGTAAATAATCTTGAGTTGGCTATTTATATAAACCCTCTACAATAAGCTCTAAAGATAGGGAATTGTTTATTTATCTGTTAAAATGATTTTTAAGTTTTTAATAATGATACAGCTACTCTCCACAAGAGAGATGTAATAAATGGACCAAAGGTTATGAAACCTAATCAAGTGATAATGCACTGCAAGTAAGGCTTTTTGCAATCATGTTAACATGTATTGTTTCATATTTTTTGTTCTCTATGAAACTTATTCAAGAGGGAGACAGTTGAGGAAGATTTTATTGTTTTTTATTTTATTTTTTAATAGTGAACAGAAATGTAACTATATTTTTTAGGTTTGTAATATTCATCCCCAAAGAAGAATAATAGTTTTTATCAAGACCCGTGCATTGCACGGATCCGTAAACTAGAACATGTAATAATAAAATATTGCATAGTCAATTGAAACTTAAGTTTCGGAATAGTTGATTGGTGAATGGTTATAAACCACTGAGTGGGGGACCATTAAAAAAAATTAGCAAAATCCATGAAAAATGGTGGTTAGGAAGAAAAGCATAATGATGTTAAGAAGACTGAGATTCCATAGTGGTAATTACAAACACTTAACACTCACAACTCCATAGGCCTAGCCATTGCTTTTATTTGTTTTATCAGTGGTAAGCTATGCAATTTGTGTTGTAGTGGTTGGTGTTTGATTATTCATAATTATTGGAAACACTTTCCCTTATATATGGTTTGCAAAATTAGCCAGAACCAAAGTAAAAGTTCAAATGCTTCCACGTAGGAAATAGTTGAATGGTCGATGAAATAGATTAAGCAGAATTGGGTCGAGGCAGAAGTTGATCAGAGGCAGAGAAGGCCCTGGGCCTGGTTTTCAGGGGCGCCCGCCCAGGCACCATCCCTTCAAGAGCCTATATTTACTTTAAAATTCCTTATTTCTAATGAGTTATATATATATATATATATATATATATGGGTTGAATAAAAAAAAAGGTACAAGTATTTGTTTTAAACAAAGTTCAACAATTATAGAAACAAAAACAAAACAAAAGGGCCCTCAAGTATTTCTCTAATGCCCATTTTTTTTTTTTTTTAAACTACTGATTCATATCCCTCTTATACAATAAAAATAAGCATCTCATGAAAATACATCATTAAAATTACAATCAAACCATAAGCATGTGGATCCATGTCCCTTTTTTTTTTTTTTTTTTTTTTTTTTTTCAACTATTGATCCTTGTCCCTTTTATGCAATGAAAATAAACATCTCATCATTATCATATATTCAATGCTTGTTACGATATTGAGCAATGGTCTAGAGTATAAATCCAAATCTGATTCAATTATAGGTTTTTGTCTTTTGATGAACAAATTACTCTTAATATTAAGAGTCGATTGAAAACAATAAATTTGTAAGTTTAAAAAAAAATTCAAACGTATACACGTGATCAAATTCGGTGTAAATATTAAGAGTTCATTGAACTTAAAAAAGTCCAAACATTTGTAAATCACAAAACCCAAACATACAAATTCAGTTTCATAGAGCACTAATATGAAAATTATTGAATCTCATTGAAGTTACAAAGTGGACTTCAAGGAGGATGACTGCAAAGAGAAAACCTAGGTCAACCATTTGGAATATAATGGTTTGATGAGTATTATGAATTTTGTATTTTGTATATATATATATATATATATATATATATTTTTTTTTTTTTAATTTTAAGTTTTCATGATTACATAATTGGTTTTTTTTTTTTTTTTTTTTGGGGGGAGGGGGACGGGACTTGAACTTGTAACCTCGTGGTGATGGGTTTTACCACTGAACTAACCTCATTTCGTCATAAATTTTGTATTTTGACAGTATAAAACCCGATTTAAAACGGTTTAAGTCTGTTGCCAAAGTAACAAAACATAAAGTAATTTTCGATATTGGTACCGCATAAATTATATACTACAAAAAAACATATTATATATATTCGTGCGGAATTAAACAAAGATGCCCATTTTTTAATTTTTCGCCCCTGGCCACAAAAAACTCAGGACTGACCCTGTATCCATCCCCTCCGATATATATATATATATATATATACAATGAATTTTGACACTAGATAGATAGTTAGCGGTTTGTTGGGACCTATTGAGATCAATGACAATATTTTCAGCCTGACTATATACTCCCACAACCGAAAGATATCTACTCCAATGCTGTGAAAAAACTCAACACACATATTGATAGAAATACATCGTTGGACTTGAACCCCACCATTCACGTGGATTAGAAAATGCACATCACTTGAATTAACAGTGAAAATATTGAAATTATAATATTAACTTGGAAACATTAGAGCAACCGAATGTTAGGTGACCGTTACAGGTAAAAATACTTAAGTTGATAAATACATACTCGAACAATGATATTAACCACTCTAGCCCAAACTGACACTAGTCCAGGGGTGGAATTAGGCATGGCTAGAGCCCACCCTAGCTTTTTGAAAAGAAGAAAAAAAGAAATTTTTTATAATAGTTTTAAATACACCTCATTTAATTCTAAGTATATTCCAGTCTAATTCCGATTCTAACTTAACTTATCATATTTTTATTTATCTTAATAGTAGCCAAATAACTTAAAAACATGCATCAAACTCATTAAAGCCCATTGTATTTCCTTAACCAAGTGAAATATCAAATTGAGAAATTATAACCCTTTACTAACTCAAAAATCAAATTGGGAAATTTTAACCCCTTAACAACACACAAAAAGCAGTAGATTTACCATATAAATTAATCTCCAAGTCTCCAGTAATTTCAATTTTATGAGTTTTCATAGTTTTTGGATTTTTGGAGGTATACAGACGTCGGTATGATAAAACTGTAAGTTTTATTTATTTATTTTTATTTTAAAGTTTATGTTGTAAAATTAAGTTTTATTTTCGGTTATAAAACTTGTCAAAACGTCTTTGCACAACAAGATGGATGACAAGTTTCTTGAGAATTGTATAGTTGTTTACATTGATAGAGAACTTGTTTTTACAATTGATTTGGATTCAGTAATATATGCTTTTGCTTCTTTGAAGCCTCATAAGTCAAAATTTAAGTAGGATCTTATTGTATTTACATTGCATGCGTATTTCCTTTTTATTTTCTTATGTTTTTTCTTGGTTAAAATGTGTATTTGAGGGAAAGACTCATTATGTTCTTTGACTAGGTATACTTTTTTATTTTAACTAATAAAAATTCTTTCATACCGTTGAGATTCGCCATCAAAATGATTTTTTTTATTATTATATAGTATAATTTTTTATCTATATGAAATTGTCCACAGCCCACCTAGAAAAAAATTTCTGATTTTGCCCCAGCACCAGTCGATAGTAACAATTGTAAAATGAAACCATATGAATATATGGTTGGAGCTAACACACTGTTAGTGACAAGGAAGCCATTTTAAACATACTAGGTTGGTCTGTGCTGGGAACATTTTGGACTGAAAAATAATCATCTATGACTTGTGATTGTGATAAAGTTAAAGAGTTGGTGTTTATGTGTTAATTCTTTTACACAAATTGATGTTAAATGACAATGGTGATGGACGTGGTTCTTGAAGAATTAATTAATATTTAATGTACAACAAGTCGAAACCATACAAAAACACACAATAACAATTGATTAATCAAATTTTTATTTATTTTTTTTATTTTTTATAATATCTATCTATCCAAATCCATCTATTTAGACCAGATACTTTTTTAAAGCTTTTGTTAATGGTAGGATTCGAACCGCTGACTTATAAGTCACTTGCCTAAACTCCAAGTTCGTCATTCTACCTATTTAGCTATGCCTCTGGGAGTAATTAATTAATTAATTAATATCATAAGGAATCAAACTCAAAGTTTCCTCAGGCATAGGACCTTGCAAAAAGCCAACTTCCTTTCCTTGTTCACTAAAAAAAATTGCATACAGTCAATGTCTAACACCTGAAATTAAACATATAATATAATATAATATAATATAATATAATGATGCCTTGTATGTATTTGTGAATGGAACCTTTGTTTCAGAATACTTGATTGGTGACAAACCACTGAGCGGGGCCATTAAAAATAAAATTAGCAAATCAATGAAAAATGGTGGTTAGGATTTAGGAGGAAAAGCATCACGATGTTAAGAAGACTGTGAGATTCCACTATAGTGGAAACAAACACTTACAACTCTGCGGTTTCAAACTCAGGAGTCAGGCCATTGCTTTTGTTTGTTTATTAATTATTATTAGTCATAATCTATGCAATTTGATTGTGCTGTAGCGGTTGATGGATGACTGTGCTTGATCTTTCATAATTATTGGAACCCTTTCCCTGAATGGTTTGATGTCTATTAACATTAATTAATTTGCCGTCTTTGTCTCAATTTGTTAAAATATTTGAGATTTCGTTGGTTTCCTATTGGCTTGTGCTAATCAACCATCGTTTGGATATTCTTCGAATTCTATCATTTTCCGGATCACTTATGGACCTTCATTCTGGTTCATCGATCTCTAAACTCAATCATTGATTTGGATCATTTTTGAAAGAGTGACGATATTAGTACTATTTCAAAACTGTATGTACACCTTAAATTAATATATTTTTAAAAATCCAATAATACCCTTGAGTAAAATTACTAAGAGGACTAATTATTTGTTAGTATACCCACCAATTATTAATTAGTTTCCTATTTTAATCTTTTGTAAATTTTTTTCGTTTTAATGGTTTGATATTAACATATATCATAAACACTCTTTCCATTTTAATAAACCCTAGATTTTCTTTTAAATATATTTTCAATCCCTTTTATGGAAATACAAATTGATTGCTAAGTATGGAAAATGAATCAAAATTATGAGACAAATTTGATTGTGAAAAAGTAAAGTTTTAAATTAATTTTTATTAGAAGAACAAAATCATTATGTATATAAACGGACTTTTAAATTAACTATATTATCTATATTTTTTTATTTCTTTCAAACACACTTTAAACTTTTTATTTATTTATCAATATTATATGTTTTTTTTAAAAAAAAAATAGATGTTCTTCAATTTCATCGAACACCTTTTATTTATTTATTATTTATTTATTTATTATTTAACACTTATCTACTTCCACATCACTTAGGACATAACACAAACCTTGTATCCCTACAACTCTCTCAAATAGAAAGAGGTTCTCCAATTAAAAAATAAATAAAATTAAAATGGATTTTTAAAGAAAAATGGAGTTTGATTTTGAAAAAACCAAGTATATTCTTACCATATCTATTAATCCGGGACCAAGTATTTTTTTGAAAGCTTTCGCCATTGGTAGGATTCGAGCCACTAACCTGACAGTCATTTGCCTAAGCCCCAAGCTCGTCCATCTACCAATTGAGTTACGCCCCTGTTGGCAAAAGATGATCAAGAAAACAAGAAAGTGATCACAATAACTTCTTGAGGACAATTCAAAAGATGAAGGATGAAATCAAATATATCAAATTTGGTGGTCTTATACAAACTAGCATTTTGAAGTATTTTTCTAGTTCTTGAATATTATGTAATATATTTTGTATTTTTATGAAATTATTAATTTATACAACAGTTGGCACCGGAATTTTACAATGTTTAATTTTTTATTTATTAATTATTACAATATAGGGGTTTATTAATATTTTATACTGGGCCGAGTCGAGAGTCGGGACCGGAGTTTTTTATTGATATAGAGAAGTTATTAATTTATAAGAGATGAATTTAAAGAGGTTCTACTATATATTATTTTAATATTATATAAACAAATGCCATCATTTACAAAACTGTTAGCACTATAGTTAAAGGCTTAAAGCTGTCCATTTAATGAATTGAAAGACACAATTAATAATATCTCTAGTCGTTTTCAAAATAATAATAATAATAATAACAATAATATCAATAATAGGTCAGTTTTGTTAAAATAAATAAATAAATCAAAATCGAAATAATATAACAATAATACTATTTCATTTAAATTTGGTGTCTAAATCTGATGTTCAAATGATGTGGCAACACTCTAATTCATACATTTAAATTGTATTATATTTATATGATTTAAATGAATAGATTAAAGCGTTACCATATCATTTGAAAACTAGATTTAGGTAAAGTATCCTTACTCATAATTTTTTTTTTTTTATAAAATTGAACTGACCTAAAAGAAAAAAGCATCACAAGCGTCACAAACAGTCATATCCTTACTCATAATATAATATTGTAGAACCGATTCTATAACAAAGCATCTGATTTAATAAGGTAAATGAAAATTTTAAGTTCTTTCTACAAGTTGATAGTGAGTTTCTGTTGTCCTTTAGTTTTGACTTTTGATTTTTGATTATTGATTTTTGATTAGTACAGCCACAGCATGCGCAAATGAAAAGTACCTTGAAGACTAGTAATAAAATGTCAGCATGCGCAATATTAGAGTTATAATATTATGAAATAATTGATTTATAGTTTTAGAGTTTTTAATTTAGAATTTTTTCCTCTTTTAAAAAAAGAAAAAAATTAGAAATTTTTAAAAAATTAATTAGTAAAATATATTCTTACCATAATTATAGAGATTTTTTTTTATATATAAATTCCATAATGTGACTATACAAAGATTTTTTTAATAACTTTCATAAACACATTAAAAAAAATATTTATATTAATGAGTTATCGAATTAACGGTTTTTTTAAAGGTGAATTCAAAACCGACCTATTATATTTCGTGTCTTAATGGGTTGACCCATTAACAACCTGATCTGATAAACTTGACCCACCAACCGCTATTTTCGAATGGGTTTGGATCGTGTAAAATTTTGCCAGGTTTAAAAAATGGAGTTTGATTTTGAAAAAAAACAAAGAAGAGAAAAGAAGTAGGGAAGATGAAGAATAGTAAGAGAATTAAAGGTAACAACAAAATTAGAAATAATAATAAAGTTGATTAAATAATATAATAATAGTCCTATGTGGTGTGTACTTATAAAAATACAATATAGTATAATTAAAGAAAGAATATTTTTGGTATTAAATGGGGTTTATTTACAAATTAGAGATTTTTTAATTTTTAATTTTTAAATTTGATGGTTGTGATTACGAAAGGGGTGTAGATACAGTTTATGAGGAGTGCCATTATCGTCACTGTTTTTGAAATAAATTTCACTCTGGATCACCCAATACTCAATCATTAATTCGGATCACTTCTAGATTCAATTTCGATCCTGCTCACCTCCAACTCAATCAATGTCTTGGATAACCTCCAGACTCAATCGTTACTCCGAATCACCTTCGTACTCAATTTCATTATGGATGATCACCTCTAGACTCAATCTTTGATCCAGCTCACCTCCGGTCTCAAATTCATTAGGAATCACTTGCATACTCAAATATTCAACACAATCCAACATCTTCCATTTCTTCAGATTATTTGCTATTATTGGATCTGAAGCAAAGTTTCCTATATAATTAATTAGCATATTCTGATACAGGAAACATGGACCTACAAACACACAAGACAAGCACAAGCTGTAAATAAGGAACCTTGCTATGGAAGTATAGTCTAGTCCATCATTTCACAAACATTAAAAACAAGACAAGCAAATTTTTTGATGGACCTTTTACCTACCACTCTAATGGGAACGGTGATTAAACAAGTCCTCTTTTTTTTTTTTTTTTTGAAAAAGATTGAACTAGTTTTTTGCTTGCTTCACATTGGACCGCAATATATATCAGACTTTCTGCTGTAATTTCTCGGGATAATCTCTATAATGCCACCTCACCTCCAACATCAAATTCATTAGACGATTACATATACAATGTACACTTAATATCATCATATATATTGGGCTAGTACTTACGGACAATACACCGTATCTTATTACAGTAGAAACCTCTCTAAATTAATATTTTTAAGACCCACCCTTGAGTCTCAAGAGTGGGTTTCAAGAATATTAATTTAGAAAGGTTATTAATTTGAAGAGTTTTACCTTATAAAGTGTTATTTTATCTTAAAAAATAAAAATGTATGAAAGTCAGTTTTCTTATTTAGGGAAGGTTCATTTTCGGAATTTATTGTTTATTCGGTTTTCTTCTTTAGAGAAAGTTCCTTTTTTTAGGATTCTTTGTTTAGGAAAAATTTATTAAGAAAATTTCCTCTTGAAATGCTAACTTTAGTTAAAACATTTGGGCTATAACAAGACAATATCTATTAATCCAGGACCGCGTATTTTTTTGAAAGCTTTCGTCATTAGTAGGATTAGAGCCGCTGACCTGACAGTCATTTGTCCAAGCCCCAAGCTCGTCCATCTACCAACTAAGCTACGCCCATGTTGGCAAAAGATGATCAAGAAAACAAGAAAGTGATCACAATAACTTCTTGAGGACAATTCAAAAGATAAAGGATGAAATCAAATATATCAAATTTGGTGGCCTTATACAAACTAGCATTTTGAAATATTTTTCTAGTTTTTGAATATTATGTAATATATTATGTGTTTTTATGAAATTATTAATTTATACAATAGTCGGGACCGAAATTTTACAGTGTTTTAATTTTTTTTTATTAATTATTACAATATAGGGGTTTATTAATATTTTATACTGGGCCGAGTCGGGAGTCGGGACCGGAATTTTTTATTAATATAGAGAAGTTATTAATTTATAAGAGATGAATTTAAAGAGGTTCTACTATATATTATTTTAATATTATATAAACAAATACCATCATCTACAGAACTGTTAGCACTATAGTTAAAGGCTTAAAGCTGTCCATTTAATGAATTGAAAGACACAATTAATAATATCTCTAGTCGTTTTCAAAATAATAATAATAATAACAATAATATCAATAATAGGTCAGTTTTGTTAAAAAAATATAAAAAAAAATTGAAATAATATAACAATAATACTATTTTATCTAAATTTGGTATCCAAATCTGATGTTCAAATGATGTGGCAACACTCTAATTTATACATTTAAATTTTATTAGATTTATATGATTTAAATGAATAAATTAGAGTATTGCCACATCATTTGAACACCAGATTTGAATAAAATATCCTTACTCATAATATAATATTGTAGAACCGATTATATAACAAAGCATCTGATTTAATAAGGTAAATGAAAATTTTAAGTTCTTTCTACAAGTTGATAGTGAGTTTCTGTTGTCCTTTAGTTTTGACTTTTGATTTTTGAATTTAGATTTTTGATTATTGATTAGTACAGCCACAGCATGCGCAAATGAAAAGTACCTAGACGACAAGTAATAAAATGTCAGGAACGTTATTGTAATTTTTCCATTTTTTTCTTAAATAAAAGTTTTGTACTTTCTTGGTGGCTTGGATTTCTGTATTAAGTGCCGGAGTCATTCTAAATACACCCACCTAACGTACTAAGTACATCCAACTAAGGATCAATTTTGAATCGTTGGATTGATACCTTTACGGTTTACACTGTCAGATTTTTTGTTGAAATGGTTTTTTATTTTGAATGTGTATTTTTTTTTTTTTTTAAAAAGAAAGAATATTTTGAATGTGCATTTTTATTTTTTGAGTTGAATGTGTATTTTTTTTTTTCTTAATCTTCGACAACATTTCTAGTTTGGATTAATGCTAGAAAATCCAAAATATTAGTTCAAAAATAATTTCTTCGACAACCTTTTTTATTTTTTATTTTTTTTTATAGATAAAATACAATTATTAAACCGGAAAAAGAGAACAAGATAGAAATCCAGCCAAGAACACCCCTGCAAGAAGGAGAGGGCCAACTGTTGAATTGATCCAACAGCCAACAAACATTAAAAAAAATAAAAAATAAATGAGAATCTGATAACTCAGCCTCTAGTCTGTGTGGGAAACTGTTGGAAGGTGGGAAACTGTTGGAAGATAGTTTGATGTCTCAGATATAAAACGGTGTTTTTATTTATTAAAATGATCCCATGATATGATATTTTATGCTCTCTCTCTCTCTCTCTCTCTCTCTCTTATTAAGTTTTTATTTTTTAGACTAATTGCACAAACATTCCCTAACATTGGACATAATTACACGTATATGGAACTTTTACCCATTATTACACAAACCTCCCTTGCCGTTAGTGGTCAACGGTTAAGTTTAACCGTTGACTCACTTTTCCATTTAAAAAGTCTAAAATGCCCCTACTATGTAATTTATTATTTTAAATAGTTAATTAAAAAAAAGATCCAACTTTTATTAAAAAAAAATTCATATTTTATTTCAAAAAAATCCATATTTTATTTTAAAAAACAAATCCATATATTTATTTATTTATTTTTTTAAATCCAGATTTTTTTTCTTCTATAAATGGATTTTTTCCAATCTAAAAAAAATAAAAAATAAAAAACTTATAAATTAAATTCTAAAATAAATAAAAAATCAAAAACCAATTTTCTCTTTTTCTTTTCTTTCATCCATATTGCCAAAATAAGAAATGAGAATGCCCATAAGTAATTAAATTATGGCAGTATGGATGAAAGAAAAGAAAAAGAGAAAATTGGTTTTTGATTTTTTATTTATTTTAGAATTTGATTTATAAGTTTTTTATTTTTTATTTTTTTTAGATTGGAAAAAATCCATTTATAGAAGAAAAAAAATCTGGATTTAAAAAAAAATATAAAAAAAATATCGATTTATTTTTTAAAATAAAATCTGGAATTTTTTGAAATAAAATATAAATTTTTTTTATAAAAGTTGGATTTTTTTTAATGAACTATTTAAAATAATAAATTACACAGTAGGGGCATTTTAGACTTTTTAAATGGAAAAGTGAGTCAACGGTTAAGTTTAACCGTTGACCACTAACGGCAGGGGAGGTTTGTGTAATAATGGGTAAAAATTTCATATACGTGTAATTATATCTAATGTTAGGGGATGTTTGTGCAATTAGTCCTTATTTTTTTTATTTCTCATTTTTCCTATCATCAATCCATTGATGGTAAAACAACATTTTCAATTCTTTTTACAAATAAAATATCACAGTTATCTTAAGAAGAGGCAAGGACTTTATATGATACTCGTACAAAACTTGTGGAAAATAAAAAGTTTGTGAAATTACAAATAATGTGATTGAGACACTATTTTATTGAGAATCGCCATGACTGTCCTGGAAAAAACGCTCTTATTTTAAGAGGGGTATTATGGGAATTTGAATAAAAATATACTTAACCTATTGAACTTCAGCCGCCGCCGCCCATCCACTTCCTAGATCCAGTTCGGCCAAGACCCGTCGCCGTCACCCACACCTCTCCAACCCGGTCGCAAACCTCAATCGAGCTTCGCCAGTGTTCCGTCGCGTCGATCGTTCTTCACACCAGTCCCGTCACACGTCAGTCGCCGCTGCTCTTCAACATCGATCGCAGTTCCATCGCAGCACCAGTTCCGTCGCTCCGATCGCACCAGTTCCGTTGGAGTTCAGTCGCCTTTCTGGCCAGATAGCGTCCGGCGCACCGATCGCACCAGTTCCTCATCGCCAAGCTTCCGCCGGTCATCTATAGTTTTTTGTTTGTTGAGAAGAGTTCCAAATTTAATATATATATAAAACATTAAATATAATATTGTTGTGTAATCTCACATGTTTGTTTAGATCTATGGCTTCTATGGAGTTATCGGATCTTTTTCCAGAACTTGAACCGCGGGTTAGAGCCTCTTCAATCCAAACTGACTCTCGTATGGATGGACTTTCGAATCCCAAACCAGTAATGAAATCTTATGCCCAAGCAATCTCCTCCGCCATTGCTCCGATCTCTTCAGCTCCGAAGAAAAAAGGTGATTATGTTGCAATCAAAGTCAACCCGAAAGCTTATGAAGAACGGTTGAAACTTTGCAGTTACTCTCTTATCGGTCGAGTTGTCTTGTCAAAGGGAGAGGAACCATGGAAGATATTGGCTCTTAAAGAAAAACTTCAAGCTATTTGGAAACTGAACTCTCAATGGCGCCTCATCTCTCTTGGACGGGGATTCTTCCAGATACTTTTGAATTCCGAGGAAGATAAAGCACAAGTTTGGGGCATCAGATCACTTCATTTGAAACCTGGAATTCTAAGGCTTCAGCCATGGACTCAGATTTTTAATCCCAACACACAGCGCACGACGAATGCTCAAATTTGGGTGCGGTTTTACGATTTACCTTGGGAGTTTTGGCATCCTCAAATCCTTTCAGACATGGCACGTGTGGTCGGTATTCCTTTAAAGTTTGACAGAGCTACCCTAGAGGGTGATTATGGCCACTTTGCTCGCATGTTGATTGATGTTGACCTTTCTAATCCGTTACCTGATTCCATCATGATAGAGGTTGGGGAAGCTTGCTTGTTTCCGACTCTTTACTTTGAAAATGTTCCAAGTTTCTGCTCGATTTGTTGCTCTATTGGTCATTCAGCCGCCTCATGTCACCATGCGACCCGATTTACAGGGAATGTCACCACCGAGTCAAAAGACAAAAATCCGGAAAGGGGAAGATCCAGAATTAGACAAGAGTACAGACCGAAACACAAGTCAAGAGATGTTCCGACCTCTTGCGTCTTTGAGACTATTAAGTCGGGTATTGATGCCATTGCAACTAAGCCCGATGAAGTTGCAACCTCCCTTCCAAACAAGACAGCTTTAGACCCAGCTGCCTCTTCTAGTTCCCTCAGGCCAATCATTCCCACTGGACAAGGAGAGGCCTTGAAAAACGTTGTTCTTTTGGATGATTCCACAGACCTATTACACAATGAGCATGTAGATGATGTTGATGCCATGAAAGATCTTGTTATTGCTCATATGGAACAACCTTTGTTAGATCCTCCCATGGTAGAGCCAATTTTTTATACTCTTGAGGGTGAAGTTAGTTCTGACACAGATAGCGAAGGCACCGAATCAGACTTCAGCCACCCCGCAGCTTCAGATATTCACGAAGGAGTCTCTTGGGCAGATCAATTGAAAGATTCAGATTGGAAGGAGGTTATCGCCAAAAAAGGTAAGAAGAATAAAAAACAAGTTGCTGGTGTTGTTTCGCCCAAAACTAGGGCTGCTAAGAATAAACTGTTACATAAATGATTGTCCTCTATTGGAACTGTAGAGGTATTGCAAACAGTGATACCCAACGTACTTTGAAAGATTTCTGTTCTCGTCATAAACAAGTATCTCACACAGTGATACTTGGAACACTTCTACGAGGAGGAGAGGGCCAACTGTTGAATTGATCCAACAGCCAACAAAAATTAAAAAAATAAAATAAAAATAAATGAGAATCTGATAACTCAGGCTCTAGTCTGTGTGGGAAACTGTTGGAAGATAGTTTGATGTCTCAGATATAAGACGGTGTTTTTATTTATTAAAATGATCCCATGATATGATATTTTATGCTCTCTCTCTCTCATTAAGTTTTTATTTTTTTTATTTCTCATTTTTCCTATCATCAATCCATTGATGGTAAAACAACATTTTCAATTCTTTTTACAAATAAAATATCACTGTTATCTTACAAGATTCAAAATCATTTTAAACCTCAATTGTTTTAGTACGTAATTTTATGAATTTCTACCTTTTATCAAAATATCATAGGAAGAAAAAAATAACTGTAAATTGTTTATTATTGCCTCAAAATGAAATGAAAACAACATTCTCTTTCCATTTATTGATTTTTTTTTTCTTTTTAAGAATTGTTAGACTTGGTCGCCATGCATCACTCTCTAAATCCACTTGTTGTTCTCCATATGACACCTAGAGATATATTTTTATTATTTATTTTTAATCTTTTTTAATCTTAAATTATGAGCCATAATCAAGACTCAAGAGTTATAGTATTGCTTTTGTTTTATTTAAAAAAAAAAAAATCCATTTATAACTTTAACCTTAATTTATCTTTTATTTTATAAAAATGCGATCAAAAACCAAAATCCACATCAATTCTTTTCTGTTTAAATTTCTATTCAAAGAAAGATAGATGTAAAAAGAGAATTTTGAGTAAAATTTGTAGATATTTCTTTTATTTTTTTTATTAAATATATATAATCTCATCAAAATTATATTTTTCATTGCTTAGGAACAGTTTCATTGGACTTTTACTATCGTTTATTTAGACTACTTTTTTGTATATATTTTGTGTTGAGTTGTGATTTTTTTTTTCTTCTAATTATTTAGTGCCATATTTTCATTTACTTAAATGGAATTTGTAGTTTTTTTTTTAAAAAAAAATTTATGTAGTGCAGTAACAATGAATACTTTCTTAAATTATTGTTAAATTGTCATTTTTATTTTTTACCTTTCATCTAAAATAAATGAAATGAAGATATTATGAAGGGATTTGATGTGGATTTTGGTCTATTATGGCAGTTTGTAAAATGAAAGATAAATTAGGTTTATGTTATAAATTGATAGATGTTTTTTTTTTTTTTTGGGTAAATAAAAGCAATACTATGTCTTTTGATTATAGCTCATGATTTAAGACAAAAAAAAGTAAGAGAGCTTCTCCTTACAATCCATAAATTATCTATTTACACTCAAGTTTTTATTTTTATTTTTATTTTTATTAATGACAATTTTAACCTGAACTAAAATTACTAATCAAGACAAAAAAATTCTAAAGATACTCTAAACTAATTAAATTATTAAAAAAAGAATTTCTCTCTCCTAAATCATTAAATTAGATATTACGTATTAAACTCTTTCTCCTAAATCTATTATTACTATATTAAACAGGAAATTCAATATTACGTATTAAAGTCTCTCTCCTAAATTTTTCATCAATCGATCTCTCCACTAATTATCTTTATAGGAAAGTTACTTTTTTCACATTTGTTCATGGGATAAGGATCCTGCCTTTTTGAAGTCTTCAAAAGCAGACAAAAATAAATAAATATATATATATATATAATCCTTCGATATATTTTTATAAGTAATTTTGTTTTTTTAACAATATTTTCAAAATTTATAAATAAATGAAACTCCTAATTTTTTTACCTTTTTTGGAGGCCTAAGCACATGTCTTTTTTTTTTTTTTTTTTTTTTTTTTTTTTTTTATGGAAGCACTGTGCTTACTTATGCCTTTAGCCGGCACAGCTGCAGTCCCTTATATGTGTAAATTGATTGATATATAATATATATGGGAGTTAATTGGGTGCCAAATATCACAGTAAATCTGGTCCACCTTGCCATTGCTCTCATTAAAATTTCATGATCATCACAAATCCTAGAATCAATCTTCATCAGCTTGTTCAGAGAAGTGATTACATTCAAATTGGGTTTTAAGAACTTAGAATTATGTGTACTACTCTGAATTTGTTAATAAACGCATAATGTTTATATATAAACTATATATGTTATTAAATTTATATTGATTATTTTTAAATCAAACTTTTATTTGTAGAATAATTCCAATAATATAATAGACAAATTAATGTTTATTTTAGCATTTAATTAAACTATTTTTTTTTAAAATCATATATTGTCGGATCAAAGTGTATACTATTAATTATATTCGGAATCGAGAGATGTTTTTCTACATTTTGCAATTTAATAAATAAATGTAAGATTTGAATCTCTATCACAAAACGGAAGAGGAAATGTACAATGACTTTTCTAAAAAGTGGTTTTGCATTTTAAATTATTATTATTATAATTATAAATAAAAATAATATATATTTTTTTCATAATTTCTTGAGTTAATCTATAGTAATTAATATTTAAAAAGTGAAGAAAATTTAATTATTTAAGAAAAATTAATTCTTAAATTGTCCCCTTATTGTAAGAGGAGATATTCATGTACCCACAAGGTACTTGTTTTTTATTTTTGATTTTGATTTTTGATTTTTTACTTTTAGTCTTTCTTGAGAGAAAGAGTTTAATATGGTAATTAAAAAATTTAGGAGAGAGTGTTTAATATGTAATATTTAATCTACGAGAGCGATCGGGGGACATAATTTTTGACACAAGATTTGACACGATTTTTAAGCCATTGGATTTATGAGATTTAGATAGCTTAGATTTAATTAATTGATTTCTTTTTTATTTTCTTCTACATTATCTATCATTGATTTCTTTTCTTTTCTCTCTCCTCTCTCATAAATTTACTTTCCTAATTAAAATCTTATTTATATTATCTCTTCCATTTTATATTTTCCTCTTCCTCTATATTGCGTATTAATTTTCTCTTCTCCCTCATGAATCATGATATATAACTTGCATATGATTTCTTTAGTATACTTTAAACAGTTCTGTAATTTATGTTGAAATAAAGACATTATTTTTTTATGAACACCTCCACCACTAAACACTAAATTACATTAGACGGTGACTGATGGTGGATTGAATCTCTTCTTTCACATAAACACATGGACCACAATTACTTATCCATGCAATCACTCATGGTCATGGACCTCCCTTGTATAATCCAATTTTACTACGTAGTACGTACATAGTTCGTAGAAGCCTATTTTGTTGTGGACCAAACTTGCCTGCCAAGAGAGACTATTCTTTTGTCAACTACATATCTATTATTCATTTTATTTTTCCTCTCTTGTAACATAGGTTAATTAAATAGACGACTAATCGAAATCGACTTTTTTTTTTTATTTTTTATTATTTTTATACATATTCAAATTGGATTATAGAAAGCATCATGTGAAAAGAAAAGTACCCATATCTGTAATTTTTTGAATGAACGAAAATTTTGTTATTAAAATTTAAGTAATGATCAGAACCACAAATTTTCTTCTGTTAAGCAGATAAACTAAAAAATATATATACACAAAAACTACAAGAAAGAACTCATATATCATTATATGAAAGCTAGTAATTAAATTTACCAACTCCATTGCATGCATTTACAAAAATTGAAGGGATGTGTTTTTTGTTCACTTAAAAGGGTGTAAATCTTTTTATTTTCTGAGGAGGCCGTATGTGTCTATAAACATGCATTTTCTTCTTCTTTGGTAGTTAGTGACCAGTGGTTTGTGTGTTTTCACCAGTATTTGGCAGTACATAAGTAGAATATTAATATCTCTTAAAAGAAAAATATTCATAAAAGAAATGTCAATTCAAAGGAAGGTTCAAGCTCAAATGACAATTCTATTCTGAGAAAGACTTACAAAAAAATTGGGGCGGCTAAATAGTAAGTCCCTTATCATTGATTTTTATTTTATTTCCTTCTCATTTTCTATTCATTAATTTATTTTCTTTTCTCTCTCCTCCCTCCTCTTTCATAGATTCACTTTCCTAAATAATCTCTAATTAATATTTCCTATTCAAATTTATATTTCCTCTTCCATACTTGCGTTTTTTTCTTTTTACTCTTCAATGTTAATTTCTCTTCTTTCTTAATAAGTCTAACTTGTGTTAAAAAAATTAAAAAAAAAAAAAAAAAAAAACGTCTAACTTGCATATGTAAATCAGTGAAATCTTTTTTTTTTTTTTTTGAAAACACAAACATTTCAGAATTCTTGATCATGAAGCCTGAACTTATTCATTTGTAAACATTTTCTTTTTCTTCTCCTCTTGCTGTGATTGTTTATGGATGCATTGGTGGAATTTGTAGTTCACTTTGCCTTTTTATCTTTACAAATGAATAAGAGAGAAAAGAAAATAAATTAATGAAAAGATAAATGAGAGGGAAATAAAATAAAAATAAATGTAATAAATCTAAGCCATCCAAATCTCATAAATCTAATAGTTGAAAAATCGTGTCAAATTTTGTATCAAAAATTGTGTCCCCCGATCCCTCCCTTTTAATCTAATGGTTTATGATAGATATATATATATTTTTAATAATTTAATTCAAAAAAGATTACTCATCGGATGAATCCAAATGCTACGATGGTTCGTCCTAACTTTTATTAAAATAAAATAGAGTGTCTTTAAAAATTTATTTTTTTAAACGAGATGTCTTTAGAATAGGAGTGTTAAAAGATAAAAAAAGATAATCTTGGAACAAAAAAAAGCGTCTTTAGAATTTTTTTAAATTTAGAAAAGAAGTGTAAAAAGAAAAAAATGGATTGTCAAAAGAAGTTCTCAAAAAGTAAATATCTCTCTGTGTCACATGGATAATAGCAAGTGGATTTGGAGAGTGATATCTAGCGGCTGAGTTTAGTAATTTTTTTTCTCCCAAATCCCAACTATGATAATGAAATCCATAAGCCGGAGATTTTAATTATATATATATATATATATAGTAACTTTCAAGTAAGGAATCCCTTACTTTAATTTCGGTCCATATCTTGATGAAATCACAACGATTTGTATGAATTTTGATATGAATTTTTGTGTGGATGATAAGTTTATTGAAATTTACCTATAAATAAAATTTGGGAATTTTCAACCACTAGAACTATTTATCCCGATTTTGTTAAATACAAAGGCATTGGAAAAATGAGAGATATATAGGAAAATTCAAAAAGATAGTTCTACTGTTTGAAAAATTCTCAAATTTTATTTATATGTAAATTTCAATGAACTTATCATTCATAACAAATTTCATATAAAAATTATTACAAATCGATGTGATTTCATCAAGGTGTGAACCGAAATTAAAGTAAGGAATCATTCACTTGAAAGTTAATATATATATATATATATATATATATATATATATATATATATATATATATTGTATTTCTTTCTTAAGGGATCCTTTATTTTAATTTCGGTAAGAACCTAGATGAAAACACATCAATTTTAATGAATTTTGATCTTTTTTTTTTTTGATGATAAGTTCAATGAAATATACATATGATCAAAATTTGAGAATTTTCTGAGGGCTTGAATTATTTATCCTGATTTTGTTGAATATGAATGTATTAGAAAAATGAGCGAAATATAGGAAAAATCAAGAAAAATAGTTGTAGCACTCGAAAAATTCTCAAATTTTGTTTATATGTAGATTTTATTAAACTTATGATCCGTAAAAAATTTAGATCAAAATTCATTAAAATCGATGTGTTTTCATCAAGATCCTTACCGAAATTAAAATAAGGGATCTTTTAAGAGAGAATCAATATATATATATATTGAAATCTGATTGACACTAAATAGTTAGTGCTCTATTTGGGCCTGTGTTGAGATCGATCACTATATGGGCGGATACTTCCACAATCAGGAGATATCTTTCCAACAATCGATGAGATTAAAACTCCACACACATACAGACATACTGTTAGTAGAGCATAATGGGACTTGAATCCGACCACCGATGTGGATGAGAAGATGCACAACCTTGAGCTTAAAGTGAAAGTGTTGAAATTATAATATTAATTTGGAAAGATCAAACTGATTGAATGTTGGGCGACCATTAGAGTTAAAAATACTTAAGTTGATAAATAAATACTCGAACAATGATATTGACCTCTCTAGCAAGTAGCAAGCACAAAAATGACACTAGTTAATAGTAAAAATGGTAAATTAGACTTGTATCAGCATATGGTTGGAAACTAATTAACAAAATGTTAGTGACATGGAAGCCTTTTTAAACATTTTTGGTTGGTCAGTACGAGGAACATTTTAGACTGAAAAATAGTCATCTATGACTTGTGATAGTGATAGAGTTAATTAAGAGTTAAAGAGTTGGTGTTTATGTGTTAATTAATTCTTTTACACAAATTGAGGTTAATGACTAAGATGATGGACGTGGTTCGTGGAGAATTAATTAATTGGCTCTCAAGTCATTATTGAAAACTTTACAGATAAAACAATTGATTTAATGTACAAGTGGAGCACTAGCTTGTTACATCGAAACCATACAAAAACACACATGCATTAACAATTGATTAATCGATTAATTAATTTTTATCAGGAGGAATCAAATTCAAAGTTTCCTCAGGCATAGGACCTTGCAAAAAGCCATCTTCCTTTCATTGTTCACTAAAAAAAAATTGCATATAGTCAATGTCTAACACCTGAAATTAAACATATAATATAATATTATGATGACTTGTATGTATTTGTCAATGGAAATTAACTTAAGTTTCAGAATACTTGATTGGTGACAAACCACTGAGTGGGACCATTAAAAATATAATTAGCAAAATCCATGAAAATGGTGATCAGAAAGAAAAGCATCATGATGTTGAAGACTGTGAGATTCCATAGTGGAAACAAACACTCACATTCTGCGGATTCTTTCAGGCCATTGCTGTTGTTTGTTTATTAGTCATAATCTATGCAATTTGTGCATGCTGTAGTGGTTGCACGGGTGACTGTGCTTGAGCTTTCATAATTATTGGAACCCTTTCCTTGAATGGTTTGATTTCTATTAACATTAATTAATTTGTCTTCTTTGTCTCAGTCTGTTATAATATTTGAGGTGTCGTTTGGATATTCTTTGGATTCAATCATTTTTCCGGATCACTTAAGAATTTTCATTCTAGATTATCGATCTCTAGACTCAATCATTGATTTGGATCACTTTTAAAATCAATTTCATTTTGGATCTCCTCCAACTCAATCATTAATCCAGATAATTTCTGAACTCAATTTCAATCCCGATCACCTCCAACTCAGTTAACGTCTTGGATCACCCTAGACTCAATCATTGATCTAAATCACCTTCGGATTCAATTACATTATGGATCACCTCCAGACTAGACCTAACCACGGTTCTAGTTCGGAACCGGGGTGGACCGATTCCGGTTTCGGTTTTCGGTTCCTATTTTTTTTTATTTAAAATAATTATTTGATAAATTAAAAAACATATTAAATTTGAAAAAAAATGTTGGAAATAAAAATAAAAATATTGTTAGAAATAAATTTGAAACTTTTGTTGGAAATAAATTTGAAAACATTGTTGAAAATGAATTTCAATTGAGTAAAACAAAATGTAATTGAGATTTAAATATTTAATTGCAATAAAAAAATATTGAATAATTGAGAGAGAATTGAGTAATTGAGAATTTGAGAGAGTATTGGAGATTTGAGAGAGAATTAGAGTGAGGAGAGAAATAAAATGGGAGGGGGTATTTATAGGGAATTAGGAAAAGATAGAATTTTTTAAATATATATATATATATATATTATTTAATGCATGAACCACGGTTTGAGAACCGCCGGTTCATGTCCGGTTTTTTGAAATGTTGAACCAGAACCGAAACCTTAATGGTTCCGGTTGAAACAGTGTGCAGTTCAATTCAAACCGAACCGCAGTCACCTCTACTCCAGACTATAATATGCAACACAATCCAACATCTTCCATTTCTTCATGTGATTTGCTATTAGTGGCAGTAATTATCTGAATCAAAGTTTCCTAATTAGCATTTTCCTATACAGGAAACATGACCCTACAAACACACAATGACACACATTTCTTCATGTGATTTGCTATTAGTGGCAGTAATTATCTGAATCAAAGTTTCCTAATTAGCATTTTCCTAAACAGAAAACATGACCCTACAAACACACAATGAAACAAGACATGCACAAGCTGTAAATAAGGAACCTTGCTATGGAGGCTGAGCTTGGGCAAGTATAGTCTAGTCCATCATTTCACTAACATTAAAAGCAAGACAAGCAAAATTTTGAAGGACCCTTTACCTACCACTCTAATGGGCTCAGTGATTAAACAAGTCCTTTTTTTTTTTTTTTCCTTTCTTTTTCTGAAAGAGATTAAACAAGTCCCTTGCTTCCTTCACATTAGACCGCAATATATCATATTTTCTTAGGTGATTTCTTGGGATAATCGATCTCTATAATGCCACCACCTCCAACATTAAATTCAATAGACGATGCATATACTGATATACACTAATACACATATATCATGTATATAGGGCTAGCGACAATACACAATATCTTATTATATGAATTTAATAATATAAAAAAATATCAACATTTACAAAACAGCTAGCACTATAGTTAAAGCGGTCGTACATCATCTCTTAGTATTAGTGGTTGAGCACCTCTCTTCCACACTGATGGTCAGGGGTTTGAGCCCCACCTTATGCATTTTAAAAATATGTGTGTAAAGTTTTTCTCCGGTTTGTAAGAGTAGATATCTAAACCATCCATGTATTGTTTGATCTTGATAGGTTCTGACAGTTCTATTGTAATAGTTGTAAATACTTCATATATATATATATATATAGTCTTTATTTTGTCGGTTCGAATTGATATAAAATATATCAGTTCCTTGTATGTGGACGTTTGGATTTAAAAGATGCTTTGACAAGTGCACACAGTTAAGTCAAAGTATTTAAATCCAATGACCCATATGCAAGGAACTGATATATTTGTTCGAACTGTCAATAGAAAAACTGTATATATATATAATTCTCTTGTCTGTTGCTTCTAAAAAAACAAAATCATGACCAAAGTTATATAAAAAAGAAAGAGTAATGCTAGATATCACAACTACTATCACAACTTTTCAATTACATCCCAAATAGTAGATAAGATGTCAATTTTGATGAATGGATACATGGATACGTGAGATATCTACAGGTGCAGCAGCACATTAAAAGTACTTACAGGTACTTACTATTAGCAGCTTATTGGCTACTAAGATTAATAATAACAGGTGATGCAGAGCAGGAGATCTTTGGTTTATTGAGACTTGTAAACTGGTATGTAGAGATCAGTTAAAGGCTTTACAGCTACACCCCATGCCAATCAATTTGGCAAGAACATGAGCTTTTTTTGAAAGCAAAGCTAGTACTACTAATAATGGAGATGATACACACTTAAGATCACTGATCGCTTTATTAATTTTCAAATAATAGAGAAAAAAAGAAAAGTGGTCACAAACCATCCAGCAGGGTCAATCAGAAAGGTCATATCTTAACGTCCACCAATTATTTCATTAAAATTATCAGAATCCACAATGTTTTTACGTTGGACCACATAAATTGTTTTGGCCTTTCACTATCTAAATATCTAAAAAAAAATCTGAGATTTTGAAGTCTACTACCGTTCAAAAACTGAAATATTAAGCTATCAAATCACCTCTGCAACTGTTGTTTGACTCATAAAATGGGAAGATCATCAGATTCAAAGGATGGAAACAGCTAAAGTGCTGATTCTGGTTTTTGATACAGTGTGACAAGTAGCTTATTAGAACTTGACAGGCCATAATTCAAAGGTTATACAGGTGTACGTCTAAAGCAGTACTCTCACTCATCACATACACTTAGTCAGGCTAAAATTGACAAACTGCCAATAACACTCTCTGCTGTTGCAGCAAATTCAATGGACCCTTCATTTGTCAATCGTTATCTGTATACTGATTGAATGCAACTCTTGCACATAACTAGGGATTTGGATTTATATTCTTTGTTTGCTTCTTAAAGAAGTCTTTAATATGATACATCTATTTTAATTTAATTCACAATAAACAGTTTGACTTTTATTATTAATCAGCAATCAATTATTCTAAATATGTTCTGTAAAAACTCAACTCGATAGGTCAAAGTCCCACAGCCGTGGTGGCTGGAGAATTACACTCTCCATCAATCCACCAAGGTTCAAACATGTTTGGTCTTGGTAGATCCTAGTAGATTAATTGTTAAGAAAAAAAACTTAATTTTCGATATATTCATATAAAGGATAATTTGTAGATAAGCTAGACTGAATTACATATTTTTCGGTTTCCATTTGTGTACTTAATTGTAATTCTACTCCTAGTACTAGGTTTGGTTTGCATAATTAAGCCTCATAAAGAATTAAAACGTGTTCTATTTAGATTTTGTAAAAGTTTGGTATATTAGTTAATGAGTTCAATAAATTCAGAAGCAAAATATAGTTATATGGGGAGCCATGTCCAATTTCATTGTCTATTCATAGTTAATATACATGGCATATGGTTATAATTAGAATAAAATAACTCATCTTCCTAATGCTCGTAGGGTTAGAGTACGTTTGGGAGAGCTTCTCAAGTAGATCTTCTTGTAGTAGATCTTTTAGAAGTAGATCTTTTAAATGAAAGTCGTTGATCGTTTGGTTGTCAATTAAAAAAAAGTTTTTTTAATGAGAGAATTACCAAAATACTCTAGTAAATATTAAATGATAGGGTTATATTGGAGATTTTAGTGTTATTAAAAAAACTCCAAAAGATTTACTTGAAAAAGCTTTAAATTTGGGCTTCTCAAAGTAGACGTAAAACAGCTTTTTTAATTATCTAAAAGCTCTACTGAGTGTCAACCAAACGATACAAAAAAAATTGAATAGAGCTTTTTTAATTAAATAAGCTCTTTTAGCCAATAGACAAGCTCTCCCAAATAGACACTTAGTGTAACATGTTATGACAAATTTAGTAATTACTAAGAGCATCTCCAATGCAAAAGTGGTTTGCATATCAATAATTGTTGACATGGCAACAATGACAAGAGACTTGCTTTCTATGTGGCATAAAAATAGACTTGATAGACAATCAACTCAAAATTTGGTCTCCAATGCTTCCGTCTAAAACATAATTTTTTTAATGACGTGCCTATCTTTTTTTCCTATTTTATTTTTTATTTTATTTCCTTACCAAAAATATATGAAAAATTAATGTCAGTTTTAAATGTTTGCTGAGTCAACCTAAAAAATAGCTATGCAATAGACGTCTGAAAGTGGACGGTCATGTTGACAATGTCTAATAATTTTTTTGCCACGTCAGCTTAAAGTTGAATATGTACGATTGTATTGGAGACACAATTATCAACATAACGTCTATTTATCATATATACGGTTGCATTGGAGATGCTCTAATGAGCACTAAAATTTAACTTCCTATAATGGTTTGGTTTGACCTTATAATTGTTTTGGTTTGGGTCATAAAAAAGTTAAAAACTAATCCGGTTAAATAATGGTTTGATTTGGATATAGACAAAACCAACCCAAACCAACCCAAACCAATCCATAACCACCACTGGTCCTACGTTTGGTTTGCATGGGCCTCAAAGGCTCAAAGAATTAAAACAAATTCTATATAGATTTTAGTAAAGTCAGTTTATTAGTTCATGAGTTCAATAAATTCAGTAGAAAATTATTGTTAATATGGGAAGCAAAATCCAATTTCACTTATCTAATTATTAGATAATATACATGGGATACGATTATAAATAGCACATCACATTTTAATAGAGATGGTAGTGCACCTCTCTTCCACAGTAATCATAATAGTTGTAATACTTCAAAAAAAAAAAAATATATATATATAATAACTCATCTTCCTAGTGTGTGTACCCTGTTATAGAAAATTTTATAATACCAATCATGTGTTGGTGTGAGTGGTTCGACGCTCTCATCCCTTAAGCAAGGTCGTGGGTTCAACTCCCCTTATGAATGGAGCTACACATATTGGGAGCACTTTACCCTTTAGTGGGCTGACCCAGTGCGAGTCCGGATTAGTCGGGGTGTGGTCTGGGCTGATTGCACCGTATGGTGGATCCGCCCCACCCGGAAACCGGATGGTGTAAACAAAAAAAAAAAAAAAAAAAAAAAATTATAATGACTAATGAGCAGACTTACAATAATTAAAATGCAATAATGCTACTTTGCCAAATTTGATGTCCAAATGATTTGACAACACTTTAATCCATTCATTTAAATCATACAAATCTAATACTATCTAAATGAATTGAACAAAGTAATATAATGTTGTCACATCATTTGGAAAGTAACATTATGATGACTAATGATGTTGTCACATCATTTGGACAAAGTAACATTACTTTACTCATTAAAATTAATCATCAAAATTCTTTACCTTAAACACAGATATTATATGTATTTAATAATCTGGAAAGACAATATATAAGTTTAGAGTAATGATACACAACTCAAAAATTTAGCCCAAATTTCAATCCAAATGATGTGGCAAGTGAGTTATCATCACCGTACACAACATGGGATGATGTGGTTAATGAAAAAACCACTTGCTACATCATTTGGATTGAAATTTTGGTTAAATTTTTGGGTTGTCTAGCATTAGTGATAAGTATATAACTGCAGCCAACCAAATAAATAATTGCTCACCACCTCAGTCCATCTCCAAAAAATGAAAAAGAAAAGCAAACAAGTAAAAAAAAAAAAGAGTGAGAGAGAAAGAGAGAGAAGAGTGTGAAAGTGAAGGGAGAGTAGTTTTGATGAATGATCCCCATGCACCAAAATAACGGGATTCTCCGATAGTAGATTCTGTCTTCTTCTTGCCTTTCCTCTGTTCTTCTCTTCTCTTATAAATAGTTTAAAAGCTTTTTGGGTTTTGACAGCAACAACAACATCATCATCATCATGTCTTCTCATTCAATCAACAACCCCTTCCTTGGTCTCTCTCCTCTGCTTCCTGGCACTCCTCGATCTTCTTCTTCTTTCTGTTTCTCCAACCATCACAAACTTCTCTTCTTCTCCCGTAAGTTGATTCTCTTTCTTTTTAAGTCCACGTGTATATATCAGCATAAAAACACATTTGAAACCTCTTTTTTCTGTGATGAACAGATCAAATATTAATGCAATTTATATTGTTTAATAAATAATTTATGTGTTCATTTGTTTTTATCAACTTTTTTTCCCACCCAAAAAGAAAAAAGAAAGAGAGCCTCTTTTTTTTTTTCCTGGAGACCGACTTATTGGTTCCTTGTTTAGCCATGAATCGAAAAGTTTCAACACCCAGAAAATGGTGTTGAAAATGCTTTTATCATCTTTTTAAACCAGTTTAAAGAATAGGCATCACTTAATTACTTTTATTTGTTTTGGTAATTTGGTATATGATTTATTTGGGGTATTATATTCAACTTAATTACTTTTTAGATGTCTGGACGTTCGGGGAAAAAGACAAACAAATTAGCTTTGATATCCAGCCTAGATGCAGTGCTATATCCAGACCAGCCATCAAAGGTACGTACGAAGAAATGATAATTAATTAATTCAACAAACTTGAACAGTATTTGGACAAGTATACATATACACATACAATTAATATTTTCTATTTATTTTTTATGTCCAGGATATGCAGACGTGTTTCAAAATGGTCTGCCAGTGATAAAGTGGCATGAGATCGTGGACGATGACATAGAAGAAGAAGCTCTTCCTCTTAAGGTGATTTACTTTTCATTTTTCTATTTTTGATATGATGATGTGATTTTGATTTAATTTCTCTGTTTATATATATATATATATAAAGGTATCGAAATCGAATGAAATAAAGGAACGTGTGGCGACCATTAAAGGGATACTGGAGTCGATGGAGGATGGAGAGATAAGCATATCGGCGTACGACACAGCTTGGGTTGCTCTTGTGGAAGACATTAATGGAAGTGGTGCTCCTCAGTTCCCTTCTAGCCTTGAATGGATTGCCAACAATCAACTCTTTGATGGTTCTTGGGGTGATGAAATCATTTTCTCTGTGCACGATCGGTTAATCAACACTTTAGCTTGTGTTGTCGCACTTAAATCATGGAATATTCATCAAGACAAGTATGAAAAAGGTATTCATACATTACCTTAATTAATGTATGAAACGACAATTTGTTTATTGATTTTTAATTAAATTGGATTAGCTTAATTAATTAAATATTTTCTATTGAAAGGTATACGTATATGATTAGTGGTAAGTCTAGCTAACATAGCATTTATGTTTGTCATCATATACTGTACGTAGGATTGTCGTTTTTCAAGGAAAATATATCAAAGCTTGGGAGTGATAATGATGAGCACATGCCTATTGGTTTTGAAGTAGCTTTTCCTTCTCTCATCGAAATTGCTAGAAGTTTAGACATTGAAGTTCCTGAAAACTCTCCTGTATTTCAAGAGATATACAAAAAGAGAGAATTAAAGCTCACAAGGTATACAATCCATACCCAAGTTTCTATCATAATTATGTTCCTTATTACTTTTACATAAAAATTGAGAAAAAAGTACTCATGACCTTATCTTATTATATAGATATAGGTCTGTTGTTAGCTTTACAACATGTATGTGTAATGTAATAATTGTGTGGGGGGTGGGATAGGATACCGAAAGAGATAATGCACAAAGTGCCCACAACATTACTCCATAGCTTGGAAGGAATGGCAGACCTGGACTGGGAAAAGCTTCTAAATTTAAAGTGCCAAGATGGGTCACTTTTGTTTTCTCCATCCTCCACTGCTTTTGCTCTCATGCAAACTAAAGATCACAACTGCTTGGAATATCTAACAAATGCTGTTCAAAGATTCAATGGAGGAGGTACGTAAGTACCGAGTTGCTTTTCTATCTTCAGCTTTCAATTTTGAGAGCAAAATCAAATTGATTTCTCACTCTTTTTTCTTCATCAAAATTTAGTGCCAAATGTGTACCCAGTTGACATGTTCGAACATATGTGGGCTGTGGATCGCTTGCAACGCCTGGGAATTTCAAGATATTTCCAAGCAGAGATCCAAGAATGTATGGATTATATTTACAGGTATGAATGAACAATTCCTGCATGCAGAGATCTTATATAGTAACTACTACTTCACTATAATATATATATGAAAAAAAAGACACTCAAATTTCAGATATTGGACTGACGAAGGTATTAGCTGGGCAAGAAATACGAGGGTTCATGACATTGACGACACAGCAATGGGTTTCAGACTACTAAGATTACATGGTTATCAGGTTTCTGCAGGTAATTAATTAAGTTGAGTTTTTAATTTTTTTCAAACTCCATAATTAATGGTGTGTGTGTTGCATATAATATACATTTATGGTGGTTTATCTTGGTGGGTGACAGATGTGTTTCAGAATTTTGAGAAAGGCAGCGAGTTCTTCTGCTTTTCCGGGCAGTCAAACCAGGCCGTTACAGGAATGTTCAATCTGTACAGAGCTTCTCAGCTGCAGTTCCCTGGAGAGACCATTCTTGAAAGCGCCAAGCACTTTTCCTCCAAATTTCTAATACAAAAACAAGATGCTAATCAGCTTCTAGATAAATGGGTTATAACTAAAGACTTGCCTGGTGAGGTATGCTAAAATGACTTAAATGCCCCTGCTTAGAAAGGCCAATTGTAATTTATCAAAGAGAATGTCCTGTTAATTTCCTTTTTGTTTATGTTAAAAGTGACAAAATAAACAATATATAATATAACAGGTCAGTTTCGCTTTGGATGTTCCATGGTACGCAAGCTTGCCAAGACTCGAGACAAGACTCTATATAGAACAATATGGCGGCCAAGATGACGTATGGATTGGCAAGACCCTTTATAGGTAACTTTTATTATCCTAATTTTCCAATTTAGAATATGCTTTGTTTTTGATCGGTGAAATTTACTGAACCAGTCAACTTAGACAACAACCCATGAACCCACATTATTCTAAATAGATAGGTACAAAATTGTGCACTCCTATATCCTATCGCGAACAAAAAAAGTTGGCTCCTCCACATGTAGATATGTCCATTAACATTATACTATTCCTTTTAATACTATACTTTATTTGTCTTCCTCATTGCAAAAGTTACCTGATGCGGGAGGACTCATTCCCTATAGTCGGAGTTGCTTTTCAGACCATACTTGTAGCGATCGATCTTGTTAGACTTGATAGACCCTGATATATAATGAATATTATTTAATTACCTCAGGATGCCCTATGTGAACAATAACGACTATCTTGAGCTGGCAAAATTAGACTACAACAACTGCCAAGCAGTGCATCAGACCGAATGGAACACTATTCAAAAGTAAGTAGCTAGCGAATAGCGATCCTAATTTATGCCAAAAGTGGCAGCAGTGAGTGGTCCAGTTGACTCATCTTTACAAAAAAAAAAAAATAACAAGTAATTATTGATTGTATTAAACAGGTGGTACGAAAAAAATAAACTAGGCAATTATGGGACGAGCAGAAAAGCCCTTCTCCGAGCATATTTTGTGGCATCAGCCAGCATATACGAGCCGGAAAGACGGCAAGAGCGAATTGCCTGGGCTAAAACGGTGGTGTTGACGGAGACGATCGCGACGTATTTCGACAGCGGAAATGAATGTAGTAAGCAGAGGAGAGCTGCCTTCGTGGATCATTTCAGAAACCGTATCTATGTGAACGGAAGGTATAGTATTCATTTGAATTGGATTATTAATTTCATTATATTTTCCATATAGTTTATAATAGGAAGTGGACGTCCAGGTCATGAATAGAGTACTTATTCTAGCTAGCTAGGCTTGTTTTGATTCTCAAATCTTATATATATTAAAAAGATTCATTATCTATATCATCCAAGCCAAAACCTCTAAATCGGTTTTGTCCCATACAAGAAAATTAAGAAACTTACTTGATAGCATATTAGGAGAAAATTAAATCTTTCGGCGCATGCACCGAAGATTTTTGTCGCATATTAGAGGTTAATTAATTGGATAATTATGTTGTCATATACGGAGATAACAAATCAAGTGATTCTTTACGAAGTTAATCAAAGATTATTGTTTTTGGTTGGTGTAAGACATATGACATATAGATATGTTGATTGTGTTGTTGCAGGACATTGGACATGCAGTACAAATCAGATCGAGAATTGAGTGGGATCTTGCTTGGGATGCTCAACCACCTTTCATTTGATGTACTCGTGGCAAAGAATCGTGACATAAGCCAACACTTACACCACGCTGTATGTAATTCCACATTTGTCGGATACAGTGGTCATTTTACTATTCAATATGTCATCTTTAATATCTAGCAAGACTGCAAAAATGGAAAGATGTCAAAAGTGTCGAATCAGGTTAAATTAGTGTTCCGAATATGGAAAATATTTAAAGTTTTTTCTTGTACACCAGAGAACCAAAGCAAAGTACCAAATAACTCATTCCGATGAATCAACTTTTTTACAGTGGGAAAATTGGCTGATGAAGTGGCAAGTAGAAGGAGATAAACAGCTAGGGGAAGCAGAATTACTGACACAGACAATAAATCTAAGCACAGACTATTGGGTCTCAGAGGAGCTCTTGTCTGATATTGATGAATACAATAGACTCTCTGACCTCACCAACAGAATCTGTCATCAACTTAGTTTTTACCAAAAGTTAAAGGTCAGTATTAAAAGACAATATGACAACTGATATAATAATCTCAGGAAAAAATATATATATATCACTTGTTATTTTTAGAGCTGTATATTTGTTTGCATCTTCTTTTAAAATTCTTTTATAGTCTCAATCAAGAAGCATTTACTTTTATTTTTATATATAATTTAGTTGCTTTGCTTACTTTATAGGCTATTAGTATTTATATGCAAAGGTATTTTCTTTCATGAAAAAAGTAGTTATTGTGAAGTACTTGTAATGGAGCATTTTGAGTGGTTTAAGTTCCTAGCTAGTCTAATAAAATACGTTTCGAAAACGTATTTTAATGTAACTCTCTCTATATAAACGTATCAAATAGACAGAAAGTGTTTTTGCCTATTTGTACTAAAATACTAACTCGTGATGACAACACTAAAATCACTCCAAGATAAAAACCCCCTTGGATGGTTGCTTTTAGAAGGCATTAACTCAGATGTCATGAAATAAAAGGCTCCTAGGTTGGCACCTATTTCCTAGTTAGATGACTCATCGATCTGTGACTCATTTGGTTGCACTGTGCCTGCTATCAATGTCACTGTGGATATCTGTGGCCACTTCCTACATATAAAATCTGTCATTCTAGATTATTAAGTACAAAAAATCATCAAATGATTCTTTGACATTCTCTTAATGTCTCTGGAAATTCATTAATTAGAAGATGTGTAGACATGAATTCCATTTAGTGGATTCTTAGAAGGCTTCCAATAATATTTTGGGGACTAAATCATCTAGATAACCTCGCTGTCTGCTTCAAATTTCTATTTCTTTCGCATGCATTAGTTACTCTTTCTGTTCATTTATATTCTATGTTGTTTTTTTTTCTTCAGGTACATGACAATGGCAATTGCAATGCTAATGCTGATAGAATCACAATCCTCCAATTAATTGATTCGGACATGCAAGAACTTGTGCAGTTAGTACTCCAGAACTCCTCTTCATCAGATGGCATCTACTCCCAGGTCAAGCAGACATTTCTAATGGTCGCAAAGAGTTTTTACTACATGGCCTATAATGATCCTGGGACTATCAACTTTCACATTTCTAAAGTACTCTTTGATAGAGTTAATTGATGACCTATCTGTAGTGCATACACAGGAAACTCATCTCCATGATAATTTTCTAGTAGTAGTGCCACTGCAAAATAAAGAAAAATGTGAGGTAATCATATTAGGAGCAGATTTCAGCACTTGCTACGACACTAATCAATCCTGAAAATCTATCTAAACATAAAAGGGATCCAATTGACAATTATTCTTCTATCCCAACAGTCTCTTAACTATTCAGAAGACCAAAACAATGGGTTATAGCTATAGGAACCAATATTGAAGCCAAGGAGAGCACTTCCAAAAGCACTTTTAAAAGTTTTTCAAAAAGTCAAAACCTCGCAAAAATAGGGGGTTGCACGAACTAAGTAAGTGGACATAAATAGTAAACCACGTTAAAAGTTGTTTAGTTATGAATTTAGATCCTCTCATCATCTCACAACACATAAACGTTACAATGAATGAGTGGTTTTGGTTAAGATGTGATTGTTTTTCGTTATTACTTTATCAACAACCAATTACGTGCTTTGAAAAGGCTAGAATATAGCTGAGATGAAGAGATGATCCGGGTCTACTTATAAGAATATGCAGAACTCTCTTTTGAAGGTTGTAGTGTAATGTGTCTCCTCCTCTAAATGTATACCCAAAAACAAAAAAAAACAAAAAAAATGGCAGACAACATATCATAATAACACGTGCCAAAGTAGGTTATCATTTTCTTCAACATGACGTGGAGATTCACCAAATCCATATCTACAGCTTTCATATCTCATGGGTGACACCACAACATACCTCCATTTTAAGTTTTTTTGTCACCTACAAACTACAACTTGGGTTTATGTCTAGAGAAATTAGAAATGCCCCCCATCATGAATTGACTAACGCATTACAAGTGGGATGGGATCCGAGATCAACTCTCACCAAGAACAACAGTAACTTGTTAATCAATCAGTCTTCTATTCTATTCAAAGAAAATAATTGGATGAATTCAAACAAATTACTGAAAGATTAAGGATAAATGTACCCTCTTTAATATGGTCAGCATTATTTCGAGGGCGGCCACCTCAAAAAATAATTCAATTTGGCATATAAATTCAAATCCCACCACCACCACCACCACCCAAAAATCATAAAATTTGACATTGATAAATGGGCACCATGTTGCATATGCACGTCAACTGAATGATTCAGGAATTCAAAAGCAACCTTACTCAAACCCCTATGCCCTAGAGTTGGCATCATAAGCTCTGCATGGTTTGGCATATTCTCAAATAATGAAACCATGAAAAGGGTAAACACAAAAGCAATTGTGTTTTATTATCCATTATCAGAAAGGTAACAAAAGACATGTAAGAGAATTTCAATACAAAAGCGAAATGGATGACTTGTATTTTGGACATAAACCTATTTTAGTAAAGCACCTCTGTTCTGTTCTGTTCTGCTACTTCGGGGTTGGACTAGACTCTAGACAAGAGCCCTCCTGTTGTTTTGCTCTACAAGCGGCGAACATGCAAAAATGACATGGGGACCACCTCACTTGTACCATCTTCAAGCTCTACAACAAAATTTGTCTCTGCCCTACCTACTACTGGTCACCCTCAAAACCAGCGGCCAAGCACCTCACAATCATATATTATTCTCTGTGTCACTCAGTTATGCTTTCCGGTGATTGAATGACCAATCCATCAATTATTATATTCACTTTTTTATTTTTTTAAAGTGTAAATTCTGTATTAATTATATTTATATAATATTTGGTTCTTTCCCAATACATTTGTCTATTAGCTTGATCAACATGTTATCATGAATAATATGTCTTGACTCCAAACATGTTCTTGTAGCCAAATCAAGCAAGAATGAAATCATGTAAGTGACGTATGACGAAAGTACAAAATTTAGAATAACCGGGAGAAGTAGGATTTGGAAACAGAGATTGAACAGAAATGGGAGAAACTTAGAAGAAACATAAGATCAGAAAACATATTAATCATTCGATTCATTATTTAAGTCTATTTATATAAGGCTCTGAAAGGGTATTTTAATAGTTGCTAACATAAAATAGATAAACATCCAAACTCATGATAACAATAAAACAAACCTAAACTAATCTCTTAAAAGATAATTATTGACAACTAATACTATCTAGATAACTATTCCATATACCCATTTCCCCATAAGTACGCTTCACTCTTGAGGCTAGACCGCAACCAACACAAACCGTACAATGTAACAACAAATCAATCACGAATCCAGCAAAGAAAACATCAAAAAGTTTTAACAATCCAGGATTAGCTTGAAAAACCATAAGAAACACCTTACTTAATATAAGGAACAGGTCATTGGAATAAATATAAGCTTACATTTCCGGTTTGACATCCACAAATTAAAGTCACAAGCACATGCTATTAAACTTCCTCCATCAAGTTCGGTTAGCAGAACACATGGAAAGTGCAGCTAATCATATTTCAATTCATCAGGTGTCACAGGCCGTTTGAGGGGGATCATAGACTTCTTTTCAACATCTCGAGATAATGCTTTTCTCATATCTAAAAACAAACCAATATCATGTACAATGAGTGGCTGTGCACATGGTATAAAACAAATCATAACACCATAGTGGGCCATGATAACTCACCTAACCCATCTTCCTCTCCTGAATAATAGCGTAGAACCCGTCTATAAATTACATAGCCAAGCTGATAGAAGAAAAATTAGGAATTCAATATCAGCATCATCAAGTTGTCGTATACATAGAGACGTGGGGGAAGAAACATTATTACGATTATTGGCACAAAAAGAAACATCACCCATGTTACAGCAGTTTGTCTTCCAGAACCAACTCTTATGCAGCATGTAACCTCATGCAGGTATTCTCAAAAATCCTTCCTTGTCTACTACCACTACAACTCAATGAGACAGCAGAGACTGGGAATCGTTAACCTACTGTACTTCGGCTGATTGTAGTGCAGCAGTGGGCAGAGCGGCACCCTTGCCTGGCGGGCTGGCACCATTCCTTAACCTAGTAGCTGAGATTTTCAAAGAATTGCTGTCCCTAAGAGCAGGATTGGTTACTTAAGCCATTTTGGACATGCAAGATAAGCCAAGTTGGGTGTGCTTGCCTACATTTTCCCTTTTAAGTTTTCATGATACCTTATATCTAATTCGATTTCCATGTTTGCATTGTACTCTCCCTATTTGTTTTTCTATTAGCTTCCCTGTTCAAGCCAGTTTTAGTAGCGAGTGAAGAGATAAAGTGACCACTAAATATGCACATGGGCAGCACTCTATGAGTCTCTGTTGCACCATTGACATTGTCAAAAAATCAGTCATTCACAAACCAAACCGATATGCTTTGATCACCTAAGGACAAGCCAAGTGCATGGACCAGTCCCTATACCTTAAACTATCAAGAATGTGCTCATATATCAGAGCAACAATTCCTATGGTGTCAAAAACATTACAGAAGTTTGTTAAAATGGATAAGAATTATTAGAGTCAAAGGAGCATAACACTTATCATTCTGAAAAAGGAAAGGAGAGCATAAAGGTGTTATATCATTTATAAGAAACAGGGAACATAGTGGTGGAATCATAGAAAGCATGCAGAAGAAATTTACACACTACAAATTGAGTTTTTTGGGCAGAAACTGTAGGAGATGTACCCTTGATTATTCATCATGCAGTCAAACCCTTGAGATATCATTAGCCAACATCGGAAAAGATTCATTTACAATACGGTTTATGGACCTTAACTAAACCAAGCAATTCAACGTATAACCATCTATCCAGGATTTTACAATGTTCTGGTTTTTTATTCTTCTGCTTGGAATCTTAGAGGCTGTTCTGTAATGTTTTCAAAACATTTTTTTTTGTTTTAAAAACCCAAAAAAAAAAAAAAAAGCGATATGCATTCAAGAGATCTTTTGAGAAAATAAAAATCAGGAAACAAAAAACTCATTCTTCACTTTGTAAACTGGAGCTTGAAAACATCAAAAGATGCTTCCCAAGTTTTGAATTTGAACTTAACCTTCAAACTTTCTCCTAAACAAATGACCTCTCTCTCTACTGAATTTATGTTGAGTCCTTGATTGTTTCAGATTTTGATAAGGACACTGGTTTAAATATTTTTCATAAGATTAAAAAGGTATAAAATTTGGCGGTAGTAGATTTGTCGTGGTTGTTGCAGATGGTGGTGGTGATGGGGTTCAAATTTCCATCAACAATTATTGTTTTGCTAAACATTTTGTTAACTGTGTGATTATATACATAATAGATTATTTCTAATTTAGAGTATTAATTATATGATAAATTTATAGAATTTGATATATGGCATTTAAAAATCAAATAAATAAAATAAAATAATAGCATGATATTTCTATCATGTAATTTGACTTTTTTTTTTTGGTTAGATAAAGAAATATAGAACTGAAATTTAAGAAATAAAAAATAGTATTATATAATGTTTGGCTGTATGGTTTAATTAGTTGAAAATATTTGTACCAACACGTTCTTATTGTTTTCATTCTCAGACTATTGTTTCCAACATATGCTACTAGACACGTTTTTTTATTCAACAAAACTAAAATTTAATTTCCCGTTCTCAGTTGGAAACTGATAAAATATAAAATCAATAGATAAAGCGTTACGGAACACACCCTCATTTTACAATAAAAATGGATCAAGATTCCAGCTACTTCAGTTTTAATCTCATATAAGGCATTTTGACAACTAAATTTCGTGGTACTCAAGGGATTTTGATAGATTAAAACATGCAACTCTTGACTCTTGCAAGAAGATTCATAGATTCAAACAAGGCTTAAGAACAAAATGAACAATTTTTGATGATAGTTGAAAGAAAAGGTCATTTTAGAATAAGATTTCAGTGCCTGTAGCAAGGTACATACTTAAAATGAGTGCTTATAATTTGCAATTGATGGAAAGAAGTTTGATAAACAATTACCTTTTCATACATCTTTATGGCAGGTGTGTTTGAAGCTCTCACAAAAATATCCACGAAGTAAGCCTTATCACTGCCAAGAAAAAGTTCCTAACAATAAGAAAGCAGGCACCAAAAACTCAAATAAATAGCACAATGACGAACCAAAAAGGAATTGAACAAGAGAAGATGCTAAAAGAAGGGATTTTTAATTTAGTCAAGGTATCAATCAAATTGAACTGAACAACATTTAATTTGCAAGAGATAATGTCATCAAGTAAACTTCGCAGCATAAGTTGAATAGCGCCAATTTCACACGTGCTATATCACAGAATGTTTTAAAAGAGAAGTCAAAGCCAAACAATTATTTTCTCCAATATCTCTACTTCAATATATCTAGTGATGAAGGGTAAATTGCTCCACATAAATCAACTCGCTCTGCACACTCCACAAGAATCAGTTTCAACCCAAATTCAAAACTTGCACTGAAAACCTCCCACAGACTTTTCATTCAAGAAGTTAACAATTTAATAAACAGTATTTCATTTTAGTAGTTTCATGTCAAATCTAAGGGTCCAAAAACATTTCCATGTCAATCAAAAACTTGTAGGTACAAATTTTCCAATTAGTTTCTTTTATCAGAACCACCAGTTTACTGAAGGAACAAAATAGATAAAAGGGAAGGTGAATCAAGAATCTACCAATACCAAACAAAGGGGATAAAATACAATGACCTTGAGTAAAAACAAATGCTCAAATATTATCCAATATATTGTACACAGTATAACCCCAAAAAGTATAAGACTGGGATGCAGCCTAACTTACATTTAAAAACCGCCTCTTAATTGTTTAGAATGAAGAAAAAAGAAGTATCCTTAACAAATTAACTTGCACCAAAGTACACAAAAATACCACAACCGATAGACGGATATTTCATGGTCATTAGGATATAGGAAAGGGACTTGAGAGATGTAACAATGAAAAAACTGGACATATGTGTATATATAAGGCAGATTTCATTTTACTAAATGTAACAAACACACACACACACACCCCCTCCCCCACACTTTCTTACATCTTGTCACTTATATCTTCCAGCAGGTTCATCAGTTTCTTGGCCAGTTGCTGCCTGCGGTATTCTGGAGAAACAGTTACTGCAGTAACATGACCATGCCAAGACTCGCCTTGCCCTTCAACTTTTCCCATTACTGCAACCATTAAAATGCATTAGATGTGAACATAAAAACTAACGTGAAAAGTGGAATGCCAGCAGTATCTATCCATATACTCATACAAACAAAGCAGTTCGATAGTTAGCCTGAATCAGGTTTGCACTAATAATGTTCCAGGAAAAAGAGAAAGAAACTTGAAATCAAACAGATGCCCAAACCAAAACAGCTTCTCACAAATTGAAGTCCAAACTGTGCATCAGAAAATTGAAATAGGGCGACGAAATCTACACAAACACCTATCTTCCATATCCTACAAACTTCAGATTCCAGCAAGACTGAAGATCCACCAAGTCTTCCATGCCAGTTGCGAACATGGAAGACTGTAGATTATTCTAACCTTCCTTTGAATGTTGGACCATTAGTGTAAATTTTAAACACTCAAGCAGAGGTTGACAGAATGCTATGCCTTAGAAGAAACGCCATTACAACACAATTTCTTTCTTAATTCCTGATTCCAAGCCGATAATTCTCTATCAATGTAAATTTTTGCATCATAATATTTTCATTAAAAGTTTTAATCCGCCAGAAGAAAGCAAAAGTAAGTGAACTAAGAAGTTACAGCTGGTACAACTCTCAAATAAATTCTCTCAAATTGCAGCTTAATATTGCATTGAAACATAAACAAATGCCATAATTGATAATCTGGCCACAAAATAAACAATGCAATCTCGAGTAGACAAAATTACATGATTACAAATGTAATAATCCACAAACAGTTGAATCTTATTGAGTAATGTCAAAAATTTTATTTTTAAGAAAAAAAAATGGGAGAAAGAGCGTACTATAACTCATGATACGATTACCGGGGCCTTCAGCGACATGGAAATAATCAGGCCATCTTGCCAAGTAGGTCATATAGAAGGACATATTGAACTGCAACAGTCATACGCATTTGAAAAATGAACAAATTTTAGTATCATTATTAGTACAGTAATTACAATTTTCTACAAAGAAAAGAAAATAACGACTTACAGTCTCAGTGAGGTGGTCGAGATTGACAGAAGTGAAACGAAGAAGGTCATTGCAGCAAAATCTGCGAATCGTCGTCATCTCTCTCTCGAGCAGCCGGACAACACTGACTTTTAACACTTTTTATTGGACTGATACTGGCCCATCATTAAAACGGCGTCCTTTTAAACTTTCAGTGTTTATGATAAGCCTTTTATTTGTTGGGCCAGGTTAACCAATCTTGGTCCTCGTGATACGGAAAACCGAATCCGATCAATAATTTACCCAACTTGGCTCCATATATTGCTCCGAATTCTTAAACGAGAAGGTAAAGGTGCGCTTGCATCTGGTAGTCTGAAAATAAAAAAATAAAATAAAAAATAAATATACGTCCAGTAGATTAAGATAAAAAATAATAAAACATATAAATTTGCATTTTTTTTTATAATTACAACCTAAATTATTAGAATGATTTGGTAAATAATTGGCCAATATAATTTCGTAATTTGTAGATTCATCACATATAATTTTCAACTAAAGGATTCAACTAAGCTCATAATTAGTCATTTACTGTTCAAATTTTGAAATAATCCAATTATCTTTAATATCTAGAGTTTTTTTTTTTTTTGAAAGATTTGGTACCTAAAGTTAAACCAATTTTTCTCTCATGAGGCACACAATTTTGAGCATACTAATACACATCACCAAATTTTTGCCATATCAACAACATAACTTCAATCATAATAATACACATGGCAAAAATGTGCTAATGTGTATTAGTATACTCAAAGTATGTTCTTGTGAGAGAAAAATTTAGAGTTAAACATATAGCAAGAGTTGTGAAACTTTTCATTTTAATTGGTTTTGGATATTTAGAAAAATGTCCAAGTTCAATTTTAAGCAGTCAGGTTAAATTTGTGTCACGAACCGGAGTCTATGGAAGAACGGGAAAAGATTTAAAGTTTTTCTCATAAACGGAGAACCAAAGCTGGCAACTTTACAAACTACCAAAAAACTGATTCTGATGAGTTAAAATTTTGTGTTATTTTTATACAGCGAGAAAATTGGCTGATGAAGTGGCATGCAGAAGGAGATAATCATCAAGGAGAAACAGAATTATTGGCACTGGCAATAAATCCGAGCTCTGGCTATTGGGTCTCAAAGGAGCTCTTGTTTGGTACTGATGAATACAGTAGACTCTCAGACCTCACCAACAGAATCTGTCATCAGCTTGATCTTTACCAAAAGCTAAAGGTCAGTGTTAGAGACAATTTGACATCTGATATAACCTCAGGATAAAAAAAAATTCACTTGTTATTTTTCGAGCTATATATTTGCCTGCATCTTCCTTTAAATTCTTTTATGTTTCGGTGACATTATCTAGTCCCAATCAAGAAGCATGCACTTGTATTTTTCTATATTTTGACACTTTAGGCTATGAGTATTATGCAAATGAGAGGTATTTTCTTTTGTGAAAAAAGTAGTTATTGTTAAGTACTTGTAAAGGAGCATTTTGTGTGGTTTGATTTCCTAGTCTAATAAAATGAAAACGTATCTAAAAAGTAATTCTCTCTATATATTGCAGTCTAGCTAGATGTTTTTTCCTATTTGTACTAAAATACTAACTCATGATGATAACACTAAAATCACTCCCAAACGTAAATGACAAACCCCCTTGGAATATAGAGAGTTGTATGGTTGCTTTTAGAAGGCATTAACTCATATGTCATGAAATAAAAGGCTCCTATGTTGGCAGCTATTTCCTGGTTAGGTGACTCATCTGTGACTCATTTTGTTGCATTGCCTGCTATCAATGTCACTGTAGATATCTATGGCCACTTCCTATATAAAATCTGCCATTCTAGATAATTAAGTACCCAAAAAATAAAAATCAAATGATGCTTTAATTTGACCTTCTCTAATGTCTATGGAAATTAAGCAATTAGAAGATGAGTAGACAGGAATAACTCCATTTAATGGATTCTTAGAAGGCTTCCAAATTTAATGAATTGGAAAAGCTTAAAACTGAGTCTACTGTCCAATATAATGTAGTCATCAACTAGAAACATATATAGGGTATTTTGGGGTCTAAATCTTCTGGATAACCTCACTGTTTGCTTCAAATTAACTTCTATCACATTAGCTACTCTTTTTGTTCATTTATCTTCTATGTGTTTTCTTCAGGTACATGACAATGGCAACTGCAATGCTAATGCTGATAGAATCACAACCCTCCAATAATTAATTGATTCCGACATGCAGAACTTGTGCAGTTAGTACTCCAGAACTCCTCTTCATCAGATGGCATCTACTCCCATGTCAAACAGACATTTCTAACGGTGGCAAAGAGTTTTTACTACATGGCCTATTGTGATCCTGGGACTATCAACTTTCACATTTCTAAAGTAGCGTTAAGCCGTTAATTGATAATGATCTATTTGCACTCAGAGTAGTGTCATCATTCTTTTTGCATACACACCTCCATGATCATCTCCATTTTAATTTCTAGTAGTAGCAATGCAAAATAATATAGAGAATGGGTAGGTAATAATTACAAGATAAATCATATTAGGAGACAGATTTCAGCACTCGCTTTATGGTTTCTGTTCTGGTTTTAGTGTCCCAAATCATGCCTAGTAGTGCTCAATACAATGCCTAATCAATACTAATCCTGATATTAGTGTAACTTACGAAACAATTCCAAAACTAATTGATTGCTACAACACTAATCAATCCTGAAAATCTATCTAAGCATAATAAAAAGAATCCACTTGACAATTATTCTTCTATCCCAACAGTCTCTTAATTATTCAGAGGACCAAGACAATGGGTTATAGCTATAGGAACCAAGATTGAAGCCAAGGAGAGCACTTGAAAAGTTTTTCAAAAAGTCCAAACCCCACAAAAATAGGGGCTTGCACAAACTTAGTAAGTGGACACATATAGTAAACCACATTAAAACTTGTTTAGTTGTGAATTTGGATATGATCCTTTTTTCACCTCACAATTTTCCCCACCTTTAATGATCTCACGACACATAAGTGTTACAATGAATGAGTGGTTTGGTTAAGATGTGATTGTTTTCCACTATTACTTTATCAACAACCAATCACAAGTTTTGAAAAGGCCTGGAAAAAGCCGAGATGAAGAGATGATCCAGGTCTATTGTTAAGAATGTGTAGTACTCTCTTTTGAAGGTTTTAGTGTAATGGGTTTCCTCCTCTAAATGTATACCCAAGAACAAAAAAATTGCAGACAACATATCATAATAACACGTGCCAAAGTAGGCCTATCATTCTCTTCAACATGATGTGGAGATTCACCAAATCCATATCTACAGATTTCATATCTCATTGGTGACACCACAACTTACCTCCATTTTAAGTTTTTTTTGTCACCTACAAGCTACAACTTGGGTTTGTGTCTAGAGAAATTAGAAATGCCCTCATCGTGAATTGACTAACACATTACAAGTGGGATGGGATCAGGGATCAGCTCTCACCAAGAACAACAGTAACTTGTTAATCAGTCTTCTATTCTATTCAAAGAAAATAATTTGATGAATTCAAACAAATTACTAAAAGATTAAGGATAAATGAACCCTCTTAATATGGAGCAGTTGGGGTCAGCATTATTTCCATGGCAACCTCAAAAAATAATTCAATTTGGGATAGAAATTAGAAATGCCCTCATCCTGAATTGACTAACGCATTACAAGTGGGATGGGATCAGGGTCAACTCTCACCAAGAACAACAGTAACTTGTTAATCAGTCTTCTATTCTATTCAAAGAAAATAATTTGATGAATTCAAACAAATTACTAAAAGACTAAGGATAAATGAACCCTCTTAATATGGAGCAGTTGGGGTCAGCATTATTTCCATGGCAACCTCAAAAAATAATTCAATTTGGGATAGAAATTCAAATGCCCCCCACCATCCAAATCATAAAATTTGCCAGTTATGCACATTGATAATATATGGCCAACATGTTGCATTTGCACGTCAAATGAATGATTTAGGAATTCAAAAGCAACCTTACTCAAATATGTAAAAAGGAGAAATCCCTATGGTTGGCATCATAATCTCTGCATGGTTTGGCTCAAATAATGAAATCATGAAAAGGGTAAGCACAAAAGCAATTGACACAATAGTGCTTTTATTAACCATGTCAGATAGGTAGCAAAGACATGGAGAATTTCAATTTGGAAAAATAAAAAGAAGCAGAATCAGTACAAAAACAAAATTGATGACTTGTTTTTGGACCGAAACCAATTTTAGTCATGCACCTCTAATCTCCATCACTACTAGTATGCTACTTTGGGGTGGAACTAGTGCACGTGAGGACCCTCCTGTTGTTTTGCTCTACAAGCGGCGAGGGTGAACATGCAAAAATGACATGGGGACCACCTCACCTACACCATTTTCAAGCTCTACAACAAAAATTGTTGCCAAACTCATGTGGTTTTCAGTGTCTCTGCCTTACTACTGGTCGGCCTCAAAACCAGAGGCCAAGATAGGGATGGGAAAATATGGATCCAGATCCAACCCAGAACCAGATCCATAAAATACCCACACAAAATGAAAGGGTCCTGGCCCAACCCGGAACCACCAAATAAACAGCTGGTTCGGGTCTGGACCTGACCTGCTTATGTTCCGGTTTTACCCGACCCACCCCGCCCAAGACCCGATTTATGTTTTTTTGACCTAGATTTTTTTACTTGCTTATGTTCCATAGTAATTACTATTTTACTTTCAATGCTATCCAACAACTTCAACGTCTTATCCCTCTCCATATTTTACAACTTAAAAATCTCACTTTTCAGCGTGTTTCTACTCATAGATTCAAACCTAGGTTGGCAATATTCTATCATCTCCCGAAACCCCGTGTATTCTACAAATCTTAAAGGTCATGCATTATGATCATCTTCGCTACTTTTGACTTACCAACATTTTGATCAAACGAGGTATTAGTCGAATTTGTAGCTTCTTGATGATCATCAAGACATTTTAACACATGCTTCCTTAAACTTAATGTCCCTTGAGTAGCATTTACTTGAGATCCTTCAAAACTAGTCATGTTTAGCTACCTAACAACACATCATTTAACACGTTCAAAACTAGTAAACCATACTTTAATAAAACATATTGACAGTAACACACACACACATATATATATATACAGTAACATATATAGACAATAATAATGAATTGTCGGTAGCTATCAAAACACAGACAGTAACATATTGATAAACATGTATCCCCTTTTTTATTTTATTTTTCATTCATGGGATCTATCAAAAGACTCAAAACAACAATCCCAAAAATTTAATCTGCTAGATATTATTATCAAAATAAAATATATAGATCAAACAAACAAAAACAGATAACTATCTGATAATTGCAATAATTTAATCTGGTAGATATTATTATCAAATTGGAACAAAAAATAAATAAATTAAAATCCAAGTGATTCGATTAGTACACTTGTATTAAATGAACCCAGTTAGAGGATGAAAGACAGTGACACTTATCTACTCTATCAAAGTGACATTACCAAACCCACAATGAGAAATCAATCGAGAACTCAGAAGTAAATTAACAAGACAGAAAAAGAAAACGGAAGAAAGAAAAGGTACCTGTGACGGTGGACGAGCATGAGATTCGAAAATAGCTTCTTGGGCTTTCAATAGTCAACAGAAAACCTAAATAACTAGATACCAAAATTTAATGTAAATCCCATGAATAAATCAAAGTGGGTATCTTTGACAAGCCAAGAGTGAGAAAAATCCAAGTAAAGAAAATCCACAAAAAAAAAAAACGAAACTTACATGAGAAGAGACATGGAAGTTGTGGACGAGCAGAGATAGTGTGATTTGTCGACGACGGCGAGATGGTGAGAGAAGAGATGAGAGATCAGAGAAGAGGCGTGACTATTTTTTTTTTTTTTTAAATACGGTTCTTTTGCGTGTCTGAGTGTGAACCGATTTAGATCAAAAACCGACCAACTATTAATGCGGGTCTGATCAGTTTTGACTTTTGAACCATCTGGACATTTTGATGACCCGGTTTGGGTATATACCCGATCCAACCCCAAGCATCTCACGCAACCCATATAAACGAATCATATATTCATTTCTTTGTCACCAATTATATATTAAATTTTTATTTTTTTGAAAGAATAAATTCTGTATTAATTAGATTTATATAATTTTTGGATCTTTCCGAATACATTTGTCTATTTGCATGATCAACATGTTATCGTGAATAAGAGCATCTCCAATGCTATTATGTATTTGGAGAAAATGGAGTGCCACATAGAATAGATATTAAAAAAGTTAGAAAAACTCTCTCCAATGCTATTGTCTAAGAGATAAGGATCCTCTCCTCACCTCACCTCATCCTCACCTCACTTAATCTTATAACACATAAGCATTTCAATGCATGAATAGTTAAGATGTGATTGACACTTTATTAACAACCAATCACATGTTTTAAAAATGTGAGGAAAATGTGAGAATGAGGTGGGGTGAGGAGAGGATCCTTATCCATTGTCTAAGTTGAATATGAAGATGATGTGGCCAAAAAAGAGTTAGAGAATATGGAGTTGGGTTTTTAATTCTAGAAACTCTCCTAGAAATGCTGACTAAGATTTCTAACTCTTTTCACCAATAAGATTAAAGCTTTCAACTATTTCCACAAATAAGATTAAACCTCATTTAATTATAAAATAAAATAGGAGAGAAAGTGTAATAATTGTTTTATTATGATTTGACATAAAATGGAGTGGAAATTGACAAAAATGACCACATATATTATGGGAAATTTGTTTTTAACCACAAATGAATTTTTATTTGTTAATAACCATGTTTTTGTAAAATTACTTGAATACCCCCATATAAAATATCTCAAATCAACTTTCTCTCTCTTTTTTCTCTCCTTTCTTTTCTTTCTCCTCTGCTCTCTCTCCCCGATCTCCCTCTTGCCGACGTGCTTTGAGGGTCGCCAAGCACCAACAAAGGTGTCGCCGAGAGCCGGCGACCTTCTAGGCTTCGCGGCAGAGGATCTGGGCTTCGCGAACCCCGAGCGACGCGTCCTTCATGCGCAGCCGATGTGCGTCGTGCGACGGGGTGGGCTGGTGACATGCGCTGCTGCTTCGCCGGTGACGGGATGGCAGTGGGAGACGGAATCAATCCCCCCTCTGCCGGCGATGTGGTCTACAACAAAAAAAGAAAAAGAAAAAGAAAATAACCTAAACCTAATTTGAGGAGAGGAAGAAGGAGGGGAAAATTTCAATAAAGTCCACATTTCAAGTTTGAATATTTCAAATTAGGCATGATTTCAAGTTTTGATATTTCAATTTAATCATGATTTCAAGTTTGGACATTTTCAATTTAGTCGTGATTTCAAGTTTGCTTCAAGATTAAAAAAACAAACTATTTTCAGGAGTACTCTGGTAATTTATGGACATACACTGAAAGTTTTTTAAAAAAGTAGTTATTAATAATTAAAGTTTCAAAAGTGGTTATTAACAAAAGTTTGATGTTTCTAATGGTTACTTTTGAATTTCTCTCTAAAATGGAAGCATATTTAACTTTAGATAATTGCATTGGAGATGTAAATATGCATTTCTCTAATTTTTTTTCAAAAGTGGACCTATAATAAATAGAAATGCTGATGTGACATTATTTAGAAACTCAAAAATGCATATTTATATTGGAGATGCTCTAATATGTCCGGTCCAGCTTGAACCCAAACACGATATTGTAGCCACATCAAGCAAGCATGAATTATGTAAGGTTCACTCTTAGACTCTTGAGGCTGCGACCAACACAAACCGTACAATTTAACAAATCAATCACGAATCCAACAAAGAAAACGTCAAAAGGTTTTAAGTTTTAACAATCCAGGATTTGCTTGAAAAACCATAAGAAACACCTCACTTAATATAAGGAACAGGTCATTGAAATAAATATAAGCTTACATTTCCAGTTTGACTTCCACAAAATACAGTCACAACCAAGTTCAGTTGGCAGAACACATGGAAAGTGGAGCTAATCATATTCCAATTCATCAGGTGTCACAGGCCGTTTGAGGGGGATCATAGACTTCTTTTCAACATCTCGAGATAATGCTTTTCTCATATCTGAAAACAAACTAATATCATGAACGAGTGGCAATGCACATAGTATAAAACAAATCACAACACCATAGTGGGCCATGATAACTCACCTAACCCGTCTTCCTCTCCTGAATAATAGCGTAGAACCCGTCTATAAATTACATAGCCAAGCTGATACAAGAAAAATTAGGAATTCAATATAAGCATCATCAACTTGTCGTATAAATAGAGAAGTGGGGGAAGAAACATTATTACGATTATTGGCACAAAAAGAAACATCACTCATGTACAGCAGCTGGTCTTATAGAACCAACTCTTATGTAGCATGTAATCTCATGCAGGTATTCTCAAAAATCCTTCCATGTCTACTACCACTACAACTCAATGAGATGGCAGAGACTGGGAATTGTTAACCAATTGTACTTCGGTTGACTGTAGTGCAGCAGTGGGCAAAGCCTCACCCTTGCCTAGCAGGCTGGCACCATTCCTTAACCAAGTAGCTGAGTTTTCAAAAAATTACTGTTCCTAAGTGCAGGTTTGGTTACTTATGCCATTTTGGACATGCGAGATAAGCCAAAGTTGGGTGTGCTTGCCTACATTTTCCCTTTTAACCATACCTTGTATGTAACTGAATTTCCTTGTTTGCATTGTACTCTCTATATTTGTTTTTCTATTTAAATTTCCCTGTTCAAGCCAGTTTTAGTAGCGAGTGAAGAGATAAACTGACCACTAAATATGTACATGGACAGCACTCTCCGAGTCTCTATCGCACCAGTGACATTGTCAACCAATCATCCAAAAAATATCTGTTATTTCACAACCCAAACTGATATGTTTTGATCACCAAGGAAAAGCCAAGTACATGGACCAGTCCCTATACCCTAAACTATCAAGAATGTGCTCATTTCAGAGCAACAATTCCTATGGTGTCAAAAGCATTACAGAACTTTGTTAATATGATAAGAATTATTAGAGTCAAAGGAGCATAACACTTATCATTCTGAAAAAGGAAAGGAGGACAAGCGCATAAAGGTGTTATATCATTTATAAGCAACGGGGAACATAGTGGTAGAATCATTGGAAAGCATGCAGAAGCAATTTACACGCTACAAATTGAGTTTTTTTGGGCAGCAACTGTAGGAGATGTACCCTTGACATCAAACTAATTAGATATCATTAGCCAACATGGGAAAAGATTAATTTACAATAAGGTTTTGACATCATCTGGATCTTAACTAAACCAGGCAATTTGTATAACCATCTATCCAGGATTTTATAATGTTTAGTTTTTTCTTCTTCTACATGGAATCTTAGTGACTGTTCTGTAATGTTTTCAAAACATGTTTTTTTGTTTTCCAAACCCAAAACAACAACATGGTAATCATTCGAGATATCTTTTTATAAAATAAAATCAGGAAACGAAAAACTCATTCTTCACTTTGTAACGTGGAGTTTGAAAACGTCAAAAAGATGCTTCCCAAGTTTTCGATTTTGACGTAATCTTCAAACTCTCTCTCCTAAACCACTAACCTTTTTCTCTCTACTGAATTTATGTTGAGCCTTTGGTTGCTTCAAATTTTGATAAGGACTCTGGTTTAAATATTTTTCATAAGATTAATGGTATAAAATTTGGCGATAGTTGATTTGCCATGGATGATGCAGATGGTGGTGGTGATGGGGTTCTAATTTCTATCAACACTTATTGTTTTGCTAAACGTTTTGTTAACTGTGTCCTGTTTATATACATAAATAGATTATTTCGAATTTAGAGTATAAATTATATGATAAATTTATAGAATTTGATATATGGTATTTAAAAATAAAATAAAATAATATCATAATATTTCTATCAAGTAATTAGATGTCTTTTTTGGTTAGATAAAGAAATATAGAACCGAAATTTAAGAAATAAAAAATAGTATTATATCATAACCGGTTATATGGTTTAATTAGTTGAAAATATTTGTACCAAACATCTTCTTATTGTATTCCTTCTCAGACTATTGTTTCCAACATATGCTACTATGCACAGTTTTTTTATTCTAAAAAACTAAAATTTAATTTCTCGTTCTCAGTTGAAAACTGATAAAATAGAAATCAATACATAAAACATTACCGAACACACCCTTATTTACAATAAAATGGATCAAGATTCCAGATACTTCAATTTTAATCTCATATGACGCATTTTGACAACTAAATTTCGTGTTATAAAAGGGATTTTGACAGATTAAAACATGCAACTCTTGATTCTTGCAGGAGGATTCATAGATTCAAACAAGGCTTAAGAACAAAATGGTTAGCAAACATTTTTTTATGAAAGAAAAGGTCATTTCAGAATAAGATTTCGGTGACAGTAGCAAGGCACATACTTAAAATGCATGCTTATAATCTGCAATTGATGGAAAGAAGTTTGATAAAAAATTACCTTTTCATACATCTTTATGGCAGGTGTGTTTGAAGCTCTCACAAAAAGATCCACGAAGTAAGCCTTATCACTGCCAAGAAAAAGTTCCTACCAATAAGAAAGCAGGCACCAAGAACACAAATAAATAGCACAATGATGAACCAAAAAGGAATTGAACGAGAGAAGATGTTAAAAGAAGGGATTTTTAATTTAGTCAAGGTATCAATCAAATTGAACTGAACAACATTAATTTGCATGAGATAATATGTAATCAAGTATACTTCGCAGCATAAGTTGAATAGCGCCAATTTCACACATGCGCTATATCACAGAAATGTTTTAAAAGAGAAGTCAAAGCCAAACAATTATTTTCTCCAAAATCTCTACTTCAATATATCTAGTGATGAAGGGTAAATTGCTCCACATAAATCAACTCGCTCTGCACACTCCACACGAATCAGTTTCAACCCAAAATTCAAAACTTGCACTGAAAACCTCCCACGGACTTTTCATTCAAGAAGTTAACAATATAATAAACAGTATTTCATTCTAGTAGTTTCATGTCAAATCTAAGGGTCCAAAAACATTTCCATGTCAATCAAAAACTTGTAGGTACAAATTTTCCAATTAGTTTCTTTTATCAGAACCACCAGTTTACTGAAGGAGCAAAATAGATAAAAGGGAAGGTGAATCAAGAATCTACCGATGCCAAACAAAGGGGATAAAATACAATGACCCTGAGTAAAAACAAATGCTCAAATATTATCCAATATATTGTACACAGTATAACCCCAAAAAGTATAAGACTGGGATGCAGCCTAACTTACATTTTAAAACCGCCTCTCAATTGTTTAGAATGAAGAAGAAAGAAGTATCCTTAACAAATTAACTTGCACCAAAGTACACAAAAATACCACAACTGATAGACGGATATTTCATGGTCATTAGGATATAGGAAAGGGACTTGAGAGATGAAACAATGAAAAAAGTGGACATATGTGTATATATAAGGCAGATTTCATTTTACTAAATATAACAAACACACACACACACCCCCCCTCCCCCACACTTTCTTACATCTTGTCACTTATATCTTCCAGCAGGTTCATCAGTTTCTTGGCCAGTTGCTGCCTGCGGTATTCTGGAGAAACAGTTACTGCAGTAACATGACCATGCCAAGACTCGCCTTGCCCTTCAACTTTTCCCATTACTGCAACCATTAAAATGCATTAGATGTGAACATAAAAACTAACATGAAAAGTGGAATGCCAGCAGTATCTATCCATATACTCATACAAACAAAGCAGTTCGATAGTTAGCCTGAATCAGGTTTGCACTAATAATGTTCCAGGAAAAAGAGAAAGAAACTTGAAATCAAACAGATGCCCAAACCAAAACAGCTTCTCACAAATTGAAGTCCAAACTGTGCATCAGAAAATTGAAATAGGGCAACGAAATCTGTGCCCAAAACTTAAACAGTTTCTCAAGCAGAGGTTGACAGAGTGCTCTGCCTTAGAAGAGACGCCATTACAACACAATTTATTTCTTAATTCCTGATTCCAAGCCGATAGTTCTCTATCAATGTAAATTTTTGCATCATAATATTTTCATTAAAAGTTTTAATCCGCCAGAAGAGACCAAAAGCAAGTGAACTAAGAAGTTACAGCTGGTACTACTCTCAAATAAATTCTCTCAAATTGCAGCTTAATATTGCATCGAATGATCGAAACATAAACAAATGCCATAATCCAGCCACAAAATAAACAATGCAATCTCGAGTAGGCAAAATTACATCTGTGTAATAATCCACAAACAGTTGAATTTGAATCTTATTGAGTAATGTCAACAAAAAAAATTAAAAAATTAAAAAAAAAAAAAAAAAAGGGGGAAAGAGCGTACTATAACCCATGATACGATTACCGGGGCCTTCGGCGACATGGAAATAATCAGGCCATCTTGCTAAGTAGGTCATATAGAAGGACATATTGAACTGCAACAGTCATAGGCATTTGAAGAATGAACAAATTTTAGATCATTATTAGTACAGTAATTACAATTTTCTACAAAAAAGAAAATAATAACTTACAGTCTCAGTGAGGTGGTCGAGATTGACAGAAGTGAAACGAAGAAGGTCATTGCAGCAAAATCTGCGAATCGTCGTCATCTCTCTTGAGCAGCCGGACAAGGAACACTGACTACTTTTTTTTTTTCCGAAGACTGATACTGGCCTATCAGAAACGACGTCGTTTTAAACTTTCGGTGTTTATGATGAGCCTCTTATTCGTTGGGCCAGGTTAACCAATCTGGGCCTCGTGATACAGAAATTCCGAATCTGATCAATAATTTACCCGACTTGGCTCCATATACTGCTCCGAATTCCTAAACGAGAAGTCGAGAAGGTACAAATACATCAAACTCCTTGGTCGATTCTCTTTGCTTGAAATCTACAACCATCCTTCCTTGTGAACACCAGAATCAAACCCTAGAAATGGATCTGCTCAGAGAAGAACTCCTCAAGAAACGAAAAGCCCTAGCTGAACAAACGGGCGGAAAACGCGTCTTCAAGCGGTCCGAGATCGAGCAGAAGAAAATCCAAAAGCTCCGTGAAGAAGAGAAACGCGAACTCGAAGCCAAACTCATGCGCCAAGCCGGCCCCACCTCCACGACCTCCACCAACTCCGCCGCTAAATCTAACTCGCTTTCAACCAACGCGACAACCACGACCGCAACAACTACGACCACCTCCACAGCGACTACATCCAAATCTCTAACTAACGAGCAAAACATTGACAACCTTGACCTCCCTAAGCAAGAAGTTATCCGCCGGCTCCGCATACTGAAACAACCGATCACTCTGTTCGGCGAAGACGATGACGCTAGGCTTGACCGGTTGAAATTCGTCTTGAAAGCTGGACTCTTCGAGGTAGACAGCGACATGACCGAAGGACAAACCAACGATTTTCTCCGTGATATTGCGGAATTGAGGAAGCGGCAGAAGAGTGGGATTGTAAGCGACAGGAAGCGGAAAGATCGGGAAGAGGGCGGGGGAGAAGACGGAGAAGGTGGCCGTGGAAATGAGGAGTTGAGTGCCGATGGTGGGTCCAGTGGTGTTGATATGGATAAGGATTTGAAGAGAATGAAAGCAAATTTCGAAGAGTTATGCGATGAGGATAAGATTCTGGTGTTTTTTAAGAGATTGTTGAATGAGTGGCATCAGGAATTGGCTGAGATGCCTGAAGCTGAGAAAAGAACCGCCAGAGGCAAGTCCATGGTGGCTACTTTTAAGCAATGCGCGAGGTACTTGATTCCATTGTTCAAGTTCTGTAGGAAGAAGGTACGTTTGCTAACAACTTTACCTTACATGTTCTAGTTCAGTATCTGGTTGTGTATTGTTCTAATTCTTGTTGTTCCATTGTTTGAGTTGAAACTGGTTGTGCGAGAATTCATTGTCATGTCATAGGTTAGCTAGGCTGCCAAGGTAAAATTGTGGACCATGTGCTGAGGAATGGTATAATTGACAATTGAAAGCTAATCTGCTTGCTTAATTATGTATTTATGTTAAAATTCTTGAATATGGAAGCAGATTGTTGCACAAGTTTGTGGTGCTTAACAGCATTTTAATAATGTTGGTTTAAGATATTAATACGTGCTTATTGTTATTGGCTTCGGTTTTTAATTGAGCTTGGCTCCATGAGAATGAGACCATCTTAAGTAAAAAACTAACAGTTAACTTCTGTGAGGATCTACTAACTCAATTTCAACCCCCAGTCAACTAAGGTTAGTTCCAGACTTCCAGGCCGGTTAATATGATCTATATTTGGTTGGGAGTTTACAAGTTTGTCAATATTTTTACCCTGTAGTCTCAGAATCTCTGGAATAACCTATAAAATGTGAGTCCCTTAGATCCTGTGTTCCTTAGTATACAGAGTACAGTCTAATCTAGAATTCAAAACCTTACTTTTCGCCTCTTCCATGTTTTCCCATCATAGTAGCAGTTTGTTTGTATTGTGTATTAGATGCAACTCTTTCATCTGTGTGGTCCAAGGAATTGCATAATTTTCTCATTCTTTATGTGCTCCTGGAGATGATTTTTCAATCTACTCCTTGATTGAGATAGTTGTTTTCTTTTCCTTATGGACTGTCTTGTGATAAATAACTGGCCTAAGTAAATCTGTAAGCCGAGGCACAGAATCCTTAATTGTACATTTGTTAGAAATTTTTGGATAAGTTAACCTTGTATAGGTTCTTTTTATTTTATGTTTCTCCTGGTTTGTCGACTTCTGGGTTACTTTGTCTTTTTTTTTCTTTAGTTTTTCATTGATTTCTCAACAAAAGAGAAAAGGAGAAAAAAAAAAGGAAAAAGAAAAGAAAAGTCCTCTCAAGTTGAACGCATCACACGTCAAGTATTTAATCATTAGTAGTGTTGTTAGGGGGTTTTCTTTCACATCGGTTAGTATGTGGTATAAATAAGCTTCACAAGAGCCCTTTTAAGGACAAAACTATGTGGCCCAATGGGCCAAAGCAGAAAAGACCTTGCGTGGCGGTATCATGCGTACACTGCAAAATTTTGGCATCAACAAGTACACTTTTGAATAAAATTTATTTATGAGAATCAAAGAAATATGTCTTCTAAGTGGTGTTGTTTAAATTCATGGCAGGCTTCAGTTTAGCGTTAAAAGCTTATGATGATGTGATGGAAACAAGCCTGTCACTTTTTTTTTTTTTTTGAAAGGAAACAAGCCTGTCACTTGGTTGGGTCTTAATTTTATTATTATTATTATTATTCTTTTGAGGATGTTGGTTGAGATGGAGCTTAAACTTGTGAATGTATTTGGGATAATGTGAGAGAACCTAGTATGTTGAAATTGAATGCCTCTTTGTGATTAGGATTTAGGAATCAATCAATTTCTTTTTAGTTGAAGAATTTATACTTAGATATGTTGTTTTAGATATCGTACTTTGGAACTATATAAACATGGTGATTTTTGTGTTGTTTGTAGATTCTTCCGGATGACATCCGTCAAGCATTGATGTTGATGGTTAATTGCTGCATGAAGCGAGACTATCTAGCTGCAATGGATCATTATATTAGGATGGCCATTGGTAATGCACCCTGGCCTATTGGTGTCACTATGGTTGGTATCCACGAACGGTCAGCCCGCGAGAAGATTTACACTAACAGTGTTGCCCATATTATGAATGATGAGACGACGCGTAAATACCTGCAATCAGTTAAGAGATTAATGACCTTCTGCCAACGACGGTACCCAACACTACCGTCAAAAGCGGTTGAGTTCAATAGCCTGGCCAATGGTAGTGACCTACAATCTCTACTGGCGGAAGAAAGGTTTCCTGGCGGTAATCAACACTCACAGGAATTGCTACGGTTAATGCCTGTACCAAAGGAGAACTAGGAAGTTTTTATGTAATAATCCTTCTCAATCTCTATACTGCAATATATTGTCTCGTACTTTTAGTTTGAATGACAAGTTCACATTGCCTTACCCTTGGAGGGAAAAGCTGTTGAATTGATTCTATGGTGGGAAAGCTGAAAATTGGTATCAAATGCTATGCTAGAGTCAACAAAAATATGTATTAAACTAACTGCATGTATTTTATCTTGTTCTTCTTTTGTAAGGAGAATCAGCCGATATCAATATACCATGCTTCTATGTGGTTTTTCGTTTCGTGGACTTCCATGAAAGTTGCAAATGGCCGGTAATTACAGGATAATCTCTCTAAATTAATAATATCTATAATATAATAATTTTTTGGGCTAATACTCGATTAATTAAAAACTCTATTAATTAATAAATTGTTATTAATTTATAGAGGTTTTACTGATTAAAAAATGTGACATTATGATTAACATGAGTGATGATAAGTAGTTTAGGTTAAATTTCCCAGCTAACTTCTTTTGCTTCGTATCTATCAATTACATTACTGCATCTGTTAGAGCCTTGTTAGTGCCTGGTATGTTCAGTCAAAAACCCGTTGTCTCGAGGGTTCTTCAAAATCTGACTTATTATATTTGTCCCCCATTTGTTCTGAATTAGAAGAATATTGATGTCCATTGGATCACATTTACAATGATTTAATTCACTTTGACACATCACGAGATATGAGTTGGAACTTGGATGTATGTGTACTTGTGTAGGAGCTAGGGATGGCAAAATGATTCACAGATACGGATATGAGTAAGAATCCGGTCAATTTAAAATGGAGATGGATACTATTATTTCAAGGACAGAGCAAGAATAGATATTATCTTAATATCCATTTTATTTTAATATCGTCTATGGATATCCATCCCTATCCAGATCCATTATAGATTTTAATATTATAATAATATAAAAAATTATTATGTAATTATGAATTCTAATTATATAAGTTATTATTATTATTATTTTTATTTGAAATTTATTGGATGTATTTATTTCTCCTTTTAAATATGATAAAATGTACTATTACACGTGTTAATTAAATTTTTCTCTTGTAAACTATAAAAATTAATATTTTTTTCATCGGATACGAATATAGACCGAGCGTGGATGGATATCTCCATCTCAATTCGGGGATTATCCGAATTCATTCCACTCACTTAAAAATGAGGATGATACGAGGATGGAGGTACATATCTCAAATGGATACGGGGATGGATACTAGTAGGAGCTAACTTAAAGACCTTTTGGTTGTCACCCAAGTGCATCTCCATCCACGTAAGCGATTGACTACTTAAACAGAAGTGAAAAAAAAAATTGTTATGATGTGGGTAAGAGGAAGCACCAAAATCAAGAACCCTATTGGTCGAAGCAATATCACCTTATCCAGATATCCTGACCCAAACACCACACCACCCATCTAAAAATCCTTTTTTCTCCTTCACACAAGTTTTTCTCTATAATCCCAAATCCCAACTACAATATCCCAAAGAAAACATCCTCTCCCTCCAAATCTAGAGCACCATGGCAACCCAAGCAGGCGTCTTCACACCCACCATTTCCACTCCCAAAACAAACAAGCTTCCTTTGGTCCCATGGAAACCATCCTCTTCCTTTTCCTTCTCTACCCTCAAGCCACTAACCTTCTCCGTGTCTCAGAGGACCACCATCAGAGCCGCCGCCGCAGAAGAGAAAACTGGAGCAGTCACAAAGGAGGCTCCAGTAGGATTCACCCCACCAGAGCTGGACCCAAACACCCCATCACCCATCTTCGGTGGAAGCACAGGTGGGTTGTTGAGAAAGGCCCAAGTTGAAGAATTCTATGTCATCACATGGGATTCACCCAAAGAGCAAATCTTTGAGATGCCAACTGGAGGAGCTGCTATTATGAGAGAAGGACCTAACTTGCTCAAATTGGCTAGAAAAGAACAGTGCTTGGCCCTTGGTACTAGACTTAGATCAAAGTACAAGATCAAGTACCAGTTTTACAGGGTGTTCCCTAATGGTGAGGTCCAATATCTCCACCCAAAAGATGGTGTCTACCCTGAGAAGGTCAACCCTGGTCGCCAGGGAGTGGGCGTGAATTTCAGGTCCGTTGGCAAGAATGTCAGTCCTATTGAAGTTAAGTTCACTGGTAAGCAAGCTTATGACTTGTGAGTCAGATTAGAATTTGTGTTTTAAGTGATGACAAAATGATCCATGATCCATGATGTAATTGTGTTTATGTGATTATTATAAATCGTCTTGTTATTTGATTTTATGTACCTTTTTAATTGTTTATCGAGTGCTTGAAATTTAAAGTTGAATACGTACAATGCTTCAGGAATCGGGATACCTTTTTTCTTTTTTGTTGTATGAGACTCTACCATAGCATTTTCATCTGCTTATTAATGTTGACTTTATAATGGATATTCGATTGATTTTTGTTCACAAACAATTATCAAATTGTAATTCACAAATTTCGGCATCTTTGAAATCCTTAAAACGCATCCCGTAAGCGTATTTCATTTGTTGTTTTTCAAAATGAAAAATGAAAATGAAAATAGTATTTTTGGTTTTAATTTCAAAATCCGAAATTGTATCTGGTAGCATATATTGAAAGCTATATTATGAAAATAAAAACGTATCCAATAAGTTAACAGAAAAATATCAAAATTTGACAATAATTATCAACTAAGTTATAATTTTTTATTTCGCATTATAACCTAAAAACAATTTGGTTAAATATTTTATTTAACATTTTTTTTTTAAAGAAAATCACATTAATTATAAATTATAAATTATAATTTTTTTTATTAAATATAAATTATTTGAAAAGGATTTAAAATCTTTTAAAAAGAATAAAATTAAAAAAATTAAAAGAAAAAATACATGAGAGTCATAGATCTGAGAGCAGATCCACGACTTAAATGTTGAAGGAGGTGAGATCATCCTTCGGCATCGGCTACTCCAAAATTCTGTCATTGAGAAGAAGAAGAATGGAGGCAAAACTAGTCGAAGAAAGAAGAAGAATGGAGGTTGGTGAACCAGGGGTGAATGAAGAAGAAGAATATATATATATATATAGATTTATGTCAGTTTTTTTTTTTTTTTTTTTTAAAAACCGAAACAAAATGAAAAACATGGAAAACATGTTTAAAATGTTTTCCATGTTTTTCAATTTTAACACTAGTTTTGTTTTTTTATTTTGTTTTTGTTTTTGTTTTTTAAAAGCAAAATGAAAAACAGTTAACGAATGTGAATTCGAAATCGTTTTTAAAAACCAAAAATGAAAACAGGCCAAAAAATGCCTACTGCACAGCCCCTTTATTTTATTTTATTTTTTGTTGAGTATGACAAAAAAAAACTAGAGATTTCAAAAATGCCGAAATTTGTGAATAGCTCTTATGCTATTGTAAATTCTAAATTAACCGAATCCTAATAAATAAATAAAAATTTGGCTAAAGGAATTATTTCTTGAAAAATCTGCCCTTAAGCATTTAGACCTCATGTAATGTTTGAGAGTGAGAGTTAGAAGAGATTAAGAGAGAATTGGAAGAAATAGAGTTCGAAGAAGTTAGAGAGATAAAAGTACAGGGAGAATTGGAAGAGAGAAAGAGTGAGTTAAAAGTTAGAGAGAGGAAATTATAGATAGAATTAGAAGAGATAGAAAGTTAGAAGTTAGAGAGAGAATATTAATAGAAGAATTGGAAGAGATAGAAAGTACAAACAGCACAATGGTTGGGACTTGCGAAGAGAAACAACGAATCAACATTTTGTGGCATGTTGTAAGAGCAACTCCAATAAAGACACCAAAACACCAAATGGCCCATCCTGTAAGCATTTTTCGTGTGCTGTTTTTCGAAAAGAAAAATGAAAATGAAAACAGTGTTTTTGGTTTCAATTTCGAATTCTGAAAATGCGTCTGGTAGCATCTCTTAGAAGCTGTATTCTGAAAATGAAAACGAGAAAAAACGTGTCTAGTAGATTAACCGAAATTTTTTTTTGCAATTAGTTAACCAAAACAAATTTTCTCTATTAATTACACAATCCATTAATTTCTAGTTCTTCAAAATATACTAATTCTACATACAAAACTCTCAAATCCCCAAATTTCTTCTAATTCCTTCAAATTTCCAGATTTCCACTCTTCAATTACAGTGACAGCAGCATAGCAATTTTATAAACGAAACAATACAAAAATGCCACCCATTTAGTACCCAGAAAGCATATTGTTGTCTTTGTTTCGAGAATAGCAACAAGAACATACCTAATCAGCTAATCTGATCAGAACAAAAGGAAAAAAAAATTGCTTTTACTTTTGGTAATGGAACAAGAAGAGGGAGTTAGGGTTTTGATATGGAGCTGTTGAGTTGTTGATGAGGTAATCTGAGCTACTGGATCTGATACCCTTTTAAATACCTGAGCTTCGGATCTGTTTATTCTTTAATCCAACAAATACAGGCCACTCATAAAGGAAGAGGACAGTCAGATCGGTTGTGGAGGAAGAAGAAGAAGAGCAAATCGGCAGTGGTGGAATAAGAAGAATAGCAGATCGACTGGAGCTCCAATCGTCATCGTCGATTTGGTTAGAGGAGCGTCGACAATGAAGAAGAAGATGATGAAGAACAGCGACGAAGAGTGTCGACAAAGAAGAAGGAAAAAAGAAAAAAAAAGTTGATTTTTTTTTTTAATTTTAAAAAAAGAAGTTAAAAACAAAATGAAAAACATGGAAAACAACTAAAAGTTGCTTTTCAAAATTTTCAATTTTAACACTGATTTTGTTTTCTATTTTGTTTTTGTTTTTTGAAAATAAAATAAAAAACGGTTAATGAATACGATTTCGAAATCGTTTTTGGAAAACGAAAACGAAAACGTGTTAAAAAACAGCTGCATGACGGGGCCCAAATTGGTGTAAAAACCAACTCCAACGAATAAACCAATTCACACCTCCAAAAAATAAATTTTTAGTGTAGTTACACTAACACATCAAATTTGGTAAGTTGGTGTGTTAATGTAATTACACCGAAACTTTTTTTTTTTTAAATTTTAAATGTCACATCATATTATTTAAACTTTTTAAAATCCCTAATTTAACCTTTTCATACTTGATATTACAATATATATTCCAAAAAAAAATATATTGTTGGAAAGATTTCATTGAAATCTTTAAAATGACACAAATATTGATATACATATTTAATTTACTTATTAATTATACATTTATTAATGTTAAACTTTTATAAAAAATTTAAAGATTTATCGGCAGAATATTTTTAAATTTTTTTTTTTTTTGTGTAAATTTTGGTATGGAACATTGGACTGAAAAAAAAGATGTAGTGTAAACATATTTCTTAAAGATACTCTTTTAACACCAAATTAGTGTAAAATTTGTTGTCCAACATTTGAGTTGCTCTAATGTTAGATCTATTGCTCCAGGGCAACGAAATGTTAGTTTCAATTCAAAAAAATAAATAAATTATACTAGCATGTAAAATTAGTTTAATATTAACATGTAAAGTTTATTTTTTGCATTGACATGTAAAATTCAGTAGTTTCATTATATAGCCGTCACGTAAAATTTCATTTTATAATTATCGTATAAAGTTATATTTTATAACTAGCATGTAGAAATCCATTTTATAACTAGCTTGTAAATTACCGTGAGTAAAGTTGTTGGAATTGGAATCTAGTTTTGTTTTTCACCGATACACCATTTCCTCAATCCAGAACCATTAAATAATGACATACTATAGCAAAACTGAAATAATTTATGGTATTTCAAGTTTCTTTTATTGAACATGAGTTTGGTATGCATACATCTTGAAAATTTTCAAAACTTTTACAATTTAGCTTTTGCTAAGGCAGTATATCAAAATGTATTCGGGCAGAACACGATTTTAAGATGAAGATTTTACAATGTTTGACTCCAGAGAATAGAGAAAAATGCATAAAGAAAATTATGAAAGAGAGAGTAAAGAGAAACCTACTGGAATGATGAAAAAGAGAGAGTAAAAACCTAAGAGGTATATTTTGGTCACACTAATGACTAAACATTTTTTCTCTGATAAGTATATAACCATGAGCATACTTATAGTAAATTTATCCATCTCATTACTTTTTGCCATGTAAGCATTATTTGACCAAATTGTATTGCTTTTACTAGCAAAAAGTGGTGCTATAAGTATGCTCACAGTTATATTCCTACTAGAGAAAAACTCAGTGACTAAAATGTAAAAGAAAAGAAAAGTTATCAAGGATAGATAAATTCAAAAATTTCCATAAATAAAACCAATAATTTCCAGTATTGTAGCTAAACTCTTCAAAAGAATGATTGTTGTCGATAATCTTAATTATTCAATAAAATTATTGCTGTACTTATTATTCGTTTTTAATTATCGTCATCACAATAAATAAATAAATAAATATATATAGTCCCGATCTGGTCAGTGTACACTGATATAACTTCATGACGATATTGAATGTGAGCCACTCATTATGAAGAAGATTTGACAAGTGTATACACACTTGAGTCAAAGCATGTAAAACTAGTGGGTTACATTCAATATCCTCATGAAGTTATATCAGTACACATTGACTTGAAAATCTCTCTCTCTCTCTCTCTCTCTCTCTCTCTCTCTCTCTCTCTCTCTCTCTCTCTCTCTCTCTCTCTCTCTCTCTCTCTCTCTCTCTCTCTATATATATATATATATATATATGTATATGTATGAAATTTTTCTCCTCGGTGCGCACCGATAAATATATATATAGTGCTTTGCACGTGAGCCATTAAATTCAAACTGCTTTGACTCAGTCTACATGCACTTATCCATACTTATAATCTATGGTCCATATGCAATGTATTGATCAGTGAGCATCGAGGAGAAAATGACTATATATATTTATATATATACGGTTCCGTTCACATCAGTGCACACTGATGTGACTACATCAGTACCAATGCATGTGGACCACTGATTATAGAGAAGTTTTGACAAGTACATACACTTTGAATTAAAGTATGTAAATCTAATGGTTCACATTCATATAACTTCATCAGTGCGCACTGACTTGAACATTTTTGTATAGGGGTGAATTCATAATGAGCCAAAAAAATTATGGGTTTATTGTTTTTAACCACAAATTTATTTTTTATTGTTTTCGTCATTTTTGACCATTTTTGGACAAAAATGCCCTAAAATTTGAAATTTTAAAAAAAAGAAAGAAAAGATGTTAGTGGGTGGGTGGTAAAAATGAGGTATTTTATTTGTTAGGGTTGAAACCATCCCTCCAGTAAAACGATCAAAAGTAAAAAAAGAAGAAAGAGAGAGAAGGGAAGAGAAGAAAGAGATTGTCGTCGCCTCCAACCTCCATCTTTGTCGCCGTCGCAGTCGCTGCAGAGAGAGAAAGGAACAAAAGAGATCACCGTCATCTCACCTCTGTCAGCATCGTCGTACCTCTCGACGTCGTCAGACCTGTCGTCGTCACCGCACCTCTCGTCGACGCCGTCTTCAGCAACCGTCCGCTGCTTTTTGTCTTCAACGCCGTCTCAGAAGCTAGGTAAAGGTAATTTTGGTTTTGCCTTTGTTGGCTTTTGCTTTGGTACTGGGAAATGTTTGTGCTATTATGTTTTACATACTGTTTTGTTTGGAGCAGAGAATCTGATAGATGATCCATACGAGACAAAATTAGTTTCGTTTTGTGTATTTAGACATCAACTTCTATTGAGTTTATAGTTATCTCTTCAAAATTTGAAGGAGTGTGAAATTAATTTCTTCTTGTATTGTCTAGAGAAATTTAATATTGCCATGGGAACATCCCCCTCAAGTTTCGCTGAAATTAGATTCTGATGCATAGGAAAGATTGTAATTTTTGAAATTGACAGCGGTGGCAAAGTATATATTTTTAAAAGATAATTCGGGTTTTGAGTTAAATTTTATGAGTTATGTTTTGGGTTGAATTCGATTATGTGTAGAGGAGGTTTTTGAATATTTAAATTTTGATTTGCCATTTGAATTGAAATATTGGATGACATGAAATGGAAATATAGTGAATTTTATTGGAAAATAGCTGCATTGTAATCCTTAATTGGGATCAACCACTCTTCTTGCTGGTTCACACAATTGAAATTCGTAAGTGATCTGAGTCTAGAAGGCACTCTGTATTCTTTTGAAATAAGACACCTGGTTGAATGTTTTCAGTTGTCATTTGAATCGGATTTTCCAGGCATGTAACTGCTATGTAAGTTGTTCGTACTAGCATGTAAGTTATGTATTGGCATGCAACTCTTTTGTACTGGCATGTAAGTTGTTTGTACTAGCATGTAAGTTATGTATTAGGATGCAACTCTTTTGTATTGGCATGTAACTTGTTTGTACTGGCATGTAACCTATTTGACCTTGTTTATTGGACATTTGGACATGTTATGCTAGTATAGTAGGCATTATAAGAAAACAATGATTCCAAGTTAATTGTAATGTATGTGTTTAGAGTAATGGAAGTAGTAGACGTTTGAAAAGCTCTAAAGTCTCACATCTTACATGCTGTGACACAGAAATAAAGGCAGTTGGGAGTACGTTTGGAAATTACTTTCGTGTTACTACATTCGGAGAATCTCATGGAGGAGAACTTGAAGATGAGCAACAACCCGAGGATTCAGATGTTGGATATGTTTAGTTGTTTTTGCTAGGAGTTAGTAGGTTTAGAAAACTATACATTTCTCTTTATCGCTTTGTTTGATGTCCCTCTCATGTCAAATTCTTGATTCAAAAGGAAACAAGAAGTATGTTTTTTATCTTCTCATTTCAATTCTAGCAAAAACCTGTTAAATTGGCATACTTGGTAGAACTCTTACTATGAAGTTTCACATTTGGATGTATAAACGTAGTATTATATTTTTCTTTATTTTTCTCTGATGGTTATGGTAGGTTATTGATTTGTTTGTGACCCTGTTTGTCAGGTCAAGCAATACTGGCATGTAACTTAAGAATACATTGGCATGTAACTTAAAAATACACTGGCATGTAACGTAAGAATCAATTGGCATGTAACATTACTGGAATTTGATCTTAAAAATACATTTATTTAATACTATTGCATGTGTCTTCAAACCTTATTTATGAAATGTTTACATTAAAAATAACAAGTTAAAATCAAGTAAAGCTAAATCCAATACTTCTTTAATGAACAAACACCAGACTTGAAACTTGCTTTCTTCTTTGAATCTTTCTTCTTTGTGTAAGGTTCATAATTTGTATTGGCTTGATTCCATTGCAAAACGCTCAATATTTGTAATAGTTGTTGCTTAGGATGTTCTTAGAAGAAAAGAAGCTTCAAAGTTGAAGAGCAACATCTAGTGCAAATATCGTCTTCAAGAGGTGAAAGCATCAAAGGTATACTTAGACTTCTATCCTCTTGCAAGGCATTAGAGCACACACACACAATTCATACACGTGTGTCCCTGCATCGTAGTTCAAACATTTGGTATAACACATTCTCACACTTCTTAGTATGCACATGCATTGGTCTCTTATAAACAAACATTGTAGAATTGCATGTTCTGTGACTATCTCTTTGATATGGCATGCTTGTGTGAATTTGTATTTGTTTGTTTGTGTGTTTTATATTTTGGACTTGAATATGTTCTTATTTGATTCCTTATTGAGTTCCGGTCGTTTCGGTTACTCATTCATAAGGTTTCGAGTCTAAATGATTTAGCTACACTACTTTGCATTCTCATTCGTTGAGTTGACTTCATCGTCGTTTTTCGAGATGATTTCTCAACCATTTTTCAAAGTTTTATAGTCGTAGTCATGCGTGAGGGAGTCACAGTTTGTAATCTGAAAACAGATTCAAATTCGGAGTTCGGACGGCCAATACGGCCAAAGAACGCGAGAGGTGCACGAGAGAGCAAGCGAGGCCAAATGGCCAAGCTTGGCCAAGCTATGTGGGAGCCGTGGGACCCACGGCCAGAGGACCTCTTTGGTCCCGTGTGGCCCACGCACCCCACACGGGCCTTGGCTAAGGTGGCCTCTTTTGGTTGGCCAAAAATCCTCTCTCTCTCCTCCTTTTAAATGCCTCTCATTCCCTCCAAACCTAGAACTTGAAGAAAACTTGAAAAGAAAATTTCTGCAGAAATCTTCATGATTTTGTTTTTCTTATTTCAATTATAACTTTTTCATACGAACTCGATATTGAGTGATCCAAAAGCCAAAAACGTTGGTCTCGACGAGAGCTACAAACCCTAAGCATTTATAAAGGCAGTTGACTTCATGATTCTTTCCAGTGTCCAAATTTCAGTACGTGGTTCAACTTCTTCTTTTTCATTTCATCTTTGATCATCTCTTTTAATCTTACTATTTGATTGATGAAATATGTTGAGAAGGATGTTAGATCATATGCTAGAGTTTTATGATTGATTGTTTGTTGAGTTTTAGCATTGTGATTAACATTTGAACATAGTTTGCTAAACTTGATTTTCCTTGAAATTGATTCTAGAAATGCTATATGTGATGTGCCTCATGACATGTTCTAGGTTTAATTTCATGTTCTAAGAACAAGGTTTTATAGTGTGATATATTGAATATTCTTGACTTGTTCTTATTGATTTTACATGCATTGATTTCTAGGTACTTTTTATGATTGTGTGTTGAAAGCATATCCTAGTTTATCTCTAAGCATGTTCATAGAGTTTGATTGATCATCATACTTTATTTGATTGTGATTTGCATCATTTGCATCACTTAGATCATTGCCTTGTATAAGGTTGAAGTCTCTAGCAAAGTGAGTGAAGCTTTGTGGATAGAGCAAATAAGTCTTGATTAGAGTCGGGAGGACTCGGATAGTCAAGCAAGGAGACTTGTCTAGGGTCGGGAGGATCCGGATAGACAAGCAAGAAATCTTCCTAGAGACGTGAGCGTCTTGGATAGGAAGTTGCTTTCTAGAGGTGTAGGACACATCTCAGATAAGAAGTAGGCTTGGTAGTTCACTTGCCTGAGGGTAGATTAGGAGGTGATAGCTTGAGCGGATATCTTGTGTAGATAGCTTGAGTGTGTAAATCCTTTTCGTATAGTGGATTGTTTTGCCGATGGTTGTGGTATCAACCCGTAGATGTTTCCTCTTTGAGGTTTTACCACGTAAAAATACTTGTGTCCATTTCGCTTTATATTTCATTATCTTCCATATCGTATATTGATTGCATCACTTGTATATTGATTTTCACATGTGTTGAGTAAATCAATTCAATTGTTAAAACTTATCAAGTGTGCTTTTAATTCTTGTATTCCGCATATTTTTGTATATTGGAAGAATTTAGGCCTATACCTATTCACCCCCCCTCTAGGTATATTTTACACTATATTGCTTAAGGGAATTTCACTTTAACTACCCGAATAAAATCCTTCTCTCACTGGATCTTTGTGCTTTTTTGTCTATGCATAATAGTTCAAGCTTGCTTTAATTTGGAAATCTTCTCTCGCTGTAACTATAGAAAACTTTACAAGCACGCAGTTAGAAATCTTCTCTCTCATGAATGCCCCTCTTCTGCTTATGATCTCTATGCATGAAGTTACATGCCAGTTCATTTAATTACCATATTTGGAAGGTTGATTTCAAAACAAAATTCCAATAGTTTTACATGCTAGAAGTTACATGCTAGTTGATAATGAAGTTACATGCCAGTTAATAATGAAGTTACATGCCAGTTCATTTAATTACCATATTTGGAAGACTAATTTCAAAACAAAATTCCAGTAGTTTTACATGTTAGAAGTTACATGCCAGTAGTTATATGCCAGTTAATAATGAAGTTACATGCCAGTTCATTTAATTACCATATTTGGAAGATTGATTTCAAAACAAAATTCCAGTAGTTTTACTTGCTAGAAGTTACATGCCAGTGTCATTCAAAAGTTACATGCCTGTTCATTTTTAAGTTACATGTAAAGTCTGCAATAACATGCATGTAACTTTAAATAAACTAGCATGTAACCTGGGAACAAAATATCACAGTAGCTGGGTTTCACTCTAAATCGAAATCGAAATCAATCTTTTATTCTTCATATCAAACATAATGATCCTTGTAAAAAAACAAGTGGGTAAGGGATACATATCGTTGAAGAACGTCGTTTGGCTCCGTATCTACTTCACAAGAGAGTGATCTAATTCATGAGAGAGAGAGAGACACACACACAAATTGTTGCTGGGTTTCGGATCTAATTCATGAGAGAGAGAGAGAGAGAGAGACACACACACACACACACAAAGAATGAAGGAGATCTGTTGAAGAGCAGAAATTTGCACTGGTGAGAAGAAATTTAGATGAGCAGAAATGTTGAAATGTTGACGAGCAGAAATTTATTCTTCACAGCAGAAAATTTCAGTAGAAATTTCTTGCCCAGAAATTTCGTGCCACTTCGTCTTGTCGTCGTTGTTGCCACTTTGTCTTGCCCAGAAACGAATAGAAATGAAGTTGTTCTGCTCTTGCCTAATTCGTCTGATTTCAACACAGAGAGAGAGAGAGAGAGAGAGAGAGAGAGAATATTTAAAATGAAAAACAAAATGGAGGGTTTCATAAATAAGAGAGAGGGAAATTTTGGATGAAGTAAAGACAAAAGGAAGGGTATACTTGTCAGTTCAAGCCTAAAAGTGACAAATATAATCAAAAATAAACTTTTGGCTAAAAACAATAAGTCAATAAATTTTATGATCATTTCTTGCAATTTCCTTATATATATATATATATATATATATATATATATAAGTTGGGTCAGCCTATGTAAGAATAAAAAAAGTGTCAATATATGTTTGATAAAAAAAAGACCCATGTTATTTCTTCCTTATAAAAATAAATGCTCACATTCATTTATTTTTTTTTAAAGGCTCACACATTAAAGTATTTTTTTTAATGGACATATAGTATTATTATAATGATTTTTACAAGTATTTACTAGAGAAAAAATAATTAAGTAAACATGCATGGAGTGTTGATAGCCTCATTTTCTATAGTTTGCCTTGGGCCTCAAAAAGCTTAGGACCGGCCTTGGTTGTGAGGATACTTTTTGGAAGGTATTCTCCTTTGCTACTTACATATCTCCTCACACATCTGTGATCACAATGATGGATAATTGGAGATAATTTTTTTTTTAATTTACTTTTTATTTGATTTCCATCGTGCATTTCAAATGTCAAGTGAGTAGTCCAAGTGACTATAATGTCTATAATTTTGTTGACACATCACTTAGACATTGTATAGCTATGATTATATAAAAGAAACATATTTTAACACATTATCTATTTGTCATATTTAGCTAAAGCCAATTGATTAATGTAGTTGTCAAAAAACTAACCTACGGTCCAAAAGTCGAGCCCAACGTGATACTAGTCTTTTGAAACACAAATTAATGGATCTGTTTCCGAGACTAGGACAACCACTCAGGTGAGAGCCCAACTATATACCTGCATTAGTCAAAGTTGGCTTTGACTAAAGTCAAAAATACCAATTAACCATATGCCATTATGTCAGTAACGTGACCATCAAATCTTGAGATTCTCAACGGTAACATCATTAATGCAATTAGTGCTAAGATTCTCATCATCAACGGGACAATCATGTCCCGACATGTCTCGAGATGAGTGCATCATCCATAAATGAGTCAACTGTTGAACTCATATAGGTTGACTATAAATGGCAGAGCCCTCCTAAGAAGGGGTAGAAGGGTTCTGCTTTTCTCAATTCTTATACGCGAGAGCTCCATATCACTCTGCAATACATGTTATTGCCATATTGCTGCTTCGTCAATCAAGGAGTCGTTCATACACAACGATTATCTCCCTATTCAAACGTATCATAATTACTTATATCCATCCAACCTCCGCCTCACATGTTGCTCGGCAGATTAACGTTAATGTATACGATACAATCATGGTTTGGCAATAATTCCACTTGTTTTCCTTATATTTCAACTTATCTTTAATGCTATATTAACTTGAGCGTCAGAGTGCATTTGCTTGAAACCACCATGGTCTTAAAGTACCCTATCTATCACCTATCTCTGGTTTTGAAAGTTGTCGGTGCATAACTCGAATTAATTGTAGATCTGATCGATTACAATTATAAACTTCCCCTTTAATGTATGTGATAAGATTTGAATTTTATTTTTACCCATTAAATTATAGTGCGGAAAAAACTCCTATATTAAGAGTTCGCCATCGTATTATATAGTTAGGTTGCGGTAGACCTTTTTTTTTTTTTTGTTGATAATAAACATACAAACAACACACTACAAAGGCATATCTGCCTGCACCGCAATAGCTGCACAAAAAAGAAACTCTTCCATCCATAATCTATCTTCTGAAATCAGAAGAGCATTCTTGGCCAGGATATGAGCCACCTCATTGGCAAGCATTGGGCTAAAAACAAAGCACAAACCACCCATCTCAGTCGACATAATATTAATGTCATTCAGGATATCACCATAAGGAGAATCCAAATGACTGATTTCTTTAATCAATCTGATAACAATCTCAGCATCCGACTCAACAATACAAGGGGATAATCCACAATCTTTGGCAAATTGCATGCCCCGCAGAATCGCAGTAGCCTCGGCAGCCTGCGGATTTAAAAAACCTACCATCACTTGGGAACTAGAAGCCATCACTTCACCCATGGAATCTCTGATAACCAATCCAAAGCCCAACCGACCCCCCTACTATCAACCGCAGCATCACAATTCAGTTTAAAATACCCAGGGCCTGGAGGAGACCAGATAATAGGTCTGCCGCCCATTCTTCCACTACTATGCACCTCACCAACCTGACAATTTTTATACTCCGCTAAGAAGCAAAGTGCCTAATCAAACACCTCACACACATCAGCCATAGGAGCCCCATGGACCAAGGCATTACGCAAAAACCATACTCTCCAAACAGCAACACAAAATAATTCAAACTCAACCTCAACCTCATTCAATAAAGTATAACAGTCCAGAATAAGATCGAAAAACAATTTATACTTATCTCTCAAAATAATCTTGTTAGGAAGCCACTGTTTCCGAGCACTCTTGAAGATTTTACAATCCCACAATGCGTGATAAGTTGTTTCGCTCCCTTTCTTACACCAAAGGCAAATATCCTTCACCTGAATTCTTCTACGCTAGAGATTAAAATTAGTAGGAATCCAATCAAGATAGCCCTTCCACATAATTTTTTTTTTTTTTTTTTTTTTTTGGGAATCTTCATCTTCCACAGCCTGCTCCACCACCTATTACAAACACTGGACTCCACATTGGAAGAGCTCACATTCTCCTCTAGGGTTCTAGCTATACGATACCCACTTTTAACACTGTAATTTCCAGAATCTTCAAAATGCCAAATAAGATTGTCACCACACCTTCCTGAGCCAATAGGGATACTCTGAATTGTTGCAACATCTTCAACTGAGAAGGATTGGTTAAGAAGATCATTATTCCACCCACCTGACTGAGAAATAATTCTGTTGGCAGTAGCGTTTTCATCAAGCGACGGTGTAGGAGGCGTAATAATCTTGAAAGTGGATTGTCTTGGAATCCATTTGTCTTTATATATACGAATCTGTGAACCATCACCAACCCTCCATCGTACTCCCATCTGAAGAATCTCCTTGCCCCAACAAAGGCTTTTCCACATGAATGATGCATCCTGATTCGGCTTTGCTTCCAAGATTGAAGTGTTATTGAAGTAACACCCCTTGAGAACACAAGCAGCAAGAGAGGTTGGATTCTTTGAAATCCTCCAACACTGGTTTGCTAACAACGCTCTATTAAAGGTTTCAAGGTCCCAAAATCCCAGCCCCACCTTCCCATTTTCCCCTGCACAGGCGAGACCAAGAGCACCAATGCATTTTCCTAGCATGATCGCCACTGCCCCACCAAAACCGCGTACAAAGCCGATTAATCTCGCTGAGAAGAGTTTTGGGAATTTTAAACAGATTCATAGCATAAGTAGGCAAGGCCTGAATATTAGCTTTGAGTAATATTTCCTTCCCCCCTACAGACAACAATTTTCCCCCCCGTCCTTTAATTTTAAACCAAACTCTGTCAACTATATCAGAGAACAATTTCCTTTTGCTTCTGCCCGTAAAGCAAGGTAAGCCAAGGTATTTCTCATGACACTTCACATGTTTCATCCCCAGAATCAACGCCAACTTTGATCCTTCCTCCACTGAACACGATGGACTCATACATACTACTGACTTGTCGTAATTAATCTGTTGTCCTGATAACAACTCATAAGTATTAAGCATCTCCCTTATTTCATTGCAATTATCAACACTAGCTTTAGTGAATATCATACTGTCATCAGCGAATAGGAGGTGTGAGATAGCTGGACCACTCCTACTACACTTAAACCCCGGCAACTTACCTCTAATTTGAGCTTCACCTATTAGACTTGAGAGGCCTTCAGCACAGAAAAGGAATAAGTGTGGTGACAAAGGGTCACCCTGTCTCAACCCTCTGGTCGGAATTATGTTACCACAAATGTCCCCATTCAGCTTGAAGGAATACGAAACCGATGAGACACATTTCATAAGCAAGCTAACCCATTTCTCAGATAATCCACTCTTAATAAGCATTTTTCACAAAAAAGCACCATTCGACTCTGTCATAAGCTTTTGACATGTTGAGCTTTATTGTCATAGACCCATACTTCTTTTTCCTTCGCCTGATTCTGTGTAAACACTTGAAACCGACAATTTTATTATCTGTAATTTGTCTGCCAGGAATGAAAGCGCACTGGTTTTCAGAGATTACCCCATCCATCACACCTCTGAGCCTATTAGTAATAGTCTTTGCAATAATCTTATAGAATACGTTTCATAGACTTATCGGTCTAAACTCTATTGTTTTCCTCGGCTGGTCAACCCATGATCCCATGTAGAGATGCACGTTTGGGAAATGGAGATGGATATAGGTCCCCCCATCCCCACCCCCACCATTTGGGGAAAATGGGGAATTTTGGGGGGACCTATATCCATCCCCATCCCCAATTCCCCATTTTCCCCGTTTTTTTCAGTTTTTTCCCATTTCCCCAATTGACTAAAAATTACAAATTAAACTAAAAAAATAAACATTCCATTACAAATACAAAATAAAATTCATTAGTGCATTTTATATAAAATGTGTATATATACTTAGGGGGTTAGGGTTTTCAAAGAATAAACAAAAAAATTAAAAATATATATTATAATTATATTTATATATGTTTGGGGGCAATGGGGAAATGAGGATGGGGGACCTCCCCCCATCCCCATCCCCATCCCCATCCCCATCCCCATTCCCATTTCAATTTGGGGATGATTTTCATCCCCCCCCATTTCCCTATTTTTTTTCAAAAAAAATTTCCCAAATGGGAATGGGAATGGGAACGGGAACGGGAACGCGAGGAATTAGAGCCCCAGGGAAAAATGTGCATCTCTAATCCCATGGATGTATGATCTAAAACAAAAATTTATGAATTGGCCAGCTGTAGTAGCGATGCCGGCGAACTGAACCCAAATGCTTCCACGTAAGCATACACGTGTCAGGAAACACCTTGTCCGTACTCTCCGACTCTCAAAAAACTCCAAAACCGAAATCTCTCACGTCCACCCACTATGGATGACGATACCCTCCTCCTCCAGAACAACACCACATGATAGCATCCATCAATGGCCAAACGCCCCTGTCCTTCTCTCACCTCACTAAACCCTAACATCGTCATGCTCCGTCCTTCCATGGACGACCTTCTCGCTGCGTTTCTCGACATGGCCGACTCCGACACCGACTCTCCCTCTCTTTCCATCGACCTCTCCTTCGAGAGACTCCTCGAATCCCTCCCTCGCGATGACGATCAGTCGCTTCTCATCGATCGCGCCCTCAATTTGGGCTCTCTCCTTCTAGAAGCCGCCAAGCGCTCCGCCAGAAAACGCGCCTCCAAGCACAATTCGATCGCCTGGGCCCTACCTCCTGATCTCACCATCAAAGTACGTACTCTTCATCTTACTTGATCCATTTAGTCTTATTACTCACTATGTGAAAATGAGTGTTTGAATTACACGGTGATTTCCAGGTTTTCTCGATGCTCGATACTCAAAGCTTGTGCTATGCTGCGGTCACTTGTTCGATGTTCAACAAGTGTGCAATGGATCCTATGTGCTATGCTAATATCGACTTGAGAACGGTTGTGCCAAAGGTTAACAACGCTGTTGTGTCTACGGTGATCCAACGAGCTGGAAAATCTCTTCAGTGAGGAAATTTTGCATTGATTTTTCATTTGTTTTTTTTATTTCCTACTTCATGACTGCCTTGTTGGATCATGTTATTGCATTTAAGGGTATCAACTTATCAATTGGATTGGATTGCTGAACTTATTAATTACTTCAATAGTGCTTTAGTTTGTTGAACTAGTGATGGTGACTTAACTAGATTCCACTTGAACTACACATACACCATGTTTGGTAGGTGGGAAGGAAAAGGGAAAGTAGTGGGAGGGTAGAGGGGAATGAAAGGAAAGAAGGAAAGAGGAGTCTTTACATGTTAATTTTACCCATATACAATTATAGGTTGAAGTTGTATAAATTTATCCATAGTTGTAATTTCTATGCAAGATAAAGAGTAAAATGTAAAAGGATTTTCTGTTCAAAATGGGAATTTTTCTTTCCATCACTCTTTCCGCTTTTTGTGTGGAAGGATCAAGTTTTGTCGTTTATGAGATGATTCCAGTATTGTAGAATGCGCTAGGCGCTAGTTGGGCGATGACCTGCTGCCTAGCGCCTATCCTAGGCGGCCGGAAAATATTCAAACCCTAACGAAAATAATCTAAAGAATTGTAAAACTCATGGGCAGGCGGCAGACGAGAAGGCTGGTTGCCTGGTTGGAGTCGGAGGACGAGTGAGTGGCTGGTCTGGTTGAATGTCTGAGAGAAAAAACATTTTTTCTCGTTTAATGAAACCCCCAAAACGGCTTAGTTTTGGGGGTTAAAAAACCTCAAAACTACGTCGTTTTGGGATTCATTGATGGGGTGGCATGCGTTGCTTAGTTAGCTGTAGATGCAGTCGATGATTCTAGATTATTTATTTCAGGCAGTCTTTACAACCTATGAGGAAAGAAAGAAAGATGCAGAAAAGTGAAAGTCTTTTGGTAATTTTACATGCCCGGATGTCCCTAATTTTGGTTCACAAGTGTTTGCAAGCGAGAAGAATGGTATCAATTAGAGACAGTTATCTTGTGCGAAGATTTTTTGAAAATCTCCTTACTTTTTCAATCATTAAAAACACCTACATAACTGTTGTAGAACTGAGTACTGTGTTTTGTGAATAATTATTTAGTTGTACTGGTACCTGATTTTCCTTTTATAGGTGTTCCTTTTGTCATAGAGTGATTATAGTGGTTTTCTTCACTGTGATTTCTTGCCTAACTCTGCTAAATGTTTATACAGATCTCTTAAGCTCGGAATAGTACCAGGCCCAACTGCATCTCCTTGGTCTTGTCAGTCACTGGTTTATACCATAAGGAATTCCGTAGATGTATCGAGTTTCTCTTGGAATGATAAAAAGACCAGACAAGGGAAAGAGTCATTTATTCTTACAAGGACCTGCTTACACCCATTAACTGTGGAAAGTGGTGCTGCTGGGTATGTTTGAGTGGATTGATTTGAATATAACTTGGTATATAGCAATGACTTTGTTTTGTTGTTAATATTGTGTTTTTTTTAAGGACACTTTTGAGAAGGTTGCACCTTTACAACATTGAAAGAATGGATTGTACATCACTTTGTATGGCATTATCAGCTTGCCCATCACTCCTTGATCTGGAAATAGTTGGCCTGTAAGTTATTTTGAGCTGGGTTTGTTTCAAATTTTCTTAGTTTGAGTCTTTGGGAGTATAAGAAGATGGTAGTGTGCATTGTAAACCCATTCGATTTATTTGTGATAAATGTGATGTCTGTAAGTGAATATATGCATCATTCTGGTTAACTAAGGTCAATTTTCTTTTGTACTCATTTGTTGGCTAGCTGAAACTTTCTGTTTGCATTTCATTTTCATCCTCTTAATATTCTATTAGAAGATGTGATATATTTTCTGACATCCCGGTATTGTTTAAAATGTACCACTGTTTAGTAACCCTTTATTTCGCATGATATTGCATGCATTCCAACCTTCTTGACCCCCTCTCTCTCTCTCTCTCTCTCTCTCTCTCTCCTTTTTCTTTCTTATCTTCTGGTAACAATTTTTTTTATTTAATTTTTTGAGCAGTCATGTGGAACTGAGACAGACATTGATGTCAGTGAGCTTAAGTTGTCCCTTGATAGAGCGTTTGTTCTTTGAATCTTCAAAAACAGGTGCATGGCCTTCTTTATGATTGTTTCCTTTTTTGGTGCTCTCGAATTGCTTCTCACTATGCTTGTGTTCAATATTAGGAAGAGATGACAGTTTGAAATCACCAACTTGTGTTGATCTGGTGAATAATTGTCCGCATCTAACTTCTTTGGCTCTTAGAGGTTTTAAGCTGCCAGATTATAAAATTCGCATACTTGTCAAGGTATGTTCCTAGGAAAACAAGGTTTTTCTTATCTATAACTGCAAGGTTTGTGAAGTATTGCTTTCATTTTCTGAGATATCACTATGCAACTCAAAGTGAAATATATAACCAGACTCTCTCATCTTCTTTCACAAGGCAATCCTCGTTACTGTTTTCGTATAATTTTTCCTGATTAGAAGTTGCTGTTTTGTATTATTTTCTTTTTGCTTGAATGTTGTCTAAGACTTGTATCATATTCTACAAAAAGAAATGAGTATGGCTTTAGCTCTATCAAATTCTTTTTTTGTCTTCAGGGCATACTTAACAAAATGGAACTTCCTTGGAAATTTATAATCACCATGAATTGACTGTATGATATGCAGATTGTGTGTGTGTTTTTTATTTTTATTTATTTATTTATTATTATTATTATTTTTGCATGTATCACTTAAGTGGAAGATTCAATACATTCTGTTTGTGGTTTTTATTTGATGATAAGAGATTAGGTTTTATTGCTTTGAATATTCACATCAATCTTGAAGGGGCTTTGGTATAATCTTCTATTTTTGGGTTTTTTGTGTCTGTGTGTGTATATATATATAGAGATATATGGGCCAATCTACGAATATTGTTGCATGTGATCGCATGTATATAATGTTGTCGCATATTCGCATATAAGTTACATGTGATCACGATAAAACAAAACTAAATTTTAATGCGGTCACATGTGAGTTGTATGTGACGTGATCATGCCAAAAAAGTCATGACCACATATAAAATTTTAAAGGCACACCATGCACCGGTGCACTATAGATCAACCCATATATATATGGCAGGATCCATGGTCCCAATTTTTTACACAAGATTTGAAACAAATCCATGGCCTTTAGATTTGGAGGATTTCGAGGATTTCGAGGGTTAGGGTTTAAGGATTACATAATGATTTATTATCTTCTCTTCCTAATTATTTTCTCTTTCCTCTCTCATTTCTCTTTTGAATATGGTGAGGAGGTGGGGATGGTGTCAGAGATGGGAATGTGAACATTGCTTCTTGAGTTTGACTCTGACAATCTTTGTGGTTATTCTTGCAGGGATTTCGCAAGTTAAAATATGTTGATTTTTCAACATCATACTCAATCACTGGAACCTTTTTGAGGTCAGTATATCCCTTGCAGGCTACACATGTTGAGAATCTTTTTGTCTCATTTACATGAAGAATTTCTCTTAAATTCACCAAAGCATCTTAGCTAAGCCTTTCCATTTCAATTTATTTCAACTTTAGGAATCTTGGAAGTGGGGCAGGGGGAAATCTACTAGAGGTCTTGATCTTACGTGATTGTATGCATCTCAAAGAGGTGAAAATCTCAATCTCTTTCCCGTTAAACAAAGAAACAACCCTGTTTACCTCCTATTCTCTGTCTCTGAACTGTGCATTATCATTTGTAGGTGGAAGTTGCACGGTTTTTCAGTGCACTCCTTGGAGGAGATTTAAAGTTTCTTCGACATCTTGTGGGTAGATAGATATTTGTTTATATAACTCACATTTATTGCTTCTATCGATTCTTACTTTTTCTTTTGATCCTCTAATAGGACATATCCAATAGGGAAGGCTTAGCTTCCGATGGTGACTGGTACGAGAGATGTTATAGTTCAAGGTAATATTTTTCCTTCCAGATTGGTCAGGTTAGAGTAACGCCATTGTTTAATTTTAACATTTTGGTGCATTTGGCAGTATTATTCCTTTAAAGCAGGTCACAGAAGTAAGGCAGGACATCTGTTTGCTGGCCGAGTTTCCATCAGAAGGAAGGTTTGTTTGCTTGTCAGTTTTCCTAGTTGGAACTTGGAACCTTTATTTATTACTCAGACGTCATTTTACACTATCACTCTCAATAGGAAATAGGCAAAAATAACTAAATTAATTAATCTAAAACAAAATAACAGATTGTTATGGGAATAAGGAATTACATTCACCATAGTGTTTGGTATTCCGGGTTTTGCAGTTTCATCGACATTGATCAAATGGTTGACAGTGAGTTCAATAGTGATATCAGCCTTCCATCACAGCTGAGTAGTCATGCATCAGATGGTTCATTGCTCATGAGTTCATCAGAAAGTAGCTACAATAGTGATCAGGGTAGTGGCAATGAGGAGGGACAAGATTCTGGTTATATAATTTTTGAGGAAAGCTCAGATGAAGTGGACTTTTTGGCTGTTTAGTTGAAATAAAAAAGCATGGCTAGGTTTGGAAGTCGTGGCTATACTCAATGAATTAGGTTTGTTTCTTCTCTCTTTGTGAAGTCAGGAAACAATCAGGTTGTTATTTGTGTTCAGTAGGCAACTAAAAATGAAGCAATTTGTTTGGCAGCCGGCAACATGGCATTTATATCTATAAATCATGAATGATGATACTCCTTAGGTTACAGCCCATTGCTTCAGGCATATAATAGCTCTACTTAATTCATTTTTTAAGCTTTCATGACTAGTCGTTAACAATGTGCTAGGGAAGAAGGCTTTTATAGACGGCAAGCTGGATTGAAGAGTGGTCAACTAATTGAAGTGTTAACGTTGGACATCTCACCTGTCTGCAGAGGTTCTAAAGCCACACCGTAGCAGTATTTTTGCCAGGTTCCGGGGGGATTGCAAGGGTCAAATCCTCTGGGGATCTCGTTTGCTACACTCCTATTGTTTTTCTCGTTTCATCCTTTTTTAAACCAGCTACCCACAAGAATGTTGATTATGTAGTGTAATTTGTATCAAAATCAATACCGAGTAGTTGATCTGTTAATCATCTAACATAACTGTACATCGCTGCAAAATCGATTTACCTAAGATCATTATGATCCTTGCTTTCACAATGAGTTGTAATAGTTACCTGCACTAAACTGTTGTATTTGCAACCTTTTTTGACGGTTTAGAACAACAGATGACTCATGTAGTCATGTTCAAACTCAGTCTCATGTATTCATCGTCACAATGTAACAAATGTGAATATAAAATTGCTACACAAGTCACTTTTAATGTTTTCCATCGGTGGTAATGCATTCCAAGTTAATGCTTTAATGTATTTTATTTTATATAAACCACTCGTGGTGAATTACCTAACTGAATGAACGATTTTACATTAGTCATATTGGACGGTTGAAAGTATTGTTTCTATTCTAAAATTTCTCCCATTTGTTTTTTTTTTTTTTTTTTTTCACTTTGTTTTTGAATCAAATTCGTGTTATTGTGTAGCTACTAGCTACTAGAGAAAAACCGGTTTCTTTTGGGGTTTTGAAACTTATTTCCGGTGTTTGTAAAAAATTAACAATAAATCCGTGTCGTAGAACATGAAAAGACCAATAGTATCACGGAAACGAAGACGCAGTAGTTTTTGTGGGACCCATTTATATAAAACCGCCATGACTGGGCTCATAATAAGTCGTGAGTTGCAACTCGTACAAATAACCAACACCGTGCCGTCTGTATCACACAGGCACAGCCAATGGCGTCCAACCAAACGGCACCGTATCGTCCCTACCGCCATCTGAAAACCCTAACGGCACACAACCGCGCCGTCTCTTGCGTAAAATTCTCCAACGACGGAACCCTTCTGGCCTCCGCTTCTCTCGATAAAACCCTAATATTGTGGTCCGCCTCCACACTCTCTCTCCTTCACCGTCTGGTTGGGCATTCTGACGGCGTCTCCGACCTGGCCTGGTCTTCCGACTCTCACTACATATGCTCCGCCTCGGACGATCGCACTCTTCGCATCTGGGACGCACGCGCCCCATTCGAGTGCCTGAAGATCCTCCGCGGGCACTCGGACTTGGTATTCTGCGTGAATTTCAATCCGCAATCGAACCTCATCGTGTCGGGGTCATTCGATGAGACGATTCGTATATGGGAGGTGACGACAGGGAAGTGTACGCGGGTGATACGGGCACACTCAATGCCCGTGACTTCGGTGCATTTTAACAGAGACGGTTCGCTGATAGTTTCAGGGAGTCATGACGGGAGCTGTAAAATATGGGACGCAGTGGAAGGCACATGCTTGAAGCCGCTGATTGATGATAAGGATCCTGCTGTCTCCTTCGCCAAGTTTTCTCCCAACGGAAAATTCATTCTTGTTGCCACTCTTGATAGCACTCTCGTATGTTATTTTTCTACTGGATTGCTGCTTTAATTTGTCTTTGTTTTTAATTACACTAATCGATCAATTTGTGATTTGTGATTTTGATTATATAGAAGCTGTGGAATTACTCGACGGGGAAGTTCTTGAAGATCTATACAGGTCACACCAACAAAGTATACTGTTTAACATCCACATTCTCGGTGACAAATGGCAAGTACATTGTTAGTGGATCGGAGGATAAATGTGTTTACTTGTGGGATCTGCAGCAGAAAACTTTGGTTCAAAAGCTTGAGGGTCACACAGACACTGTGATTTCTGTCAGTTGTCATCCCACCGAAAACAAAATTGCTTCTGCTTCCCTTGATGGTGATAGAACAGTGAGGGTTTGGGCTCAAAACGCATGATTTCTATTTCTTGTTTCAGAAATCATTCCTGAAAACTTAGGTGAAGCATTTGGTATGTGTGCTTCCACTTTTGTCAATAAAGCTCAATCAATGGAGTCATTAAATTATAATTACCAGAAAAGTAAATGATAGAACTAGAAGTGAATATTGTGAATATCTGTTTCCCTTGAACCAAATCTATTCTCAGCGGAGGTATTGTTTATTTCAGTGTTTGCTTGGTGTAGTTAGTTTTCTTCGATACATGATTGAGATCATTCCTGAAATAGCTCGAGAAAAGGATATAGACCTATCAAAATTTCATATGATCCATTAACATAACCCAAACTCATTCGAAAACCCGTAATATAATGGATCTAGTTTATCGGATCGGGATGTTAATGGGTCAACCCATTAAAACCCGTAATAAAATGTGTTGATTTTGGGTTCACTTTTGAAAAACCGTTAATTCATTATAATCCTGTTATAATATGTTAATATAAGCTTTTTAAATATATATATATATATATTCATGAAATTTATTTAAAAAATCTTTGTATTTACTAACTTAGTTAATAAATTTTAGTAATCAAGTTATGAAATTCCAAAAAAAATATCTCTATAATTATATATTTTAATAATTAATTTGAAAAAATTTCTAAATTAAAAGCTTTAAAACTATAAATTGATTGTATCAAATATATTCTAACCCTAATCCTAAAAGTAGTCATTTTATACTTTCTTCTTAGTCAATAGTCACGGACAATTACTAGTAAATTTTTTAATAGGTATGGATTTATTCTTATCATTTATTCACAAATGTATTGAACTTATTAATGTTCGCTAATTCTTCTTTTCTTAACATTGTAAATTCAAGTCGTGTCCCTCCTTCGGTTCTTCAAACCCTGAATTATTGTCCTATTTCCATAATAATAATAATGAAGATTTATGGAAACGAAGATTTCATTTTCAAGTTATTTATTTTGGACTTTTGTTTTTCTTAAAATAAAAATAAGACGTTTTATTTATTTTCAACTTTTTAATAAATCTCAAATATAACATTTTGCAACATGTCGGGTTATCCGTTAATTTAACAAATGGCTTTGGGTTTTTATATTTAAATTCATTAAGCTAACGGATTGTGGTTGGATGGAACAATTTTAACACGAACACAAATTCACAATAACATGACTTATTGCCAAGTTGGCCCAAGTCTACTAATGTATATGCTCCGTTAAGCAAAAATTAAAGACGGAGACCGATGTATATCCATCCTGAAAAAATCAAGACGGAGACCGATGTATATGTTCCATTAAGCAAAAATAAAAAATGGAGACCGATGTATATCCATCCTGAAAAATCAAGACAGAGACTGATGTATATGCTCCGTTAAGCAAAAATCATGAAAATTTTGTTTCGAGAAGGAATGGACAACTCTCTAAAATTCTAGCAAAGTGAAGCTCCAAATTTGTGGATGCTGGGAAGTTCTGACGAGAACATGAAATGAGGATTTTGCTCAAAAAAGAAGAATGCAACGGCATAACCATTGAGGAATGATGTTTCAAATTAATTTGCCTACAGAACGTAATCTGTAATTTCATTGAGTAATTAAAGTAATTAACATCAAAATAATTTACAACAAATTACAAAATTTCACAAACATAGAGATGTGAAATTAATTATTGGCCTTTCTTTAGACCAAATGTGTCTTCAACACCATTCGTCACCTTACTCCTTCGATCAGCTATCATATCTACATATGCCTGACAAAAGAAAGAAAGAAAAAAGGGAAAAATTATGATGCAAACTTCGATTTTCCACAACTCGAAAATCTTGAATGTTCATCGCATGTTCTAAATTCACCCAGAAATTTCTGTTGTGAACTAAATTGATTAATGCAAACCATTCCTTAAGCAATTGCACCCAACATTATATCTCTCACATAGTCTAAAGATTTGGTAGTCTTGAAAAAATATTTACAGTACATCACACATTAATGAAGCGATGTACATATCAAATCAAGTGCAAAAAACCAGATCACCATGTGTAAGTACATAGTCACACCATGCCTCAATTGAGTTTTTCTTATTAACGCTTCTTCTACAAAGGTGATATTACATATTTGAACGATGTATCTATCTATTATGCTCTCCCCTTTTGTGACTTTTAAACTGAATTGGAATGATCATTGCAAATTCGCAATAAAAGAAAATTAGATGTGCAATTGAGTGAGGGCAGGTGGATGTGGGGAGGAGGAGATTGCGAAGGAAATTGAACCAGTAGGTGATGATCATACCTTAGGATAAGAATACAGAAATATGTACCACCAAGTGCAGACCAGCAAAAGTATGACTGATGTAAGTAAGAGCGAATGCAAAATCAACCAGCTACAGGCAGTCACTAATACTCCGGTCAATGTTATTGTCCATGGTTGACACCTAGCATCAAAAATTCGGTAAAAGAGAAGTAAGCGGAGAGCAAATTTTAAATGGTAACTTTCTGATGAACTCTTTCATTCATAGATATGATCACTATAATCTTTAACTCGAATTTATATGCGAAAAGAAAGGAGCATTTGATTTACGTCTGAAAAGATCTATATCTCAAAACAACATTCCAAGCTTTTGATAATTTTAAGAACCCTTGGTGAACAAATAGAACAAACAGTGGTAAGCAATATCAAGGTAAAATTTTAATGATGGGGATTGCATATTTTTATGAACAAAATATATAACTGATTTGGTCTTCATAATATCTTTTTATGAACATGTTTATTAGATGGGATTGGCCATCGTACCTTTAATTGCAATCCGTATTCGTCAACTAGATCTCTCTAATGGTAAGCATTAGAAATCATGAATTGGTTTGGAATGCATTTGATCTTCCCATGAAAACCAGAATAGTGCATTGAAACTCATGTAAACATTTGATTGTGTGAATGGATCCTTAACTCATTTTGCCTCTAGTGTCTATATGTTTATATATGTTCTTACAGACATGCCTAAGATGACATCTACATCCCATGTTTAACTATATCTAGATTCCTCAAATGGTTAGCTTTCGTACATAAACGAAGGACACAATGCTTGTACCATGAAAATCAAATCTATGCATCGAGTTCATTAATAAAATTAACAAAAGATTATTATGTGTGAATCCATCATTTGTATCGGACCTAGAAGAAAAGTGCACATGATTATCAGTAGAACATTTATCCAAAGAGGAGTTCTAGTGGCCACCTGAGATCATGATCATCCTTTAAATGGGAATCATCTAATCAACTAAGAATCTAAATTTGTCTAAATTATAAACAAGAATAGCTGGCATCAAACCCACAAAAATGCAATCCAAGAACAAAATAAGGCTACAATATATATCAAATAATCCTAGTGTGGTACTCCCAAACACAAAATTAAACATAGTAGAAACACAAAACGAATAACGACAATCATTGATTTTAATTTTAGTTTTATAGTGTTTTGATAGGAATTATAAAGTAAAATTAGAAAAGAAGAAAGGGTGTTGAAGGAAAAGAGGCTGACCAGGAAGGCTTGGTGTCCCAAACAGAATCATACTCGAGAGAGAGGTAATTGATATAGCCATCCATGTCATCAATAGCGCCATTTTCGTCCCTGAACATAGACTCTTTTGGGTCACTTGAATTCCCTCCAAATACTACAGTTTTGCTGCCAAGTTTTGCCTTTTTTAGCACACCAGGCCAAGAAATGGTGTCTGAGAGATGGGCTTTCTGTGAATACGAGTGACTGGGTCTCACTGGACAAGAGATAGAGAGAGGAAAGAGAGATATAGTTCCCATTTTAGTGGAAAGTTATAAAAAAAAATGAAGTTTATGTTTCGTTAGTGAAGCTGAAGCAGTGAGAGGTACTGAGCAAAGCCTGAGTTCATCTTCGGAGTTCGCAGATGAATAAACGGTGTCGTTTTACTCTTTTGCCAGATTGTAAAAACCAAAAGGGTTAATTGCAATAATATAACCTGAGCTATTGTATAAAGGCTTAATATTCAACTAATTGTTTTAATTGCAGCAGGCCATTTACTATGTTTAGGTAGAAAAGGTTGAAAATACCCTTACATTTTATTTAATAGGGAAATTATCATTCCCCCCTGTAGTTTGCTGTATTCTCCAGTCTCTCCTCTCTAGTTTTAAAATTCTCCAATTTCTCCCCTCCCATAACTATTTTTATATGTTGAGATTGGTTGTATTTGTGAATGGGAGGGGGGAAATTGGAGAATTTTAAAACTAGAGAGGGGAGACTGGAGAATACGACAAACTCCAGGGGAAAGAATAATAATTTCCCAATTTTATAAAGTCTTATTTACCATTTACTCTTTAAATAATCAACTTTAAATAATAAATAAATTTATAATAAAATCTTTAAAAGGAAAATGAAGAGATAAAAATCATTTTAAAAATGAAAAAAAGAAAAATCGGTTTTCGAAAAAAGACCAGAACATTGTTTTGCTCCTCAATGCAAGCAAAGCAATAAGAATTTCAATCCGACCAAAAAATGATTTCAAGATGCAAATATAGAAATTACGCAAACAAAAAGCAAAAGCAACATCTTTTTTCCGGTTCTTTTTCTTCATATGAACAAGAACAACCGATTTGTGCCTCTATTGATGTAAACAACAGCTTTTGCCTTTTGAAGACTTGATGCAGCTTCTCTTCAATTTCATTGATCTGTTCCCTTGTGTTTCAACTAAAACAACCATGTCAAGGCACCCCTTCTGTTAGTATTTCCATCCATATTTGTGTTGACTATTAAAATTCATAGAGAAAAATGGTAAATGACTATAATTAAACAAATTAAAAATTAAAAATTAAAAAAACTCTCTCTCCCCAAATAGTCGAAGCGAATTATGCTCGAGGTGTGGGAGTGAGTAGTTCCCGATATGAGAGTGCTCTTAGGTGTGGGATTCGTGATTGTGCGAGTTCCCCCTTTTGTGCCTTCCGGTTGCTTTAGAACATTGTGCATGTGTCTACTCTTCTCTCCCTGTAATTCATATACATAGACCATTATAGCTAAGTTATTATGTGTGGAGTAAATTAGCAAATACTAGAGAGATCTCAAAGAGTAGGCATTTGGTATAATCGGGTTTGAGGTATTTTAGTGAGAGAATCCTGAATATATATGTGGTTGTAACAATTTACTACATAATGAAATTTTCTCTTATTGTCCTAACGGTCGTGGTTTTTTTTTCCTGATTAGGGTTTCCACTTAATAAGTGTATTTACCGAATTAAGAAATTATATCATTGTGTTAACATTTGCAAATTTTAATCAATGTTCGTTATAATCTCCTATCATATTATGATATCATTAAAATTTTAAACCCAAACTATAAAAAATTATTAATCCATATCATTAATCTTTTAACCCATACCATTTGAATGATTAAAAGTACAAATTTATTAAAGTATAATGATATTACTTAAATAAAATGAGAGCTTCTCCTTACAATGCACAAATTATTTATTCACACTCCAATTTAATTTTTTTTATTAATGACAATTTTAACCTAAATTAAAATTACTAAACAAGACAAAAAAAATTAAAGACACTCCAAACTAATTAAATTATTAAAAAAAAATTCTCTCTCCTAAATCATTAGATTAAATATTACGTATTAAATTGTCTCTCCTAAATATGTTATTACCATATTAAACACTCTCTCTCCTAATTAATCTCTCTCCATTTTTCAAAAAAAAAAAAAATCATATTTCCATACTTTCTCAATCAATGATTAATAGTTAAAGAAAAAAAACTTATGAATATTTTAGTTTTTTACTAACAGTAATATATATATATATATATATTAAAAAGTCAATTTTCAACAAAAAAAAAAAAAAAATGATATATGAAAGCTTGAATTGTTTCAATTAGGTTTGATTAAACTTAGAATTTCTAAGACTAATGAAAGAATTAAAGTTCTCAAGGCAATCACATACCTACAAGAGTAACAAAAAACATTTTTATATTTCTATTTTTTTTTTAAAGGTAGTTTTTTTTTTTTTTAGTATATACATATACTAAAAAAAAAAATTAGAGATATGTATTGGAGGAGAGAGAGTTTAATATGGTAATTAAAAATTTAGGAGAGAGTATCTAATATGTAAAAATTAATCTAATGATTTATGAGAGATATTTTTTTTTTTTAATAATTTAATTAAAAAAAGATCAAAGGATAATCTTGTAACAAAATGAAGTGTGTTTATAATTTTGTAAAATTTAAATTTTGAGAATGGAGTGTTTTTAGAAAAGAAGTGTAAAAAGAAAAAATTCGATTGTCAAAAGAAGCTCTCAAATAAAATGGATTCCTTCCAAAAATGCCCCCTATATCTTAGGAAATTGTTTTTGCTATAAAAATACAAGATTTGCTCTAATTGTAATTGCTCAAGCATTAAAAAGTAATATTCGCGGTGTATATGCCTAAGATAGTATCTCTATCTTTATCTCTCCCTTAGTTCCTTAACCTCAACACACAAGAATTCATTTCTCCCCCTTAATACAAGAAGGTCAATAATCCACAAAGAGGTACAATCTCCGTACAATTCTCCCACACATGGTGAGGAATACATTCCTCCCCCTTTTTGTCAAGGAATAGACAAATGACACATGAGATAGAAATATGAGATAAATTAGCCCTTCCTTTCTTCGTCTATGCATTTAGACATTGTTTGCTTCCTAGAGGTGTGATAGTCACATCTTTGATAGGGAGTAGGCAAAGTGGTTCACTAGGCCCGAGGGTAAAATAGGAGTTGATAGTTTGGGGAGTGTATCATTTGTTGATTGCTTTTTGAGTGTGTATCTCCTATTTGTCATAGTGAATTGCGGTTTGTTGGTGGTTGTGGTATCAACCTGTGGATGTTTCCTCATTTGAGGTTTTACCACGTAAAAATCACTTGTGTTGATTTTCGTTTTTAAGTTTCTTTACTTGATATTAACTTGTATTGCTTAATCATATTCATATTGACTTGTTATAATAATCTACTTGTTAAGCTTTCAAATTGTGAACAATGTTGTTGTGTTGAAAAAGAAGTGGTAGAATTTGGGCCGGTATTTATTTTTATCAATATAAATTAATAAAAAGAGAGAAGCACAATATATTTTATATAGTTTATTAAAAATAGATGTTAATATTACGAATGAAATTTTTTTAACCCATATAATGATAGCACAACTATATTGAAATAAATAACCACATTTGTGTATAATATGTTTTTAATATCCGTTTTCCTATCGTCTTTGTTTATCGAGTTGATTTCCATATCTTTTGTGAAAGTTTTGTTGACGTACATGTTCATGAGAGTCTCGGTTCGTAATCCGAAAACGGATTCGAATTCGAATTCGAATTCAAATTCGGAATTCAGAGTTCGGAGGCCAGAAAACGGTCGAAGAATGTGAAAGGGAGTAAAGGAAGAGAGATGGCAAAACCCACAACAATGGATGAAGGTCCTGAATGAGGATCACACGAAGAAATAAACAAACTAGTAGCCGAAGACGGAACCGAAGAAGGACCCAAAGAAGCCTACTGATGAACAACCATTGAATCTATAGGCCCTAAATCTTGATAAATAGCAGCAAAAGCATTGGATACCGGGACCTCCTGGACCGTCTTATCTATTGGACGATAAACCATCTTAGAAGACTGAGGGCGAATTGGCAGAAAAGTTGTCTCCTCAACAGAAACCTCAGCCATTTGTTAGGTTTTTAAGTCGTGTTGGTATAAATTCCATATCAAAACAATGTTTCACTTGTATTGATTGGTTGTCTTAGATTGATGATGATTCAAGCTTCAAGGAAGATTTGGCAACTTATCAAGTAAGATGGAGTCTTCAAGAGGAATATGCTTCATTGCTCAACAAAGGTATATTTAGACATCATTCCTCTTACAAAGCTTAGGCACACACACACATTGTATCCATATGTGTCCTTGCATCATTTTGCTCAATTGGTATAACACATTCACACACTTGATATTGAATGCTCATGCATTGGACTTAGTAAACGTTTATAATATCTTTGACCTATAAAAATTCACCATGTTGAAGGCTATCAATTACTAAAAATCCAACAATCATATTGACATAATATGTAATGAGTATTTGATATGGATATTTCTCAATTTATTTGTATTGTCAAATATAATATCATTATTGAAAAACCAGGTCTATTCAAGACCAACACACTTCACTGTTCTGTTACCTGCAAGATCTAATTGCACAACAAAACAGATCAAAATACCTAATAAATCTATACCAACTAAATTCTGATCTAACAATCTAATTCAGGTCTACCACAAGACCTTACGGAACTGACAGCAAGAACAATCTCTGATCCTAACATATTTATATCAATATAAATCAATGCAGATTCCAGATTATTGACAATAACAAATCTAAATGTACTAAACAGAGCAGTACTAACAACTTAGATTTATTACAAGTAATCTAAGAATTAATCACTACTAGATTAATCAATAGAAACAACCTAATATGATACTACAATATCAGATGAAGGAATATAAGATTTCAGATCAGATATTGTGCCACTTATTGCAAAAACAACAAAGCTATTAATATCAGATTTATGCAAGTTATTAATATCATATTTGACTCAACAAAGAATCAGTATATGATGCCTTACAAGTACGAGCAGAATAATAGCAATACCACAATAAGCAACCTAACAATAAATGCTAATCAAAATGCAATAACAGAGACGAAAAATCAACAATAAAACATGCAAATACAAAGCAAGAGGAGAAGAGAAAGAGAAGGGCACCGAGTTTATCGTGGTTTGGCCAAAATGACCTACATCCACGTTAAGCCTTCACAGAAGAGCTCTCTCCACTATATATGTCTTTACAACAAGATATCTCCAACCAATACCTCACACACAACCCAGAAATCCCTCAAGAACTCTAGATCTGTCATATACAACTGATATCAAACCCTCAAACCTCACTTAGATCACACACAACAAATACACTCAACCTTTCTTTGTACAAACACTTAAGCCTAACGGAGATAAACTATCTCACAAAGATTACAAAAGACTTCACTTGGATTCACCAAGAAATCAGCGAGAACACAAGAAATGGTTGAGAACAATTTCGAGAGAGAGAGAATCACTGGAAACCTAATCTGAATAGAATGAATTGCGTTAGTCCCTTTCTCTCTCCTATTTCCTTATATAGGCACATCCGATGAGTCAGCAGAAAATCTGCCACAACCAATACAAGTTCGCCACGTTGGATTTCATCACGTGACACAACAAGCTTATCTGATTTCATCTGATGCAATATGCTGCGTTTTCGTATGTCAACAATAGTCCACATTCAGTTTGAATTCTTTTACAGATCTTGGTTCTGATTTGGGCTTTGGGCTCTTGTTTGGGCCTAAATTTGCAAGATGGGCTAACCCAAACTTACAAATTCCACCTTAGGCCATCTTCAATACATAGTGCAGAGAATTGTCCTGCAAGAAACAAGGCTTAAAACAAGACAGAAAAATTAACCATAGTCACCAATTTTCTGTAAATTCAAGCAATGCTTGAACTTGCTATAGGGAATCACTTTAGTGCCCATATCAGCTGGATTTTCTTCAGTGGATATCTTTTCCACCTCAACAATACCTTCAGAGATTTTATCTCTAATAAAATGGTATTTAACCTTGTATCTACTCTCCTCTAAGGATCTAGATGACAGGGCAGCGGATAACATAAAGTCTGCACATAGAGGGATATTAGTAGGTTTGCAATTCCCCATTAAAAACCTACCAACCAGCTTATTCAAATATCTGGCTTGCTTCAAACACAGCCCATTACCATCCATAAATCTAACAATTTTCATGCTTAAAAACAGTTTTGCATCACCCAAGTCTTTCATATTCAATTCAGACTTTAACTTCTTCTTTAACTCTATAATCCTAGACATTTCCTTACTAGCAATTAACATATTATCAATATATAAAAGCAAGAAGACGGTAATATTGTTATTTTCATTGCTGAAATAAAAACATGCATCACACTTGCTTTTAAAGAAACATATGCTAGTAATAACGTTATCAAATTTTTCATTCCATTTACAAAGAAGAATTTTCTATTTTTCAGGTTTAACAACAAAAACCCATATGCTGTTTTCCAAAAGAGAATTCATCTCTTTTCTCATAGCACTAACCCATTTCAGCCTATCAAGCGAATTGACAGCTTTCTCATAAGTCCTAGATTCAGCTTTTTCAAGTTCCACCTGAATCTTGTCACCATCATCCTTTAAAGGATATGGATCAGATTCAGAAAATTGGTCACTGCCTTTACAAGGCATTTTAGTCCCATCAAAAATCACATCTCTACTAATAATGACTTAAAAACCTATTTGGTCCCTTAACCAAATTCTATATCCTTTAACACCTGAAGGGTAACCTAAGAACACATCTCTTAGAGACCTAGACTTTAATTTCCCTTCCGATTCATAAGCATCGGCTGCACACCCAAACACCCTCAAATGGTTCAAACTAGGAGGCCTCCTATTCCATTTTTCCTCGGGTGTTATTAGGTCTATAGCAGCAGGAATAGTAACTGTCTCACCCTTCAAGACATAGAGGCAATTTCTCTTTTCACACTTAAGAATAACTAGAAAACCTCTAGACACTTTTAGGATTCCTCTTTCAACTTCATAACAGTAGCTTTCTTCATCTAAAACACCAAGAGAAATCAAGCTTCTCTTCATGTTAGGCACATACCTAACATCCTTAAGAACCCTCACTAACCCATCATACATCCTAATAGCAACTGACCATATTCTTTCCACTAAACACTGCTGATTATTCCCCATCAGCACACTATCTCCACTGAGTTCTTTGAACTCTGTGAACCGCTCCCTTCTAGGGCACATATGGAAGGAACAACCCGAATCTAAGATCCACTCGGATTTTATATCCTCAGTGCTAACATTTAGGACTTCACTAGGTTCAAAAGACTTAAATGCCACAGCTGCATCACCATCATTATTAGACTTTTCTTGATTTTTTTCTTTTAAGTTCATAACAATATTTTTTTAATATGTCCCTCTTTCCCACAATAATAGGACTTTCTAGTGCCATTCTCATTCCTAGACTGAGACCTATAATTGTTGGGTGTCTCACTCCCATGTTGACCATCATAAGAGTTATTATTACTGTTATTATTCTCATTCCTAACAAGCTGTCTTCCCCTAACAAATAAATTCTCACCACTATCCTTCTTTTCCATTTTCAGCTCTAGGTCCTTAGACTTAAGAGCTAAAATACACTCTTCAAGTGACAAGGAAGTTCTATCATATTTAATGGCAGCCTTGACATCCTTGAAAGAGTCAGGAAGAGAATTAAGGAGAATTATAGCCACATTCTCATCACTTAACTTCTCATCTACCCCAGCATTAGCCAATTCTATTGTTATTTTCTTAAACTCATCTAAGTTTTGACATAGGCTTTTGCTAGCATCCATCTTAAAGCTAAACAATCTTTCTTTAAGATAAATTTTATTAGTTAAGGATTTAGTGAGATACAAGCTTTCAAGTTTCTTCCAAACATCACAAGCAGTTTTCCATCATTAACCTCCCTAAGAACATTATCAGACAGATTCAATATAATAGTGCCTAAGGCCATTTCAAGCATGTCATTTTTCTGTTCTTAAGTTAATGATACAGGTAATTTTTCAGGACCTTCAATGGCTTTGAGGATTTTTTGTTGAAAGAGAAGGGCTTTCACCTTTCTTCTCCATATGCCAAAATCCTCAGAGCCATCGAATTTATTAATCTCAAATTTCATACTCATAGATGAATTAAAAGAGTTACTGAGATTACCAAACTCAGTAGGGGTTACCTCCTTGCAACTGCTAGCGGCTCCACTGCTCGTTCCTTCTTCTCTAGTTGAGACTTCAAGATCTGAAGCCTCAGCAACCAGAGGAATCTAGTCCTCTTCTCCCGCCGTTGGCATTGCTCCACCAAGGCTCTGATACCACTGTTGAAAAACTAGGTCTATTCAAGACCAACACATTTCACTATTCTATTACCTGCAAGATCCAGTTGCACAAAAAAAAAAAAAACAGATCAAAATACCTAATAATCTATACCAACTGAATTCTGATCTAACAATCTAATTCAGGTCTACCACAAGACCTTGCGGAACTGACAGCAAGAACAATCTCTGATCCTAACAGATTTATATCAATATAAATCAATGCAGATTCCAGATTATTGACAATAACAAATCTAAATGTACTAAACAGAGCAGTACTAACAACTTAGATTTGTTACAAGTAATCTAAGAATTAATCACTACTAGATTAATCAATAGAAACAACCTAATATGACACTACAATATCAGATGAAGGAATATAAGATTTCAGATCAGATATTGTGCCACTTATTGCAAAAACAACAAAGCTATTAATATCAGATTTATGCAAGTTATTAATATCATATTTGACTCAACAAAGAATCAGTATATGATGCCTTACAAGTACGAGCAGAATAATAGCAATACCACAATAAGCAACCTAACAATAAATGCTAATCAAGATGCAATAACAGAGACGAAAAATCAACAATAAAACATGCAAATACAGAGCAAGAGGAGAAGAGAAAGAGAAGGGCACCGAGTTTATCGTGGTTTGGCCAAAATAACCTACATCCACGTTGAGCCTTCACAGAAGAGTTCTCTCCACTATATATGTCTTTATAACAAGATATCTCCAACCAATACCTCACACACAACCCAGAAATCCCTCAAGAACTCTAGATCTGTCAAATACAACTGATATCAAACCCTCAAACCTCACTTAGATCACACACAGCAAATACACTCAACCTTTCTTTGTACAAACACTCAAGCCTAACGGAGATAAACTATCTCACAAAGATTACAAAAGACTTCATTTGGATTCACCAAGAAATCAGCGAGAACACAAGAAATGGTTGAGAACAATTTCGAGAGAGAGAGAATCACTGGAAACCTAATCTGAACAGAATGAATTGCGTTAGTCCCTTTCTCTCTCCTATTTCCTTATATAGGCACATCCGATGAGTCAGTAGAAAATCTGCCACAACCAATGCAAGTTCGCCACGTTGGATTTCATCATGTGACACAACAAGCTTATCTAATTTCATCTGATGCAATATGCTGCGTTTTCGTAAGTCAACAATAGTCCACATTCAGTTTGAATTCTTTTACAAATCTTGGTTCTGATTGTTTAGGCCTAAATTTGCAAGATGGGCTAACCCAAACTTACAATCATGTTAACACAATCAAATATCAAATAGTTACAATATTGTTTACAAATCAATTAATATAACATAGTCATTATTCATGTGTGGAGGTCTTACTTATGTGATTTTCTCCTTGCTTAGGGTGATAGTAGTTGTGGTCGTAATAAAATCTCTTCTTGTTTGAGGTCGATATGATTGTTGTTGATACCAATTCCTTCATATTTGGGGTTGATATGATTGCTAATGCAATTGTAGAACTTGGTAGAAATGACAGATCACATGGTCATTCACGCGTGACTGGAGTTGAAGTGAGTGATTTTGTTGCTAGGGTTTTGAATAAGCCAAACCTGATCGGTTCATGTAATTTAACGGATTTGGCTACGGAAGTTGGACTAGTTACAGTGAATAAGGCGACTGGTTGTTGTGAAAGGAGCTGTCAAAGGACACCTGACTGGAGTGCTACGATCTTCATAGATGCTGAGATAAAGTCTGCAATTCCTGAAGCTATATTTTGTTTTGGTATTGGGTACATATTATTGTACAAACTTAGCCTTTAATTGGATATTAAATTAATTTTATGTGGTTTTAGTGGAATTTTATAATAAATAAAGTTTCTAATTTCTGTTCATATTCGTCCTTTTTTTAATATTATTATTATTATTATACATGATACAAAAAATGGTTAATTTCTTAAATCTGGCATTGGCCTTGAAAAGATTTTTTCAACTTATAAAAAATTATTTCATGCATTTAAGGTAAATTTATATTTGTTGAAGGGTATATCTAATTTTATTTTATTTTTATATATATACCATTTGCGAAATAAGTACTCTCTACTAATTGGGCTGTTATTCATAATGCTTTTAATTACTTCTATGTTAATTGCTAAATTGGTAATACTATGTGTTAACAAAAATTCTATTACTTGAATGGCTGAATACCTACAAATTTAATCTAATGTTATAATAATAATAATAATAATAAGCATGCACGCAAATTCAAATTTAGAGATCAATGACTTTGGCTCATGGGTACGTAACTTGGGTCTTATCGTCCCGAATAAGCTTGAACTTGTTTAATGTCTTATGTTAATAGATTTGGTTAGAGAAGTTGGATTAAGCTCTATATGCTGCCAAGTACGAAGGAATTATAAGTTTAAAAATTTTGTTATTTGGAAATAATCAAAATCACAATTATCTATCTTAGTTACGAAATTACAATTTTCACAATTATGGAATTTTTTTTTTTTTACTAAATCGCCACTGGTAAAACCATATCTTAAGGAGACAGGGACATTGTTGATATCATGTGTAATATTGACAAGTGTGTGAACATACATGATAAATAACCTAGGGCTATAATGATGAAATGGGTTATTAAAATCCATATGAAATAAATTACTATGTTTATGAAAACTATAGTCCATATGAAATACTAATATATATTTTTATTATATATTTATAATCATGTATTAGACTTGATTAACCATCATAGTGACTGTCTAATATATCATAATGATATTTGATATGGGTTTTAAAAATATATTTTTGATTAGTCATAAATTTTTTGTACAAACATTATCATGTACAATATCGCTTCATACATGTGTTTAAGAGAAATTTCATTACAATAGCTATAATGTAATAATATGTAATATCTTTGGACTTTAACTATCTGTACATTTATGAACATTCATATAGTCATATTTGTATCTTCTTTAAAATCAATAGAGACATGTCCATTCCTAGGTAATTATATAATATTTCTTGAAATTGGGTTATAATCTTTGCTCATTTTGCCTTGTACCATATTCTGAACATTCTGGCTGTAGAAAAATTGGGAAAATCCTCTTTGTTATGTTCAATATAAATTATGTTAACTTGTGTCATAAAAATACAAATTAAAAAATTAATAATTATTTATTGGTAATATATATATATATATATTGATGTCAAAGAATGAATGATCGATTTACAAAAGATGGAGTAGTGTACTGGAGAGCAAAGGAAGAAGAGATTATACAAGAGCCAGGGAAGTGAAAGACAAGGAGGAAAGCATGGAAGCTCTAAACACACGATTGGCTTCAACGGAGCAAGAAGTATACAAAAGAGAAGGAGATATTGATATACACAGGCATAGTTTGAAAATCATGAGCCGTAACAAAAAAATCCTTTCAAAAGTTTGAAAAAAAAAAAAACAAACCCGTAAATAAATCTCATAATAACCAAAATATGTGTGTGTGTGTGAATGCTTCTAGCATATATAAAAAGAGTAATTGTGATATCAACATGAAAACCATATCAACACCTATCCATCTAAAGCGTTTCCAATCTAGGTCAAATAGATTATCATCTGGAATTTTCGCTTTAAAGAGAATAGATTTCAACATATGACTATATGAGTGTGTGTGTGCATATGGCTCGTTATCCCATTTCTATTTGACAATCCGAGCATTCTCAATATTCAACTATAGTCCTTTAAGCCTTTTATATATTTTTATTTCTTTTAGGCTTTGAATCAAATATATATATATTTATTGATTCTTTTCAACACTTCTTTAATTTTTCTAACTTAAACATATACACTTCATGACGGCTTTCACTCATCATAATGGTGTAGCCAGCCATTTCTTACATTAAGCGGCTTCACAACCAAAATGTGTAGCCCTTTCCATGAAGGTGCCCGTTGAGTTCTATGTAGTTGCCGAAGCAAAATGGATATTGACCATAGGTCATCTATCATGTACTAAGCAATAAACTTTTAGATGCATCCATAATCTACACATTTTCAAATTCAACTACTCAAACTTAAACATATAAGAGAAGTATTAGTGCACTTTTAAAAACAAGATTTTAAAGCTCAAATGCATGATCTAAAAACAATGAAAGTTATTAGCTCAAGATCATTACTTATCAAGTGAGTAGCTCTCAAAGAGATCATTACTATAAGTTTTTGCTATAGTCATGGTTGAAGATAAAAATATATTAAATATATTATCAAATATAGGTATTAATATTAAATCATGAGTATTATTTATAGTTAAAAAAAAATTATAGTTCCTCAAATTATAGTTGATAATTAATTAGACAATTATTCCACAATATAAATTTTATGGTTACAATATTTAACCTATATCATTAATCTTGCTTATCAACTCTTAAACTTTACAAGTCAATTGATTAAAATGTGAATTTGATAAGTAACTTGTATAATCTACTTAAGTGTAAGAAGTAGTATACCCACAATCATACTTCAACAATGATATTTCTATCTCATGTGTCCTTTATCTATCAGGTTTTTTTTACTAAAATACCATGCATTCATATCTATTGCTAGTTCACTATAAAGTAGCAATCTTTCAATGTTTAAATTGTATGCAATGCATTAGATCCCTATGCATAAATTCTATCTTTGCATATCTTGCATATCTTGCATGTGTGTGAACTTAGGATTATGAGTGGAAAGAAAAGAGAGACTCCACATGAGCTTTAGAGTTGAAGCGAATTATGCTCGATGTGTGAAAGTGAGTAGTTCCCTATACGAGAGTGCTTTTAGGTGTGGGATTCGTGTTCGTGCGAGTTTCTCTTTAGTGCCTTCGAGTTGTTCTAGCTCATGTTGCATCTACTTCTCTATATCATGCATCTTTGTATCTCATCACCGGTTGGACATGCGACCATTTGAATTGTTTGTTTAGTGTTTAGGAAAATTTTAAATCGAGTCAGTTTTGTTGTTGTGTCTTATTTGTTTTGTCTTGTGTTTGCTCGAGGGCGAGCAAAGGTTTGGTTTTGGGGTATTTGAACTTGCCAAAAATGTGCTATATTTTGGCCCTCGTATCCCTATCATTTGTCTCGTTTTCGTGTGATTTTGCGTCTCTTATAGGCTCTTTAATTGTGATTGCAGACATTTCGTGCAGTCATCTCTAATTATTTCTTGAACATACATGAAAATCTCCATATCAATCCATCAATCCTGTTAAGTTGGTGTAAACATGTTTAAATCATTCATTCAGTTATCATCTGACATTAACTCAAAATTGAAATGGAGAACAGAGAAAGATAGCCGTTTCAACTATCATAATCTATTCTACATCATAAAATGTTAGTAAAATTTCTCGAAACCTTCAGCCGGTCAAGTTCTCAATGATTTTGGTGAGGGCCGATTGTGTTCCAATGACCAATGATATAACCCCTACTATTATAATTATAATACAAAGTGCACCCTGAAAAAGAAAGAGAATTTCAATTCTTGTTCTTAATAAAAAGAGCTAAGTACATACATAAATGGTCGTGTAATAGTTCATCATACCTGAACATGAGTTATTTGACCCCTCAAGATGCTCAGAAAACAAATACACGGAAGTATTAAAGTTTGCATAGAAAGTATTTATTAGCAAATTTTATGTTAAACATATTTGGAAATATATGAAAAATCGATAGGGTACATGTTTGCAAGGAATATTTTACTTTTGAATTACTTAAGACATTCAAGTTATAAACATTATTAAAACTACGTGATTGTTATACTTTGACTGATAAATTGATAAATTACCAATATGTATCCCATAATTAATGTTTACGTTTGTTGAGATAAATTTACATTTATCAATATATTAATATTTCGATATAATTTACCTAAATATTAACCATTAAAGTTTACAATATTTTATATATAATAGTAAAATTTATGTAGATACTACAGCAGAGTATGAAGTAATTTGAACATGTTAGAGTCTACCACTTATCTACTCAAGTAGTTAAGCTTGCCAAGATTAAAAACCATCTGAAGCCTCACACTTCTAGTCAAGATTTCCTTGCTTGACTATCTGAAGCCTCACACTCCTAGCCAAGACTTCCACTTTTTGCAAAACAAATGATCTAAGTGTAATGTAAATTATGCAAACACATGCAACATAGAATATGATGATCAACACATTCTATGGGAACTAGACATGGTCATGAAAGATCAAATATCAAAATTGTCTAGTTACTATACATGAATAAAATACTAGAACATGTGAAACACCAAAACACATTCAATTTCTAGACTTATTAGCTTTCTCTATCAGTGATTTCAGTCTTCACCAACTCTTTTGAAAAGAAATCTTTGACCTAATATCAACTAATTTTGTCTTGATTAAAGAAAATAGAATTATTGTTGAATCTTTTTGTTGTCTTCGGTGAATATGTTGTAAAAACATTTAATATTTCAGGAGATATATGTGGCAATGTTGGAAGTGGTATGTTACTAGATCTTATTTTGTTTTCCTATGCTTACTTGTGAAGCATTATTTATCTGGTGTTATAAAAAAAAAAAAAATTCAAGTCACATTATATTGTTCCATGGATTCTATCATTCCTTGAAATATGTCTGGTGGAGATAGGTAGTTTCTTTTAGATTAGTTTCTGAGCTTCTCTTTTAGTACCTTCAGCTTATGAAAATGTTAAACTCATAAGAGTGCAATAAGGAAAGGTGTGCTTTACAAATTGGGCCCATTGGTTCTCTTCAAAACTATTACAAATGTGCCGGAAGGTGTGCTATTATGTTTCAAAAAAATGGGCCGGAAGGTGTAATAGTTTGTCTTCTGTATGCTGGACAATATGTTCCAGCAGAAGTGAAAAAAAATAGGACAAACTATTTTCTTTTCTTTTCTTTTTTTCTCTTCAAAACTATTACAAACTTTTCACTTCTGCTGTGCTATTACAAATTGGGCCCATAAGTTTGTACAAAATATTCTGAATTGACATTATAAAACACAAACTCAACACATATTCAAGATTTTAGTAACAAACAAAGACATGCTAGATTCATAAGAAAATGATCAATGAATATTCTAGCATATATTTAGAGCATGTAATCAATCAATAATCAATTAAATCCTAATTAGCTCTAAATACAAAATCAAATGTGCTAATCCTAGATTTATTCAACTAATGAGTCCTAGCACATGATAAAACTAATTGTATTGATATAATTTACGTAAATTATAGCAAAATGTGTGTGTGTGTGTGTGTGTGTGTGTGTGTGTGTGTGTGTGTGTGAAAATGCTTCTAGCATATATACAAGGAGATATTGAGATATCAACATACAAACCATATCAGCATCTATCCATCTAAAGCATTTCCAATCTAGATCAAACCGATTATTATCCGAAATTTTTGTTTTAAAGAGAATAGATTTCAACATATGCCCGTATGTGTGCATGTGGCTCATTAACTCATTTTTATTTGACAATCCGAGCATTCTCAATCTTCAACTATTCTCCTTTAAGCCTTTTTTTTTTTTTTTAGGCTTTGAATCAAAGATTTTTTTTATTGATTCTTTTCAACACTTCTTTGATTTTTCTAACATAAACATTTACATTTCATGAAGGCTTTCACTCATCATAATGGTATAGTCATTTCCTACATTTGGCGGCTTCACAACCAAAATGTGTAGCCCTTTCCATGAAGGTGCTTGTTGAGTTCTATGTAGTTACCGAAACAAAATGGATACTAACCATAGAGGATTTTCTAGGTTTGCATGGGGTATAAATATGGGCATGATATCATTTAATCAAATAACCCATATCATTAAAATGTGTATTAACCCATAAATAATGTTCGGAGTAATATCTTTATAGTAATATATTGTATTAGAACCGGTCATACTTAATAAATTGATAAAAATAATTGTGGTCAATGATATTACTGTATTTAAATTTATGGTATAAATTTAATACAATCTCCTAATTGTATTAAACATTATGCCTATTTTCCATGGTCTACCCAATGAAGATGTGCTTCAGTTCATTAGAGAATTTTGTATAGCAATACAAGCCTTTCCGAACAACAGGATTACAGAAGACTAGCTGCGCATGAGGTGCATTCCACACGCATTGAAGGATAATGCGAAGACATGGCTATTAAAATTACCCCCATCATCTTTGAGATACTCGTTAAATAATCAACTTTAAATAATAAATAAATTTATAATAAAATCTTTAAAAGGAAAATTTAGAGATAAAAATCATTATAAAAATGAAAAAAAAAATTCCTATTTTTTTTTTTTGAAAAAAGATCGGAACATTGTTTTGCTCCTCAATGCAAGCAAAGCAATAAGAATCTCAATCCAACCAAAAAATCATTTCAAGATGCAAATATAGAAATTAGGCAGACAAAAAGCAAAAGCAGCATCTTTTTTCCAGTTCTTTTTCTTCAAATGAACAAGAGCAACCGATTTGTGCCTCCATTGATGTAAACAACAACTTTTGCCTTTTGAAGACTTGATGCAGCTTCTCTTCAATTTCATTGATCTGTTCCCTTGTGTTTCAACTAAAACAACCATGTCAAGGAAGACTCGATGCAACTCGGTCAAGCTCCTCTGAATCTCCTCCAAACCTCTTTCTTTTCTTGAGTCTTCATTAACAATTCTTCTTTACCTTCAAAACCTTCTCTTGCCCTCTTCCCAAAATCATCTTCTCTAATCACTTGCTCACTTGGTTGCTACTAGGATTTTTTAAGTAAAAATGGAGATCTGGTTCTTCATTTTTAGAGTATTACCTCTATAACCTCCATTAATGGCGGTTGTCGACGATCATTAAAGAAATCCGGTTCAGATCTCTAAAAAAATGGAAAAGATTTGAACCAGATCTCCATTAGAGGAGATGATCCCTCCATATTTACAGCAAAAAACAAAAAAAAATAATAATGGAAATAATGACAATTTTACCCTTAGCAAAATCAGTCAGCCGTTATCTTTAACAGATTCGACTAACGGAATGGGGGAATACATCAATTAAATCAATTAGTTGATTATTAAGCCTTTATGCAATAACCCAGGGTATGTTATTGCAATTAACCCTAACCATAAAGGTCAAGCAATACCATAAACAAAGTCTCACAAACGGCTAAATGCTATTGGTCCAAAAATGATTCTTAATGAGATAAGGCACAGGCTGAGCATTTCAATTTATTTATTTATAATATTATATATATATTCTATTATCAGTTCGTCCTGACAATAAATATATCAAGACGAAGAATGTGGACTACAGATTATGGAGAAGTTTTGACAAGTGCATACACTTTGAGTCAAAACTTCTCCATAATCTGTGGTCCACATTCTTCGTCCTGATATATTTATTGTCAAGACGAACTATCAGTAGAAAGACTGATATATATATATATATATCAGTCTTTCTATTGTTAGTTCGTTCTGATATAAAATATGTCAAGATGAAGAATGTGGACCACAGATTGTGGAGAAGTTTTGACAAGTGCATACACTTGGAGTCAAAGTATGTAAATCTAATGGTCCACATATTTTATATCAGGACAAACTGATAATTGAAAAACTATAGTTATTTATTTATTTATTTACCTTCCACTCTTCCAGTTCCAGCATGCATTGGTTATAAATTTTCACGGACCATAGAAAGTTTGTAACAGCTTCGATTAGTTCAAGTGATATTGTATTTCTCTTTCGCATTTTGAACCATATTTATAACAACCGATCTCGTCAAATCCAAACAAACTTCGAACTGTATTTATAGCTATTGATCTCGTTAAATCCAAATAAACTTATCATTACCAATATAATTTATAAATTTATCATTTATTTTACTAATACTGGTATGAGAAAGTTATATTTCCCTCTTTCACTTTAAATATCTGCAGGCAGCTGCAGATTACATAACCCGTTGAAAAACAGCCCAATTACAAACTCCAAATTTGCAGGAACGATTTTAAGTGAATTTGTAGGAAGAAGTATCTATTTTCATTTGAGATCATACACGTTCTTCCTTTTTTTTTTTTTTCATTATTTTATAATAGACTAATTGTACAAACATCCTGCATTTTATGTCTAATTACACCCGTGTGGACCTTTTGTCAAAAATGACACAAACATCCCCTACCGTTAGTAGGGAGCCGTTTGAAGTTTACAGTAGAAGGCAAAATCGTCCATTTAATAAAATCTGTCAGAAATAATTGTAAATTTCTGTCTTTCTAATGTTTTAATGAGAAGAGAAAAAATCCCAAGGTGATGGCCTTGCATTCCAAATCATGTAATACTGTGTTCTGTATCTCCATATCAAGAAAAGAAACCAACAGCTACAATGTGTAAAGTGTAAACCCATGAATATATGCGGTGATATTCCTACATTTCCAGACCAAATATGTACTAACATTCATGCAATATATATAATGGGAATTTTACTGGGTTTCAATGAACAAATTTCTGTACACTTGTATAACAAGCCAATGCAAGTGTAAATAAATAAAATGATGTGTTTTTGATACACAGGAATCTACACTATGGACTTGTCTGGTGTCCAGATTGACTAGCAAAGAATAGCTATTGGAAGGTATGACGAAAAATTATGGCATGTGTGGTCGGAAACATGTTCTATGACAGGGAGACTTGCAAATCGCAAGACAATGGAACAGGCTATATCAGCGTTAATGTTCAGTGGCATGTCATCATAAAATCGGTAAGGATGACTAATACCTTCCATATTGTATTACCTATTAGCAATTGTATTTTATAATTTTAAAGCCACTAAAGTGCAAAAGACTGATATATACTGCTAAGCTTCATCATCAACATATACTCAAGCACTCCAAAAAGAAAGATAGAGAATCATGAGATATACTATATCGATTAAACTCATAATTAGTCTCAAGCTACCACAGAGCACAAAGTTGGATTGGGTTCTTCTCTTTTCTCCTGTCCTTGTGGCTCTGGTTACTGCATTTCATTTGTTCTCAGCGGGAAAAGTTGGGTTCTATGACTTCTATCTAAATTCTAAAAGACTACGAGGACCTCAGACAAGAAGAAGAAGAGGTTATATTGTACTCTACGATGGAACAGATAAATATATAGCACAGAAACACATTTCAAGAAGATGCAAATTAGATTGAGAGAGTTTCCATATAGGATATATAAAGGTTCACAAGTTTTACTTTCAAGCAAATATGAGAAGACCAAGTAGCTATTTACTTTGAACATATAAAGATTCTACAAATGTAACATCTACAAACTGAGATTCATAGTTCTTGAAGATAGAGACCAACATTCAAATTTAAGTTTGCACCGACATCTAAGTAAACACACAAGGGACATATGTACCACACCTGCCCAGTTGCTGTCATGTAGTTCTGGACTACCTTAGTCTGCATCAGTCAATATTGCAGCTCACACTCTGCATAAAAATTTTAAATGCCTGCAACAGCAAGGTTTTTGACCGGTTAATGTTCAACATCTATTTCCTTTCAAACAAAGGCAGTGGTTAGTGTTAGAGAAAGAGATCTTACTGCAATGCTTTTCGAAGATACCACATTAGTATGTTCCGATATGTAAGCAAAATTGCAAACCCAGCTAAAAGGCATTCTCCATGATAATAGAAAATTGAAAAAACAATGATTCGTTAAAGTATCAAAAGCTACCAAGAGGGTTTTTAGGATTATACAATTACATAATAATATACGACTTACTGAGAAGAGAAACAAGAGAAAACAAATTGGTAAACTTATATGATTGCATGTACTCTATCTTTCAATCACACTTAAAAAAAAAAAAAAAAAAAATAGTAATAATAATCACTTGAAGTATCTGTTAACACTCTGAGAATAAAAACTAAACTTCTATTCATTTTTCCATGCATACAACAGCAATGAGAAACCAAGACCCTGTAATTGGTAATCTCTAAACCTCTGAGAAGAAGACCAGGTCAATACAGATGGATCAAAAATAGATTGGCTTGCCCACAACTTCTCGGCAGAGAGGCATGTTTGGAACATGAAAACTGCATTTCCCATAGCATTACCAAATAGCCAATTGTGGACATCCCAAAACACTTCAACCGGGAGGCCATCAACCAGAACGGTATGGTTACCGCGGAACTTCCACCTGAGCCTCTTGATTTGCATCACTGTCTTACTATCGATTCGGATCACAAGGCAAGGGTCTTTAACATCTATGGTATCACACTCAATTGTGACATCATGCATCTGACCCTTATCACAAAACTGAGCCTTAGCACCATACAACTTCTTGCCAAAAATATGCTCCTTCTTAGCAATAAAAATGGCATTTGAATTAACAGGGGCAGATTCAATCTTCCTGTATGCTTCCTTCTTCAAATCACCAAGAAGTAACACCAATTCTTTATTGTAAGCAACAGATAAGTAATACCCTTCTAGTGGTTCGGGGCCGGAACCAAATCTAGCACAAGATAAGTCCCAATTTATATCAAGTTTATTAGAATCTATCTCTAAATTTTTGGAACCTTTTCTCTTGGAGAACAACCATGGTTTTATTTCAACTTTACAGAGACACTGATTGGTGGCATCATCGATTGCAACACTAAGACCCTGACCCATAAGATTTTTGGTCCAAATAACAGTAATCAAGCAAGAATGACCATGTAATTTACACTGATAAACACAAGTAACCAAGTTTTGAGCAGCTTTTGTACTACTTGATGAAGATGAATCGGCAACTTGAACTCCATTTTCACCGAAACAAGAAGGAAAGTCCCTCATCATTTACTCTACTAATAATTTGATGTTTTCTTTGCTAGATCAAAAGAAATATACACACAACACAAACATATGTTCTATTGTATATACCTCTCAGTCATTTGAAGACGAACTGAAGAACCCATCATCCAAACGCTTCGAAATCAGCTTTTCAAGGCTTTAATCTGATCTGGGTGTGTCTGGTCTGGTCTGGTCTTCCAAGCTTACACAGTTGCACATGAAAGAGTCAGAGAAAGAGAACTTAGATTTGCTTCACTGTCAATGTGTCCATCCAAAAAAAGAATTGATAATAAAAATATAAGCCAAAGACACCATTCGATTTGATAATTGATAAAGAGAGCTCTCAAGTCACATGGGATGAGGATTGGTACAAAAAAATAAAAATAAAATAAAAAAAAGATGAAAATGGAAACTGATTATTTCGGTTGAAAAAAGGGTGGTTTTTTATAAAGCAAAGTGAGATTTAATTGGTTTAATTAATAAATTAATTAGTAATAAGTTGTTTGTCCAGATTCTATAATTAAGAGAATCATTATGGACTTGTCTTTAACTGACACAACACATGGGCATTAACATTTTAAACACAACAAAAATCAAATCAACACTTCCCTCGCCTTGGAATTTTTAACTTTAACTTTTCTCTTTTCTCTTTTTAATTTTTTTATTCATGTGATTGTATATTTAGCTTTACCAAGTGAGACAAATATAATTATTATGGTGGTGGAATAGAATAGAAGAAAAAGTGTGGTCTACAACTACTACTACTGCTATGTCACGTTCCTTGCCACTCCCTATATTGCGCTCTCATTATTTTTTTCTACCATTTCAAGGTTTCATTATCTAACATCATTATCTACTGTGTGAAATGTGTGATTTCTCTGTTTTCTTTCCTTTTTTTTCTTTTTTGTTTTATATTACAAAAAAACATAATAATTATAATGATAGTGATCCCAATAACAATATTAATTGATTAAATTGATTGATTTGTTTGTGTCTATTAATCAACCTTCGTAAGCAGTTGTTGATTTTTAGTTATTTTTATTTATTTTTTTGCCTCTCACATCTTGGTAAGTTACCCGGTTGTTTTCATATGATACATTTTATATTGTAATCTATGATCTCACAATTATATGCTTTCCAGAGAAAAACTGAGTGTTGACGAGTTTTATCAATTTTTTGTTTTATATATACCATGTACGGCTCGAATATAATATATTATCGAATTGAACGAACCCAATATAAGCTGCATTATGTTTGCAAATATATTCACACGTATCACGGAGGTCAAAAATAAAAAAAACTTGGTAATAAAGAGATGCTGTCTTGATGTACAGTTTTTTTAGGTCAATGGGAGGATACTTGTAGTTGTACATTTTATTAAAATGGAGCCCAGTAGAGTGATGCATAAATTTTTAGACTTACAATATAAAGTATAAAGTATAAAGTTGTAAGAGGAGAAGGATGAATGACATATATTTGTAACATGTAACTTGTAAGGAAGGTAGCAAGTTTGTTGAATAAATCATAAATGAAAACACACACGTAGTCGGTCACAACTCACAACTCACATGGAGGAGAAACAAATATTAATGAATAACAAAAAGTAAAAGTATATATACTCATTTGAGTAGGCAACTCATGTGCGGCATGCGTCGTGGGGGTGGACCAATTCTTGCCCACGCCTTCCACGGAATTGACCTCATTAAATTTTCTAATTCCTTGAATTTGCCATACTCTATCATCTCCCAGATTGTCAATTTTTAACAATCCATTATAGGTTCTAAACCTATTATAAAACATTTTGGGGAAGAAGCTGCAAGGAGTTTTAGGTAGTACTATTAATTACAAGTCCATTTTGTGACTTGTGAGTGATGGAGTGATGATGAATTGACTTTGATCCCAACAGTCACCTGCACCTCCCTAGTTAGTTATCATTCGATTGGAAACAAGTAACTGAAGCTGGTTTTTTTGTGCAATATTCCCAGACATTTTCATCACCAAACGTATTTAGCAGCTTTTCTGTCCGTCCAATTCTGATTTTACCTTTAACATTTCCTGTCCCATCTTTGTCCCCCTTTCCAATTCACTCTTTTCATCCCGATAGACTTAGCTCAGACCAAGAGATTAATGAGTTTGGGATTTTGATAAATAACTCTCAAGTCAGCGGTTCGAATCCTATCAATGATAAAAACTTCAAAAAAAATACCTGGTCTAGATAGATATTATCAAAATAAACAATCACTTTTTTCCCCTAGTTTCAGTCCAATTCTGATTTCACGTTTAGCATTTACTGTCCCATCTTTGTCCCCATTCCAATTCACTCTTTTCACCCCAAGGAACGTAGCTCATTTGATAGAGGAACGAGTTTGAGACTTGGGTAAATGACTAATAAATCAGTTTCTCGAATCCTATCAATGACAAAAGCTTCAAAAAAATACTGGTTTAGATAGATATTATCAATAAATAAATAAATAAATAAATAAATAAAAATCACTCTTTTTGGTTTTCCGCTAGTGTCCGTCCAATTCTGATTTCACGTTTTGGCATTTACTGTCCAATCTTTGTCCCCATTCCAATTCACTCTTTCCCCTTAGTTTTGTTACATAAAAGGTGTATTTAATGTTTCAAACAAAAAAATTACTATTTTAGAAAGCTTCGAGTGTATGTTTACTATTTAGAAATCTAAAAAAAAATAACTTAATTTTTGATTTCTGGTTATAGAGTTTATTAAAAACTGTTGAGAATCTCAATTACTTGAACCTCATATACAAATTAGGAAAATGAAACTTAATCCCCGCCTTCCATTTAAGGAATTAAGTTCATTTCTTGAGTCTAATGAAAGTCGATTTTCATTTCCGAACAGTAAACACAGCCTTAATGAATTTGAGATTTGAGTTTTCTACTTTAACCTGTATCTCTCTAATCAGTTCAAAAAAAAACTTGGTTGGATAAAATCTTTGGAAATAAATAATTATGAGAAATATTCCAACCTCTTTACTATGGCAAACATTAATATGGACCCACTGGAATTGAATCTTGGTGAAGAAGCTGAAACAATTAAATCTCCACAGCCCCCTTGTGTTAATTATTTCTTATTATTCTTTTTCAATGAATGCTAATCTGATTAGGTGGACTTCTGGCCTAACTCAACTGGATTCCACCTAAAGCTCTCCTAATACAATAATCAATAATCGTTATGGTCCGTTAATTATTCTTTAAGCATTATACATTAACAATAAACAAAATTAAAAAATCTAAATCAAGAAATTAAATATACAAAACCCATCATCCTCTCCCATGTGGCCGACGTTAACGTGGCATCGACATGCATATATTACACGTCTTGTGGAAATTAATTTTTTTTTTTTTTTTTTTTTTCTTGACTTGATGAAAACTACTCATTATGCACTCCTTATCATGTTCTTATGTCTCTGCTCGCTAATTATGATTTCCAGTCAAGCTAGCTACTTCTTTTTTTATTTTTTATTATTGGGTTAATTTGTTTTGGAAGCAAATTCTTCTCATAGCTATCTCACTTACACTTAATCGTGATAATTCTAAATTAATTAGCTCTGCTCCCACCAACCTTTTGGGTCCCCCAAACTTCAATACCATGTTATACAAAGGAGGACAATTTGACTTGAAGTGATCAAAGTTTATATCTTTTCCTTTGAATGCAAGACTTAAGATGAAAAAAATCAAAGGAACCAAATTCATGTATCCTAAAGAGAGAGTCTATTTTACAGGGCTGTCGAGGATTAAACCTGAACAACTATAATTTATTGCCCTCGTTCATCAATGATGTGATGGTCTTTAGTAAACATCATCATTCAAGATTGGATACTCGACTGATGAAAAATTCAAGTCATAAAGTTGAAAAGGTCTTCTTTTGTTAGCTCTTATAATGGCTCCATTCACTGCCTGCCTGGTAACATGTAACATCATCAAATGGATATTCTCTGTTTTTGTCTAGTGCAACCTCATAAATTATATCAAGTCTTTAAAGCTCTACAGATGCTGATAGGCTATGCAACTTCAAACCTGAAACTCGGCCTTTTGGCTTAACATGTCTGTGTGCTTGGACAATTCTTTATTCAAATATATGTATGTCTTGATAGTTGTAACATTGAAACAATTTATAGTTGGAAACCTTTGATTCTCATTTGAGAAACAGACCGATTACTTTAGTTTTGGTTGCGGGTGCCTTGAAAGACGAAACAATCTTCAAAATTCCACTCTCTTATATTCAAAACATGAACATCGTACAGTATTCGATTTAAGTTTTAGAAAGTCGGTATTTATTTTAAGAGCAAATTACAAAAACATACACTGAGTATATACATAATAACATAAAAACAGGAGAAAATATGGTAATAACACTGACTACCCCTTAACCCATTGACTAACCTTCGACCACCGTTAGTCAACCACGGAAAAGGGGCAATATCAGTTTTACCCTTGCACTTCTATTTGAATTATGTCGATATTCTATTAAATTTATTAATGAATTAAAAAAATAACTAAAAAACCAGGAAAAACATAATCTCCGTTATAGGAAATATGGAATCTCCATTAATGGGGATTAAAAATTGAGAGGAAATTTTGTATATTTTTGGGATATTTCCACAATGTAGTGGTCAAAATATATTCATGGCCTAGCCAAACAGGCCCACGATTCAACAAATGATAAAAATAGGCCGTAGGCACATAAAAGTAGCTTTAAAAGACCCAAAGAAGACCAACTGATTAAACCAGCATATACCAAAGCTGGGCCTGACCCATCAGAGAATTCAACCAAACTAAACACGTGGTCAAAGATGGTTTGAATTGCAATCAAGTCAGACGTTGCACAAATCCCAATGTCTGACAAGACCTTTATTATTAGATTCAAATGAATCAAAACGGATGAATTAAAGGTCTGTGATCTATGCACCTATAAAAAGCCTAAGTGATGAAGACCCCAAGACTTCCCTATAAAAGCTGGACCTTTTCTCAGAGAAAGGGTCCTTTTTTTTTTTTCATAATTGATATACGCGAAAGCTCTAAAAATATAGCTCCACAATTCTCTCCTCTCATTTATTGCTTTCCACATTCCAACAGAGGTCGACCTAATCTTTCTCAGAGATCGATCGACCCAACCCTTGATCGATCCACATCGAGTCAAGGAACCCCCAGGGCATCGATCTTTCAAAACCATTGGCTACAACATCGACCTCATCATCGAGTCCAAGGATCCCTCTCTGGACATCGACCCACACGATCCATCAATACCCACATCGACAAATAGCTTGACTTAATATATCGAGCTCAACAGTTTGTCACTTCAAACTTATTTTGATTTCAATTAACTCTTATCGATCAATATACTGACTTGAGCATCAAAGAGTTCCCCCAAAGAAACACCCCCTCGTATGGTTCGCCACAACTTTGCCCTCTCTTGTTTCAGGTTGCTGGTGCCCATCTCGTCGACATCCAACTAATTGTAGATCTAATCGACTACACACAAAACAATGAATAATTCAAATATAATTGAATTATCAGATAGATATATCAATCCACGAATTTGTTGCATTGTTCGAAATCTATTTTAATGGAGATTTGAGATTTCCATTTCCATCAATGGGATCTCTGATTTTTCCCAAGGGCAAAGAAAAAGAAAAAACCCAACTCAAAACTTTGAATAAAAGTTACCCAAAACACAAAAGAATAAAGTGCATAGTCTAATAAGAAGAGTGGTGTTATTGGCACATCATCTATCAGTCTATTTATACCTAGGGATGGCAACGGGGCAGGTCAGGGTCGGGGAATGCTTTTCCATCCTCATCCTCGCCCCCCAAAACTATCCCCATCCCCGTCCTGTCCCCACATTAAGAGAAATGGGGCCAGAGGCGGGGATTCCCCGTTGGAGGGCCTTCCCCATACCCGTCCCATTCCCCGTCTAATATAACTATACATTTAATAATTACAGCTTAAAATATAAATATCATGCAGTAAAGACTATTGTTGCGTTTGCCGGTTTCCTTTGTGCCCAGATTGCTCTTGCTCTTCATGTCCTAAATGTCTGAAGGTACACACCTTTGTTGTAGTTGTAAATTAAAAGACCTAGTGTTGCACATGTAATCCATGTTGTTTATTCTTCTAGCATATAATGCTTCATAAGGAAGCTCTGTCAACAAATTCATTTTTATTGGAGCAAACGGAAAAACATTGGTTAACATAGTTTCATATGAAAAGAAAGAAGAGATTCATTCATTCATATCCGGACCTACAAGTAATTAAATTATTGATGCAAATAATTTAATTTGAATCGACGGGCCATGTTTTGAATGAATTCATGGGTCGCTACTTGTCACTACACAAGTTCTGCATTACTGTTAATACAAGCAAACATGCAGAGGTGTATATGATTTTAAAAATCTAAATATTATATATTATATTATAAATATATTTATATATATATATATATATATATATATATATATATATATATATATATATCGGGGCGGGGAGTGCTTCCCCGTCCCCGCCCCGCTCCGCTTCACCTTCGGGGACAAGACTTTGTCCCTATCCTTGTCCCCGTCCCCGTCCCCGTCCCTGAATATTATCCCCCATCCCTGCCCGTTCGGGGCGGGCCCTACGGGGAATATTGCCATCTCTATTTATACCCCACTTTTAAAAATTTTGGTTTAATTAAATAAAAATCAAATGTTTCTATTACAAAATAGTTACAAAATTTTAATTTTTTTCACTTTGGTCATGTAATTTTGTTTTTGTTTTTGCGTACTGGCCCCCCAATCTTGAATTTCTGACTCCGCCCCTGAATATAAGTTTATCTTTATGCTATATAGGAAGCAAATTTCTTGACATTGTTGTTATGTCAACAATTTTTTGTATGTAAGTCACTTTTGCATTAAATATGCTTTAAGATTTATGGTTTTTTTTTTTCTTAAATTTTATTGATTTTTTTTTTTTTTTTTTTTGGGTATGTTTGTGATGATAGATAAGAAAAGGATGGGTCGAAAAGAAGAAGGTGGGCAGGAAAAGAAGAAGAAGATGGGTAAAGAAAAAGAAGAAAATTGCGGATGAAAGTGAAGAAAAAATAGGGTTTGGGGTTATTTTGGTTTGTGTGCAGAAGATGATTTTTTTTTTTCTAATTAATAAAAGTTTTTAGGGTTTATGTGGCAAAATCTATTTTCTTTTTGAGAGTTTCTCATTACAATCCAATATTTTTCTTTTTACACTTCATTCTAAAATTTAAATTTAAAAAAAAAAAAAAATACACTCCATTTAAAATAAATAAATTTCTAAAAACAGTTCATTTTATTTTAATATTACCCGTTTTAAATACTTCTCTTTAAAATTTTTGAAATGGGAAATGGAAAAGAGAAGTGAAGTATCAAATAAAAATAAAATAGAGAATAAAAATGAACAAAAATGAGGAGACCAAAACAATAAGAAAACTGTTTTGGAAATCAATCTGTGAAAATAGAAAATTTTCTCTTTTGGATTTTAAGTTAGTAAAAAAAATTCTATTGAGTAAAAAATAATTTTAAATATATTTTTCTAGGAAAAAAAGAAAAAGAAAAAGAATATATATATATATATATATATATATATATATATATATATATATGTTTTCTAGTGATGGTGATTTGGTGATGATTGAATGTGGGTGGTATTTGAGAAAAAAAAAAAAAAACTAATTTCAAATTTGGTTGAATTGGATAACAGGAAAACTTTTATTTAATATATAAAAAAATAAAATATAAAATAAAAAAAAACCTGGTGATGATAATGATGGAGAGTTTGATGGTTTGTGAGAAAAAAATTATTTTGAAAAGAATAAGAAGATATTTTAGGGTTTGTAACGAAGGAAAAAAAAAAAAAAAAACTAAAGATGGAAAAAAAAAACTTGTTTTTCTAAAAAAATGGTTTGGAGTGTTTTTAGAAATGGAGTGTAAATAAATAATTAATAGATTGTCAATAGCATTTCTCTTTCTTTTTTATTTAATAACATTTTAAAAGACCAAATTGCCCTTCACTAGTTAGTGACCAAGCGTAGTCAACGGTTAGTCATTGTTATTATGATATTAACATCGATTTTAGTGCAATTATGTATATAATCAGGGTAAATTAGTGTGGTTTACCCTTTTATTTTAATTAATAAAATCTCTCATAGTAATGTAATGAAAAATGTACTTAGATCAAATCTCACTCACATAATTGTTTGACATGACAATGGTTTATATGTGAATAAATAAAAAAATTAATAATACTCTTACGCCAACCTAATCCGGTAATTTCACAATGTTCAGAACTCTCCTCCCTCTAATTATTTGCATTTACAAACATAAGCAGCACTCCAAATATACAAGGTCATCCTGGTATCTGGGTGGGGCTTTCGAATTAGCGTTAACCAATAACACGAGACAGTATAGATTAGAATGAAAGTAAACCTTAAACCTTCAAAACCACAGGAGTTTGAAAACCATAACTGAAGATAATGCAACACAACTACACAAGATCCCATTTGCTGATTTTGTAGGACTTCCAGGGTCTTCTTTGGGCTCGTGGCTTATAAAAGAATGGCAACCCAAGAAGAGGACAAAGTCAATTGGACCTACATTAGCAAGAAGCAAGAAAGGAAAACAGCCAGAGGCTTATTAGAGAATGGCCCATGCCTGGGCATTTCTAAAACATATCTATTATAACATTTCATGACTGCGGACTGCCCATATTAGTCTAAGAAACATGATGCCAATAATCAGGAAAAACAGTACTGAATTACTAATAGAACAATACCATACACCGTTATAATCTCAAATGTTGTGGGAAGACAAGAATATCAGTCTTAAAAGTCAATAAAACTTGAAATAATCTTTTCTTTGAGCAAGCGCAACCGACTCTTTCTTTGAGATGAATGTGAATGGCTACTTGTCCAAGTGATATGATTAGGTGACATTTATGACTCCTGGCAATACTTAGTGAGAAATGCTTCAATACGCCTGGGCATATACATCTAACCCACTTACATTGTGCAATGTGGTATGCATATATCATATGATTGGTTTTTCATGTCACATGACATGATTTGATTAAGTGTATACATCAGGCGCACTGAAACATTTCTCATACTCTCAAGATATCGCCGGCTTAGATATTACTTGAAATGTTTAAGGAGCTGAAGTTCTACTCCCAATAAAGCTACATCTAAAATATTAAAATAACCTAAATGGTAAACTCCAAGAGTTGAGCTAAGAATCAAGAGTTCAAATCCCCTTGGCATTATAACTCCCAAGAGTTTCCTGCTACCAAGGTTGACGTATTTTATTATTTCATTTTATAAACAAACCATCGCCTTCTTCAATGACCAAAGGGGGAATTTTTTTTTATTTTTTTTAAAGCAAGTTGGTGGCAAACACAGACAAATTATTTCATTTCTGGAGACACTATGAAAACCACCAATCCGGCAAATCCCTTTAACAAAAACCAATAACACTAAAATTAAATGGTCTACAAATAAAATTGAATTTCCTCAAACAAGAATTCCCTAGTATTTTAAGGAGGATCTTTATGCTACTGAAATCCTCATTAACAGAACATTTTGTTTCAGTGCCCTAAAGTCTATAACTCCTTCACAGACCAGAATCCATGTGTTGATTAAACCTCACTTTCCTCAAAAATTACATAATTCAATCTCGATCTCACTCTTTCTTTTATCACAAAATGATATGTAAAGTACAACTACTAATCTACTATTTACTTAACCAATGTGGCCAGATGTGACACTATTTTGTGTATCAACTTCTAATAAAGCATGGAAATGCCAATTAACAAAATTTGTCCCAAAGCCTCCAAGTACATACATTTTCTAACCAAAAGTCTCTACATTCCATGATACAACAAACTCAAAAGCAAATAAATGCATAGATCTAACTGTGTGACAACTAAAATTTGCATCTATCAATCAATATCATTGACAAAGTTTGAGTCTCTTCATTTTTGTCAACTATCAAGTAATATCCTGAAAATAAATTGCTATATGCTATTCATCCACCAGGTTATCTTCACTAAATTTCATGTTTCCAAGCAACTTCAAATGAAATCATATATTTTCCAACTTCCCAAATCCAAAAATGTTTTGGTTACAGTCCTGCCTTTCCCATAAAAATTCAAATCCAACTCCTAACAACAAAAACATGATATACAGCCAAGTAGGAATTTCTAAAGCAACTGCATATTTGATCTAACAATGAGAAAAGAGAAACAATAATAAAAATGAAATTTTTATCTATCAGGGTGTAACTTTTCCTCGAGATAAAGAAAGTCCCAGTTGTGTTCTCTGGATTATATCCTAAACTAAAGGAAACTAAGGTACGTTATTCCTCACAAATTCACAATAGACATGCACATACAATTTCTTGGTTTATGTCAGAACTAGGTCATACACAAAAACTATAGTAGGTTTTGTGAAGTAAAAAGCTCATGTACGTGGCCATATTTATAGTTGCTTGTTTTTCGAAACTTAACTAATTACATCAGCATTTTCAACTCTGCATTCCCAAAGAAGTTCACAAATAGCACAATTTCCTACTAACAAGTCATACCAACTCCTAGACACACAAAAATATAAATGACAATAAACAGCAATACAGCATAGCATCTTGAAATAAGCATTGCAGAGAAAGTGCTTATTCAAAATATAAATGAAACTTAACAAGCCCATATCTAATGTAAAATTTGCATCAATCACGATATCATTCATACTCCATAAAAATAAAAAAAGATAAAATAAAACAGCACAGCTAACATTTAACATACATGACATCAAGTATCACCGCTGTCTTTTGTAGCAAAAGGATCATGGGTAGGACCAACATCCTCCCCAATGTGACGCTGAACAAGTCGCTGCAAATCAGCCATAACCTTATGCTCACGTTTTGCCTTCTCCTCGTAGTTAAACATGGCCAACGCTCGCTTGTCCTCTGCACTATAAACCTGGTTTTCCTTTCTAATACGAATAGCATTCATCCTCTGGTGCCTACTACCACTCATCACATACCCAAGACTCTCAAACTTCTGAATTTCCTCAGCTGATAGACCCACTTCACCTCTTCGAGGAATACGCTTCCCTTGTTGCACATACTGTGCAATAGCATCTCCTTCTCCTGGCCTAAGTGCACCACCATAGCTAATATGCCCTTCAGCTCTAGGCAAGGGCATTGGACCCACCACTGGGTCATTTTCTAACACAGGTTTCTTTTGAGACTCAATCAATTCTTTAAATTGAACGAGCTCATCATCGATCTCAGTCTCCTTAGCCTCATCCATTTTCTGTTCAGGATCCAAACTCTCATCACTCTCGCTTCCAGACTTTCTCTCTTTGTTACTCAGTTTAGACCTTGAACTCAACAAAAGCTTTTGCTTCTTAGGATCATCTGATGACTGATTGGCATCAGATTCATTGAATGCACTCTCCTCATTCTCACTCTCATCCGAATCACTGTATCTGCTCTTTCTTCTACTTGTCTTTCTCTTACTGCTTCTTCTACTACTCTTGTGTCTCCTGTTACTTTTCTTCCTCCGGTTTCTACCTTCTTCCTCATCAGAATCGCTATCGTCATCAGAATCACTATATTTTCTATTTCTATGCTTAGAACTGGAACTCGAACTCTTTCTCTTCTTCTTCTTCCTAGACTTCGAATCATCCGATTCAGACTCAGAACCAACCTCACTGCTGTCCGAATTTTCGGACTCGGTTTCAATCCTTTTCTTCTTCTTCTTCTTCCTCCTAGAACGCGTATCATCCGATTCAGAAGCAGAATCGCTGCCCTCGGAAATTTTGGGCTCCGATTTCAATTTCTCTTTGCCGTTGGAATCATCAACTCCATATTTATCAGAAAAATCGCCAGGCTTCTCATCCTCAAAATCTGAATCATCATTCTCGTTCCTCGGCGGACTCGGCGTGGCATTCCAAAAGCAGTGTTTCAACGATTTCCGCATCTTCTGCCTCTTCTGCAACCTGTACTCCATCAAGCTCAGCCCCTTCAATTCCTCGTCGGATTCGGACTCCACATCATTCCCATTTCGATAATCGCGATTGCTCTTGCCGAATCTTTTGGGCAACGAATCTAGGGTTTGGTAGTGGTTGGCACTGGGACTTCTTCTTCTCCTAGGGCTTGGACTTCTTCTCCTCCTAGGGCTTGCATATTTCGGTGAATATGAGCGAGAGCGGGAGCGGGAGCGATGGCGATAATTGACGGCATGGTCGGAGTCCGAGCCATACCGGCCGTTTTGGTGGTCGTCATAACGGCGTCGTCTATCAGGGATTTCGATTGTGGAAGATGGGCGGCCCATAACTATCGATTATCGATTATGCGAAGAAACGAGATGTCGAATTGCAATAGTATATATTAATCATTTAATTGATAATAAAGCTCTCTTGCATATCGGGGCTCCGTTTATTTGTCGCGGGTTCACCGACTTTAGGGAATTGGTTAAACAGAGACCCGGTTTAGAGATTGGTTAACGGCTTAAATGGGTTTATCTACAAGTTACAGCCAAATCACAATCACATATTCACTTCCTTTTTTTTAAGGCACGATTTCATAAACCTCCCTAAGTTTTAGTAAATATCAAGAAAACCCTTGACGATGGGCTTTAGTTTTTTTTTTTTTTTTTTTGATAGTAAGCAACAACAGGTTACATAAACTGGAAACCTGAACCAGATAAGTACAAACAACTGGGACCGATCAAGAATAGACATCGAAGCACAGCCCAGATTACAACTCCCGCACCGGGGAGAGATTAGTTACTCTGTTACTTACTCATATACATTTGAATGAAGGGCGTTGTACAATTCATGTCTCCATAGTGGTATGAGAATAACATATAATAAAGGAAAATTGATTAAGTATTGTTACAATGCAAGTTATGACTTATGAGAGTTTTTTTTTTTAGTTTTCTTTTTCTTTTTATATAAAATATCGATTTAATCCGGTAAAAATAAACTATCCATTAACTATGTATTTTAACCCTATTAGGGTTAATCCAATAAAAATAACTATCCATTAACTATATATTTTAACCCTATTAACTTCTTTGATTTTTATATAATATATTATATATCCAAAAGTTAAATGGCCCCTCCTGTCTTGTCGTTTTTTTTTTTTTTTTTTTTTTTTTTTTAATTTTATTATTATTTTATTTTAAGGTTAATTGTACTAATTTATCCCTAGTTTATTAAATCAAATAAGATTTCAAAAAGATGACATAAATTAACACAAACACCTCTTACAATCAAGTCAATCCGTTAATTTTGACGGTTAACTAACCTTGACCTTTAGAAATCCAAATATACCTCTATCACATCATCCCAAATATAAAATATGTTTTTAATTAAAAACTGAAAAATCAAAATTTAAGAAAAATAATAATAATAATCTACCGGCAATGGATCTCCTTCGATGAAGGAAACAATAAATGTTTGACGATCTCCTCCTACTGAAAGAGATCATCGTTGATCTCCTCCAACTAGAGGAAATCGGCCTTCAATAGTTAGCAGAAGAGGCTCCTCCGTGAACTAAAGATGTTTCTGCAAACTAATTATCTTTTTTTTTTTTTTTTTAACTTTTTAATTAAAAAATATTTTATGTTTGGAATAAATGTTAGGGGTATATTTGGTTTTCTACCGGTCAAGGTTAGTCAACTATTAATGTTAATGGATTAACTTAATGGCAATAGGTGTTTATGTTAATTTAGAGATTCAATAAAGTAAGTTTAAGTCAGTGCAATTAACCTTTTTTTTAAATATGAGTCTTCTTATTTTTGAAAGGCGTGAAACCTATATAAATCAGTAAATATGTTAGTTTTAAATTAAAAATATTATTATTGTAATAAATAAAGAAAAGTCTAATTTTATGTATATATTTTTTTAACTCACACGAGAAAATATATTCATTTTAGGATTTGGTTTCCTATGCATCATGATTCATGAACTAGTCTAACATATATATATATATACATATTCAGTCGTTCTATTATCAGTTCGTCCTGACAATAAATATATTAGGACGAAGAATGTGGACCACGGATTATGAAGAAGTTTTGACAAGTGCATACACTTTGAGTCAAAGTATGTAAATCTAGTGGTCCACATTCTTCGTTCTGATATATTTATTGTCAGGACGAACTGATAATAGAAAATCCGTATACATATTAACATATATATATATATATACACAGATTTTCTATTATCAGTTCGTCCTGACAATAAATATATCAGGACGGAGAATGTGGACCACTAGATTTACATACTTTGACTCAAAGTGTATGCACTTATCAAAACTTCTCCATAATCTGTGGTCCACATTCTTTGTCCTGATATATTTATTGTCAGAACGAACTAACAATAGAAAGACTATATATATATATATATATCAATAATGCTAGAGGACCAAAAAAAGTGACCCAAATTTTAGACCCAAACCTATGTGGCAACATCACATATAACATGGGCCCACGTCACTCTTCCCAAAGATCCCATGTGATGTTGTCACATAGGTTTGGGTCCAAAATTTGGGTCACTTTTTTGGGTCCTCTAGCATTATTGTATATATATATATATATATATATATATATATATATATATATATATACCGTCTTTCTATTATCAGTTCGAACTGACAAAAGTTATATCAGTTCCTTGTATGTGGGCCACTGAATTTAAATACTTTGACTGACAAGTGCATACAACCAAGTCAAAGTATTTAAATCCACTGGCCCACATGCAAGGAACTGATATAACTTTTGTCAGTTCGAACTGATAATAGAATTTCTGTATATATATATATTTTTTATTTTTTTTTTCACTTAAGCAATTTCCTTTCTACTGCTGCAATTAAATTTTTCTTATTCTTCGATTCATCTATCCGAATAATTCTAGGTACGATATTATAAATTAGTAAATATTTTAGGTTTTTTTCATTTTTTTTTATATTTGTTATTTTCTTAGGTTAATAATATGATTTCTTCAAAGAATTCTTCTTTCAAAAAAAATATATATATATATATATATTTTTTCTACATTTATTATACTAATTTTTTATTTAAACGTTTATTTATTTAAATTAGTTCAAATTTTTTTATTTGATATTCAGATGAGAAAGTCATCGACAATCAATAGATTTTTCAAAAGAATTAAAACTTTAGAAGCCGGTTCATCTTTGTCAACATTAAATGTTAATATTTCAGCTTCTGAAAATCAATCCAACGAATTTCCAACAAATGATATTAACCAAGAAATAAATCTTTGGAGTGCGACGAACCGGGATTACGTCGACAAATATAGGATTATCACGTCAATGAACATGATAAAATTAGTCGAATTTATATTAAAGTCGGTCCATTCCAACCCATTCTTAACCATTATATTTTTCTAGTGTTAATTTGAATATGTTATTTTTGTCTTGGCCCCCAAAAGTCGAAATCCCGGTTTCACCCCTGCCTATAATAGCACGACCTTTAATTATAATAAAAAGTAAACAAAAAATAAAAATTAGAACAACCAACACTTCAGATGTACATGATCTAGATCATAAAGAAAAGTCTTTTTTTTTTCTAATCTTTGCCAAGGCCAATATGAGATACATAAAGCTAACATCTAAGGACCACTTAAAAAAAGCTATTAAATGCAACAGATAATTACTAAAGGATATTTGTCTTACTCGATCCTAACATATAAATTAATAGTCCATGTACTGTACTAAAATTCATGTGTATATATATATATATATATATATACAGAGATTCTATTATCAGTTCGAACTGACAAAAGTTATATCAGTTCCTTGCATGTGGGCCACTGGATTTAAATACTTTGACTTGGCTGTATGCACTTGTCAGTCAAAGTATTTAAATCCAGTGGCCCACATACAAGGAACTGATATAACTTTTGTCAGTTCGAACTGATAATAGAAAGACTGTATATATATATATATATATATGTGTGTGATCTTTCTCCAAATTAATATTTTGGCAGAATTTCACATAAGTCCTATCTTTTTGGTGATTTGTCACCTTTATAAATGTCTTTCCAAATTCATCACTTTAATCCTTACTTTTTCCAAAACTCATCACTTTAGTCCATTTGACTAAATATGTGAAAGTCAATTATTTAAAAACCTATGAAAATACATTTTTACCCCTATTACTATTTAATTTAGCTAAAATGATTATCTTAACTTTAAATTAAAATGAAAAAAAAAAATCTCAATAATAAAATCTTAAATAAATATATTACAAAAAAAAAAAAAGCTTAAATAAATAATTAAAAAAATCCATTAATTTTTTCTTATTTTGTATTTTTTTATAATGGATTTTTATTTAGCTAAAATGATTATCCTAAAAGATAATCATTTTAGCAAAATTTATATCCATTATCAAAAAAAAAATAAAAAATAAAAAAATAATTAATGGATTTTATTATTATTATTTATTTAATATTTTTTTTGTAATATATTTATTTAAAATTTTATTATTGAGAATTTTAATTTAAAGCTAATATAATCATTTTAGCTAAATTAAATAGTAATAAGGGCAAAAGTGTACTTTCACAGGTTTTAAAATAGTTGACTTTCATAAATTTGGTCAAATGGACTAAAGTGATGAGTTTTGAAAAAAGTAAGGACTAAAGTGATGAGTTTTGGAAAAAGTAAGGACTAAAGTGATGAATTTGGAAAAACATTTATAAAGGTGACAAATCACCAAAAATGTAGGACTTATGTGAAATTCTGCCTAATATTTTTAGATCTCACACACACACACACACACACACACACACACACACACACACACACACATATATATATATATATATATATATATATTTTAAACTATCAGTCTTTCTATTGTCGGTTCGAATTAATATAAAATATATAAGTTCCTTGCATGTGGGTCATTGGATTTAAAATATGCTTTGACAAGTGTATGCAGCCAAGTCAAAGTATTTGGTCAAATGGACTAAAGTGATGAGTTTTGAAAAAAGTAAGGACTAAAGTGATGAGTTTTGGAAAAAGTAAGGACTAAAGTGATGAGTTTTGGAAAAAGTAAGGACTAAAGTGATGAATTTGGAAAAACATTTATAAAGGTGACAAATCACCAAAAATGTTGGACTTATGTGAAATTCTGCCTAATATTTTTAGATCACACATACACACACACACACACACATATATATATATATATATATTTTTAAACTATCAGTCTTTCTATTGTCGGTTCGAATTAATATAAAATATATAAGTTCCTTGCATGTGGGTCATTGGATTTAAAATATGCTTTGACAAGTGTATGCAGCCAAGTCAAAGTATTTAAATCCAATGGCCCACATGCAAGGAACTGATATATCTTATATCAGTTCGAACTGATAATAGAAAAACTGTTTAAATTATTACAATATCTTTTATCTTTTATCAGTTCGAACTGACAATAGAAAAATTATATATATATATATATTTTAAACTATTACAATATCTCGTGACAGGAGGAGAGGGCATGACTTGAACCCACAAGCCACAACTTCTTGGATGTAGGTGTTAAGGGTTTACCACAATATCAACATCATATTGTCATCTTTTGAGATTTATTGAAAATCATTTTTCTGATCCTTTAAAAGTTGTCGAGAAATATATATATATATATTCTTTCTATTGTCTGTTTGAAGTGATATAAAATATATCAGTTCCTTGCATGTGGGCCATTGGATTTAAAAAAAAAATGATTTGACAAGTGCATGCAGCCAAGATAAAACATTTAAATCCAATGACCCACATATAAGGAACTGATATATTTTATATTAGTTCGAACTAACGATAGAAAAATTATACATATATATAACATACCGAAGAAGCTACTCACTGGCACCTTTTGATTGTGCGAGTGTATGACTAGCTTTCATATCATTTAATTATTTAAAGAGTAAATTATAAACATACTACTGAAGTCAAAGAAGCAGCTTGTCTGGCAAGAATAAGAATAACAAATGAGGACAAAAAATCTATGCTTGTTGAAGTGGGTGAGCATGACCAACTGATATAAGAGCAATAAACCAAATGTGTCTTGATCCACAAGTGTTCGGTTCTCTACTGCTATAGTTAGTGAAATATATTATAATAAATGAGGTCTGGAAGTTTGAAAATTAAACTTATATAGGAAGACAGAGGATTAATATTAATAATTAGGATATATGTACGTATAAATTAAATTTTTAGGTGTGCGGATTCCTTCACTTTTTGGTTGTTGTGTGGAATTCACTATGTAATGATACATAATTGGGTTATGTAATGTTACATATGCACACACTTTCAAAAGTGATTGTGTCAATTTGTGATGTTATACATCCCATTATGTAACATTGTATAGTCGATTCCACATGAAAAACATGTAGCATTCCAGCACCGGATAAAGACTACTTTATGTGTGTGTAATAATCAGTTTTATGGCACTTTAGACTGATTGTCACATGAGTGATCCCGTACAAAAATTAAATGTGAGATCCCGAATTTGATAATTTTCTTTTATATATATATATAATGGTTTTGGTGAATGAATATAATTAATTAAGGTGATATTTTAGTAGAGAGCAAATTAAAAGGGTTAATGACAAAGACATAGCAACAAGAGGACATGTTTTCTTGCATGGTTGTCCAGTAAAGGAAATGAAATAAAAAGAAGAAAGCTGAAGGAACAGTAAAAATGTAAAATACAAGTGACCCCAACAGTTTTAACTCCTTTTCTCACTCTCTCTCTCTCTGTATTCCTTCCAACCTTTCACCTACCGTGAACCAATTAAGCTGATCACCACCACCACTTCTCTAATATATGGGGTGGCTTCACTCCCTCCTCTCTCCTTTGAAGAAGCTCTGGGATCGTCTCCACTCTACTCATAGAACAAGTAATTATTAATATATTCTCCTTATATATATGTACCTTCCATTAATTAATCACATGCAATTTGCTGTCATATTCTCTTTAATTTCTTGGATATCAGCAATCTCATTGAGATTTTTCCCTCAATCTTCATTAACAATACACATATTTGCAGGAAGAGGGTTATACATCCTGTACAATGATGTGAAGTCATGCCAATGCGAAGATGTACATGTCTTATGGTCTATACTGGTAGAGTCACATAACACGCCTGATCATCATCTTCATCTTCGCCGTCAAAATATTAATGAAGATTACTGCTAGTTTAATTCGCACCAAAAAATAACCCAAGAGGATGATAAGTTTCCTCTATGTATGTAAATATTGTATTATGTATATGTCCTAGCTACATTTTCTGTTAAATAATTGGTATATTTTTCATTCTCTATATATACATCTGTGACTAGATTTTGTATATTCTTATATATATGGGCACCTCATGAGCTCTTTTGTAGTACTCTTACGCTTCCTTTCTTCTTCCATGCCCTTTAAATTGGTGGATGTTTATGGGTAAAATAAATTGGCGTCATGTTCGGTCAACACGGCAACACCGGCCCTAAATCTAATACAGCTTTCTCTTTTTTTTTCTTTTTTTTTTTTTCTTTTTTCTTTTTCTTTTTCTTTTTTTTCACTTTTCTGAAAAAGTAATCGTTGCATGCATCATATATGTTTGTTTGTAAACCACAGTACGTGCATGTATTTTCGTACCAAAATTATAATTAATTACACAATTCATCATCTACGATTGTATTATTACTATTAGATCTACGCCTATAACCAATATTTTTCTTTCCTTTTTCAATTTCCTTAATTGGTTTGATTTGTTCTTTAACTTTGGCTGTTGAATATCCCTATTATTCAGCCTTAGGGGCGTAGTTCTACTGGTAGATGGACGAGCTTGGGTTTGGGTAAATGACTCTAAGTCAGCGACTTGAATCTTACCAATGACAAAAGACTTTAAAAAATACATGGTTTAAATAGGTAGATAGATAGTGTCAATTTTTGTTTTCCTATTATTCTATGCGGCCTAATTAACCACCTTCGATCATATTGAATACTTTGACAATGACGAGGGTGTCTATAGTCTCTACATTCTACCCAACATGTCAATCTTTATTTTCGTGAGCAATTTATTCATGCTAAAAAATGAATAAATAATTTGTTTCAAAAAAAAAAAAAATGAATAAATAATATTAAGATATATTTTGGTATCGGTAATCACACCTCATAGTAAAGTTGTTGCGGAAGTTCCAGTATCGTATCCTCTCTCTTCCAAATTAAAAAAGAAAAAACAATAAAGAAAAAAAAATGTATACCCGATTTTTCATTATTTATTCACATTAAAAAAAAAAAAAAAAAAATTAAGACACAAAAACTGTTAATTATGATTTTGCGTCAAAAGTTTGTTACATGTATAGATCTGCAATTTAATTAAGTATATTCTGAAAAAAATATAAAAACAATACTCAAAAACATTTCTGTTAAAACAAATCTCCGGGGATTATTTATGTCCCCTTAGACCATCTCCAATAAAGAGCTATACTCATCTTAAGTCTCAAGAGTCAAGACCATCTCCGATAGAGAATTATATTGAGATTAATTTAAAATAAATTGAGAGTTATTTGAGTGAATTATATTTAGTAATGGTAAGAGTGAGAGTTATATGGTGGGACCCATGTGTAAGGTGGTGGGGCACATGTGTTGGATAAATAAAATAATGATATTTTTGTTTTTTTTGTAGGACCCATACCATAATTAAGAGAGATGAATGTGTGGGATCCAGTTAGATTTGTTGACTGTTGGAGATGGACGGATCAGATTTGTTGACCGTTAGAGATGAATGGTCTACAATTTTTCAGACATTTAAATTTGAAAAAATTAATTTGTGATTTACGTTTATATTTGTGCTTTCAATTATGCATGTAATTATTCCTTATGTTTGTGTTTATGTTCATTGTTTTCTAATCTATGAAATTTAAATTTTATGATGTTTCTTATTTAAAAATTAAATTTTTTAATGTTATCAAACTTGGTAATAATTTATAAATATTTAAATATATTAAATATTAGTACCATTTTAAAGATCTCATTGAAAAATTTACGATGGTATTATTTTTATCAACATTAAAGTTTATAAATTACAATTTATTAACCACTTATTATAAATTATGCATAATTAAATTTGTTACAAAAATATCACTATCAGATATCACTCTCAGCACCACTAGAGCAAAAGTACATATAAACATCACTCTCAGCACTATTTGAGACCCAAATATAACTATAGCGCTCACTCTCTATTGGAGATGGCCTTATTTTCTTTTTGTCAGTCTAGCATGGGTTAACACATTAAAGCGGGTTGTATTTAGAATATTAAATTTAAAAGAATTTGAGAGTAGATATCCAGATCGCACATGTATTGTTTGATCTCAATAGGTCTCGACAGTCCTATTGTAATAGTTCTTGTAATTCTTAAAAAAAAAAAAAAAGGGAATTTGAGAGGGAGAGGCCATGCCCAATTAAAGCCGTTTGTCGTCCAACGCAAATAAATTCTAAACCCTAAAACCCTTTCATTGTCATCAAATTGCAAATAGTTCAGACACAGCAATAAAGCAAGGGCGGCGTAGGAACAGCATGAAAGCCGAAGACGCATTCGTAAGTATTAATTCTTTAACAAAAAATGTTTGATAATTTGTGATGATTTTGTTTCAACCATCTTGATATTTATACTCTTTTTTCTTTTCTTCGCGGATTAGGTCGATTACATAGCTATGGCAGATAGCAAGGCATTATGAGAAAGTTCATGACTAACTATCTTCTTGCCAAGAAACAATTTGTGAGTGTTTATATGTTGTTGATCTCATCTGGGTTCATTACACATTTTAGTAAAATGAAACTGATATATGTTTTGTTTTTATTCTATTATTTAGAGTCCGAGCAACTTAAACACCAATCTAATGTGTGGGTTAAACTAAAATGAAATACCCTGATACTAATTTATTTTTTTGTTACTTCGATCTGGTCACTTACATTTTTGTTTTGATTCAATGTAGGTGATTGATGTTTTGCAACCAGGAATCCCAAATGTTTCAAAGATTTGCTTCTCTCTCTTTATTATTTAACCCTCCGCTGTTGAATTTAGAACGTAGATAGGGTGAATTTAACTAAACAAGTTGAATACCTAATTTGGGATTAATAGTAATGTGGTTATTGTTGTAGTTTGTAATTGTTAGGTTGTAGAATATCTTTTTCTTGAAATTTTGTTATTTGTGGCATGAGAGATAAATTCAAAATTCAATTTAGAAAACAATTATAGTGCTTCTATAGTTCTATGTATGTTAACAAAACCATGCTTTAATATAATTGTTATTCCGCATCTTACCTTCGTCGTGGTTATTTCTTAATTATTTCACCAATTTTCCTTTTATAGTATTGTGAGTAATCCATGGGTTTGTGTTTGATTGCCATGGAACTGTTCGTTTGATTGGTTCTTTTCTCTCTTAATTACTCATTACATAGGCAGAGTTGAAGGAAAAGTTAGGGAGGATATATGATGTGAAGGATCCAAATGCCATTTTTGTATTCAAGTTTAGAACACATTTTGGAGGAGGCAAATCCACTAGATTTGGCTTGATTTATGATTTTGTGGAGAATGCTAAAAAGTACAAGCCAAAATATAGGCTAGTTATGGTAAGTTGATTTCCTTGTCTGTTTTTGTTGTAAATCATGGTTGCGTTAGTGTGTTAAGACGTTTTTTAATAGTAAACCTTGTATCATATCTTTATTGCATTCGAGTTTGGTGTGTACGGTGCATCTTATTAAATGATGTTGGGATAGTTTTGGTGTTGTTACCATTTGCTTATGATCACAATGAGTGATTTATTGTAACTTCACTTTGATCATTCAAACACAGCTTAAAAAATTGAATTAAACGGAATACCCATGCATGTTGTTTTCAAATGTGTTGGAGTTTGTATATGGATTGTTTATAGTTGGAAGGTAAAGGATTATCTAATGCAGTTTGTCATTGCTTTGCTATCTTGTAGACACAATCATATTCAATGTTTAATCTTCAGAAGTTTTAGTCCAATGTGTTCAGTTGGAAACATGTGAGAGTTACTTTTTGTGTCTTGTGGCTTTAATGCACCAGCCAAAACGGGTGAGCTAGTTTTGGCATGCTGTTTCCTACGGTCTATTGGGAAATTGGAGTTACATTGTTAAAGTGTCCGTAAACTTTAGTTACTGATTTTCTTGTATTTATAGGTTCTTTCATAAAATGTGTGAAGTGCTATGAAACAATGTTTAAGTTTTTAATATATCAAGTGTGAAGAGATGATTACCCATTCTATTTTGTTAGTTGTTGCATGAGGTTAATGGAACTTGTGGCTGCACTCACGAGTACATGCAGATGTAGTCATACAAGTGTGTAAACTATCACTTACTCAGGTTTTGTAATTTCTGTAAAATGGGCTAGACACAAAGGTGGAGAAATCAAGAAAGCAATTGAAAGAAAAGAAGAACCGATCCAAGAAGATACGCATAGTGAAGAAGGTAGAAATTCAAAGGAGAGCAATCAAAGTATACGAGAGAGCATTTTCATCGTAGGTTTCGAATGAATGTGGAACTGTTCAATTGTATCTTACGTGCAATTGAGACTAATGATGATTATTTTACTCAAAAGATTGATGCAGTTGGGAAACTTGGTTTAAGTAATTTACAAAAGATTATGGTAGATGTACGGATACTTACATACGGTTGTCCAGCTAATTTCCTTGATGAATATGTTCAAATTGGTGAGTGTACTGCAATTGAAAGCCTTAAGCATTTTTGTGATGCTGTAATTAGGGTTTTTGAAACACAATATTTGAGGAAACCTAATACGAATGATATTGCAAGGTTACTCAAAAAAGGAGAAGATCGAGGTTTCCCTGGAATGCTTGGTAGTCTTGATTGTATGCATTGACATTAGAAGAATTGCCTGCGGTATGGCATGGTACACATACTAATGGTTTTAAAAAAAGTCCTAACTCTCATTTTAGAGGTTTTAGCCTCACAAAATTTGTGGATTTGGCATGTATTCTTTGGTATGGTTGGTAGTAACAATGATATCAATGTTTTAGATAGATCTCCATTGTTTAATGATCTTATAAATGAAAGTGCACTCCCGTGTGATTTTGTAGTACAAGGCCACCAATATAATATGGGGTATTATCTCTCTGATGGAATTTACCCCTCATATGTTACTTTGATACAAACAATCTCTCAACTAACATCTATTAAAGAAAAATTATTTGCTGAACGTCAATAAGTTGTGAGAAAGGATATGGAATGGGCATTTGGAGTGTTGCAAAATCAGTGGTATATTGTTAAAGGTCCGGCACGTAGGAATGCAAAGGATCTTGGAAAGATTATGAAAACATATATTATCTTACATAATATAATCATTGGAAGTGAGTATCATCAAGGAATTAATCCTGAATCTTGGGAGCCTCATGCAGATGTGTAAAGACGTTTATTTTATAATTGACTTATTTCATAACAAACCACATTGAGGATGATTTTGTAATGGGTAGCTTAGGTTTTGGAAGGCAAGCTTCCAAGCATGTTTGTGACTTCAAAAGCAAGAGCGAAAGGTATATCACTTGACTTGACTATTGAAGAGACTAGGTGCACACACATACACAATTCATTCATATGTGTCTCTGCATTGTTGTGCAACACTTACACACACACACACACACACATGTTGTTCATATGTTCATGCATTAAGTATTTAGATTGATATCTAGGCTTGTTGCATCATTAGATTGCGTTGTGTTCATTTGCGATGTTTCTTCGCAATTTGGTTATCATACTAACACACTCACACATTTGATTTGTGTGATCATGTATTGCATTTCATCATGTGATGTCTTGTTTTGTGCGTGTGTTTGATATGTGTTAGATATGGTGTGATTGTTTGGAGTAAAGTGTTTAGTTTTAAAATATTGGTATTTCAATGGTTTAAATATTTTTTTAAATTGACCTTTGTATGGTCTTGTGACTATAAAGTTTTATATAAATATTCAAATTGAGTTTTAAAAATTCCAGACAAACTAGAGACCCATACCTTTCCAACAGTATATTATTTGATATATTTCATGACCGTTTGTATTGGTTTTGAAATCTCCAAAAAGAATACTAATATAGGGTAACTTTGTTATTGTCTGAATCTGACCTTTCCAACAGTATATTATTTGTTATATTTCATGACCGTTTGGATTGGTTTTGAAATCTCCAAAGAGAATACTAAAACAGGGCAACTCTGTTGTTATACCTTTGGTCACTCAAATGACCAAAAATCTTTCTATAGATATCAAAATCTTTTTTTTTTTTTTTTTTTTTTTGTAAAAAGGGGTAGAAACTAGACATCCATACCTTTCCAACGGTATATTATACGATAGGTTTCGATGTCGTTTGGTCATGGTTCAGGGCACTCGAATCTCGAGCTGTTGCGATATTGCGCCTATACACCCTTGGTGTGCCCTTATTGCACTATTCGACCAGCGCTTTTGGTCCAACAATCTTGCGCTGTATGTACGCATGACGTATCACACATGTACCGCGTAATGTTCTGCCTTTGTTTCGTAATTTGGCCATATCTTACTCATTTGGAGTCCAATTTGACTCATTTTTTAAGGGCAATTTTCATGAAATTTATAGGGTTATCATCTAAACACTATAAATTCATCTCTTTCTCATCATTTGTCTTTAAGAACTAAAACTACAAAATCCTAGAGAGAGATTAAGAGTTCCCTAGAGAGAGAAAGCTTCTTTGACTCTCTAAACCCCAAAACTCATCTTCATCTTTCATTATCTAGCATGGGTCTTCATTAATATCTTCACTTGGTAAGTTGAACAAATATCTTAACTCATTTATTGTTCTATTTCATCAAAACATGTCATTTATTGCTTAAGTTAGCAAATCTTCATATTTATTGTATATCTAATGAAGTTATGATATGTTTAGGGTTCGTTTGTGATAGCTTGTATGAATAAATTGATTTTACCTAACATAGCTAAGCCTTGAATATTCTTGTGAGATTGTTTGATAACTAGGTTGATTGACTTATGCTTATTTATTTAGTTAAGCTCTCTTAAATATTCATGGTTGTTTGATTGACAATTAAGTTGTTAGAATTCTCTACACATCTAAATTGAATTCACATGCATGGGCATGTAGGCATTGTTTGATAGCTAGGATTGTATGTCATTCATATCATCTAACTAAGTCTTTATATTCGTACATTTAAACATTGATATCTATGATTTATTGATTGTATCTTTAAATTCCTAGTTTAAGCATTTTATGTGTGGTCTTACACATCATTGCATTTAGAATATTGTCACACATTCACTTAGACTTTAATTCTCTTCAATGAATCAAAGTCTTGTGGCTACATACGGTAGTTGCACAAGTGAGTGAAGTCTTGCAACCAATGGTTGGTTGGCAAGCATTTGTCAAGACTCACTATTAAAGGCTTGTGGGCATAGATTGTGTTACGAATCTCGAAGTGTGACGTGATGGTCAACTTAGGTTGTAAACAATTATTCAAGTAGTGGAGTTCTATGACTAAGTGGCTAGAGTGGCTAGTCCCGTGAGTTTTTCCTTGTTGAAGGTTTCCTACACAAAAATCAAGTGTCCATTTAATTCCGCACTTAACATTTGATTGTTTGGATTAATTGTGATAAATATTGATTAATCGAAAAAGTTGGTAAGTAATCGATTAACAACCTATTCACCTCCTCTAGGTTGTATTAGACACACCCCGTATATTTTCGAGATGAAATGGTTGATCAAGTTGATATAGAACATGATTATACATTTCTTGTGTCTAAAATGATCAATCGAATGAAACAAGTACGAGATATAGGGAGGCACAATGATCTGAAGAAGGATCTCTTAATCACTTATAGGATAATTATGGTGGTCAACAAACTTAATGTTTTATATATCTATTGTTTAAATTTGTGTTGTTGGGTTGGGCAAGAAAAATATACTGTCTATTACTAGATATATATATATATATATATATATCTGGACTTATGGATGTAATCTTTGAGCTTATTAATTTTAATAGCGTTTATTTTTCATGTATTAATTCATCTCTAATTGATTATTATGTTAATAGTGTTTATCATGCTTTTGAGCAATGTATGCACATTTGAATATATTGTTGTTGATTTGCCAGGGAGATTTGTTTTGTTGTTGATTTTTCTATTCTGTTTTCTTTTGAATTTAATGTGTGCTGATATGTGGACTAAAATTTTGAAACCAAGTACTGCTACTTCTGAGAAATTTTTTAATCTCTTTTGATGGAAGTTATGGGTAAAATTATATTGTGCACTCTTAATATCAAATAAAATGCCGTGTGGGAACAACCATATATACAAATTGTTTGAAAGCTAAAGACCTGATGGATTTCAGATAGGGACCTGCAGCTGTTACTTTGTGTATTAAAGTTACCGGTAAAAGGTCTATTAGAACATTAATTTAAAGATAAATTCAAATGTGAATATATTTTTCAAAAGCATTTCAAGAAACAAAGTACAAGCTAAACAAAGTAAATATTCAAAATCATTCACGAAAGCATTACTGCAAAATGAAATTACAAGTCTGTATAATCACTGTTGAAAACATCCCCAAAAAGACCATCTCTTCCCCATTCCTTCATTATTTGAGCTTGCATCTTCTCATTCACCACTTGTAAAGTAGGTTAAAGTTTGTTAAGGTCTATGTTCATAATGCGTTCTTGATTTTTTCGCTCCTTCATTCTTTGGTTTTTCTCATCCTTCTCCATTTTTAGTGTCTCTCTTCAACTCCAACTTCTCTCTATTAAAATCAATTTGTCTTTCTATAGTGCAATGTAAATTATTTAATATGTCGGTCACATCTTTGTCATCAATCATCCTCCTCCTTTTCTCTTTAACCGTCTTTCTCCCTTGTGGGCGTACAAGCCCATTAGAATTAGTATCTTCATTCACAGAACTATCTAGATCAATAGTATCAAAAGACCCCAGTGTAGTTGATGTTGACGGAGATGGATTGTCAAGGAAGTTTTCTTTAGTCTTTGACTCTTTTCTTCTTTTTGGCCTGTGTTGTTTTCTCCTTTCTTTACAATGGTGTCCTTCGCTTGCTTCATTTGTCGTACAAAATCATCTATCCCAAAAGCCTCTTACGAATTCAAAACACCAGAAAAGTTGGCATTGCACCATAATAGATTCCATAAATCGCGCACATATTTGTGTACCATTTGTGTGGATCAAGTTTCCTTCAACACTGTATTGGAGGGTCACTACAAGAATGCTCATGGGTATATAGGTTTTTTTTCTTCAAGTTATTTCATCTATTTTTATTTATTTTTTAATTACTTTTTGTATTGTTTCAGTGTCATGGTAGAGAAGAAAAAGAAAGAGGGGGTGAAAAAGAAGAAAGAGAAAGTCAAGAAAAAGAAAGAGAAGGAGGAGAAAGTTGAGAAGAAAACAGAGGTGTAGAAGTTGGTCAGTCTTACGGTATTGATATTTTGCTTTTTATGTTTTTAAGAAGAAGAAAAACATATATCAAATTGAACATTTGATGTGTTTCCCATGTTTTAATGTCTCCATTAAGTCAATTTGATGTTATAAAACTTCATATTAAGCTGCATGTAATGGTTTGGTTGGAATTAATACTCCAACTTTTAGATTTAATAGTGTGTGTTAATACTTAATGGTGACATAATATATATATATATCAACTTATTTATGTAGAGTTTGTTCATAGAGAAAGAGAGATAAATGAGGTTGATTTAGTTAGACAGAGAAAAAAAAAAAAAAAAAAAAGAGGGGAGATAGCGAGTGCAGCGTAAGTGTGAGTGTGACTGCTTCTAAAGAAGAAGAGAGAGAGGGATCAGAGAGACCATTTAGTTTTTTTTTTTTTTTTTTTTTTTTGTGGTGGGTTCAACTGTTGGCAAGAAATAGTGTTGTTAAAAAGGCAACAAAACATCCCGATGAGAGGCGGAGAGACTAGTACTATTTTTACCGATAGTTGGTAATTTTTCTTCTTCCCTTTATGTCCCTCTCTTTTGTTTTTATTTTCAAACCAACCAAGTGTTTGTATATGGTACAAATAACAGATGTTGAGTTTGGCCTTCCATGACCAATTTCAAATCTCTGAAACCCTTTTTTATTTCCGTAACTACGCACCCATATATCAAACCTAGATTCCCATCTCCTTCACGTGAGTTTGTAGTTTTGTACAAAGAGAAAGAGAGATAAAGGGACTGGATTTGGTTAGACAAAGAAAGAAAATAAAGAGAGGGGAGACGGCGAGTGCAGTGTCAGTTTAGTTTTTCATTTTTTTGTGGTGAGGTCAGCTGTTGTTAATAAAGCAACAAAACAACCGCGATAGTTTGTTTCTTTGACCCACATTGCTTGGTGAGTTCTCCTGAACACTACTTTGGATGGTTTTTCAAAATTTCCCAACAGTGTTCAAATTTGAATGGTTTGCTAGTAAAATCATTATACATTTGAATCGCTTCTCTTTTCTACAAATGAAATAAGTAAGATCAAGAAAACTATAAAGTAACGAAGATCAAAAAGCTAAAGCTAAAGACAAAGAATAAGAACCATCCAAGAATAATATATTAATTACCATATCATTAGGAGTGGTTCCACTTTTAGGTTGCCTCTCCAATTGTTCATAAAAGCTGTGGAATTTGTTTACTATTAGTTGTATTTTTTGCAAACGTTGCACCAAGGCATTGGTGTTTCTTGCATTGTCACATGCCCCCATGTTCTCCTTCCAAGCCTTGAAGATACGATTCCACCACGTTTCAGTTTTTTGATTATTACCAACAATTGAATCACAAGAGATATATAACTATGCCTTTGTTAGTGCAATGTCTTGGGCAATATTCCAATTTCAAATTGAAGCAAGAGGTTTAGTGCTTTGGGAATTTTTGGAGGCCTTTCTTTTTTTTTTCTCGATGTTTTTGATGAATTCAGATTTTGAGATTCAGATGGGAGATTGAGAGTATTCATATGGGAGAATCCAGGTCCGAATTGTTGTTGAGTTTGAGAAAGATACATAGAACTCTTCAAATTCATTGTCAAATTAAGTGGGTATTGACAGTTAATCGGAGTAAAATGGTTTTGAATTTGTTCAAATGAGATGAATGGATTATTGTTATTGGCAGTAGAATGAGAGTTAAAGAGCTGTTGAGAGTCTTGTACATTCATGAGAGACAAACAAATCACTCTAGTATCTAGCACATCAAAGGCAATATAAAAAAAAAATTAATAAAAAAATTATAAAAAATAAATAATCCAAGAGAACCAAAGTGAAATTCAGTTGTCAAATAATAGTAACAAAAATGTTATAAATTTAAAGCTTATGCAAATGCAGCTACCATTTCTACTGTTTAATTACTTATGACTAGATGTATCAACACTGTAACCCAACCTCTATAGACTTGTAAGTTCCTCAAGTTTGATTGACTTATTTCAGTGACAAACCACAATTGGGGTTTGATATGTAAGGGTAGAATATGAGTTTCATTGATGGTGATCAAGCTTAACAAAGGCCCTCTCAAGACCTCAAGATGATAAGCACTACAAAGGTAAATCACTTGTGCTTAATTTCATTGAAGAGACTTAGTTACACACACACACATCAATTGCATTTCCATACTTCTTGTATGTTGTGTGTTTAATGTATGTGCATTCATGTTCTTGAACTCTTTTCATGCATATTATAATTGATTGCATCTTGTTTAATAATTGACATGACATGATAGGCATTAGGATGCATTGTTTATAATAGGCGATGTACAATCGTTGTTGCGTCGCTGTACATACAGTGCCTATTAAGAGATTGTTGTTGTTTTGCTCTTGGGCGCTGTACACTCGCTCTACGTACAGCGCCAGATCCGATGGACTTTTTCCATCGCTGTACAGTCGATGTACAAGTCATTGTAGGTACAACGCCTGTAAAGTGACTCTCCAAAACCCGAGAGCTCATTTTCTAAGTCACCTAAGGTCATCCCCATGAACAGCGCTTATGAAGAACATGTTCTTCATTTTCCCAGGTGGGTCGCTGTATATGCGCTGTACATATAACGCTTTGTACAACGACCAATGCAATTTTTGTGCATTTTAATCAAAACGATGTAGCTTCATTTGGACATCATATATATATATGCCTCTTTCACCTTATGTCGTTTTTAAGAGTTCAAAATCATATTTTTAACTTAGAGTATTTTCCAAGAGTGAAAATCATCCAAGAACTCACCTTTGATTACACAAACTCATTTCCATGTGCATCAAACATCATCTAGCATCATCTAGGATCATCTAGGATGTATCTTTGCATGGGTCTTCTTCAACACACATGACTTGGTAAGTTATTCACTAATTTCATCCATTTTAGTGTCTTACTTAACAAGAAATCTAATTTATTACTTGTATGCATCTATATTAGATTTTATATACAAGATTGAGATTATTGTGTTGATTGATTGAGTTGTTGTATTATGATAGCTAGGATTTCAAGTTTATATAACATCTAGATAGTTTATCTCATTGATTGATTGAGATTATTTGTGATAACTATTGTATCTAGGATTGGTTATCCTTTACATAGCTAAGTTATATGCCATTACATATAGCAATATTGATATCTAGGATTGTTCTTATTGACATCTTGAAATCCTAAATAAGCATTTAATGTTGCCTAGTATTAATTGCATCTTGAATATCATAATATTCACATAGGTTGTTGATCTCTTCATTGAGAATTAAGTCTTATGGCTAAGTTGCTTAGTGTGCAAGCAAGTGGGTCTATGTTCGCTATTAAAGTCTTGCAGGGTAGTAGTGGTGGGTTAGTGACCGAGAATGGTTGAGGGCAACCTAGGTTGTAAACATCATTACAATTAGTGGATTCGAGGACCGTGTGTGGCTACCATAATAGCTTGTGGTTTTTCCTTGTTGAAGGTTTCCACATAAAAATCAAGTGTTCTTTAATTTCCGTACTTTACACTTGATTTTATTGTTCGTTGAATTGAGTTTATTTTTTGAATATTGACTAATCCGAAAATTTTGGTAATAATCGGATTAACAACCCATTCACCCCCTCTAGGTTGTTTTAGATGCACACGTAATATTTGTTTCAAAACTGAACTCATCCCAGTCTTATTCAACCAAAAAAAAAAAACTCATCGAAGTCAGTTGACTAAACAGACTTTGCTTGAGGTACCAGACCCTATGGCCTATGGAAAATTTGAGTCTTTAGGACTTGTCTTCTTCATTAAAGGGTCACTCTAACATGTTGGATCTAAGTAACTATGTTAAAGAGTATAGATTATCTAAGCTTGAAAACTCTTTACACCCTAATACCATTAAATTAATGCAATTATAAGCTAAACAAAAGCAATAGAGGGACTCTTGGTAGTAACTTAACTTCCTATTATTGGAAATTTGATAATCATGTGTCCTTTGATTATTAGTTTCCAAACTTATTTCACTATTTTCACACCATAATACTTCCTTGTATAATCAGTACTAAATTCCTACACAGTACAACATGATCAACCAATTCATCATGTCCTAATCCAAATTTAATGCAACCCCCAATTAAACCTTTAATTGAAATCCAGTTTTCACATTATAGTAACATAAATGCTATAAAATTAAACTATCACATACATACATAAAGAACAACAATATTATGACATTCAAATTCCAAGTTGTTTGAAAAGATTCACAACTATAGAATGTAAATTGATTTTGTATTTTAAGCAAATCTTCCATTTTTTTTTTTCATATTTAATTTTCTATGATTTTGAACCAATGTGTGGGAAAGTGCAAATGGCAAATTAGTTTTAAAAGAAAATGGCAATTCAGGGTTCATTCTCTTCACAAAATAAACAAATTTCCTCATAAACTAAGCACAATAAACAACTCTCACTCTAAATCCAATCATTGCTGGATCCAAACAAGAAGAAATTTATAAATAAATAAAAAAGAACTTTTTGTTTTGGATTCCATAGAAAGACAAACAAGAATCAAACTTTCAATACAAATAAGAGTGGTTCAAACACCTCAGGAAACTCAAAGCTGACATGTGACCTTTTTTTTTCTCCAGTGAATACCTAGAAGAAAAAAAACCCCCCACAAATTGCTTTAATCGAACACAACTCTAAGGGGAAAAAAAGTCAAAATTAATAAAAACCCGTTTCCACTTATGACCATGAAATTTAAATTTGAAACCAAAGTGTCTATGGATGCATATCTACAAAAATAAATGAAAACAAACACAAATAATATATAGAAGATGAACTCAAAAAGGAGAAGAAATTAAATAAATAAATAAATAAATAAGCAAACCTCGCGATATGTAGTACTTTCTTCTTCAACAACCCAACCGGCCTTGGAGCAAAGAGCTTTCAAGACCTCGTTAAATCAAGGTGACATATGCGTGCTATTGAAAAAGCTTTTGGAGATGAAGCGGAAATGGAACTAGATGAAAAGTGATAGAAGAATCTGTAAAAAAAAAAAAAAAAGTTTATAGAATTATAAACTCAACTCCATATTCTCTAACTTTTTTTTTTTTTTGCCACATCATCTCCATATTCAACTTAGATAATAAGAGCATCTCCAATTAGAGATGCATATTGGGGAAATGAGGATGAATATAGGTCCCCCATCCCCATCCCCATCCCCACTTCCCAGACCCTTCCCCCATCCCTCCCCATTTCCCCATTTGGGGAAAATGAGGATGGGGAATTTTAGAGGGAGGTATATCCATCTCTAACCCCAGTTCCCTATTTTCCCCGTTTTTCTCTGTTTTTTCGTTTTTCCCATTCCTCCATTTCCCCATTTGACTAAAAAATACAAATTAAACTAAAAAAAAAAAACATTCCATTACAAATACAAAATAAAATCCATTAGTGCATTACAAATACAAAATAAAGTATTTCAAATAACTCAAAGTTTCAAACTAAGCCAACTTCATATGTGAAGTAACACAAACTTAAAAAATTTAAAATAAAAAAAAAATAGTTAGGGTTACCCTCATATAGTTAGGGTTTTCAAAGAATAATATATATATATATATATATATATATATATATATATATATATGTTTGGGGGAAAATGGGGAAATGAGGATAGGGACCCCTCCTCATCCCCATTCCCATTTCAATTTGGGGATGAAAATCATCCCCCCTCCCCCATTTCCCCATTCACCCCCCCCCCCCCCCAAAAAAAAAACCCAAATGGGGATGGGGATGGGGATGGGGATTTGGGGGAAAATGTGCATCTCTATCTCTAATGGTAATGTGGCTTGCATTTGAAAAAAATGGTGATATATCAACATTGTCAAGCCAATTGCTTCATATTTGGTATGTAACTAAACTTGATAGACATTCAAATGAAAAAGTGATCTCTAATACTTCATTTGTAAAATACATGTTTTTAATGACATTCTAATTTATTATTGGTCTCCTTAAATATAATTTAGAATTGTTGAATAAAATAAAGTAGAAGACAAGAGTAGTTACTGACTGGGCCAACAAGATGACTATCCAACAGACCTTCTAAAATCAGAGAGTCATGTTGACAGCCTCTAAAAAAAAAATTGCCACCTCAGCTTGAAGTTGTATTAGAGAGGTTGCATTGGAGATGAATTTTTTAACAAAGTGGATGTTCATCCTACGTGGCATCTAATCTTTTCACAACTCACGTTAGCATTGAAGATGCTCTAACATTGGAGATAGTTTTTCTAACTTTTTAAATATCTATCCTATGTGGCACTTCATTTTCTTCAAATGCATAATAGCATTGGATATGCTCTAAATGCACAAATTGACATGTGCTTTTAACTTTTGTTTCCTTGTATGGAAATAAGATAGTTGTTATTCTATACCCTAAGAGCATCTTCAATAGTCTCTCTTGGAGACCCCCTTATTTAAGGGTGGATGTTTTTGTAAGGGGCTATTAAGGGAGTATGTGTTCCAACAATACTCCCTTAAATGACTCATTTATGATTTTGTATTATTATTTTATATGGAGCCCGCTTATTCTTTATTATTATTTTATATATTCATTAACTATATTTCTTCTTTATATGCGGAGCCCACTTAATTAAAGGAGTGAGCTCCACTAGATTATAATTAAGGGAGTCATTATGGGATCTCTTTGAGCAGTAAAAATTGCAATTCCTCCCTTAATTAAGCAAAAGGGTTTGATTAAAGGATCTGTTAAAGATGCTCTAAGAGCACAAGTTAACACAACTCTTTTCTAAATAGGGGATAATCAATTTAGTCCTTAACTTTTAACGGAATATCAAATTTTAAAATGTGTTTGTTTGTTTAACACCTGTAGTCCCTTAGTTTTTATAAATACGTCAACTTTGTCTCTTTAACCCTAATTTTGACGATTAGACGTGATAGAGAATATAAAATGACTATTTTGCCCTTTAGATTTAATTATTGAATGAGAATGACACATTTGCACTCCAACCACCACCATTCAGCGGGAGAGGAAGAAGAGAGCGATAATCTCTTATCGTCTAAAAGATAGGAGAGAATGAGAGAGAAAGAAGAGAGATAGATGGGAGATAATTGTTTTTTAGAGAGAAGAATAAGAGAGATAAAGAATACGATCTTGGGTGGTAGTGGCAAACCTTTAACCACCACCGCTCAACGGGGGAGAAAAGAGAGAGTGATGATCTCCTTTTACTAGGAAGAGATTGGCGCTTCTCGCGCGTCAACTAAGAGAAAATAGACAAAAAAGAGAGAATTTTTTTTAGAGAGAGAAGAATTGGAGAGATGAAGAAGAGGATCTTGTTCCTATTGTTTTTTATTTATTTATTTTTAATTCGCTTAATAACTATATTATTTTAATATGAAAACTTTGTTAAAAAAAACAGAAATTTATAATTTTAGTAATTTACCTATATTTGTTTAAACGTTTGGGGATAATGGGGAATAAAGTACACTAAGGGGGATTGTAGTCGTCCAAATTCGACCTACGACCCAATTTCAAAAGTCCAGATGCAAAGTTATACATTTTTTGAATACAGGTTGCACAAATGGGTTGGCTCAACAAAAGCTAAACTCAACTCAGGTCCAGATCAGCTATGAACCTTGACCAAGTCAGCTAAGACCAAGTCAAAGATTTTGTGTATGTCACTGAGTTAGTCAATGATATTTGAATTCGAGATTTTCTAGATAATTCAAATATCTCATCCAACGAAATTGGGCCGAGATTTGAGGAATCGTATCAATGGAGCCTTCTATTGGCTTACTCCACCGGCTATAAAAACTAAATTCCCCTTCATTTGAAGGGGTTCTAAAATTCACACATTTACTCACGCGATAAGCATTCTATAGCTATGATATTTACGTTACACTCTAAAATTGCCACTTACTCGACATCTATTGTTGTCGCACTCGCACATAAGCTAACGATCCAATTGAAGCATCATTACTCAATTCATTCATCTCGACATCAAGTCTATCACAATTGCCAGTCAATTTCCATATAACATCTCAACCCGTAATCCACGTCGATCCCTACACTCATTATCTGCCCTCTACTATCGATTGTCGAGTAAAGTTTAATATGCTTATTTTTCTTCATCTTTAATTTGTAGTATATTTGTTCCTTAGTTCATCTGCTAACTTGAGTGTCATAATCCACTTAGGTGACACTACCATGGTCGCCCAAGTGCTTGTCGATCATCCTACTTTGATTTTGCAGGTTGTCGGTGCTTACTCGATATCAAATTTAATTGTAGATCTAACCACCTATAGGGATTTTGAACATTAATGAAACTAGTGGGGGAAATCAAGGAATATTGTAAACTAGAGAGGGGAGTTTGATAATATCCCGTACAACATTCCCCCATGTACCTTTTGAGTCAAACTCCCTTGACCTCCTCAATCACATGATTCACATTGTATAATACCATATATAGCAAATTAGCAATAACGTATATTTAGTTAACAAACATTATAGCAATAACCTAAATTCAGATATCCAACATCAATTTGTAATTATATACTATATATTGTCATGTATAATTAATTATATACAATTTAATATATGGTATCTAATTTATTTTTTTGACTTTATAAGTTTGTATGCAAATATACAGAAATAATCTGGTGGGGTTGGTAGACAGTAGTCCTGCTGGTCTTGTATACAAGATTCCATGTTTTCGGATTTGTAATTAAATTGGGCAAAGCAAAAGGCTTTTTATGGAGGGAAATTGAAAATCCCGGACAATATAGAATGACGATCCCGCCCATCCTAGTCTACGACTACGCCAGTGAGAGTGTCACAGTTGTCTATGCTCAATAAAAATACAACCCCTCTCCTAAAACCTCAAAAATACCCAAATACTTCTCTCCCTTTTTTTTTCTCTCTTCCGTTACTTCACTTCAATTTTTGTAACGCCATTTCCATTCGATACAAGCTTTTTTCACTTCGCTTATCTGATACGACTTCGCGCAATCGTAGAATTTCATTCTCCAGGCCGCATTGGTAAGTATCTACCGCCATTTCTTCTTGGGTTTTGAGAATTTTATTTGATGATGATGTTCTTATTATTATTATTATTTTCTTCTTTTTCAAATTTCAAGGTTTGATTTTTGCGTGTTATGATCCGGGTATCCGGCTAACGTTTTGTTTATTTATTTTTATATTTTGGGTCTGCTGAACCTTGATATATTCAGTAATGGAGTTTATCTACTTTTGTTTTGGTTTGACTAGAGTGAAGTTGTTTTGAGACCAAAGTAAAGTTTTTAAATTAGGGTTTCTTTTATTGTTTTTGTTATAGATGAAAGAGGGATTGAGATCCGGAAATACACCGACGAAACCTGAGACTGAAAAGGTTTCGCCTGGGCGAGCAAAGAAAGGGAATGATATCAAGCAACATAGTTTTGATTTGAATGATGATGTAACCCAGACAACCGATTCTGGTAACGATGAACCCGTGGAGGATGGATTAGATGGAAATGAGAGGAAGCAGAGTAGAGTAGATGGTGTAACTATAGAGAATGAAGGTGACAGTGTCGTGAAGAAGAGAGCGAAGGAGAATGGTCAAATGCAGAATGTTGGTAGGGTGTTGCGGTCCCGGTCTCGGGTGGAGAGTGGGAGTGATGGTGGGTATGAGAAAGAAAGAGTTGTTGTTGACATGGGAATGGAAGAATCCCACCAGCTTGATGATGGCAAGGTGAGGAAGAAGGTGAAAGGTAAGCGTGGGAGACCCCCTAAAGCACCAGAGAGCGACGCATCTTCCGGTGAGGAAAGGAAGAAGTTGAAAGTTAAGCGTGGGAGACCGCCTAAGGCAAAAACTGATGGATCTTACAGGGATGAGAGGAAGGGGGCGAAAACTAAGCGTGGTAGACCCAGCAACAAGAAGCAAGACAGTGATGAATCTGATCATGACAGAAGCAAGAAGAGGTTGAAAGGTAAACGTGGGAGACCTCCTAAGGACCAGGGGACTAACGGGGTTTTGAAGACTAACTTTGGTAAAGGAAAAAAGATAAATGGGTCGAGAATAACTAGAAGGGTGAAATTTGAGAAACGGGGTGAGAAGAAAGGCACGGAAACTAATCAGGAGATATCAGTGTCAAGCACTAGAACAGAGAAACAATTGTTGAGAGAGAGAATTATAAAACTTCTTTTGGGTGCAGGTTGGACAATTCAATACCGGCCTAGAAATGGTAGAGAATACAATGATGCAGTGTATGTTAATCCTGAAGGAAAAACTCACTGGTCAGTCACCTTAGCTTACAGAGTGCTTAAAAATCATTATGAAAAGGGTGGCAATTCTAATACCGGTAAGACTGGTTTCACATTCACTCCAATACCGGAGGATGAACTTAAAATACTCAGAAAGGAGGTTAATAAGATCAGGAGTGATAAGAATAAGAAAAAATCGAAGAAAAAGTTGAAGGATGCGGATGCAAATGATGAACCAGTTATTGGGAAGAAAAAGAACAAACGGAAACTACTTAAAGGAAAACCAAATTCTGCAGCAAGTTCAGGTGGCAAGTCACTGAAAAGGGGAACCAAGGGCAAACCTTCACATGGCAAACAAGGTAATTCAGTTGCCAGGAATCGTAAACAAGGAGCTCAAAATAGGAAGAGATGTCGTCTATTGGTCCGCAAGTCTGTGGAGGGGGCAGATTGTGACAGTGATGGTTATGTACCATATGAAGGGAAGCGAACTGTACTTGCTTGGATGATTGATTTTGGCACTGTGCCACTTAATGGGAAAGTGGAATACTACAATCAGAGAAAGACACAGGTAATGCAGCAGGGTAAGATTACAAGAGATGGCATCCGCTGTGATTGTTGTGCTGAAATCTTTAGTATTTCAAAATTCGAGGCCCATGCAGGAGCAGGAACCGATCTTTGTAATCCGTTTCAAAACCTTTATTTGGAGTCTGGAACTCCCCTCTTGCAATGCATTCTAGATTCGTGGAATAAGCAAGATGAGTCTGAACGTAAAGGTTTTCATTTTGTTGACGTTGGTGGTGAGGATCCAAATGATGATACATGTGGTATCTGTGGAGATGGTGGAGACCTGATCTGTTGTGACAGTTGCCCGTCAACATTCCATCAAAGCTGCTTGGATATAAAAGTACGTATCAATCAGCATATGGATAATATATGTGTAGACAAATATGTTGCCTCATCTTATTTTCCACTGTGACACGTTGTATAGGTTTTGAAGTGCATACAAATAAATAGTTTTTATCCATAGTTATCATAAGGAATTGTTTTTACCTGGTTGCATATTTAGACAGTCTTGAAACATCAAAATTCATGCGAAATTGATGTTGGTGCATTTTCATTTTGGTATGAAGGTGAAAATGGTCTACTCTATCTGGCATATAGCACTGTTTCTAGTTGTTATTTTACTTATTTATTTAATTTTTATTTGTCATGTGTTTTATGGGTCTAGTATAAGTTCTCTATTCGGATGCATGACTGTCTCTGGTCTTCTTGGGATTTATAGATCACATCCCAGGCTATGTTTTTGGTTCATGGCTTTGGTTTCTTGCTGACAGGCAGGTTCTACTGATATATTCAAGAGTAAATATGAAATAATTGAGTGAGGAATGACATTGTGGCTATAAATTTGAGTCTCATCTTTTCTGATGTTACATTTAGTAATAGCTTAATTTTCGATTATTTTGGCTTATGAGTACCTGGTTTTTTCTTCATGCTGCAGAGGTTTCCTTCTGGCAAGTGGAATTGTGTTTATTGTTTATGTAAATTTTGTGGCGCAATCGATGAGAATACATGCCAGATGGTTGATCATGATGACTCGGCCATATCAACACTACTCATATGCAGTTTGTGTGAGGAAAAATGTATTGTCTCAATCTGATTACGTTTCCAAAAAATTTCATTGCTCATAGGTTTATATATTCTTTTGTTTATTTATGTTATCATTGCATTTCCTAATGAGATTACTTTTGTTTGAAAAACATTAATAACTTTAAAATTTTCTTAGATCATCAATCATGTATTCCGGCAGAGGATGCTATAAATGATGACTCCAGTAGTCCGTCCTTTTGTGGAAAGAAATGTCAACAGGTAATTCTTTCAGTTATCATGAATGTGATTTTATTGCTCAAAATTTGTAACGCTGCGTTGCAACTGTAAATGAAGTTTTAGTATTAACTAATAGCAGCAATATCCATTACAATGGCATATCCTGGTTTGCAGCATTAGATAGAAATTTCGATTGCCACTTTTTGCTTGAGTATGTATTCAAATTTTGTTTTCAATCATTTATAGGTTTCCTATTGTACTTTTTACTGGTTTATAAGTCGGACATCTATTAGAGTTGTTTGTTCTGTTACAGGCAGTTTTTGTTGATAAGTAAGACAAATTAGATTTGATTTTGATGTGGAACAAGGTAACTATTTTTCACTGGATAGATCATAGAGTTGAAAACGTTGTTTGCTGCATCAGTATTCTTATTTCATATATAGGATGATATCAGTCTGACTGGTATGAAAATGAAGATGAATTGAAATCTTATTTGAATTTCTGTCGTATTGTATCTTTGGACATTTAAGTACTAGTTAAGGCTTCTGTTTCTTTATTATTGATAAGTAAGAACAACTTTATTGGAGTTTTGATTTTTGAATATACTTGCTGCATCTTACAAGTAAAAGAAAAAGTGAATCTTAAAACTTAAACAAATTAAGTGAATGTAAAGGATCTGTTGGCTTCATTAGGGATTTAAGAAATAAAACTAGTGTAACCGAGCTGATTATAGCATTGAATGGATGATATCATATATGATGGCTATTTGATATAATTGGAAGTAAATTTGCTGCTATCTAGTTCAACCCTTGCTTAATAGTTTTGAATCATGCATTTTTTGCATAACTATTTTGGGTCCTTTTTCTTTACTTAACAACTATCCTCAAAGTTGTCCTGTTAACAGCTTCTAAAATTGGGGTCCTTAGGAGTTGAAGATCTATTGGTCTTACAGAAAGGTCTTAGTTTTGACACAGCAAAACAGAATGCACGTCTTAGTTAAAAGATCTTTATTTCTGTATTTAGAGATGGTTCAAAAGGTTGACATCTGTGCCTAAAAGTCCTACAAGTTGGAGGAGACGGGATTGATGTAAATGCTATTTTTACAAATTTGCAGGTCTTGGTTGGTTTAAATTGGTTGACATCTATGCTTAAATATGGTTTCAAAACCTATTTGACTAAGAGGTTTTGTTTTTGAATCCTGAAGAGCTTTTCATTCTAATAATTAAATAGTGTTTATTCTTGGTTCTAATGACAAGCTAGCTGATTAGATCTAGCTTTGCATGTGTGTTTTATTGGTTAAAATTTAAATACTATTATTGGGTCATTTCCTATAAGCTCATGTGAAGCATTTGTTTGTGGACTTTTTTTTTGGTTGATAAGCACAAGTTCCTGTAGGATTGCCATTTGAAGTTTAGCTTATAAAGTCACATGGCCATTCTCAGTTTTGGGAATGAATCTTTTGGTTGCTCGTCAGAGACTTGAGAATGGATCTTCTCTTTACCATCGATAAACGGTTTATGAGCTTGGGGGGGATTAGACTTTGAATAGCCCATATATCCATCCAATTGACTTTCCACTACGCCTGATACAAAAAGGAAAAAAAAAACATTTATGATGTAGTATTCAGATTTCACATGCAGTCGCATGCTTCTAAAATTATTGTGACTTACATAAAAAATCGTAGTTTCAATTTTTCAGAAAAAAATTTGAAAGAAATAAACTTCACTTTTGTGTTGTAAATTCATCTGTATTTTCTTCTTGTAAATTGATTTAAAGGCTTTTGCTTTGTAGATATTTGAGAGACTGCAGATGCTTCTTGGGGTTAAACATCAACTCGATGAAGGATATACGTGGACTCTTATTTGTCGGGATGATGTTGGCTCTAATCTTTCTCTTAATCATGTGCGTCAGAAGGTTGAATGCAATGCCAAGCTAGCTGTTGCACTGCTTGTCATGGATGAGTGCTTTTTGCCCATGCCCGACCACAGGAGCGGGATCAATCTGATTCACAATATTGTCTATAATTTTGGGTATGCACCCTTGAAATATTTGCTTGAACAAATTGCAATTTATATTATTGTCATTTTTGAAATACATGGGTTTGAAGGATTTCTTGACATTCGGTGATTAATATTCAGCCTTATACAACTTTTTATGTGAATGGTGTTAGGATTTGCGATTGTTGTTGTACTTGCTAAAACCTTTTTATTAGTGATTGCTGTTACAAGCCTCAAGTAAAATGGACACTTTTAACACTTCTCCTAAACTTTGTGTATGCTACATGACTTCTGTGAATGTGTATGTATATTTAAATGTTGATTGAACCAATGCCTTCAAATTCTGTTTTAGTGCAATTTAGAGCAGCACACTGCATAAGAACCATTGCTAGTTTTGTTTCAGATCTACAAACTAAGAGGAAGTTGATTTAAGCAAGGGTAGAGTTTGGACAATCATTTTATAGTGTGTCTTACCTGAAGAAACATTTTACGTTTTAATGGTCTTTTATGCTGCAAGCAATATGCAATAGTAGGCCTCATTTACCATATTTACCCTACCTAATTCTGTCATAATGTATTTTATTATGTTTGTAATGTTGTTTTAGTTAGGTCTTTTGCTTGTCAAGTTAAGAAGTTAGAGAAACATTAGAAATCAGATATTTGATAGCACATGTTTGCAGAATTAATTGATTATAAGATTTTGATAAGGCGAACTGATATAACATAGCATATATAATTATGGATGCCTTGGAGGACCACGGCACATGTAGAACCTACAAACAGGTGTAAAACTTAAAATGTGGTTGTTTGCCCTACAATTACAAATAATCTGACTTGGCATTGCAATTAATGTGTCACATTCAAGTATTAAAACAATGCCAACTCTTGATGTTTGGTAAGCGTAGAGTTACTATTGTTATGAACTTCCACTATAAGCATGACATGTTATTTAATATTCTACGCTCATTGACTTGCATGGTTGCTGTAGCAACTGTCAGAGTTACTTTTGTTATGAACTTTCCACTATAAGTATGGCATGTTATTTAATATTCTATGCTCATTGATTTGCATGATTTCTGTAGCAACTGTCAGTGGACTTTCCACAATTAAAGAATCAAGTTGGTAATTATTAGCAAAATGTAAAACATTGCTTGCCTGTTGCAGTAGGGAGCTTTAACCCCCTGATTTACTGGCGGTAGCTATATACCCTGCAATTACTTTGTATTTATTTTGTTTAGCTTACATATTCAAGGTGATATGGGTTATCGTGTATTTGTATCAAACCCAAACACAGCCCGTTAATTATTTTCTCAACCCAAACACAACCCGTTAAGTTTATTGTGTCACAAGTCAAAACTTAAACACTATCCGTTAAATTAATGGGTTACCAGATAAGACTTGTTTAGCGTGTCAACCCAAACACGATCCGTTTACTTAACGGGTTTCATGTGTTGATTCATTAGTCACCTGAATCCAATAAGGTCTAACCTAAACCAGCTAATTTCATGTCTTGCTTGTGTTGTCGCTGGGTTTTGTCGACAATTGCCACCCCTAGATCATTCTATTTAATAATATGTGATAATTGACATTGAATAACATCAAAATTGTTTAGGATTCTTTTGACCTATCCATTTTTCTTTTCAGGTCAAACTTCAATCGTCTGAATTACAGTGGTTTTTTCACGGTAATTCTAGAGAGGGATGATGAGATGATAGCTGCAGCATCCATCAGGTATGTTCAGAAAACCTCATGCTTTCTTTACTTTGTTATGGTTCATAAATGCTTAATTGCTGTCTTAGTTTACGTGCAGAAATAATCTTGAGAGCATTGTGAAAAGAATAAATATGTCCGTGGATTGGCAATTAAATCTCGAAAAGTAGTAGGTTCATTATTTAGTTTCCATTTAGGCAGATTAGATTGATTATTCTAATGGTGTATTCAATTTCATATTTGGAATTACAAGAAATATGTTTTTTGTCTAAGAGTCACAATTTCTTTGTTTAACCCCCAAAATTTAGAGATTTAATTCTATCCTTTTTTACCTGAATTGTTGTGTCTGTTTTATTGTTTAATTCATTCAAAATTGATGAGCCAGGAACTTTTGCTGGTGTAGTGGAAATATGGTTGCATTTATAAGTCTTCCTGGACATGCAGTTTATTCTAGCATGAACTTGCATTAAGTATGTTCAATCAACTTCTTTCAATAGTACATTGCCATGAATAGGAGCAAACTGAACTCTGTCAGGCTCCGAAAATCTTGTTGGTTGCTTGGACAATATCAGGAATCAAAAGTGAATATAATATCTAGTTTTCAACTTTCAGTTGTTTCACTAGTCTCTGTCATATTGTTTCTCATTTCCTGGTATTTGTCCTTAGTATTTACAACATCACTACTCTTTAGTCTTGTAATTGCATCTTTTCTTGCACTTCTTTGTATCTTAACAGGCTCCAATGCTTATTTTATGGATCTGTCTGATATGGATTCTCATGATTGTTATCAAAGCTTTAAAATTGCATAGAGACCTTTTTATCCAAATCAGAAAGTACTGCCAAGCAACTTTAAAGGAACCAGTTGTTTGTCGGGACTTGGATGTACTTGCATAATCTGGGCCATTTATTCCCTTTTAATTTAAATTGTTTGCTAAACTTGTATGAATTATATGTGGTAGAATTGGGTGATTTTCCCCTTGAATAGTGGAGTAACAATTTCTTTTTCATTCATGTAATGCTCACTAGTCTAAAGTAGTTAGTGATAATGATAAGCTTAGAATGGTTTGTGGTATGTTTATGCCACACTGTATATCTACTTGTTTAGTTTGATTGTTACAAAATGAAATTAACAATATCGTATTTGTTTCTTGGTCAAATAGGATACATGGGAATGAATTAGCAGAGATGCCGTTTATTGGGACCCGCTATATGTATAGGCGTCAAGGAATGTGCCGTCGACTATTAACTGGAATTGAATCTGTATGTTCAAAATTGACTTTGTTATTGTTTATCATCTGCTTTCTCTTGTGCTTTTGATCAGTTACAGTCTTACAGACTCAGCTTTATTTGTTGTCCACTGCTGCATTTCATTGCAAAACTTAGTTGTTTGTGCTAATTTAGTGTGCTTTTTAAATAATCTGTAGTTTCTGAAACTCTTTAGGATAGTGTCATGTTTTTTCAACTTGATGCATGAGAAGTAGTTTCTTGTATCTTTGCATCCTCGTGATTTACTGATTCAAGCTTCAACGTTTCTTTTGGTGTCACTTTTTTCTAAACTTACTATCAGGCTCTGTACTCTTTAAATGTGGAGAGGCTGGTCATACCTGCAGTCGCTGAAGTTAAGGAAACATGGACTTCAGGCTTTGGTTTCATGCCTGTTGAAGTATCAAGCAGACAGAAAATGAGGAACATGCATCTATTGGTGTTTCCCGGCGTAGATATGTTGCAGAAACCTGTGTTGAAGCATCAATTTGCAGTGGATAATAAGATTCCTGCTGAAGGTATTTAATTAAGGAACACGTCCCTGTGATTCACACACAGACTCACTCATGTTTTTATATTTCAGTTTACTCTTTTGCACCAGTGGTTTTATCCCATGATGCTCTTGTAGGTGTGAAGTCCAATGAACTTGAGGAGCATCAAACCATGGATGAGGTGGCAGATACTGCACCTCATGATGAATCTGCTGCTGTTGAATCCAGTTTACAGCTTCCAGTTGAATCCTCACATAATACATCTGAAGTGACAAGCAAGACTCTCAAATTTTTGGAATCCATTACTGATACAAAATGTATTAATCAGTTGGGTGTGATTCACGATGATGTGCAGGAGAGTGATAAAACTGCCATGAATCCCCTGGTTTCTATGTCTGATGCTGATGCACAAAATAAAGAGATTAGTGATCATGGGGGTGAGTTTCACCATGCTTCTAGGCATGCTACCAAAAGCATTGGTGCTGAGGTTAAATCAGAAGATGTCATTGTTCAACACAACAATTTTGGTGATGAGGCCTCTGTGCATCAGTCAGCTGAGAAAACTACTGATAATCAGAACTTAGATCTATTGCAGGAATCAAAACATTCCGGTGAAACTTATTTCACTCATGAGTCAGAGGCTAAATATCTAATAACAGATGATGCGAAGGTCACAGCAGGTTGTTGTACGACTGATACAAAATGTATTAATCGGTTGGATGTGGCCTATGATGATGTACAGGGGAATGATAAAACTGTCACAAATCCTCTGCGTTTTGTGTCTAATGCTGGTGAAGAAAATAAAGAGTTAAGTGATTGTGGGGTTGAGTTTCGCTGTGCTTCCAAGGTTGAGAACAATGCTACTGATGTTCAAAACTTGGATCTTTTGCAGGAGTCAAAAGTTTCCAGTGAGAATTTTTTCACTCAGGAGTCGGAGGCTAAATATCCAATGACAGATGATGCAGTGGTCACATCAGGTAGCTGTAAGACTGCTGTGTCTCTACCGGAGGGGGAATCTTGTTCCCTTGATGGGAATCCAGCTGCTGGTAGGTCTCAGATGAATGACCTTGGATCTGATTCTCAGGTTCATCAATCAAGCATCATGCATTCAAATTCTGAATCTTTATGCGACGCAAGTCCTGGTTCCTCTGTAGCCCCTCACTGTTCTTCAGGAGGTGGTAATTCATGTGCTACAGCTGAGGCGATAATCTTGTCTAACCAAGCCAGTTGATTTTATTTTTGTTTATTATTTTGAAAGGACTCAGGTGACTTATTGATGGTAGCCATGAACATAGGTATTGGATGACTGTTGCGGGGATGTTTGGTTGGTTGATTACAATGATGGTACAGTTGTTTTTTTTGTGTAGGATGGTGAGGGTTTAAAGTAGGTAATCATGGATTAGAGAATGTTTCAATGATTCAGAAGAAGTGAAACAATTTTTTTGGAAGTACAGTTTTGAGAGCATTGTTAGTCAAATTGTACTGCTAAGTAGTTTAGCCCAATTTCTAGATTAAGTGCCATTGAGGGTTTGTGTATTTTTGGACCTCAGCCATGCTCATTGTAAATAAACAGTTCGTTGCGATATTATTAAAATACCCAATCCTTCTTACTCTTGCATTTATATGATATGCTGCTTGTGTTCGTCATGAATTCAAAATTTTGAAGTCGTAAGAGTTGATTCGTTGATCTTTCTTGTTTGTTTGTGTTTTTCCCGTAAAATTGTTGTCGTTGATGATACAATTGGAGTTGGTTTTGTAATGTTCTGGGGAAGTATTTTTTTTTGGTTGAAATGGTCTTTCATTCTTTTATTTTGATCGTCTGTCTTTTAATTTGTCCATGTCACCCTTTTATTTTGGTTTACATTCTTTTAAATGTATTTTTTCGTTGAAATAATTTAATTTGCACATCTAAATCTTTTAGGATTCAAAAGTGTTGTAAAAATGGACCGGTCCGGCCCAAATGAGTCCGGCCCGCCTGGACCGTTTTCGAAAACGAGCCGGACCTGGTCCGCGTCCAGCCATTTGGCGGACCGGACTAGGTCCGGTCCGTTTTCCGGAACAGTGGTCCGGCACGGCACGTGGCCTGTTTCCGGCGGACCGTTCAGGCGGACCGGACCGGACCGGTCGGCAGGTCAGTCCGGCGGGCCGGACTGGGATTTTTTTTTTTTTTTTTTTTTTTTTTCCATTTTGGGTTCTAGTGAAAAATAAAATAAATAATTAAAAATTAAAATACTTAATATCAATTTCACAATTGAATTATGTAAATGTAGTTAGATAGATTTATTATTTTTGGTAAAAAAATAATTCATACAATGAATAAAAATAAAATAGTACAAAAAATATAAAATACATGATGTTATGAAAATATGAAATGAAGAAGTATTTATTTATTTCTTACTTATGGAATTCAGTATTACATATTTACATGATTGCCTCGTTAAAAACCTTACCAAGAAAAACCCAGTGGGATAAAAACTTGGTAAGGGAAAAAGAGTGCAATCATATTACAAATTACAAGCAAATGTATCAGTATAACCTAGTTCTGGAACTGGTTACTACCGGAACCGGAAGCCTCATCAACATATAGATTGTTGAAATTTTGAATAAGTTCATTATCTATAGTTTGGTTTTGCAACCTCTTTTTAGCATGCTCCCAATCCCGAAGGCTTGTTAATACCTCTACCATGTCCGGAGTCAAACAGCTTCTTCTTGGTTCAATTATGCGTCCACTGGTGCTGAATGCTTGTTCTGAAGACACCGTGGACACGGGGGTAACTAGTACGTCACGTGCTAGGTGTGACAAAACCGGATATCTGTGGGTATAAGACTTCCACCATAACAACAAATCTAATTCTTTCTTGTCTTCGACAGCATCGAATTGGGCTTCAAGGTACCTATTCAGTTCGGCACAAGAAGATGGGCCAGATCTTTGGGTTGAAGAAGTACTTGCTGATTTGTCCTTTTTTCGGCGTTTGAGAATGGCCCAACTTGTTTGGTTCGACTGTGTCTCCAGTTCTGCTGATGGTTGGGTTTCAATGCCACCAAACCTGCGCTCATAAATAAGAAAAACTTCGAACAACTTGTTTCGAATGTCAGTAACCTGTTCTAAATAATCTATTTCCAAATTAGTACCAATAACCTCAAGGAAAACTTCTAAACCAGATAATTTAACCCTAGGATCTACTATAATACTCAAGGCATAAAGTAAAGGAATGTTAGTCCAATATTTTTTCAACTTTGCCTCCATGGCAACAACTGCAATGCCTAAATGTTCATCTTCCCTATAATTGTTTATAGCTTCAGACATTTCCACTATTCGATGGATTGCCTCAGAAGATGTGGGGTAATAGACCCCGGAAAGAGTTACAGTGGCATCGTAAAAAATCTTTAAAAATTCAACAAATACCTTTGCCACATACCAATCGTCTGGTGTAAGTGCTTGTGATTGTGGACGGCCAAGTTCGGCCAGCTTCATGTTATAAAAACCTGAAATAGTTGTATCATATGGCAAACAATTTTCCAGCATTAAGTAAGTAGAGTTCCACCTTACTGGCATATCAGTTTGGAATCGTCGGGGGCGTAGATTGTTTAATGTACAATGTCTACGGAATTCTTGGAATCTAGGATTAGAGCTGCCAATCCAAGAAATGGCATCTCTGATGCGATCTATACGGTCACTTACTTTCTTCAAACCAGCCTGTACAACTAAATTTATAATATGACATGCACACCGTTGATGGAAGAAATAACCTCCATCTTGCGGGATATTTCTTTCAACAAACAATGCAATAGAACTAGTGTTTGCAGATGCATTATCTAATGTAATAGAAAGGATGCGATTTGTGATTTGATATGTTTCTAAAACAGAAAGAATGACATTAAAAATATTTTCAGCGGTGTGTGCAAAATCCATAGGACGAAAACCAAGAATTCTTTTTGTTACCTTCCAATCAGAATTTAAGTAGTGTCTAGTGACACATAAGTAGTCCTGTTTCGAACATGCGTTCCAAATATCAGAGGTTAATGCAACAGAGACATTTAAACTGTGTAATTCAGCATTCAAGTCATCTCTAGCTGATCCAAACAATCTTATCAAATCATTTCTAGTGGTAGTTCTAGAAACAGGTTGAAATTGGGGGCAGAATGCAGATGTGATCAACTCTTGAAAAAAAACATTGTCAGCAAAATTTATTGGTTGATCAGTTTGTGCAATGAATAGTGCCAAGCAATTTCTAGCGTGTTCGGGATCGTACCGCCACGTACTAACGGACCCATCTGGGTGCCGTTGTAGTTGTGTTTGGGTTGTAGTGTCTACCTGTCCATGTGTAGGCATGCATTTCAACATATGCCTTCTCAAATGACCGGTTCCATTCCTACTACTGGAATAGTCCTTAGGACAAAACTTACATTTAGCTCTGGGGCCCGTTGACCCGTCTGGGAGTCTCATTTGTACTATTTGAAAACACTGCCAAACATTTGATGTCAATCTTTTAGGACGTGATGTTGGTGTACCAGTAGCAGTAGAACAGGAACCTCCCGCTTGGGGTTCCGTTTGTTCTGAAAGATCAAGATCATCATTCAGCATGTTAAAACCGTCTGGGAAAAAAGGATCCATTTCCTGAAATATAAATATGAACTTATTAGTAACAAAATATATTAAAATATATGAACATAAAAATCATAATTTACTAACAAAATATATTAAAATAAACTACTAAACTTATAAATCATAAATTTACTACCCTTAAAAAATGTTAAAATTAACTACTACACATATAATAAGATAATTTACTAACAAAATATATTAAAATATATGAACATATAATAAGATAATTTACTAACAAAATATATTAAAATAAACTACTAAACTTATAAATCATAAATTTACTAACTTAAAAATGTTAAATTTAACTACTACACATAAAAATCATAATTTACTAACAAAATATATTAAAATAAACTACTAAACTTATAAATCATAAATTTACTACCTTAAAAAATGTTAAAATTAACTACTACACATATAATAAGATAATTTACTAACAAAATATATTAAAATAAACTACTAAACTTATAAATCATAAATTTACTAACTTAAAAATGTTAAATTTAACTACTACACATAAAAATCATAATTTACTAACAAAATATATTAAAATAAACTACTAAACTTATAAATCATAAATTTACTACCTTAAAAAATGTTAAAATTAACTACTACACATATAATAAGATAATTTACTAACAAAATATATTAAAATAAACTACTAAACTTATAAATCATAAATTTACTAACTTAAAAATGTTAAATTTAACTACTACACATAAAAATCATAATTTACTAACAAAATATATTAAAATAAACTACTAAACTTATAAATCATAAATTTACTAACTTAAAAATGTTAAATTTAACTACTACACATAAAAATCATAATTTACTAACAAAATATATTAAAATAAACTACTAAACTTATAAATCATAAATTTACTACCTTAAAAAATGTTAAAATTAACTACTACACATATAATAAGATAATTTACTAACAAAATATATTAAAATAAACTACTAAACTTATAAATCATAAATTTACTAACTTAAAAATGTTAAATTTAACTACTACACATAAAAATCATAATTTACTAACAAAATATATTAAAATAAACTACTAAACTTATAAATCATAAATTTACTACCTTAAAAAATGTTAAAATTAACTACTACACATATAATAAGATAATTTACTAACAAAATATATTAAAATATATGAACATATAATAACATAATTTACTAACAAAATATATTAAAATAAACTACTAAACTTATAAATCATAAATTTACTAACTTAAAAATGTTAAATTTAACTACTACACATAAAAATCATAATTTACTAACAAAATATATTAAAATAAACTACTAAACTTATAAATCATAAATTTACTACCTTAAAAAATGTTAAAATTAACTACTACACATATATTAAGATAATTTACTAACAAAATATATTAAAATAAATTACTAAACTTACAAATCATAAATTTACTAACTTAAAATAATTTAAATTTTACTACTACACATATAATAAGATAATTTACTAACAAAATATATTAAAATAAATTACTAAACTTACAAATCATAAATTTAGTTACTTAAAAATGTTTAAATTAACTACTACACATATAATAAGATAATTTACTAACAAAATATATTAAAATAAACTACTAAACTTATAAATCATAAATTTACTAACTTAAAATAATTAAATTTTTTTTTCTAAATAAACAAAAATATTTAAAAATTTAGCTAAAGTGTTTACATAACATTATAAATTACTCACATAAAGAAATAATAACATTTAAGAACAAATGTACCTTCAAAGTTTTGTGTGTTGGTGGAAAATGAAGAGAACAATAGATAGATATATAATAGGAAATTAGTATAATAGTATTATAAAATGTAGAGAGAGAGAGAGAGAGAGAGAGAGAGAGAGAGAGAGAATGTGTAGAGATTTGGAGAATGGAGAGAGATTGAGAGAATGAGAGAATGAGAGAAAGTGATTGAAAAATGGAATGGATGGGGTATTTATAGAAAAATTAAAATTGTGGGTGAAAATATAAAATAGAAGAATTGAGGGGGTTTTCTGTAAATATTTTTGGCTCTAACGGTTGGATTTTGAAATCCAAACGTTGGAGCTGTTTTCTGTTTTTTTTTTTTTTTTTTTTTTTTCAAATATCCGGACCATTTGGGCTGGCCTTCTGGACTGGTCCGCCTCGCAGTCCGGCTACTCTGACCCGCCAGATCCAAGTGCCGTGGTGGGCCGGTCCGGCGGACCGTCACCCTGTAGCACGCTCCGCGGCCCGCCACCGTGCCGGGCTTGGTCCGCAACGCGTCCACCGCGGATCGGACCTGATCCGGCCCATCAGTCTTCGCAGGCCATACGGACCGGCCCTCTTGGGCCTGGTCCATTTTTACAGCTTTAATTCAAATGACCCATTTGTTATACCATGAAATCGGGCCGAGACCACATGTCTGGGCCAAATCTCGTGGGCTTAAATTGAAGTCCGGATGACAAGAATCAAAGGCCTCGTTTGTCACCTTGGGCTTGATCCAAAGCATTATGGGCCGAAAAGATTCCAACTATTCAGCCCAATTTTAAGAGAGAAACTCTTTTCTAGGAGACCAAGTTTCAGCCCATTGACTAGATCTCTCGAGCAAAAGTCGTACCTTTCAGGCAAACCAGATTCCCCAGATCATGGCTCTTTAGGTTAAACCAACCGAGAAGGTGTAAGACATACAGTCGATACCTAGCCCTCAAGTAGACCTGACGTCGGTTTCGGTTCCAGTTCGAAACCGTCGGTTCCGATTACAGTGGTTCTGAACTGTTTTTTTTTTTCCTATCCTTATTTAATAAAAAAAATTAGACCTGTAAAATTGTAAATAAAATAAAATAAATAAATGACATATTACAAAATTAAATTAAAATAAAACTAAACAAAATGACAAATTAGTGAATTACAAATTACATTTTATTGGGTATTTGGCCATTTGGGTCACCTGAAATTCCGAAAATAACATAAAATAAATAAATAAATAAATGACAATTAAAATAAAACTAAAAAAAAATGTAAAGTTATTAACCTTGCACTTAATTGTTACCACAATTAAGTTGCCTACGTATCCTCTTGGGGTTTAGAGGAATTAAAGGCCACGTAGTTCTCTTACCTTTTATTGCAGGTTTGGTGACGACGTGGACTAATTGTTGTCATGATCCGCATCCGTAGATCCGCTATTCCGCTGTTGCACTTTCAGGTTCGTCATTTTTGAAGAAATCGTACGGTTCCTCATGCTCGATTTCTTGTTGTCGGTATTGCGCCTTAGTCCAGTCATCTACACAAACTTGCATCTGTAGTGATTTCGCACTCAAGCACGAACGTTTTGGGTCCAGAATATTCCCCCCAGCGTTGAACTCTTGTTCCACCGCCACCGTAGAAATTGGTGTTGAAAAAATATTTTTGGCTATCATAGCCATGATTGGAAAGTACTTTTCATACTCTGTTCACCATTGTAGGATATCAATTTTTTTATCTTCTGTTTCTTCTAGAAACTCAAAAGATGCACTTAGATAAGATTCAAGCTCGAAATATGTGTTGGAAGAGCTTGATGAAGAACCTCGTATTTTTTTTTTTTTTTTGATAACAGATTATTCCCTAAACTCATAAATCTGGAGTCAAAGGATGATGAGGAATGAGATACATTTTGTGTTTGTGTAACATCTAAATTTAGTGAGAATCCATAAACTCTAACATATTCATCATATAACTCATACAATAATTTCTTAACTCTATCACAATATGCATCAACATCATATTCTATTTTTAAACCTTGTTCATAATAAGCAGTTAGATAACCGGAAAAACTTTCTAATCTAGAACGTGGATTAAAACACATGGCAATCAAATAAATATTTAGAAATTCCTTATAATATTCTAACCATTTTTCTTTCATAGCATTAATGGGCTCTAGTAATTCTAGGTTGGATTCACATTGAGCAAAGGCACCAACAATACTAAGACTCTCAATAATAAAAAAATGAGTTGTAGGATAATAAACACTAGATAAATTTTTAGTAGCATTATAAAAGACTTTTAACAAATTAAAAACTCTGTAACAAGCATCCCAATGAGTTTGATAAAGATTAATGTGACTAACATGAAATTGAATAAAAGAAACTAATAAATTCCTATAATCATAACTTCTAGCAAGCAATTTATAAGTAGAATTCCAATATGTTGGAACATCACGAGGAAATCTAACGAAACGCCTACCATTTTGTTTACAATATGTTGCCGATGCTTTCATTGTAGAAGGATGTATCCACAAAAAAATTTAAAAGATGTTGGAGGCCCCAACGATTTGTTGAGGTCAGCAAGTTGTTGGGCCCAAATTTTTTTTTTTTTATTTAAAAAAAAAAACACGAATCGGGCGGTTCTGTGAAAAATGGAACCGAAACCAGAATCGAAACCGGAACTGCCCTCATCCGGTTTTGGTTATGATTTTTTACTGTTCAGTTATGGTTCCGGTTCGGTTCGACAGTTCGAACCGAACCGAACCGGCATCGGGTCTACCCTCAAGACAAGCAAACTTTAAGACATTGAATCAAGACCCTATCACTGGGGTCTCTAGAATTAATCTCACATACGACGATAACATTTGACACCCTAGTTAGTCAATTGGTCACACGTGTTGATCAATTAATATAGCGGCACTAGCTAACACAAGTTAGGAATGACAAGCGAGACCCCCCCCCCCCCCCGACACATAGGGAAAATGGGAATGGAGGAGTTTGGGGTGAGGTATTCCCCCAATTACAATTTCGGCATGATGGAGACACAAATGACAGCAGGATGGAGACACGAACACTGGTAGCAAGAGACATGAACGATGGGAGATTTAGAGGAGGCACAACTTTTAGTAAAAGTTCCGATTTTAAATTTTAGAGTTAATGTAAGTATTTAAATTAAATGTTTAAATTGAGAAAAATTATAATTATTATTAAAAAAAAAATAAGTTTTTGGAAGAAATAGGGATGGGGGTCCCTTATTTGGGGATGATGATTTGGGAATTTTTAGGGGAAATGCCCATTTCTATACATGAACTTGGTTAACACAAAGTTTAGGGGGTCAAACATCCATGTAGTTAGAGATGGGCATATCGCTCACGTGTCCCCATGGGGGTTTTGGGGGGAAATTTCACCCACCCACATTTCCCCCAAACATTAATTTTTTAATACAATCATTTACTTGTGTTTATTTTTGATTAAATTAAATCAATTATTTATTTTGGATTAGATATTTATATTATTATTTAATTTAATTTTTTAATTTTAACTTAACTGAGGTTAAATGGGAAAAGTGGGATGAAACTAGGGCTGGGCAAAAAAGCCCATAAACTACGAACCAAACCAAACCAAACCACTTGGTTTGGTTCGGTTTTTACTTTTAAAAAATCCGTTTGGTTTTATTATAACAAAACCGTATGGTCTAGTCCGATCTATGGTCCAAGCTTATCGATCGCGGACCGGACCGGACCGTAAATTGAATACTTTAACGCACACTTTTATTCCAGTATAGATCACACCCAAAATTCTTCAATAAAACTAAAAAAATAAAAATAAAACATTAAAGTCAAAAACCTTGATTTATTATTTCATATGTGTTTTATTAACCCACCAACTTTAGTGCAAGATCGAAAGAACTCTTAGATGAAATTGAAATTTTTTCCATTTGCTTTATACTATCATTTGTTTTGCATTGAATAGTGGTAATTTTTTTTTTTCATTTATAGAATTAAACTAAAGTAGCGCCACAAATGCAGAAAATGTGATTTGATATAATTCTTACTTTTGTTTCTACTTTCTAATCGTTAGGTATAAAACAATTAATCTTTATTGTAAATGTGTTTACAAGCTATTATTTTATTTTGATTTTTCTTACTATTTTAATTTGAAATGTATTTATTTTAAAAAAAAATTGAAATGTATTTTTTTTTTAAAAACAAAATGTATGTAACTTCACATTACATTTTTTTTTTTTTTGGTGATAAGTCAAAACTGAAAGACCGAATCAAACCGAACTGAACCAATATAATTTGGTTTGGTCTGATCTGAAAAAGTGATTGGTTCAAACTTATCCAATTTTTCGAAAGATCAAAATTTTTGGTTTGGTTTGGTTTGGTCCGGTCCTAATTGAAACCGGACCAAACCGGACTGTGCCCAGCCCTAGATGAAATGGAAGAATGGGGGTTGCCAGATTCCAAAATCCATATTGGGAATTGGAATTGATTGAGGATTGTGGAAATGGGTGGGGGTGGGGGAACCTCCCCCCAAACACTCATATTTCCCCCAAATGGGGTTTTGGATCGAAGTGGGGGAAGAGGTAGAGAAATGGGGGAAGTGGTAGGGCGTCCTCATGGCCCCACCTCTATTTCCGGACCATGCCGATCCCTATTCACGTGTCAACACTATTCTACCTTGGACTAGAATATCTAACTTTTGATTAACATAACAATATAATCAGAATGAAACTATTCTCAATTTAATTTATGAATTGAGATCCCCTACCTATATTTTTTCTACTCATCTTTCAAGCATCCACTGACATGTGGCAAACAAGCAAAAGAATGGCTGAGATCCCTTAACTTTATTTTTTTATAAAATCGTGTTATAAAAACCTAACTCGCAAATGCACGAATCGTGAGATAAGTACAACGACAAGTAGGGATCGTTCCCACGAGGAAAAGTGATTTATTAATTATAACTAATCCTAATTAAAGCTAAGCAATTAAAAGTAACCAAGAGAGTTTGTTTGATGATTGATTTGATTAAAACTAGATTAAACTAAGAAAGCAATTTAACAAAGAATATGTGAATGTGATCAAGAGGTGAGAGACTAGGTAACCGATGCTCCCCACATGCAATACTCCATGTTCATCAACTAATTCCATTAAATAGATTCAATCCAGTTTTAGAGTTCATTCTTATCTTAAATATGGTATTACCTTAATACTAGGATTTAACCTCGTGTTTTCAATCACAACTCACCCTCGTAGAAGGTGTGAGCTATAATCAAGAACCCATTACACACAAGAATTATTGAACCAAAATTGTCTCGCATTAATTACTATGTCGAGAACAATCATACTCATTCAATTGAAAAGTAATTAAGATTACCTATTTAGGTAGTGCAACCTCAATTTATAAATTATCAAAATCCTAGACAAGTATCAATTAACGTAGGTAGATCAATACGAGTCACAAATCTAAATGTATAATGAATTGAACAAATCTAAATCGCCACTTGCGATTAGGTTTTGCTCCACCGTATGTTTCTGTTTGCTCTCTACAATTTTTTACTTGTTTTCTTGCTTCAATACTTCACTGAATCTGGTTTAGATGGGGAAAGTGTCTCATCTTAAAACCTTTACTTCTTGATTGTTTCGACTAGAAGCTCATTTAATGTTTCTGTAAGGATTCCCGTTTTGTTGATTGGCTTATTTCGTGGTCAAACCACATGTTGGGGTTTTGAATGTAAGGGTAGTCTAAGTGTTTGGTGTTGAAGATCAAAGGCCCTTCCATGACCTCAAGATACAAGCACGCCAAAGGTATAATCTCTTGTGCTTGTTTTTCTTTGAAGAGATTTAGTAGCACACACACACTTAGCATTCTTGCTATGATTGCATACTTGCTTATTTTTATGTGCATCTCTTCACATGTCACTTTACACACTAGCACTTTGGTTGATATATCTTGTTGTGTGTATATGTGCCTTATAATTCGTTTCCCGACATTGTTCGGAAACGTCCGCGCTTGCACTAATTAGTGCTTGGTTTCGCGCGAAGACCGCCTATGGAGAATGCCCTTGGCTTCTCCTTGGTTTTCACCATTGTTGGTGATCGGCGGCCTGGCCGCCGAATGAAACCGCCGTTTCAGTCCAGATTGGTCTGAAGCAATTATGCGGTCCAGATCGGCGGTCACGACCGCCGTTCGAAACCGCCGTTCATACCTGATCGATTTTAATCTCTCGGGTTTGATTCGGCGGTTGGATCGGCGGTCACGAAACCGCCGTTAATGCTCTGTTCTTCACGAGCTCAATTCGGCGGTCGTCATCGGCGGCCTGGCCGCCGATTGAAACCGCCGAACGGTGCGTTTCAGGGGCAAAAGTGTCTTTTCACATGCCCAATTCTTGATGTCTATAAATATCTTGTTTTCTCAATCTCTGAATAAGCTTCTTGAGCAATTAGAACCCTAATCTTTCAAGAGAGATTTTTGAGAAAAAATCAAATCAAGAACCTATCTTTAAACACTCAAATCAAACCCCTTTTGCATCAAATTTCATATTTGATCTTCTATGCCTTCATAGAATTGATCCATGCATGGTTTTGAATCATCACATCTTATTTGGTATGTTCTTCACTAATTTCATATTACTTTAGTGTTTTTCATATTAATACATCTCTTTAATTACTTGTATGCTTTTGATTATATGCTAGATACAAGTTAGAGATTATTTGTGATGAAAATTAATTGAGTGTTGTTTGTGATAGCTAATTAGGTTTTTAATTAATCTTGATTAGCTAAGCTATTTGACATGTCATTTAGCAATTGATATCTAGGGTTGATTAAATTGATTATATCATCATCCTAGATAAGCATCTAAGGTTACCTAGCCTTGTTTGTTATTTGAATATTCATATATATATTCACATAGGTTGTTTCTCTTCATAGAGAAGTAAGTCTTGAGGCTAAGAGTGCTTAGGCCTCAAGCAAATTGGAATAGGGTTGCTAATAAAGGCCCGCTGGGTAGAAGTGAGGGGTTACAGACCGGAATGTTAGACGAGGTCTACATAGGTTGTAAACTTCATTTCAATTAGTGATTTCGAGTTCCGAGTGTGGCGCACTATACAGCCCGTGGTTTTTCCCAGTGGTTGGGTTTCCACGTATACATCAAGTGTTATTTAAATTCCGCACTATATTACACTTGTATGTATTTTTGACTAGTAGGGGCATTTTCGTAAAATTGACTTGCATGCGAAAATTGGGTAATATTTGTTAAAATCTATTCACCCCCCCCCCCCCTACTAGCTTTATATTGAACACGCCTCGAGTATTTTGAGAACTTTCAGTTTCTTTATCTGGTTCAAATATTTTGAACTATTTTGTGATTGATTTAAGCTCATTTAACAGCTAACTAGTTGTGAATTGTAATTCCCCTTCATTCTTTATGGGTTTACGCCTCAGTGGACTCCTTGTCAATTTGATAATCGAAAAGTAGTGATTTGCTAGAAGCAGAGCATTTGAGTAATGTATAGAGAACATTTAGAATTTTGAATGGAAAGTGAAGTCTTATCGTACGTCTGTAAAGTCTTTTTATTTCAATTTCCAATTGGATCCTTGATGTTTTCTTACTTCAATAATTCACTGATGTTTTTTTTATTGATTAGAAATAGTTAACAGTACATTTTTTTGGGTGATTGTATGTTTTGGATAGCAACTGATGTTCAACGTTGGCAATTGATTATATGTTTTTGTTACAGGTGTATTTAAATATTTGGATAATATTCTTGTTTTAAAATGGATACCATTGATTTTGATTGGAAGCCTAGATTTGGTATGGAATTTGACTCAGATGAATGTGCATGAGTTTTATAATTCGTATGGATGAAGAATGGGGTTCAGTATTAGAAGAGACACAGTTGCCAAGAACAAACATATAGGTGAAATCACCTATAGGATTTTTGTTTGTTGTAAGGAGGGTTTTCGACTGCAAGATAAACGAGATGTTTTGGTTATAAAACATAGAGCCGATACAAGGACATGTTGTGATGCTAAATTATGTATTAAGTTGGATAGGAAGAACAATAATTTACTAAGAGATAGTTCATTCACTGAGATCAGTGATTCTATCAGTCGAAGGCCAATTAATCTAGTAAGGATTTACTCTAAGTGTGAAAAACTAAATTGCATAATGCTTGGTTTTGAAAATCTTTTGAATTCTAAGAATAACCTAAATTATGAATACTTGAACTAAAGACAAAAATCAATCTCAAATCACACAAGGGATGAATATATGGAGAGAAATACTAGGGAATTGATGCACCTTTCTTAGACACTCAATGCTCTCAATCAGTCTCATTAAACACTTCAATATAGTTTAGGGCTTATTTTGAAGATAAACAATTAAGAACAAATATCCGTCCCACCATTCGCACAAAGGTCATGTGTCATGTGACGGTAAAGAAATCCTTTTTAGAACAAAACTCTAAGCCAAATCAACGCAGCAAGGCCATGCAAACATTAATTTTCAAATCTACTAAGCTTATCGTTATGGTTTAAATGGAAAAGGTCATTCACATCTAAACCCTAATCTCATGGATAAACTAAACCATAAACCCATATCAATTGAAGTCCACAAAATAATACGAGCAAATAAAATAGAGCAGTTAATTCAATAGACAAGACTAAAAACGAGTTATCCAAAATTGGTTACATCAATCCCCTAGTTAAAGGTTTAGTTACACATCAATGAAGAAGATAAAAGTATAGAAGAGTTAAAGAGAAAACCCATATTGGTCATGTGAGCTCTTGTCTTGCAATCTTCTTCTTCTTCTTGCTTCCAAGAATCCTTCAAGAATGGATGAATGAATGAATGAATGAATGAATGAAATAATGAATCTATGTGAAAGAATGCGTTTTAGGTTTAATCCCCTTGTGTCTCCCTCTGAAAATAAGACACTAGCTTCTTTATATACTTCTCTCAAAAATAGGTCACTCGCTGTCCCGAGCGAACAAGGTTTACGCACGACCGCTGCCTATACCGCTACATGAACAATTTGACTCGGCAGCGGTATAGCAAACGGAGTGCCTCTGGAGTGTGGCGCTATGGAGACCACTGTGGAGGTATGTGCAAGCGTGGTGGTATGGATTGCGGTAATGAGAGGTTGTCCTCTACTGTCGACCGCTTGATAGGTTGTTGTTGGTGCACACACCTAGATAGCGGCATAGACTGCAGCTAAGGACAGTTTTGCCCGTTTTCTTCATCTTTTGACTTCATATCTTCCAAAATAAGATCCAACATCACTTCCATGGAAAGTGACTTACATAGGCTCAACAAACACATCAAACCACCAAAAGGACTCAAGAGACAAGCATATTACATAGGAAAAAAGGCGAAATATAAGCATATAATTTGACTGATCAATTTTGTAAAAGGGCATAATCATCCACTTGTAATGTAAGAGTATACTCATATGCTTCCTTCTCAAAGAAAATTAACCAGTTCACAAGCAATTGAAGTGGATTTGGCCGAAGAAGCTGGACTTTCACCTAAGTCTACATATGAGATAATGGGTAGGCAAATGGGTGGAAGAGAGTGTCTTGGTTACACAAAACAAGACCAAAAGAATTATCTCAGATCAAAAAGACAAAGAAAATTAGCTTATGGAGAGGCAAGTTGTGTATTAAAATATTTTTCTGATGAGACATTGAAAAACCATCATTTTTTCATTCGGTGCAATTAGACAAGGAGGAGCAAATCACAAATATTTTTTGGGCATATGCTAGAATGATAATTGATTATAGTCAATTTGGGGATGTTGTAAATTTTGATACAACTTACAAGATTAACAAACAAAATCGACCATTTGCGGTGTTTGTTAGGGTAAACCATCATCGAGAGACCATTGTATTTGGGGCATCTTTAATGTATGATGAAACTGTTGATTCATTTGTATGGTTATTTCAAACATTTTTGCAAGCAATGTCTGGAAAGACTCAAAAAAAAAAATTTCACGGATCAAGATACGGCTATGGCCAAAGCTATTTTACAGGTGATGCTTGACACATACCATAGGCGTTGTACATGTCATATAATGCAAAATCCCTTAAAACACATGAATAGTATGTTTAGAGGTCCTAGTGGGGTGAAAAATGTGCTATCTGCTTTTATGAATGATATTGAGGAGGAAGAAGAGTTTTTAACTACTTGAAGTCAAATGATTGATCAATATAATATGCATGATAATAATTGGCTGAGTAGTATTTTTGACGTGAGAGCGAAATGGGCTTATGCATATGTCAGGAGAGCATGGTCAGCTGGAATGAGGAGCACGCAATTTAGTGAAAGTTTCAATGCTAGTTTGAAAGATTATTAGAATTCTGGAATTAATGTGGCAAATTTTTTTATGCATTTTGAGAGATTAGTTAATGACAAACGATATAAGGAGTTGGAGTCGGAATATGATTTGTGTTATAAGATGGTGAGTTTGAAAATTCCTTGTAAAATGTTGTCTCAAGTAAGAGAAGTTTACACGAAGGCAATCTTGGAAGAATTCCAAGAACAGTTTGTAGAAGCTATTGAATTGGTTATAACTAATTGTGTTGAGGATGATGGGAAGTTGTTTTACACGGTTGATACAGAAACAGTTCGAAGAACCGACAAGTAATATGAGAAAGTGACGATTCTTTATCTTGCAGCTGTAGGATGTTTGAGAATAAGGGAGTCTTATGTAGTCATGTCATCATAGTTCTTGGAGAACGAATGAGCATCAAAGAAATTCCTATCAGTTATATCTTAAAAGGTGGACAAAACAAGCTCGAGTTGAATCTGTGCAAGATATGCATGGACATAGTATTGAGGCAGACCCTAAGTTGTAGCAGATATGTCGATACAGATCCTTGTGTTCTATCTTTACTAGGATATCAAGTAGGGCTTCTGAAAGTGAAAAAGCTTATAATGTAGCAAATGAGCATGCAAACAACTTGGCAAAATTAGTTGAAAATATTTTATGTTTAGAAATGGAAGGAAATATTCATGAGAAAGACCGTGAACCTTAAGATCTCAATAATGAAGTGAATTGTACTCAAGATTCCAATTTGGTGAAAGCGAAAGGGTTAAAGAAGAAGGAAACATCAAAAGGAAGACGTAGAATTAAAAGTAGTTTGTAAAAAGCTTTAGCCAAGAGAGAGAAGTTATCAAATCCTCTTCCACACTTTCAAGCATCTAAACAGGTAAATCATTTTTAATTTGCTTAATATCAGTTACTTTATTTGATAAATTTGTGTTGAATACTACTGTTTGTACATCCACCAAGTCAATTGTCTTCTAAGGTTGTTGATTTTTCTTATCCCCCGTCACACTCTCCAACATATAAGGTAAGGCATTTTTAATTTACGCAATATTAGTTAATTTATATTGATGGGTTTTTATTATTGAATATTACTTTTTGTACAACCACAAAGTCAATTATCTCCCATGGTTGGTGATATTCAATATCAATCAACAGTTTATAATTCTTATTCTGTAAGTATTTTTCAATATCTCATTTCCTTCAAATTTAAGTAAATCTACATCTTATTTTTCTTACTTAATAATTATTTATCACATGTGCTTTCACAGTTCCAACAACAATTGCAAAGTTGTAGTGCATCCAATCCAATGGCAAATACTCCTTATGAGCAATCTCAACAACCAAATTTTTAAGCATTGCTTCAACAAATTATGCAGAATTTCACATCTGTATTTCAAGATTCTTAGACTTCAAATAGCTCTTATTTATTGGAATGATTTTTAGTATTATTTTATTTAGAGTTGTAAGAATGCAACATTACAGATGTTTTGTATACATGACTAAAGTTTTTTTTATCAAACATAAAAGTTGTTGATGATCATCCTTGACAGAAGTTGAGGTGTGGCGACATTTTATTGCCCAATAACAATTTTTTAGATGTAGATTTGATTGAGATTGGTAGGGCACTTTTCATTTTTTAGATGTAGAAATAATGTCTAATAAATATTAAAACAAGAAGTATTGGAAATTGATTTGGATTTGAAGGAAAGAGAAGCTAAAATCAATCAGTAGAAAGAAATGAAAAAAAAATAAAGGAAACGGAGGGTAGGGGATCTCAATCCTTAATTCATATAAAGTTTGTTTAGTACTTTAATTCAAGACAGAAAATGCTATAAATACTCAAGATTTGCATTAATCAACCCTGATAATTATTATGATGCAGCAAATTCATAATTGCAAAAATTGGTCTCAAAATCTTGCTGTAAGATTCGAGCATTCATTAGCTTGGATAATCAGGTCTACACCTCCTGAAACACATGTACAGTTGATACACGATTTAATCACAGAGATGCACTGATCATCATCAAGTTGAAATTTTAAAAACAGCATTTGCTCAGAAACAAGTCATTATCATTGGCATCTACGTACGCATCATCACTGAATCTCTTGTATGTGGCTTATCCCAAACTTGTTATATAATTAAAAAACCTATTTGCAAAAAAATAAAATAAAAGGACAAATTCAAGATTCCCTGGTCCTGTCTTTGTTTGCCGGTGCTTTTTTATTTATTCACTCTAATTTGGTCTCATTTTTAATCCACAGATTGTCAGGATGTGATGATTCTTCTCAATATTCAAGCAGTGATGAATCTGCACTTTGTTTACTGAGAAAATTATTTTGGCTTCACGTGTAAAAGACAAAAGGATTCTACACCTAATTAAATTATGATACATTATTTGTCCTTTTAATCTGCATTTAGATACATATATATGTAACCAATCAAGTCATCTAATAATCAACTTGGTCAAATATTGACGACTTTTTAATTATCTTGTTCAAAACAATGGGTAGCAGACGGTGACTGCTTACTCATTAAAACAAGCCAAATAGAAAACACACGAAGATAAGTGGCATGGAAAAGGCAATTTAAATCAACAAAGAGGGACGAATTATCTATATATCCCGATAATTAATATCATAAATATGCAATCAAATAAATCAGTTGAGGAATTCTAGTTCTCTCATAGTCATAGATCACACATGCATGTCTATATATACCTAGGAAAGGCAAGTGACTTTCATGCATTTATGCTTCAAAAGGTACAAATTATTATCTATCAATTCTTCATGTGAGACCAGAGACCACACAGTTTATAGTAATATAGGTAATTTTTTATGTTATTTATTTTTTTGACTAAAAGCTAATAACTATAGGCTGTACCCATTATTTCGATCGAAACCATCACAACATCAAAACAAAATTTCACCACCAAAAATCCAAAAACATCATGCGTACGTAAAAGCTTCTAATTATTCTGGAACAATTAACCCATATAAAATATTTAAATCTATCGAAATTTATAGAAAAGAAAAAAAAAAAAAACAAGGCAAAATAAAATAAATGTAGTTGGCCGGAGAGTCGAGAAATTGAAAAGGATAAGAGAGATGATATAATAGAGAAGACAAAAAAAAAAGGAAAAAAAAAGAAAAAAAAAAAAGGGAGGGACCAACTTTTAGTTCCCCTACATATATGTAATTATGACCATGATTAGACAATCGTTATCTGACAACCGACATTACAGGTAATATTACATGCATTAATGTCATGATATCCTACATTCACCGGCGGTGGCCACCACCACGACCCTCCGTCTCCGGCGGCGACATGAGACTGACCAGAAGATCAGCAAAAGCTCCTATGATGAACTTGTGGGTGCTCTTAGGATTTAATGCAAGATAGCACAAGAGAAGCTCGTGCAAGTAGTCCCAGTCGGATTTAACGTCAACCAAGTCACGTGCCTCCACCATCTCCTGCATGGACCGCCTGAAGTCCATGTACGGGTCCGGCGAATAGGTGGGGACCGCTACACTGTCTTTAAAACTCGGAGAATTATTCCATGATTTTGATTCGAGGGTTGCAATGGACGGCGATGATGATTCGATGATGGAGTTGGAGCTACCGGGTGTGGTGAAGAAGAAGCGTTGAGAAGCGACGATGGTGGCGAAATCGGGTTCGGGCTCATAAGAGACAGTGGAGGAAGAAGAGAGAGATTTGGAGGTAGTGGTGTCATAGAGAGAGTTGAAGTTTTTGATCAGGATTGATGATGAAGAAGAAGAACTGGAAGGGAATGGATGGCTGTGATCATCATCTGGGTTCATTGATAGATGATCAGGATGAGTTGAGGGCTGTTTGATCTTGGTAAAACACATATGGAGGTTTCTCCCCAGCGTGGTCGGCATCTTAATTCTTTTGTTGTTGTTGTTGAGAGAGAATTGAAGGAGATAATAAGTTGTATATATTTATGGAGAGATGGAAGTTTGTAGTTTGTACTTGGAGTTCAAAGGCGACTAGACAGCCGTGAAACACTGTTCAGTCTCACTCTCTCATCAGAGCATGTTCATCACACTCACTCCATCAAGCGGTTCGAAATCAATAATCACGCGCGTAAGAGAATTAATGATATGTAATTAGAGTGATACCAACTACCAAGTCACAAACTATGTTTTACTGTTTTAGGTTGTGACTTGTAAGTAAGATGCACATGCACACAGCACACTGGTGGGAGTATCAAAAAAAAGAAAAAAAAGAAAAAAGAAAAGGGTATTTGGTGATTATTTATAGGGAGGTTTCTTGTGGAGTGTGGTCATAGTCGGTACGCACTGATAATCATAATTAGAAAGTGATGGATCAGATGGTTGTGAATAATAATTGATCACTTATACAAGATCTCTGTGTGTTTGAATATGGGGTCCCACAATACTAGGCTGTATCAGAGTACAGAGTAGCATCATAGTTATTTAATTTCTCATGCAATGGCAATAATTCTATATATCCTTAACACGAATTGCACCTGTTTCCTTACACACTGATATATGCTACATTGCTACCAATTCTGGGTGTAAAGTATACGGCAATTAATGTAAGAAAATTGGGTCTTTTAGGTGCGGTAGGAGTTTATGATCACATTACAAAGTGAATGCTCTTGACTCTTGACTATATAACACAAACAATGTCAAATTTCGCATTTGTAACTTTCTCGATATATATCTTTTATTTGATGATGTAGAAAAGTTTAAGACATTTATTTTAAAAATTAGTGAAGCACATTTTAAATTTTAGTAGTAGTATTTCCCTAAAAAATAAATTTATATTTTTCAAATTCTTTTCATTAGGTAGAACCGTAGAATAGAACTATCTTATTCATACTTATTTATTTTGATAATCAAAAAACAGCTTTCATTGAAGAAATTAAGTCAAAGTTGTATATTATAGGCTGCATATGGCCTCACCACCACTGTGTCTTCAGCATGTGTAGCGGAACAACACTCGAACTTATAGGCTGCAGTGCACCATCATGGTGTAGGTGTTATAGGAGCGAGACAATCTCATTTTGATGGATATATTGTTTTTTCTTTTCAAAATGTAATAATAATAATAAACCACTAAAATTAGTATCCCTCACGTAGGCATATCTGAAGGACAGTCTTTTATAAAAGACAGATGGCCAGTTTAGTATTGTTGTAACTTTTATAATAATCAGTGTTAACCGTGCTGAAGAAATAATCAGATATGAAATTACTTAGTAGATATTTGGTTAATTGTATTTTTAAAACTACTATATAGCTCAAAAACTATATACATATGTTTGGTAATTTTATTGTAAAACTGCATCAGTTACAATGACTAAAATATATATGATTTTAGAACCTTACTTAATTTTTTTTCATTAATTATATATATTAATTCAATATTTAAGTAGAATATAGAAAAAAAATTTCATAAGAACAATAATTTTAAAAAAAAAAGATTTTATAAATCAAATCAATATTTAAGTAGAATATTTAATTTTGAGACGAAATAAAGTATATAAATGATTTTAACTTGATTTCATAATGATAATAATGATATTTTAAAATATTTATTAAATGCTAAAATAAATTATTCCATAATCACTTTCAAAAAATAACCCTCCACCTACTTCTCAAAATCACCGTCAAAACTCATTAGATTATCAATTAATTACTTTTGAAAGTTTTACCATATATTATTTTATATTAAAATTATAAAATAAGCTGATTTTAATTTTTTAAAAATAATACCAAACTGGCCCACAGTGAGTGGTAACCAAACCATGGATGCAGTAAGTATATATAGGTAAGTGGTTTAATTGTATCTTTTGAACTCATAAATATAAATATATTATAAGTTTATCATAAATATTTTATTACAATTTTGTATTTGACATGTAGATGATGACATGAAGCTGCAGTAATTAATTAGTATAAACCATTTGCTACATCAATTGTACTAGTAAAAAAAAAAGTGAAATATATATGTCTATAGTAATTATATTCATTGACAAATAGTGGATCATATAAATTTGGACAATATATTTTGGGTACCAAATTAAACGTTTCTTCAAAGGATCCTCGCAGCTGCTTGATTGCAAAATATTTGTGGAAGGAAGAAGTAACAAACATGAGATCTCTACCTGTTTAGTATGCTAAATATAATTTCAGGGGAAAAACTTTTGAAGCACGTCAATATTTGAAGAGAGGCAATAGTGGTCTGGTGGTGTGTACAAGGATGGTCCAACCAACCTTAGAAACCCACCACGCCATGCACATGGTGGGGTTCACTGCTGCTCCTCCTCCTCCAAATCCACTAACCTTTTGCTTCTCTTTTTCTCAACTCCACCCTCTGCTCAACGCCACTTGTATTTCCACCCACATGGGTAGAGTCAGAAATTCAAGTTTAGAGAATCATTATATACAAATAAAAATTTTAGAGTAATGAAAAAAGATTTAAAATTAAAAGGGCTTCTCTTTATAATTCATAAATTATTTATTTATACTTCAATTCAAATTTTTTTATTAATGATAATTTTAACTTGAATTAAAATTACTAAACAAAACAAAATAATTCTAAAGACACTCTAAACTAATTAAATTATTATTATTTTTTTAAAATCTCTCTCTCTCTCTCTCTCTCTCTCTCTCTCTCTCTCTCCATTTTTCAAAAATAAATAAATCATATCTCCATATTTCTCGATCAATCTCTAATTAATAGTTAAAGAAAAAAAACTTATGAATATTTTGGTTTGTTACTAACATATATATATATATATATATATAAGTCAATACAAATACCTTGTTTTTAATAAAATAAAATAAATAGATATATGAAAATTTGATTTGTTGCAACTAGATTCGATTAAATTTAGAATTTTAAAACTAATGAAAGAATTTAAATTCTCTAGGTAATCACATACCTACAAAAATAACAAAAAACATTTCATATTTCGATTTAAAAAAAAAAAAAAAAAAAAAAAAAAAAAACAGGGTACTTGTTTTTTTTTTTTTTTTTTTAATATATATACATATATACAGTTCCTAAAAATCAAGTTTATTCGTAAGTTTTTTTTTTTTCCTTAACTGTTAGTCTTGCTTGAGAAATAATGGAGATAGAAAGTTAGAGATATGTATTGAAAAAGAGAGAGTTTAATATGGTAATTAAAAATTTAGGAGAGAGTGTTTAATATGTAGTATTTAATCAAATGATTTAGGAGAGATAATTTCTTTTTTAAAGTAATTTAATTCAAAAAAGATTACTCCCTGGATAAATCCAAAGGCTACGATGTTTCGTCCTAACTTTTATTAAAATAAAATGGAGTGTCTTTAGAAATTTATTTTTTAAAATGAAGTGTCTTTAGAATAGGCGTGCCAAAAGATAAAAATGATAATATTGGAACAAAAGGAACTGTCTTTAGAATTTTTTTAAATTTAAATTTTAAGAATGGAGTGTCTTTAGAAAAGAAGTGTAAAAAGAAAAAATTGGATTGTCAAAAGAAGTCCTCTAAAATTAATTGACAATTTATAGTTTTTTAATATGGATTTTAGTGTTTTTTTTTTTAGGGAAAGGGGGCCATTAATAAGGATGTCAATGGTACGGGTCGGGGACGGGTTTTCCATTACCATTCATAATCCCAATTTGTATGATAAATACTATCTCCGGTGAATACCCGCCTAATAATAAACGATACGGGTACGGGAATTCCCCATTAGGGGATTGGTTCCTTGCCCCATACCATTCCCATTCTATTAATGTATTTTTTTAAAATGATTTTTTAATAGAGATCATATCAAAATTATTGAATAATATAAAAATTATAATACAAAACCAATAACAATTAACAAACTCTAAATGAATTATAGCATAACACAGCTCATTAATAAACGGGATAATTACCCCGGTGGCCATCAAATTGATGACACACTATCAAAATGGCCACGGGATTGGAAAGTTGTTCCAAAATAGCCAATTCGATGGCCACCGGGATAATTATCCCTTAATAAACTCTAAAAAGAGGGAAAATTACACCGAAAGTTGTAGTTTTATATATACTTTTTTTTTTTTTTAATATTTGATGACATTCTTAAACAGTTCAACATATATATATATATATATATATATATATATACAGTTTTTCTATTGTCAGTTCGTCCTGACATAAAATATATCAGGGCGAAGAATGTGGACCATTATATTTACATACTTTGACTCAAAGTGTATGCATTTGTCAAAACTTATCCATAATCTATGGTCCACATTCTTCGTTCTGATATATTTTATATCAGGATAAACTGACTGTAGAAAGACTATATATATATATATATATATATATATATATAGTCCCGATCTGGTCAGGACGTCCTGATATAACTTTATCAGGATATTGAATGTGAGCCACTCACTATGGAGAAACTTTGATAAGTGCATACACACTTGAGTCAAATCAGATAAAACTAATGGTTCAAATTCAATATTCTTATGAAGTTATATCAGGATGCACTGACTTGAAAATTTATTATATATATATATAGAGAGAGAGAGAGAGAGAGAGGAAAGATTGATATATGTTATATCAGGACGAACTGACAATAGAAAAATTATATATATATATATATATATATAGAGAGAGAGAGAGAGAGAGAGAGAGAGAGAGAGAGAGAGAGAGAGAGAGAGAGAGAGAGAGAGAGAGAGAGAGGAAATTGCAAGAAAAATAATCAAAAAATTTATTGGTTTATTGTTTTTAGCCATTATTTTATATTTTATTATACTTATAACCTTTAGCCTTGAACAGACAAGATTGCCCTCCATTTTGTCTTTACTTCACTCACCCAAAAATTTAGAAATCAACTAGCATATAACTTGAAAATCATTGACATGTAAGTTGAAAGTCAATTGGCATATAATTTAAAACTTAACTGATATGTAACTTAAAAAATCAACTCGTATGTAACTTAGAATCAAATGGCATGTAACCAAGTTACATGTCAGATGAAATAAAATTTAGGGGTAATTTTATCCAAAAGTGGTAAAAATTGATATAAATAATAAAATATAAATTGGTGGCTAAAAACAATAAACAAATAATTTTTTTCGGCTCTTTATGAATTCACCCTATATATATATATATATATACAGTCTTTCTATTATCAGTTCGAACTGATAAAAATTATATCAGTTCCTTGTATGTGGACCACTGGATTTAAATACTTTGACTGACAAGTGCATACAGCCAAGTCAAAGTACTTAAATTCAATGGCCCACATGCAAGGAACTGATATAACTTTTGTCAGTTCGAACTGATAATAGAATTTCTGTATATATATATATATATATATATATATATATATATATATATATATATATATATATAACGGGTACGGGAATGGGTCGGGCGATGATTGAAAATCCCAAAACCATCTCGAAATTAAATTGGGGATTGAAAAAATTACCAAACCCATACCACAACATAGATGGTAGGCACTAAACCCACCCCTAACAGGACTGGTCCCTACAGGTCCCTGGACCAATGGGTAATTTTGACATCCCTAACCATTAATTTCATGAGTTTTAACAAAGTCGTTGAGGAAAATTTGCCCTAAATTATGTAGTGGCATGGTATATATAATGTTGTCTTCTACTGATCATTGGTATCGGCATTAGAACATGTCCAATGTATAATACTAAATTTTACACCAATTTGGTGTTAAAAGAGCATCTTGGGAGAATATGCTTACATTAAAAAAAAAATTCCACTCCAATGTTCTATATCAAATTTTACACCAAAAAAACATTTTTAAAGAATATTCTCCCAATAAATCTTTAAATTATTATAAAATTTTAAATTGGTTAAATGTATAGTTAATAAGTAAATTAATTAAATTAAATATGTATATCAATATTGGTGTCTTTTTAAAGATTTTAACGAGATTTTTTCAACGGTATATTTTTTTGGACTACATATTGTTATAAATAAGGGTTAATTTTAATGTAATTGTAAAAAATAAAACAAGACTGTGTAACATTTACAATAAAAAAAAAAAAAAAGGATTTGGTGTAGCTACCGTTTACACCAAATTTGGTGTTTTTGGTATATTGGTTGGAGTTTATTTTTACATCAGTTCGGTGTTTTTGATGTTTGTAGTGTGCTGGTAGAAGATTCTCTTGTCAATTTCAGCAAATGAAATTGGTACAAAAAGTTTGGTATGAACAGAAAAAGGGGAGTACTAAAATTTGGAGTTTTTCGTGGAGAAAAGCTGCTGCCAAATTCTTTTTTATCTTATGGAGAAGGACACAGCACTGCATGAATACTGCCAGACAACAGAACTTTTGTATGAAAACTCAGCATCACCTTCAACAGATCATTGTCATTATTGGACCTCCTTCAAAAACAAGAGCATATTTTCCCTTTTGCAAGAGCTAGTCTGCTTCCCGCCACTTCTCAAGTTACTAAAAAAGTAAAAAGTGACTTGTGAAACACTACGTGTGTGATCCATATATCTAGTCTTACAACCGAAAAATATTTATTTCTACTTATGTTTGTAAAATGCGTATGGTGAAACTCGAACCCTCTACCATAAAAGTGGAAGGGATTTTTGATATATTAATCACTTTGATTAGTCGTTTTACTTGAATGATTATATTTAACAAACAATATGGACATTAATGTATCATTACCCATTTATAAAAAACGAGAGCTAATGCTTAGATCGATGATATGAGAATTCGTATTCCTATCCATACATGCATTTGACAATACACTGCCATATAAAACTTTTTGAAAAATTGATCTATTTTGTTTTGAGTTGACATAATCAAAGAATTGAATTTAGACGTCAACAGCAAAAGAAATCATTGTGAATTATACTAAAAAGTGCAATATATATATTCTTACCAAACATACAAATCTACTCTACAAAATCAGGTCTAATTATGGACATATATCTCTAATGAAGTCTTATATCACATTTTGCATAGTAGTTCTGGTTCTTCTGGATTGAAAAACCCTGTAGGCACGCACAGTTGACAGAAAATCCAAGTGATTAGAACCAGAGAGAAAGTGACAAAGAGGAAGAAAACAGAGTCAACAATGAGCCAATGAGGTATTGCAATAATAATAGAATCAGACTTCAAAACCATATAAAAATATTAGAGTTCATTTTTTTCTCATCCCCACCACCCCCACTAAATGCCACATGTCCTTAAATTAACCCAGGGTTAACAAAACCTAATAAGTATAAATTTTATTAAATAAATAAGGGAAGATAGGTAAATCTATTAAAAAAAACTTAAATTTACCTATCCAGACTTTTGATTTCTAGAGATGATAGTCGGTTATTTCTGGAGTTCTGGAGATGGTGGTTGTTGATTTCTTGGGAAGGCTTTTAATTATTTATTTACAAAAACATGGGTGGATAGATTTTGGTTTCAAATATCTGTTTTTATTTTTTTATTTTTTTATTTTTTTAAAATTTAATTTGAAATATACGTTTTTGATTTCTAGAGATGATGGTATGTGATTTATGGAGATGGTAGCTGTTGATTTATTGGGATGTTTTTTTGTTTTTCTTTTAAAAAAAAACAAGGGTAAAATAGGTAGAATAATATTTGTTAAACCTGTGTTGACTTAGGAACATATGGCATTAAGTGGGGAAGGGGGTGGGGGTAGGGGTAGGGGGTGAGGAAAAAATGAACTCAAAATGAACAAGTTAGCAAACAAGAAGACAATATGGTCGCATCATTTGCACAGTTAATGAAGTAGTAATAGGAATAGCATTAATGATTTTATGGTGGTATGCGCTACAAACTGCCAATTTCTACCGTTCACAAGATTTTAAACAAAATTATCACAATCAGAAACACGCGTGATATTGTCACAACACAGCCGCGTACGTACTAGTTTGTTGGTCAATGTAAGATTCTACTGCATACTTGTACCACGTGGTGTAATCGGTAACGAGGATGCATACACTTATGACAACCTTGTTTTAAAATATAAATAAAAAGGAACATTATCTTACACAATTATGATCATGTGAGGAAGCAGAAGGAGATTAGAGATGAGCTGTAACTAAAATTGTCTTTGCCTGGGGCTCTGTTCATGAACCAGCCAAATCGTGCATGTCAGTGAAACTTCTCGATCTCAACCTTTTTCTCTATATCCTATTATTGAATTTGAATGTATATACGTGAATCATATAAACAGCAACATGATGTGTTTACTTTATATTACTACTGGTTTTGATGTATATCATCCCAATAGAGAAATCTTTTCGATAAAAAAAAATCAACAGTTGGTCATTGTTGTCTGTTTTTGCAAGATCATGACCAGTCAGTACTTGATAGGCTAGCTACTTTTTTATAATTTTGTAGGTCCATATATAATTTCGACCAGAGACAAATTGACGTCGGTAAAAAAAACCTGACACATCGACATGTTTCAACTCATAATTTGTTTCCATGAACAGTTCAACACTCGATGTTTTGGTGTATTGCCCTTGTCTGAAATTAAACTTGACAAAAGAACGGGAGTCCACATGAATGGGTCCCTAACCCTAATCATTCAGAAATCAGAATCAATGAATCTCATTTCTCAATAATTTCACTATTTTATACGAGAGAAATTATTTTTGGATAAAAATACCCTTAGTGCATTTATGAAAAAATTTCAAATGATTTTTTAGAAGAAAATGATTCAAATTTTCGTCAATAATATACTGTTGGAATCGTTTCGGTGAGGAGAACAATATTTTAAAGAGAGAACATTGTAGAGAGAGAAACACGAATGAATGAGAGAAACAAGAAAAACCTATGAAGAGAGAGAAAACATCAATGAAGATTCAAGTTATTAAAACTGATTAGAGTGAAAACTTAAAATTGATATGAGAGAAAACTTAAAAGAGAAAAAGAAAGTAATTGTGAGAGAAAACTTCAATGATATGGAAGTCAACAAAAGAATTTTAAAGGGTATTTCCGTCGAACCACACATAAATATGGATATAAACAGGAGTGGCGATATTGACACCCCTTAAAAACTGTATGTACACCCCTTTCGTAAGTACACCCCTAAAATATTTTAAAAATCTCTAGTTCGTAAATAAACCCCACTTTATGCCAAAAATACCCTTTCTTTAATTTTATTGTATTGTATTTTTGTTAGCACACCCCACTATTTTGTTATCTAATTAGATTTATTTAAAATTTTATTATTTTATATCTTTTTATTCAAATAAATAATTTCTCTTAAAAAATAATAATTTATAACTCCTAAAAAACATTTGATGTCACAAAAAAATTGTATGAAAAAAATTTCTTTTCATTGCATTAAAACTTTTTTTTTTTTAATTCTTTATGTAAAAAGAGGCTTTCAGCATAAAACAATGTATCTTAATTCCTTTGTTCCTATGAAAGTTTTTTTTTTTTTTTTTTTAAATACACAATTGTTCATAATATAGTTTATTGTTGGTATTGATTTTTGTTTCACTCAATTATAACAGTAAATTGTTTGTCAACTCAATCAATTTATATTCCATAAAAGAAATTGAAATCAATATTTAAAATAGAAGTTAGGGTTTGATAAAATAGAAAGGTTTTTATTATCATATCAAACAATTAATAGGAAACTTCCTTTTTCCTTTTTTTACAAATGATTGATATAAAACCAATTAATAATTATTAGTGTGTACTTACAAACTATTTAGTCCTTTAAGTAATTTTACACAAGGATGATATTGGATTTTTTAAAATATACTAAATTTGGGTGTACATACAGTTTTTTAGGGGTGTAAATATCGTCATTCTATAAACAGTTAGAGAGTTTCTCTTTACAATCCACAAATTAGCTATTTACACTCCAATTTAATTTTGTTTAATTAATGACAATTTTAACTTGAATTAAAATTAATAAACCAGGCAAAAAAATTGTTAAGACACTCAAAACTAATAAAATTATTAAAAAAAAAAAATTCTCTCCCCTAAATCATTGGATCAAATATTACATATTAAACTCTCTTTCCTAAAACTGTTATTACCATATTAAACACTCTCTTCTAAGTGTCCGTTTGGGAGAGTTTGTCTACTGGCTAAAAGAGTTTTTTTAATTAAAAAAGCTCTTTAAAATTTTTTTTGTATCGTTTGGTTGTCACCCCGTAGAGCTTTTAAATGATTAAAAAAGCTGTTTTACGTCTACTTGGAGAAGCCCAAATTTAAAGTTTTTTCAAGTAGATCTTTTGGAGTTTTTTTAATAACACTAAAATCTCTGATATAACCTTATAATTTAATATTTGCTAGAGTATTTTGGTAATTCTATCATTAAAAAAGCTCACTTTTAATTGACAACCAAACGATCAACGACTTTTATTTAAAAGCTCTACCTCTAATAGATCTACTTCTAAAAGATCTATTGCAAAAAGATCTATTTGAGAAGCTCTCCCAAACGTACTCTAAGTACTCTCTCTCTCTCTCTTTCTCTCCCTACATTTTTCAAAAAAAAAAAAAAATCATATATCTATACTTTCTCTATCAATCTCTGATTAAATTATCAATACTAATTAAATTATTAAAAAAAGAAATTCTTTCTCCTAAATCATTAGATTAAATATTACATATTAACTCTCATTCCTAAATATGTTATTACCATATTAAACACTCTCTCATAATTACTCTCTCTCTCTCTCTCTCTCTATTCATATTAAACTTATGAATATTTTAGTTTTTTACTAATAGAAATATATATATTAAAAGTCAATACAAATACCTTTTTTTTTTTTTTAAAGATTTATGAAAACTTGATTTGTTACAATTAGATTCGATTAAACTTAGAATTTCTAAGATTAATGAAAGAAATAAAGTTTTCTAGGCAAATCACATACCCACAAAAGTAACAAAAAACATTTTCATATTTCGATTTTTTGTTTTGTTTGAAAACAAGGTACTTGTTTTTTTTGAGTTTTTTTATTTTTTATTTTTTTTATAATATATACATATATACGTTCCTAAAAATCAAGCTTATTCGTAAGTTTTTTTTTCTTAACTGTTAGTCTTGCTTGAGAAAGAATGGAGATAGAAAATTAGAGATATGTATTGGAGGAGAGAGAGTTTAATATGGCAATTAAAAATTTAGGACAGAGTGTTTAATATGTAATATTTAATCTAATAATTTAGGAGAGATAATTTCCTTTTTAATAATTTAATTCAAAAAAGATTACTCTTCGGATAAATTTAAAGTCTATGATAGTTCGTCCTAACTTTTATTAAAATAAAATAGAGTGTCTTCAGAAATTTATTTTTTGAAATGGAGTGTCTTTAGAATAAGAGTGCCAAAAGATAAAAAAGATAATTTTGGAATAAAAGGAAGTGTCATTATATATATATATTTTTTTAAATTTAAATTTTGAGAATGGAGTATTTTTAGAAAAGAAGTGTAAAAAGAAAAAATTGGATTATCAAAAGAAACTCTCAAGCAGTTAACTTATTAAGAATGAATAAATGTAAACAACCTCATAATTTTAGGGATAAATACTGGAATTTCCTCATTTAAAAAGCTAATTAACATTATACATATACAGTTAAGAGAAACTTTCCCATTAATGCTAAACATGTGACATGTTTCATTTCTATAATGCTGACTATATTTAATCATGTGTTTTTTCCGATCTAATGTGCTGTGTTTGATGAAGGTCTGAGAGAAAACTCAGAGAAGAGAGAACTCCATTAATGGAGCTTTAAGCTTTTGATTCTAATTAATTCTCAAAGAGGAAAATACAATTGTATTTATATACAAAGAATGAAGAGCAGGGCATGCGCTTTGTCAAGATCTAAAAATTTCCACTAATTACGAAATTCTGTTATTTAACAAGTAATTAATTTGAATATAGATCCTCTAATCTTTTTTCTGACCTTACATAAGCATTGTAATGAGTGGGTGCATAACAACCAATCACATACTTTAAAAATGTCAGGAAAAATATTAGATCAGTAGAAGATTTAAATCCAATTTGAATTTATGCCAACTCAGTACTCACTAATTCTAACTAGTGTTGAGGATCTGTTTTGGCTGGAAGATTTTCCTACTTGTGTTAGTTCCGTTGTTTCGGCTGAGTGCCGTGTTCGTTTGTAACTCTTAGTTTCCTTCAAAAAAAAAAAAAAAAAAAAAAAAAAAATCTAACTAACTCTTCAGCCTGACTAGCAAGATCGGCTTGTTGTATGATCACAATCTGAGGTCCATGGAACTCCACTAAGTATGGACACAGTGTAACACACTGAATTATTCTTCATACTTTTCAAGTTACTGCTGTGAATTTAGTTCACTATTTATTGTGATCTGTCTGTCATTAGACGAATCTAACCAGACACAAGTCTTCTTACAACTATCACTTTTCATTACTGCAGGCACATAGCTAATCCGCTACTCGCTAATAGCGAAAAGCAAACATGAGTACATGACATTAACATTTATTTCAGTAAAAAAGAAAAAAAAAAGAAAAAAAAAAAAGAATATTACTTTCCTGTTAAAACTTGTACAGTTGTACAAAATTTCATCTTTAATGGCATTTTTTGAATCCTTCAAAATAAAAAAAATGCATTTTAATTTTTTTTTTTTTTTAATATTGTAATAAATAATGGTTCAAGTATTATTATACAATATCCTAGGTAAAGCAATTCTTGAGATTTTCTCTCATGGACACACATTATAAGTATATCTATAGTATACTAATACACATCATTACGATTTTACTATGTAAGTAACATAATTTCAATTATAATAATACACATAGCAAAAGTGTAGTAATATATATATATACAATTTTTCTATTATCAGTTCGAACTGACAAAAGATATATCAGTTCCTTGCATGTGGGTCATTGGATTTAAATACTTTAACTTGGCTGCGTGCACTTGTCAAAACATCTTTTAAATCCAATGGCCCACATACAAGGAACTGATATATCTTTTATCAGTTCGAACTGACAATAAATATATCATAACAAAGAATGTGAACCACATATTATGGAGAAGTTTTGAGACCTACGCAGTGCGATACACTTAACTGCAGTATAATATTATCTGCCAAAGTATGTAAACACTCTAGTGATAAACCACATTAGGGCCAGTTTGGTATTGCGTCCTTAAATAATCACTGATGTGCTGGAGGAATATCAGCTTATTGTCAGTAGGCGTTTGACGAACTGATTTTTTAATTGCTGTGAGGTTTAAAATTACTGTATATTGTTTGGTAATATGCTATAAATGCTGTGACAGTACAATGACCAAAATATAATGTGAAATAAATTAAGAGAGAAAAATTTCGAATTCTCTCCCTGCAGCATTCCAGCATCAGAAGGTCTTTCCTACAGGACGTAAAATATGTTGAAGCTGTTCTCTCAAAAAGTTTAATCCCTAGACAGGCACAAATTTGGTGTCTTGTTGTTGTAGACCTACGCAGCCAGATTTCTTAAAGGTAAATGAGTTATATTTGCTGAAAGAGAGAGTACCACACGGTTATGGTTCTATAGTTACCTGATCTTGTCTGCAAATCTAATATTGTCAGGCCCTTGTTTTCCTCAAGAGAAAGAACTGAAATGCTGCAAATTTAACTGTTCCAGGCGTCCAGCTAGATCTGCAATTTGAGAAACTTTTCTTGCATTATAGCAGGCTTTTCAGCTAATTGCGTAAATTATTATATCTTCACCATCATTGCCTGCATTGCATGAACAAAAGTAAAATAAATCTTTTAATTATTCAATTCAACATATAAATATAAATTTGACTTACTTGTGAAAGTTTCTTGGAAAGTGATGAAAAATCTTCAACACCAAAGCTTTGTGTTATGAATGAAAAAAGAACGTAATAATAGAAATTAGGGTTGTAAGATATTAGAATAGGAAAAAAAATAAAAGGACAAATATGTCATTAAATTGAGGGCAATTTGGGTAAAAATTCATTAAATCCTAAAATTGTTATTTTAATTGCTGTAAAAGTAAACCTCCTTCTCAAAATCACTGCCAAATAAGGTAGATCTTAAAAATAGTTTAGGAAGGTTTTACCTTATTTTCTTCAAATTATGAAATAAGTTGATTTTAACTTATCAAAATCAATACCAAACTGGCCCTAATCAAAAATAACCTTTCTTAAATTATAAAGTATTGTATTTTTGTATGTACACACCATCCTACACAAATTATTATATTATTTAATTAAATTTATTATTATTTAAAATTTTGTTATTATTTCATTCTCTTCCCCCACAAAATAGACTCCATTTTTATTTATTTATTTTTTTCTCTGTCCTCATATCAAGCAATTCTCTCCATTTCTTCTTGATTGTTTTCTATCCACAAAATTACTCCAATTTGAGATTTTTTTGGTTGGAGATCCATTTTATGTTTGTGAAACTCGTATGGATGCAAAGTTTGTGTCATGCCTCAATCGATTTGGAAGTAAAAAAATGTTTGATGAAATTGAAGAACAACTAATATTGATAAGAAAAAAAAGAGTCTAAAGTGTGTTTGAAAGAAAAAAAAAATACATATATTATAGAGAAAACAATGTGTAATAATTTTGTTCTTCTAATAAAAATTATAAAATTTTTTTTTTTTGAAGCTGAATAAAAATTCTGAATAAAAAATAATTTAAAACTCACTTTTTCACAACCAACTTTGGATGATTTTAATTCATTCTCTATATTTAGCAATCAATTTGTAAAAGAAATATTTGAAATTAAGAGTAATGCTACATTGCCCAAACTTGGTGCCCAAATGATGTGGCAACATTGTAGACCATTAATTTAAATTGTATTATATTTGCATGATTTAAATGAATGGTCTATAGTGTTGCCATATCATTTGGGCACCAAATTTGGGCAATGTAGCATTACTCTTGAAATTAATATTTAAAGGAGAATATAGGATTTAAGAAAATGAAAAGATTTTTTTAATGATATATGTTAATATCAAATCATTATAGGAAACTCCCTTAAAAAAATCATTATTTTTTTTTTTAAATAGGAAACTAATTAATATATATTTAAAAAAATATTACAATAATTAATGGGTATACTTACAAACTATTTAGTCTTTTTTGTAATTTTACTTAAATGCATTATTGGATTTTTAAAAACATACTAATTTCGGATGTACTATATACAAATAGTTTTCAAATATCGTTAGTCTTCACAAGATTGAAGAGTCAACTGTAGGTGGTCGATTTACGTGTAATGTGAAACGGGTCGGATTGTACTAGGCCCAAAGCAACTTGGTTAATATGTTGAAGAGAAGATGTCATTTCCTCGGGGAACCTGCAAACACGATAAGCCTGTCGACCAGGAATGGTCATCTCTTTTTGTTGATCCTGCAAAAGAATGGAAACAGAAACAAAATACAGAAAAAATAGGGAGATGTGGTTAGATTCTTAGCCTTAGATGTGCTTGGGCTGAGCAATGATTTGTAGTGATTGTGGCAGCTATATGATCGAATTCCAGTTGCTGGAATATTTAGAAGCAGAGTTTAGGCACGCTGTAATAAGCTTTTGTTGGAAGAGATTTCAGAGAGGTTTCTAGTGAAGGAGCCTTCTTATTTATAGTGGAAGATGTAGTTCTAACATCCACTGATCATGTTGTGATCGTGGGCGAGATCCTTGGGGAACCAGGCGTGATATTTGGAGAGATTCTCTCTTCAAGTTATCTACCAAGCATAACTCACGTTTTGACTTGGTCCTTCAAAGACCAAGTTATGCTACTGATTTGTGTTGGATCGACCCAACACAATGGATCTGGGTAGGATCTTGTATTACAAAGTCTGAGCTTTAATACATTGGGCCAATGAGCCATTTTTGGCTACCACATCAACTAGTACTATATGTAGATCGTAGATCATTGAACAGACTCATCCATCAGATGCTCATCTAAATTTTCAAATAAATCATTAATCATCTCTCTTTCAATTCCAACCACTAGTTGTCGATTTTCTCCAATAGCAATATAGCATACGGGATAAAATAACAATAAGTCAAACCGTAACATAGGATGCTTGTGTTGGTCAACATAAGTGTTTGATGCGTTTGTCATCAAAAGACAGCAAAAGACCGTTCAGGCGGTTTGGGACTCTGGGTCCTAAATAAAGAAAATAATGTTTGAATTGAAGAGCCAATTGATGGTCATGGTCATTATTTATAAAGACAAGATAGTATGTAATAAAATATGTACCTTATAAGTCATATATAAAGTTGGCTCACAAACTTGGATCAACATCTTCTCCTACGCTAAGCTCTACTTAAATTTTGAGGATCTTATTACATGTGACAATTAAGAGAATAAAGGTTTTACATTCATTTAATTAATTTTTCACTTGAAAAAAAATCTTAATACACTGCCGTTTCAACTGCCAAATATTTCTCTTCCCTACCACGTTTTCTTCCAATCTTTTCGGTTTTCCAATCCACGGTGTGGTTTCAAATGTCTTTAATTTTTCTGTACCTTCTCACTTCTCTGTAAGGGATAATTTTTTTTTTAATCAAAAACAGCCAATCTTTAGCTCTTCCTTGTTCTGTACTCTGTTAAATGGATTGAAAAACCGAAAAGATTGAAAAAAAAGCGTGGTAGGGGAGAGATATTTCGGCAGTTGAAACAGTAGTGTATTGAGATTTTTTTTCAAATGAAAAATTAATGAAATGCATCCAAACTCTTCGTTCTTTCAATTGCCATGTGTAACAAATTCCTTAAAAGTTTAGGTAGAGCTTAATTTAGGAGAGGATCTTAATTCCCACAAACTTATATATGAAAGGAAGAGTGTCCGAGTAAAAGGAAGAGTGTCCGATAGACATTATACACTCATTCGTAATGTGCTTTCGGCTCACTATGCAGCTGACCAACACGTCCATCTCGAATATTCTCTATGTTGCACCGCTGATTAACTGACACATAAACCCATTAATATGGATCTTCAAAGGCCGAATTTATCCGAATTTTAGTCTCGGTTCCCGAGGGGTTTTGCTTACCATGATATCTTAATTCGTCAATCTGCTAAATGGACCAAAAACGCTGATGCTTCTAAAAGGTGATACTGGGCTTACTTTTAGGGCTTTGTAATATAAAATCTGACATAATGTTAAATGTTAAATCCACATACTAGACGAGTTGAGAAGTCACACAAGTGAAGCAAAAATTAATATAGAAGTCAATTGTTTTGATTAATCCTAGCTGCTGCGGCCATGGAAGCCCCCACTCCACCGGGCGTTGTCTTCATATCAGGTTTGTTCCTTATCTCTGCACTAATCACCTCTTCAGCGTCTTCACGCGTCACTGCTTTGTCATAACTACCCATCTTTGTACTTGCATCCTGCCCAAACAAACAAATTATTATTACTGGTTAAACAAGAAAGAAAGAAAAATTACAATATTATATATATAGCAACAAAAATGAATTGTTGAAGAACTGCTCACCGCCAAAACATCAGAGATAGTCGTCTTAGCCCCCAAGAAAAGTGTCTGCTCGTTGTGAGTGGCTGCGGACTGTGCTGTAGCACCAATACCACCAGGCTTTATCTCATTAGTCCCTGCCGCTCTCATCTCAGCCGCATATATAGCTGCAACATCGCTCTGATCAATCGCTTTATCCCCAGCAGAGAGAGCTGACACCTCCAAAGCTTCACCGATCGTAATCGAATCAGGATCGAGTACATTTCCGGGAGTTCCAGTTGCCACATTAGGTTTTGCATATTGCGCCACGACCTGTCCCATGATAAAATGCAAGTCAAGCCCAATTGGTAGTGTATAAAGGTTCAGCTACTATACTGGTCTACACAAATCAAAGAATTAATTAAAAAAAAAAACTCTCTAGTTACTAGTATAACTTTGTACACAACTACTACACAGTTGTTATATAGTATCAGTAGCTAAATCATTCGTACAAGTATGAAATTATATAGAGCTTTATAAATATGAAATTATATAGAGCGAGCTTTGTAGAACATATATTCAAAACCTGGTCTCCGACAGATTCAGTGATAATCCGGTTAGCACCATCTACGATCGTTTCGGAAATGGTGACGCCCTGGTCTCTGGTGATGTCGGTGAGAGCTCTGTGGCGTACAAGACCAGCCTTTTCGTTCACAGCGGCGGCTGATTGCATGATAGCGGCTGGGCCGCCTTTTTGGGTCTGTCCAAGCAACGAGTTCTCAGCTGCCTCCATGCTTGCAGCGTCTCCTGGTGTGACGGGCTTGGAAGCCAGCTCTCCTGAGACGTCGAAAATGTCACCGTATTTGATGGATTGTTGTTGCGGAAACTGGTCCGCCTGCGCCTGGAGCCTTGGTGTTTGTTGCTGACTCATACTATTTTTTGGAGTTTGAATTGAGAAAACAAGAAGAGGCTTGTAGCTAGCTTGTTCCTTGTTAATTTCTTAAGGTGGAAGTATTTTAGAAGCTTGTAGGAGTATGAGGTAGGGAGTTTAAAGGTGACAACAGAGTCAGTAAAATTACACGTGTCAAAATGGGTAACAGATGTTTGGAAAGTAGTGCGACAGGTGGTGTATCTAGAACACCTTAGAGAATGACAATGACTGAAGGAGCTCCGAGAAGAAGCTAATTTAGAAAGAAAAAAAAATAGAGACAAAGTACTATTTACGTCGGTAGTCTGCCATACATATACTATATAGCTATTGAGTTAGTTTATAGTATTGGATTTCAATCAAAAGTATAAAAAAATTCAAAAATTTAAAAATTAAAAACAATAAAAAAGACTCTCATATAACTACTCAGTAACTGTACAGTCTCTGCATAGTAGCTAAATTCCTAATTATATTGTGCAATGTTGTAAAGTACTTTTAAAATTAAAAATTTTATTTTACTTTCTCAGCATGAATTATGCGGTATGCAAAGATGTAATTGCACGGTAACAATGTAATTGGATGGTATCACCACACCACAAAAGTTGTTCTCAAATTAATTTGCCATGTAAGAGTTTGATTTGTTTCTAATATCTAAACTGAAAAACGGGGTGTGCAATCTATAGAGAAACTCAAACAGGCCTTTCAAGATCTCATGGTTTCCATTAAACAAAACGAATTTTCAAATACTCCTAAAGTCTACTATTACCTTTTTCAAACATAACTTATCCACGCAGACCACCAAGGAGTTTTTACAGAAAATTATAAAATTTTGTTTTCATAAAAACAGGATCTCTACTAGGTACTTTTACAGAAAAAGTTCCCTTAAGGTTGCAAACGGGTTTTTCAAATTTCCATTAGGACCGAGTTACTCTAGAAATTTAATATCTTCCTTATGCTTTCATTAACCTGGCAAGACTTCCCGGTGTTTAAACAACTAAATAAAAACTGAAAAAGTAAAGTAGAAAGATAAAATGAAAGATCTTACTTGAAAATATTCACAGTTTTATTAATTGCTAAAGAGGAGTTTTTGGAAATATTACAAGAGAAAGTGAGAGTGTTTTTGAAAGCTCTAGATTTGCCTGTAGTTTTCAAATGAGAGCATCACCTAATTTATACACAAAAGTTTCAAAGAAAATGCCAAAACAAGCGGCCAACTAAAATTTAATATTTTACATAAAGTCAACAGTAACACTGACTGTTTATCATATTGATACATGCTTTTTACTATTCTTGGTGTCAGTCTTATCCTTAAGCTTTTCTGTTGATCTTATCTTCAGTTACCGATGTCAGTCTTATCTTTAAGCTTTGCTGTCGATCTTATCTTCTTATCTTCAAGCTTTTTTTTAACTATTTTTGTCGTATTCTACCAATACTTTACTAGACTCATCTTAGGTGTCTAGGTTATGGTAGGCTTCATCATCGAACTGCTCATCTATTTCCTCTTCAGTAAGAAATTCTCTTAATCTATCTTCTTCTTGTTCCTAGATCTCTCTTAAATAGTCATCTTTTTCTAGGCTAAGGAAGATCCATGTAATCGAGTATTTCGTCATGACTTCGTGACTCATTGTGAAGATTGACATGTGAGGAGTCTGTCCGATCAGCTTTGGTCTGGATGAATTTACACAAGTGAAATATTTTTAAGCTCTATATCTTTGAAGATGTTCAAGACATATGTCCTCACCATATTCATGAGGATAGTCTTCTCGTATAAATTCAACAGGAAAATTATATGGTACTATCACTATGAAGTGATAAGCTGGTAAATAGTTTGACAACTTGTAAGGTTGGTTGACAATCCATTCACATGGGACTGAATCAATGTCAAGACAAAACCCGTGCTTTCCTCCGAACATCTTGATTGATTGTTGAAGATTTTCAGGAAGAAATGAGATTTTTAAAATATTTGTAACATGAATCCTGTCAATAATACCATAGCTAAATAGCTCTTCAATACTTACTTTATCGGCAAAATCCAGGATTTCAAATTCTGATGGAAAAACGTTTAAATTTATTTGGGCTGAAACAAACTTAAATATAACTTTGTTATTAATCTTTTTCTCTTGTAGAAATGTAGTCATGCCCTCAGGTAATCCTACACTACTGCTAACAACTTTTGGATTTGGAGAAAACGTTTTAAATTTATATTTTGTGCTATACCAAAAATGGTTTGCTTTAGTTCTACAAGTAGCTTTTCTACTGCTTTAAGAAGATTTTTCGCTTGATCCCTCATTAGGGTAATATTTATAATATCAAGGGACTTTTCTACAGAATTTGCCTCCTCGTCAGCTTCTGTATTATTCTTTTGGCTTTTTATGCTAAGTCTTCGGAGTCGTTCCGCTAGCTGTTTAGCTTCTTCTAATTTGTGCTTTAGTACTGTATTTTCAGCTTGGATTTTTTCTAAGAGATCATGCATACTCTTTTTACAACTTTCTAGTTCCTCTGATATTCTATGGTTTGCTTCATTTACCTTCTTAAAATGATTCATGAAGCTAATCACTTGGTTACGATCATAAACAATACCATTAAATTCTAAAATTGGTTCAAAGCCATCTTGGTTTTGTAAAAACAGGTTTAATGATTTATTGGCGTCTTCCAATGAGTAAAAACCTTTAAAACTAGGATTTGGAAAATCTTCAACATACATAACAGCTTCTTGCCATGTTAAATATATTCCAATTTTTCTTCCTCTATAAACTACGTAACACGAAAACTTGTTATTATCTACAAAATATTGGCTTAAAACATTTAGTGAATTTAAAAATCCTTTATTGTCATTTCTGAAAAACCAAATATTATTGAGTAAAGCTTGTTGAGGTTCAGTAAGCTTATCTTTTAGTTGGTTCAAAGGTTGAAAAGGAACACTTGGACTATTGCTTATGGTAAAGGGTCCTATATTAAGCTTTTTTACACTATTGCTTTGAATTGAGAAAGTAAGGCTTTTTTGAAAATTCTTTGAACTTCCAGCCATATTTCCTGCATCAAAAATTAAATATTTATTAGTCTGGATAATATATCTGCTATAGTATTATCCTTTCCACTCATATGTTCAAATTCTGCTTTGTATCCTCTACCAGTTAATGTTTCTAAGAAACTTATCCATCTCTTGCTTATGAATGAATTTTTTTTTTCAAAATTTTTCTTTTGTACCTTTTTGTAAAATTCTACTATATTATTGCAATTTGTTCTAATAGTAAAGGATTTATTTTGTATATATATATATATAAAGTATTTAGTGTATTTATTATACCTAATAGTTCTAATTCAGTACTTGACTTTCTACTTTCAGGTTCTGTGAACTTGCCACTAGAATACATTGCTATTTTTTCAGTATCCTTTGGGCTTCCTTTATTAGGCTTTTGAATGAGGATTCCAGCCCACCCTATGCTACTAGCATCTGTTTGAATTATCTTATAATAACTATCAATTGGGAGAGCTATTGATCCTAAATTCTTTACTATCTCTTTTATCCTTCGTATTAGTTTTACATCTTCATTATTAAAATATCTTTGACCATTCTTACTAAGTTTATTGTAGAGTGGCCTAACTAGGGTACTTAGATTAGGGATAAATTTTCTACCATAATTTAACAAGTCTAAAAAATTTTGTAGCTCTTTGGTTTCTTCTAATTTATCAGGGAAATTCAATATTTTAGTGGTTATGTGCGGTTGGAGTTCTATTTTTCCTTTATCTATTTTTAGTCCTAAGAAATCAATTTTGTTCTTAAACAATTCAATTTTCTTTTTGGAAAGTATAATATTATTAATAAGTCAAGGATTTTATGTACATGTGCTGTGTGAATGTATATATTATTACTAAAAACAAGAATATCATCTATATAAACTATACAAAAACTGGCAAACTTTTTAAAAATTCTGTCCATTCTAGCTTGACACTTGAGGTGCATTTTTTAATCCAAATGGCATTACAAGCCATTCGAAATATCCTTCGGAACAACTAAAAGCTGTCCAAGGAATAGATTCCTTATCTAGCTTTATTTGCCAAAAACCGCTTTTACAATCAAATTTAGAGAACCATGTTGCTTTTTGTATACAATTTACTAATTCATCTTTGTTGGGAAGCTTATAGCTATTTCTTAAAGTATTATCATTTAATCTTTTATAATTAATGACCATCCTACTCTTTCCTCTTTTTTGCTCACTATGGTTGCTAACTATAAAAGCTGGGCTCCTGTGTCTACCGGAGCTTTCTCTTATTACTCCTAGTTCTAAGAGTTCTTTAATATGCATCTAGCATTCTTTTCTATCTTCTAGACTATAGACTAAATCTTGGGTTATTATAGTAATGTCAGGATTTATTAATTCTAACTTATATATTTCTGTAGAGTTTTCATTTAATGGTTTGTCACCAATAATTCTAGTTTTTTCTATGGCTTCTACTAGGTTCTAATTCTAAATTTACTATTGAATCTTCTAGTAAAGAATCAAAATATTCTAAATTTACTGGTTTTTCTATATTATTTATCTTCTTTATATAAGGGAGGTTACTGGTTTCTAGCTTTGGTTGTATAAAAGTAGATTTTTTAAGGAAATTCACACCACTTGGTGTTATTAGCATGCTTCCATTATTTCCTAAAATAAAGTTTAATCCTAGAATAAACTTATAACTGCTTACTTGTTTTGTTACTGAAGTCTGGGGCAGGTTATGTACTTCTCCATTAATCCTAATTGGTATATTAATTATGCATTTAGTTATTTGTAATAATAATCCATTAAACTGTCTTAATCATACATATGTTCCTAACTTAGTTCTAGACTCTTCTGGAGCTAAACTTTCATGTATAATACACTTATTAGCGCCTGTATCTATCATAGCCTTAGTACAGATTCTTTTGGATTTATAAAGAATTTCTACATCTATTAATATATCTTCAAATTGTTCTTCAGGTCCTGATTCTAAACTTGACTCATCTTCTTCGTCTAACATTAATATTTCGTAATCTTCTTCGTCTAGTATGAATACAGTATCTTCGTCTAATAATTCTTCTATACTAAAGACTTATTCTAAGTCCTCTAGATAATCTTCTATTTCCAAAGTATTTACTTTATTATTCTTAGCTTCAGGGCAATTGGGCTTAATATGTCCTATTTTCCACATAAATAACATTTACAATCTTTATGGTTTTTCTTTTTAAAAATTCTTTTTCCTTTTCTAAAAGCCTTTTGGATTTTTGCTTATTATCGACATAATTATAAAATTTTATTTTATAAGGTTTATAAGGTTTTTTATACTTGTCACTTTTGTATTTTGTATTTTTCTTGGTTTCATTTTTATCATATTTATGCTTGTATTTTCTATTTTTTCCGCATCCTAATGTAGATACTTCATATAAGTATATACACATCCTACTAAATTGTTGTTGCGCTTGTCGCCTAAGTTTTTCTTCATCACATAAATCTCTAATTCTTTGTCTAACAAATTCTATGGCTGGTATTAAAGAAATTTGCCAAAATAATCCTTCTTCTTTTCTACTTTTAAATCATTCAGTTAGATCTTTATAAAGTTTTTCTCCTATTTTTCCAGGTAACTTTGTTACAAACTTCATTAATAATTCTTCATCATAAGGTCTTCCTATTTGACTCCAATATTTATAGAAAATATCTACATAGTAATCAAAATAGTGTAAATCACATATTTTTAGTTGTTCTAAACTTCTTATAGCTATAATCTGCTTTTGGACATCATCTACTTCTTCCATTGAAGATCCTAGAATACATTTTCTAATTGCATCTATAAAACTTAAGACTATTATGTTTATTTCAAATTCATCTCATTCTACTTTCTTTGTTTCATCTTTCTTCATATATTCTCTCCATCCTAAATAGATTTGTTTTTCATTACATCCTAATGTGCTTTCTAGATAGACTAATTTATATTTATAATCTATTATATTATTTAGTGCTTCCATAGCATGTCTAATTAAATTTCCTTCCCATTTACTAAATATACGTTTCCATTCACTAGGTCTATGTCCTTGTAAACTTAAGATTAATATATCTTTTGCTTCTGGCTCTTTTCTCCAGCTTTCTAATTTAGTTTTAGCTCTATAAACTCTTTCTGTGTCTTTTATATCTCTATATTGTTCTTTTGTGTCTTTTATTCCTCTATTTTCTAAATATTCATCTATTATAGGTTTAGGAAATTCTTCTATATCTGGGATATTTGTTCTACTTCCACTACCTGTTTCTAAAGTTCTAGGTTTGTCTTTTTCTCCTACAAATATTTTTTCTTCGAAATAGACTAGATTTAGTAAGTCATTTTTTAGATACTCAAAATTTAATTTTTCTAATAAAATATCATCTACTTCTTTGTCTTCTAGTTCTATATTATTACAAAGTTCTTCGAATACTTCTTCCGTTAGGTAATTATTGGGATTATTAAATCTATTATCTGTTCTCAATTAGTACTTAAAGTTTTAACTTTATTTATGCTTTGTTCTAGTCTTAACATATTGATTTCATCTTCAGAATCATCTTCTGTTATAAACATGTTACCTTGTTTTTTATAATTACTAAATCTTTGAAAAGTTTGATCTTTATTATCAGTATAAATTTTACTACTTTCTGGTAATTCTACTAATTGAGTCTTTAATTCTGGTAATTTCCATTCTAACCCTTGTAATTCGCTTTTACTAAGTCTTTTAGGAACTTGCATTTATACATATTCACTATGAAAATGTTCAACTATGCTTTTGTTAATAAACTTAAACTTTTTATGATATTTATTATATCATTTTCCTAAAACAAATATTTTTATTCTTAGATTTTTATATTCTGCATCCATGTTAAAGCCTTTTGTTTGTATGCTTAATTTTATCTTACTACAAAATTCTTTTATGTCTATGTCTATATCAGGGAGACATCCTACTACAGCTACTTTGTTTTTGAGATCTACTTCAGCAGTTGCTAGCTGAGCTTGTTCATGATCATTGAATCTATCATCATAAAGATACAGACGGGCTTTAGTGTCTAATCCAGCTCTAGTCTGGCTAAGTACTCCAATAATTACTACACCTAAATGTATAGCTAAATAACCATTTTTCTTTATTTCTTTAGCACTTTGGGGGCTTATTAATGTAATTTCTTCTCTATTGTTAACCACTCCAATTGTAAATTCATCTTTGTATACATACAAACTACTTTTAAAGCTATCTAATATTCCTTCTTGATACAGATTCTTTTTCCTAACTTGTTTAAATCCTACTTCAAGCATTTTATTGACATCTTCTTCTTGGATTAAATCTTATGTTTTTTCTATTATTTCTTTTCCTTTATTGCTATAATTTAGGATATTTCTAACTCTACTGGCTACTTGTATCTTTATACTAAATGTTCTTGCTAGTTCCATTTTTACTAGTTCCATTTTTACTAAAGAGATTTTCTTTTGGACCTAAAATGTCTTTAATTTCTACTTTTGGTTGGCTGGGAGAAGGATGTACTTCTTGCTTTTTCTCTATTAGATCTATTCGCTTGACTAACCAAGCTATATAATCTGAATCTAATTGTTTATGTATAATTTTATCAATATTTCTTTCTAATTCTTCAATCCTCTCTAAAGCTTTAATTAGTAACTTAATTATGGTATTGCACTATCCTTAGGATTACTTTCTAAATTAAAAACTTTGTCACTTATACTAACCGGTAAATTATTAGGAGCTTCTATTGTTAATTCGTTAAGGATTATTTCTAAGTGGTTCATTCAATGAGTCTTTTTATCTGTGATCTTAATTCTTGCTGAGTCTGCTTTATATTTTCTATTTCTAGACTGAGGCTTTTAACTAGACTTTTTATTTCTAATTCTACTGGTTTAGGAGTTTTTTGTTCTATTAGATTAGTTAACTCTAGTATTTCCTTTTTGCTAGGAAACCTTTTTATAGTATTATTAAACTCACCTAATAGTTCTTTTATGTAATCTAAATTCTTTCTTAGTGTATTTATTTTACTATTTTCAAAGAAACTGGCTAGATCTGTAATATTCTTATTAGTCTTGTCTATGTTTTCTTCTAGATTTTGTCCTAAGTTAATTAATAAGTCTACAATAAAGTTTTGTTGACTATTACTGGTATGTGGTATATGCTTATACTGGTTTTCTAGGTGCTCTATATTACAACTAATCTAATATTATTTTGTAGGTTTATCTTTGTCTTTCTCAACCCGGCTATTTCTAGATCTAAATATTCTAGTCTCTTAAAGTTCATATGTAAGGCAAAATCCTTCTATGTTCTGCCTTGACCCTTATGATATTTAATTCTATTAAACTTATGAGATTTCTTCTAGCTAAAATTAATTTTTCAAAAATAAGCCTTTCTCCAAGTGCTTGTCTATTTTTTATCAACAAGTAATTAAAAATTAATTCTGATTCGTAAAAGTTTAATCTTTTTAAATATTCACTAAAATGTTCTAAAGTTCCAAAAAAGTAAATATTAAGAAAACAGTTGTGCAAATCTTGCATTAAAAACGTTCTACTCTAGCTTTCTTCTTTTTGAGTTGTTGAAACTTTCTTTTTCTTTACTTAAGGTTCTTAATATTTCTCTCCAACGATTTTCTCCTGCTTTTATTCCAGCTATTCTACCTCTTAACTTAAATTTTTCTTCTTTTGTTTCAGCTTCTTTAAGCTTACTATTATAATTTCTTAAATTAATTCTACAAGAATCTAATCGCTCAGTTATATGTTCTATTTGTTGAGATTCAGAAAGCTCTTTGTTCATCGAATCTGGTATATCTAAAATTGAGGCTGATGTTTAAGCTTGACTATTTTCTTTTAGAATTTGTTCTATTTTCTTGACTATATTTTCACTATTTATTTTTATATTTTCTAAATCTAAGAGATCTTTCTCAAAAACTGGGAAACTATCTCTTGTTTAAAGATAAATCTGATCAAAATTACTGTATTGGGTTTTAAGTTTTCTATCTACTCTTTCTATGAACTCTAACTGCCTTTCTTTTAATGAATTTAAGCTTTCTAGATTATTAATGGCTAGTCCTAGTAGGGCTTGATCTAGGCTATTAAATAGATTGATTAAACTCATACAAACAAACAAAATATATTACGTTTACTACAACACACTATAACTAAAGTCATACAAAGATAATAAATACAAAGCTAACAAAGACAATAAATACAAGGCTAATAAAGACAACATTTAATACTAGCAATTAAAAGTTTCAAATTAAAATGTTTGTGAAGACTCAGATGTTGTAATTAGAAGTCTGCCTTTCTGTAACTACTCACACAAGCAAAATATTAAATTTAAAGGTAACTAGGCTCTGATACCAAACTGAAAAACGGGGTGTGCAATCTATAGAGAAACTCAAACAGGCCTTTCAAGATCCCATGGTTTCCATTAAATAAAACGAATTTTCAAATACTCCTAAAGTCTACTATTGCCTTTTTCAAACAGGACTTATCCACGCAGACCACCAAGGAGTTTTTACAGAAAATTATAAAATTTTGTTTTCATAAAAACAGGATATCTACTAGGTACTTTTACAGAAAAAGTTCCCTTAAGGTTGCAAACGGGTTTTTTCAAATTTCCATTAGGACCGAGTTACTCTAGAAATTTAATATCTTCCATATGCTTTCGTTAACCTGGCAAGACTTCCTGGTGTTTAAACAACTAAATAAAAACTGAAAAAGTAAAGTAGAAAGATAAGATGAAAGATCTCACTTGAAAATATTCACAGCTTTATTGATTGCTAAAGATGAGTTTTTGGAAATATTACAAGAGAAAGTGAGAGTGTTTTTGAAAGCTCTAGATTTGCCTATAATTTTTGGAGTGACTTTCTGATGCTTAGGTTAGTGTGACTCAAGAAAGAGGTAAAGCAAAACGAAGTAAAACAATAAAATAAGTAAAGCAACCAATGTGTTGGTATCGTATCGGGTGTGTCGGATCAACTGGGCTAAGATGACTGAGTTGGTGGGTGTCGCCTCGTGCGTGTCGGGTCGACTGAGTTGAGGGAAGTGAGAGTCCCTGAGCTTGTTAGGTTGCGACGAGGCTGGAACTAGAATGCATTGAGTCAAATACTTGAGCTGCTAAATATTTTCCTTTGCGTGTTTGAAAGTAAAGAAAAGCAAAGCTTTAGTAAGATTTTGAGAGGTGATAACTCTCATTTATACACTTGGTGTAGCCTTCATATCATATCGATTTTGTTCATTTTCCAAGTAAAATTGAGTGTTTAATGATTTAATAAGCTTGTGCAGGCCTCCTTAGTAATCCAGGGGTGATATTACAAAGCTAAGGGAATCGAAAGGCCAAAATGAAGAATTGAAGAAATGAAGAAGTGTATGAGTTGTTCGAAGAGCGCATCACCAGCGCTTTTGTTCCAGAAACTCAGCGCAGTACATGTGATGTTCGTACAACGCACCACCAACACTTTTGGTCCAGAGATTCAGTGCAGGGATATCAAGGAGAAAAGGGGCCAAGCACATCAAATCAAGAATACAAAAGAGAGAGCACTCCATATAGTTTTCTCTACACTCACTTCTCTTATTTTACTTGTATTTAGAGTATTTTGCCATGATTTGTACTTATTGTCAATCATATATGGCTTTGTGTTGTAATATGAACTAAACCATCCTTGGTTAAGGCTAAGATTGGACCTTTCCTATGACTTATCAATAAAGACCACTATTGTATTTATAAATGCTTGTGTTGTGAACATGTTTTCATGCTTTTACTTGCTTTTGAGTGCCTAGCTAACACTTGATTGCTCTTTGGTTGTTGTGTGATGTACCGAGAGAAGAAGCACACAACGTGCTCGATGAAATGTATGATATAGGTCTAGTAAGATAGAAATATGCGATGCTAGCCTATAAGACTCAATAGTGTGCCATAATTCTTAATGAGTTTGTGCATAGTTCGGATAATCATCGAGAGATAGATTATTGGTGTGCATGAATATTGTTCTTATTAATTGAGAGAGAATAAGGGCTAATTAAGGGTACATGATTCTACACATTAACACTTGCATGATTTATTCTAACAGTGTGTCTATAAATTGGTGATAATTAGGTAGATGGATTCGAAAGTCTTGGCTATTCATCTCATATAAGTTACAACCTATTTGCTTGTGTGCTTACTTATTGTTAATCATGTTTTGTTAATTAGTTTAATCTTAGTTTTGATTAATTTGAGTAGCATAATCATCTTTATTAAATTTCGATTATCCAAATAGTAATTAGGTTAATCAATTTCGATATTCATCAACCAATCCTTGAGGGAAGGATATTATATACTTATCATTGTACTACACCACCGACCTCGTATGATTGCGAGTAGCATACAGTGCTAGTCAAGAGGAGAGAAGCCAGTCCCTTTTCTTAATGAGGGGTCTAGTATTTATAGGTGTCTAAGTGAGGTCTGCCAGACGTAGTGAGCTCCACGAGATCTTTGGGACGTTATGCCCGAGATTTGGGGAGAGGATATCTCAGATATCCTCGTAGTTGGCTTCACTGACCTAGTCAAGTTTGACTGAGTCAGTCTCTTGGTTGTTACTCAAGCTGATGACCTTTGGTTGGGTATTGATGGGCTACCCCGAACAGTAGTCCGAGTTATGACCGAAATGGGCCTTATTGGGCTAGATCAACCTTGGGTCTTAGGCGTAAAGTAAAGTTGGGCCTTAGGACGATTTTTGACCATTATACGAATAAGCGAGATGATGTTGGTCTGGTGGTAAACCCCTCACACCTGCACCACAAGGTTCTGCGTTCGAGTCCTCCCCTTTCCCCAAAAAATCCTCGAATTTATGTAATAGTGTAATACTTAATAAATAAAAAATAAATAAAACTCTAGCCTGATAAGAGTTACATAATCTCTTAACGTTGGTTTAAATTTTCAGAAGCAAACCAAGAAAAAAAATATTATATAGAATTGTCTGATTTAATTATGCAAAAAAATCCAATTTAGATTGAATTAGTGGGATCAAGAATTAAACAAGTTATGTATTGTGCGGAAATAGATATAATTATATTATATTTTTACAATAATTGAGATGATTATTATTATGAGTGGTGCTATTGGCACCCCTCTACTAACTATTTATATCCCATTTTTTAAAATTTTGATTTAATTGTATAAAATTAAATGTTTTTATTAATTTTTTTGATTTATTTTAAGAACTACCTTTTTACTTATTTTTCAAACTTAATACACTCCATCTCTTTTTCAAAAATTAAAAATAAAAATGCACCCATCTTTAATCTCTTTATACAGCTTTTTTTAGAACAGTCTCTCTACACCGTTTCGCACCTCCATCGTATTACTTGTTTTTTCTTCTTATTTCATGGAGAAATCATCTTTCTTGGATGCGATTTTTTGTTTTGTTTTTGTAATCGATTAGATTGTTGGTGGTAGATTGTGAGTATGGTATTGATGTAAGCCCTAGAGTCAAACACCGGAAGAAATTTTAGGCTTTTAAAAATTATTTGAGCGACTTATTAACCTTGTATGATATATAAGAATAAAACAAGGTAAGATTCATGATCATACATCAAGGTTAATTCCTTCGTTCTTTATCTTGTTGCTTTTCGATTTGCACCACTAGATCTTTCTCGCTATCTCCCAGGTTCCGGCAACTGCATGTGGGCACGTCACGGGTTTCAAGAGGTTGAATAGAGGTAGAAGAAAACACACGAAAACAACCCTTGCTTTGTGTATGAAGATTTCGGCCACCCTATAGAAATCCTAGAAGCAAAAACGATTTTTCTTCCTTTTCTTTTCTCTTAGCTGCACACCCTCTTTTTCTTTTCCTATGTAACAAAGGTGGAACCAAGAAGTCCTATGTAACAGCAAAGAACTCCCGGTGGATGGCAAAATTGTTGTTCTACATGTTCTTGACGGATAGGTGTGACTTAAAAACAAGATAATCTATTAGGAGCATCGGTAGAGACGTAACCAGCATTAAACTCCAGGGTGGGCCAGAATTTTTTTTTTTAATTGAACATCAACAATACGACAAACTTTTATTAATTAAAAATAAAGATATACCTAATTAAGAATACATTGTGAGGCTTACCTATAAAATCTATATTCTAAATAAATACATTAATACATTTCAAAAAAATTAAATCAATATATAAAAGAAAAATTAAATGCAAATACAAGTAAACACTAATTAAGTTATATTTTATGATTTTTTTTTTAAATCAAACTTTTCAGTGATGAAATCCGGATCAACAACACCAACAATCTCACTTTCAATGTAGAAAACTATTGAGTTTGTTAAAAATTCATTAAACAATATCGTTAATTGATTATTGTATTTGTTTTATTATACGATGAAGCATCACGTCACATTAGGATGGTACGTTTGTTACATGGGATTGGATTAATCTCAGTCCAATCCCATGTTATGGTCTATACGAGATTGGATTTCTCCAATCTTGTGTAGACCAGTTATCCCACTGTGGCGGGACTAAATAGTCCCGTCACAACATTTGGGACAACTTTTGTCCCGATTGTTTTTTTTTTTTTTTTTTTTAATAATTAAATTATATATATATATAATATAATATTTATTTAATTTATTTTAAAAATTAATTTAAATTAATTTATTCTTTTTAATATTAATATATTTTATTCTATCATTTAAAAAATATTTTTTAATATCAATTAAAAAATAAATGTTATTTTATTTCTAATTAATTTTATTTGTTTTTGAACAATAATTTAAGTAATTTTTTAAACCAAATTAAATTTAAAATAATTTTATTTTTCATTTATTTGAATTGATTTGAAATAATTTTATTTATTTAAAAATTAATTTTATATAATTTTATACCGACCTTTCCCAAAAGAGAATTATTTTTATCTAATCACATGTTATACCAAATAAGAGACATTATTATTTTAGTCCAATCCGTGCACCAAACACATCACAATACTAATTTAGTCCAATCATATTATATCAATCTCATAAAAATAGTTCAATCCTATCCAATCCAATCTCGCACATCAAATGCACCCTTTATATTACAATGTACTAACTAATCTATAAGTCAAAAGAATAATTAAAAAAACAACCAACTCAATAAATATACAATTAAATTTCAACCAAAACAACACCAACAAGAAATTCAGTAAACAATATCTTACTTTTGTAAAATTAAAATTAGATTAACTAATAAGTAGATTATCCCTAAAATTTTATAATTTAAAAATTATACCTAAAATTTTAAAAATAAGTAAAATATTTGAATCCATAATATTTCCAAAATATTTGTCTCTTGCTTTGATTTAAAAAGAAAATTTAAAATTTAATTTTTTTCTTACTAATTTTTTTTAGGAAGGGTAACTTGAGCCACCCTAGCCCTTGCCAAGGTACATCCCTAATCATCGGTTGATAATCGACGTTTATATTTCGATAGTCAAATAAGTAAACATTTTTAGAGAGAGAGAGAGAGAGTTTCATTGTGCAAAAAGAATGCATATCTTGTTCTTGGAGAGTATTTTTTTTTCATAGGTAATGGTTGATGTATTATTGTGGGTTCGAGTCCTTCTCTTCCCAAAAATCCTGAATTTAAGCGATATTTCAATAATAATAATAAGAGTAATGCTATACAACTCAAATAATTAACTCAAATGATGTGGCAAGTGAGTAGTCATCACCACACACAACATAAGATGATGTGGTTAACGAAAAAACCACTTGCCACATCATTTGGGTTGAAATTTGGACTAAATTTTTGGGTTGTCTAGTATTAGTGTAATAATAAGGAGTGCATTTTTGCTTACCCACATTAACTAGGGGTAACCATTACCCCCCACCCCAAGTGTTGACACGTGTCCCAAACTTAACCCAAAGTTCAAAGTTAACCTAAAATTAACCAAAGTTTGGGACACGTGTCAACACTTGAGGTGGGGGTAATAGTTACCTCTAGTTAATGTGGGTAAGCAAAAATGAACTCAATAATAAGGGTAGTGTTAACCAATACTCTTTCACTAGATAATAACCACTTTTTTCTATTAAAGGAAATAAAAATACATATCAATTAGTGTATTTATTATTTTATTATAATAAATACAGTGTTTTTATTTCATTTAATGAAAATAAAATAGTTGTTATCATGTATCCAAACTACAAAGAGGGATTTGGATCCTCTCTTTACCTAAACTTTTAAGGATATGGAGACATATGGCACTTAATAAATTGAATGGTCTTGATTTCATTTTGTTTACTTTTCCTTTTCTACCCACTCCAAACGACATCTTTTCACACACTTCATCTCAAAATCTCAAACTCCTCTGCTCCCAAACTCCTCTGCGTTCCTCATGTACAAGGCACAATATTGCATATTTAAACATCACAAATTGCGTATTTAAGCATCAATAAAAAAATAAAAAAAATAAAAAAATAAAAAATAAAAACTTGGAGGAACCATATATATGAGCAACAATAAATTTTTCACAAAATGTCTTATTAAAAAACTGAAAACTCTTTATAATATGTTTTATCATGTAAAAAAAAAAAAACTTCTGTACAAATTTAGAGAGAGAGAGAGAGAAAGGTAGAGTTTTAGAGAGAGAAAAATTGTGTTGAAGATTGAAACTTTAATAGAATGAAAAAAAATGATTTCGGAACAAGCTTCTTCTTCAATCGACATATTTCTTCATTTAATGGATTTGTGTGTTAACTTTTGGATTGGATCGAGGAAAAGGATGTGAAACTATGAATATGGCTGCTTTTTTTTTTTAAATTTTTTTTTATTTATTTACTGTGGAAAAAGTTTTGTTTTTTTTTTGGGATAATACAGGAAGATAAGGTTTAAAGGTGTCAAACGATATCGTTTTTGCTAACTTTAACTAACAAATTTATTTAACAAAATCCTGACCATTTAATTCCTTAACTGCCAAATGTACGAAGATCTTTAAAAGTTTAGAACAAACTAAGGTGAGGAGAGCACCTTAATCCGTCTAAAGAGTACATGTTAACACTACCATAATAATAATAATAATAATAATAATAATAATAATAATAACAACAACAAAATTTATTGTCTTCAATGTTTGAGCAATCGTGTATTAATATCTTGCTCTCACTTTAGATATGTGACACGTCTTTTTGTAACAGTGGACCTTGTTAACGTACTTTGCCCTACTTTTTAAAGAACACAATTTATCCTTCTTCCGGAAGGACTGAGATTTTTTACTTTGATGATCTTTGTGCTCGACTTAGCACATTGGTGACATCAATAATCAATACTTATTTTCACTCTCGTTGTTATCTTTAAGGACGTGTTTGGCTTGCGGTATTAGATAAGATTGTATTATTTTAAATATAACATTTTGTAACGGATCGGGTTGAATTACCCATTAATTTAATAAATGGTTTTGAATTTGAGTTACGATATTTGCACCCCTAAAAAACTGTATGTACACCCCTTTTTGTTTGTACATTATATTTTGTATATATGCCCTTTATTTTAACCACACCAGTATATCATTTCAGTTATTTATACTATTTAATATATGTGATTCGAGACAGAAGGGCAAGGCATAATATCTTCTCGTTTTATTGTCAGATACTGTTTGTAAAAGTTATGGCCTTAATTCATGGTTTACACTTGGCTCATGGCTGGGTGTGGAGTCGAATTCGAAGACATAGTGACTCTATAGTCAACTCCCTAATCTGAAGTTGTTAGAATTTGTTGAGGCATCCCATTTCTAAAATTGGATGAGTTTAACAAGAATAATCACTCAATATGCAATCAACCTTGATTCTATTTCTGATCTTGTTTGGATTTGTCAAGTTTGTTTTGGCTGGTGTAAATGATATGTTGTAATCCTCACTGATAATTTAACAAAGTCATATAATTTTAGAGGGGTGCAAATATCGCTACTCTTTGAGTTTTTATATTTAAACCCATTAAGCTAATGAGTCATGTTCGGCGATTTGGGTAAGACAACTTCAACAAGACATGAATACGAAACGACAAGACCCACTGCACGTCTAATTGATTCAGTCCAGCTTGATGTTTTTCAAAACACAACATAGTATTATTTTAGTGTAGTTCAGTTCAATCAAATCTCATCTAATCCTAGTCTCATGTCAATCCAATCTAATTTCATGAAATAGACTAGTCCAATAACGAGACATAGGAGCAACTCCAACCGAGCGCCAGGATAGCGCAAATCACATTTCCAAAAAGAAAACAAAAAAAGTTCGGTGAAAAGTGGAGCTCCAATATGGCGCTCCACTGGTCACTGAGCAGGCTAAAACTTGGGTGCATCGGATGCATCGTGCATCACGTTGCACCCAAGAGTTTCTCCACCGAGCATGGGGCGGTATTTTTTTTTTATATATAATTTTTAAACTGTCACATCAATCAAATCATATCCTTTATTTTATTTTTTATTTTTTTATAATATAACCATTTTATACTGAATTCAAACAAGGGAAAATAGCAACAACGTTAATTGGTAGGTGGAGTCCTAAAATAGCTATTCACTATTTAAATTGTTTCAAAATCACTATTTCAATAAAATATTATTCATTGATAGCCATTATGTCAAAATTTAATAAAAAGTTGTCGTTATATGTAGCATGACACTCATAAAGAATTTTAATGGCAATATTTTATGCCCTTTGTGGTTTAGTGTAATGGTGGCCACGGTTCAGTTTCGGACCGAAACCGACAGTTTCGGTTTGGTGGCCACCCAAAACCAAAACCGAAACCGAAACCGAAACCGAAAATTCGGTTTGGTGGCCGGTTTCAAACCGGCGGTTTGTCGGTTTCGGTTTCGGTTTCGGTTTTGGGCGGTTTCGGTTTCGGTTTTTATTTATTTATTTATTTTTTGATATTGTAAATATAAAATCTTGCCAAATAATAATTCCAATGAACAAAGTTTTAAATAAAAAAACATTTACAAACATTTTCATTGAAGTATTTAAGTATTTCTCAATATTTAAAAGAAAAGAAATTGACATTTATTAATAAATACAACTTTACAATTTCACAAAAAAAAAAAAAAATAGAAATTGGCCTTGAAGGCTTGAATATATACAATATTACAATGTAGCAAAGTTAAAATTAAAAAATAAATAATTAAATAAATACCGGCCTTGCACTTAATTTTTTACCACAATTAAGTTGCCTACGTATCCTCTACCAATGTAGAGGAATCAAAGGCCACATAGTTATTTTACCTTTAATTAGTTGCTCGGTGTTGGAGATTGGAAGTTGGAACGGAATCTATTCACTGCCTTCCGTTCCCGTGGTTTGGTCATCTTCGAAGAAGTCGTTCACTATCTTCGGTTGTCTAATCATCAACACACGCCTAGATTTCAAGTGATTGTGGAGACATAGACAACCGTCTTAGGTCCAAAATATTTCCACTTGCACTAAATTCTTGTTCCACAGCAACGGTAGAAACCGACGTTCCAAGAATTTGTTTGGCAATAATAGCCAAAATTGGATAATCCTGTTGATGACTCTTCCACCAAACCTGGAGACTAAATTCTTCATCTAAAAATTCATGAGTGTCTTCTAAATACCGGTCAAGCTCAGAGACAGATGAGGATTAAGAAGATGTTTGTAATTTTTTGGCTCTTTGGGAAAACAGTCGATTCCCTAAACCCCTTAATTGAAATTTTCTGAAAGTACTAGTACCACCAGATGTGGGTTGGGGTTGTGAAACCGACACGTTCAAAGACTGACCATACATTCTAAGATATTCATCATTTAATTCATAAAGCATAGTCTTAACGGAATCACAATAATGAAGAGCATCAACTTCTAATTCTAAACATTTGTAATAATTAGTTAAATATTCATGTAAACATTCTAATTTAAAGCGTGGATCAAAACACGGTGCAAGCAAGTAAATATTTGAAATCTCCCCATAATACTGTACCCATTTTGTTTTCATGGCAGCAACACATGGACTCAATTGAACATCAAATTCACAATCACTAAATGCACCAACATTAACACTTTGAATAAGAAATAAATAAGTAGTGAGTTAATAAACACCAGATAAAGCATTGGTAGCATTGGTAGCATCATTAAAAACACGTAACAATTCAAGAATTTTTATACATACATCTCAATGGTTCAATTGAAGGAACGTTATAATTAATAAAAGAAACTAATAAATCCTTATATTCAACACTTTCATTAAGCAATTTATAAGTTGAATTCCAACAAGTGGTAATATCTCGAGAAATTTTTTGGGACGCATATTATTCTGAGAGAAATATTTTAACCATTGTTTCTGGGTTTTGTTATGCCTCCAGATATAGTTAATACTATCTCTAATTGGTCTAATAAAAGCAGAAAGCTCTATTAATCCAGCTTGAACACACAAATTTAAAACATGGCATGTACAACGTTGATGAAATAATTTACCCCAAAAATAGGGATTGCACAAATCCTGTAACATAGGAATAAATGCGGTATTGCTTGCAGCATTATCAAAGCCAATAGCAAAAATTTTGTTTAGAATATTATACTCTTGAAAAATGATTTTAAGGAGTCGAAAAATATTTTGAGCTGAATACGAGTCATCGAAAACACGAAATGCAAGAATTCTTTTTTGCATGTCCCAATCATTGTCCATATAATGACATGTGACACCCAAATATGAATGACTACCAAAATTGTTGGTCCATATGTCGACACATACGGAAACGCGATCTTGAAATTGAGAAAAAAATGTTTTCAATATTTGTTTTCTTTTTTTGTAAATGGCATTTAGTGTACGTGTGAGAGTGGTTCTAGGAACACGTTGCATTGCAGGATTTAATGCATTTTAACAATAATTAACAAAACCTACTTTCTCACCAAAACCAAAAGGTAAGTGTTCAGTTGCAACCATTAATGATAATTGTTTTCTATTTTTTTCAGACGTGTAATGAAATAATTGATTAGAAGGGGTTGCGTACCTGGAGATTTGGGCTTGGTTACTCACCATCGCATATTCGGATGAGTGATTTCTTCTAATATGGGTCCAGAACGTGCCATATCAGAAGTTTCTTCCAACCTTGTATGATTTGGTGCAGTAATTGCACTGTATTTGGAAAAAATCCATAATCTAACTTAGTTTTATTCATATGCACTTTGAAGAGTTCGGACTTCATCGGCTTTTCTTCTTCACCTTCACCAGCAAAAAAATCATCCGAAGGGGGTGGGGGGTCAGATAGATTTTCATTAGTATTGGGGGTATTGTGAGCGGGGTCGAGTCCGTCGAACTCGGGAATTATTAGAGGGGAATTAGGAATAGAAGGGTGATCGAATCCAAATCGATCTTGAAGGAACTGATGAAAAGTCACATCGTCGTAAGTGACAGCATCACCAATGTGTTCCAATAAGTTTTGCATTGGACCCTTTCCTCTGTTCACATTTCTTGAACCATCCCCCACTTGCCATTGAAAAATTAATAATAATAAAATATAGATATATGTAAAGAAAATATTGTTGGAATAATAGTGGTAACAAAGTAAAAAAAAAAAAAAAAGATGATTGAAAAAAAAATATTGTTGGAATAAGAGTGGTAAGCAAGTAAATATATATATATATATATATATATATATATATATATATATATGATTGAAAAAAATATATTGTTGAAATAATAGTGGTGAAAATTTTTTTATGATGGTCAAAAATAGAAGAAATAAATATTGTAAATCAATTTGATGATTGAAAAAAATAGAAGATAGTAAAAAATAGAAGAAATAATATATATGTGAAATGAGAATTAAATAAAATTGTAGAATGTAGAGAGATGAGAATTTGAGATTGAGAGAAGTTGAGAGAATGAGAGTGGTGTGCAAATAAGAAAAACTAAGGGGTGAAAAAAAATAGGTGGCCATTGGGCAGAAATTAGAACGGTCATCTGATGACTGCCCAACGGCCATATTGTATTTTTTTTTTCAAACGCTGTGCCACGTGGCAACGTCTCATTGGTCTTTTTTTTTTTTTTCCAACGGTTTAACTCAACGGTCATTTTTTTAAATTCCTTGCCACGTGGCAACGTCTGATTGGTTGAATTAATATTATTTATTATTATTTTTATTTAAAACCGGCGGTTTAAACCGCAGACAAAATCGCTGGTTTTGGCCGGTTTTTAGGATTGCCAAACCGAAACCGAAACCGAAACCGAAACCGAAACCGAAATCGAATCCGAATCCGAAACCGGAACTACCGGTTTTAAAACCGATGGTTTAGGTTCCGGTTTGGGCCGTACGGTTCTGGTTAAACCACGGACAAAACCGATGATTCAACCGGAACCGTGGCCACCTCTAGTTTAGTGTATGTTTCATACGCATTTTGGTTGTTTGAAGAGAAAGAGTGAGGCGACAGAGAGAGGCTTTGTGAGAGGCTTGAATTGGGAAAATTATGGGTTCTAATAGGTTATGACAGAAACAAACGAACTTCAAACAATTAAGAGGTAAAGTGACAACAATTTATACTTTCGTTCTATGAAATGGTTAATTTAAGCCATTTAAAAAAATTAATGGCCATTTAGGGACAGCCTCACCAAATCAGTGGCCCTAGAAATCATTGACCCTTAAAACAATATGTTTCAAAAAAATATACTATTTAAAAGATTTCGTTAAAATCTTTAAAATGACACCGATATTGATATATATATTTAATTCATTTAATAAATGTTAAACTTTTGATAATAAATATTAATAGAATATTCTTTAAAGATATATATATATATATATATTTAAAAACATTTGAGTGAAAATCAGTGGCGTAGCCAGGATTTTGAGGCAGGTAGGGCTAAACTTAATAGTTTGTCAAAATCATTTTAAGTAAGTTCGATGATGATGTGAACCTTACCCTTCAAAATGCATATGTTATTACATATATAACTAAAATCAAACAAAAAGCTAGAGGGAAATAAAAATCATTTTAAGTAAGTTTGATAATGACGTGAATCTTGCCCTTCAAAATGTATATATTATTACATATATATAACTAAAATCAAACAAAAAGAGAAAGGAAATTAAATAAATATAAATTATAAATTATTGTTGAGTTCTATTCGGGGTTTATTTTTAGGGATGGACTTAAACCCACAACCTCGTGGTATAAGTGTAAGGGGTTTTACCATCGGACCAATCTCATCTCATCAGTACTAATGTGTTCTTATTGATGAGTTATTTGTTTTATGGTGAGCTTGTGCTAAATTAATTAGCTGTCAACTGAGTTTTATGATGGACTAATAGACTAATTAGAAGTTAAGATTAAAAAATATATAAAAAAAAAATTTCAAAATTCTAGACCGGGCTATGCTAGCCTACTACTACCTCCGCCATGATGAAAATAAATAAATAAATAAATAAATGATGTAAGAATGTTCCTCAATTGGTGTAAAGTTTGGTGTTATATATCAGAGTTGGCCTAAATATTTGAGATTTCATACCGGTGTTATTTTCGACAAAAACCACAAACCAAGGTCGGTGGGGGCTAGATTTGACATTTCTGACAGGACCGTTTGGTATGTGTATCCCCTTCGGCGTGTAAAGTAAAAGCAGTAATAAAAAACGTTTTCATTTGAGAGCTTTATCAACTTTTTAATCCCACCCACTAACGCAAAGAACCCACGCCCACTTTTATTTTTCCCAAAAGAAAAAGAAACAATTTTGATACTCTTGACCTACCTACCTGTCTTTTGGTCTTTTGCCAACTTTTCCATAAAAACCGGTTCAGATGCAAGAACCGGTCCGGTCCATTTCTCCCCAGTAACGGACACCTGTCAGTTCATGAACAGTTACTTTACCCACTACACTCCAACCACCCTTTTTTAGGACCTGACCTGTAGTCCTTTAGTATAGCATGACTTCATGGGCCCGACATATCTGGTTGTGACTTTACGAAACTGCCCCAATTGGCCAATTGCAACGTCGAGGAAACTTGATTACAAGCTACAAAAATCAGCAACATCCACATGTAATTGAGTTGGAGGACTCGAATGACTAAATTGTCCTTTCCTTTATCTGCTTCTGGAGTTCTAGTCCAGTTCAAGAGGGTAATATAGTCATAGTGATGGTCCTTGTCAATAGTGTCAACAATGTCATTCTTGTAAATTAATGTCAAGTCCAGACCTATTTCTAGAATCACAGGGACAAGGAGCGAGGAGGAAACCTGTAGGTCCTTTATGATATTTAAATAAGACTGTTGTAGTGGTAGTCATTTCAGATCCGTGGATTCCTCTTCTCTGTTTTCATAGCAAGGCAATTTAAAGTCCAAAAAATCTCAAATCAAAGGAAACAAAAATCCGAGACAGAAAATTAGACGCTCAAACAACAAACCCTCACTCGCTGACTCGCTGTTAGATCTATAACAATTTCTTTGCACAGATCTTCACCATCACTTCGCTGTGGACTTTCTCTCACTTTCAGGTTTTTGTCTCCTCTCACTTTCTAGAGAAAATGACGATGAAACTGCTTTATTATCTGAATTTAACGATTGAGGTTTTAGGTTTTTTTTTTTCTGTCAATATCATTTTTTGTATATGAATCTGTTGTTTTTCACACTGGTGTTTTGTGACTAGTTTGTGTAGGAAGATCTGGTTATAAACAGTGGAGATCTGTGTTGAATCGATGTTCGTATTGGATCTATCATGGAGAAGATCATCTAGTTTTTACTGACTTATATCATAGAATCAGCATAACTCGGAGACACTCGTTGTTTGACTCAGTAATGGAGACTCTCGTTGTTGTTGCTCAACACAGGAATCAGTATCACAGCAGAGTCAAAGCAAACGGGCCGGCTCGATGTGGGTCATCACCATCTAGGAATTTCAAAGACATAAACTGCAGGACTTTCCAATCCGGGTCAGGTATACTCCCTACCCCGATCAAGTCCTTTTCTACTCCTGAAACCAAACGATCCTCTTCTTTTATTTCCTTTCCTCCATCTTCACCAATAACACCATCACCAACTTTTAACTCTAATTCTCGCTCTGTTGACAACACAATAACAAAATTGAAAACCACTGTTAAGAGCAACCCGATTGCTATAAACTTCAAAACCCCCAAAAATGAGAGACCTTTCAATGGAAGATTCCCAAATGATTTTGAAACACTGTCATACTCTGAGCGGTGGGCCGGCCCGGCATACTCCAACTCGCCGCCACCGAGTTCGTTGCCGATTCCCAAGTTTTCGATGCGACCGAAACGAACCGTTTCACTTGAGTTGCCTGTAGTTAATGATATTTCTGGTATGGAAATGAGCCACCCTTTTGCTAAATCTGCACCACCATCACCAACTAGGGGGCATACTGGTAGTACTAGAGATGCTTTTGTTAGTGCTGACTCTGCGACCCAGACCCTGCGTCGCATCCTCAATCTTGACCATACTGATGAGTGAAGGTGGAGGAGCTCTTTATGTGCTCCTGTAAATAACGTTTAGTTTCTGAAAGTGGTTTAGTATTAGATTGTATATACAGTGAACAAAATAAAGTGTTGGGTTGGTAGTGCGAGTCTTAATGGGTTGTTTCTTTAGCTTTTGATTTGATTTGGTAGTGAGTCCTTATTGGGTTGTCTGCTTAGCTTTGGGTGGAGCGGTGGTGTTTGTAGTGGTGGGAAAGTGACTGTATGGCTCTGGTGGGTCAACAGTGTTTATAGTGGTGGGCAAGTGAATGTTTTATGGCTCTGGTGGGTCAACAATCTCCATTTTTCATTTGGGATTGTAGTGGAGTATGGCAAGATAATTGTAGTAAAGGTATTACAACATGGATAGAAGTTGATTTTGAATGTGTAGGAAGCAGAAGGGAAGTTGTGCAAATGGAAATTTGATTTTTAGGTGATAGCATGCCTGCTGTCTTGAGGTGGAGCAGTTAACTACTATATAAGCTACTTGGCCTGTTGGAAAGTAAATCTTTGTTGGTTCTTGAATTGATAACGTTAAGTTCTCAGTATAATATCCTCATTGAACAGACTTGTTGAAGTAAAACTTAGGTCTGTATTGTCAGATACTTGTGTATATACAGTAGAATCCTGATTAGAATTCTCACAAATTCTAGGTTTCTGTTTATTCTTGTTATTCATCATCTCTATTTCCTTTGTTTCAATTTCAAAGCCCCTTTCTTTGCGATAGTTTGACTTTGATTAGGATCTTTGTTTCTGAGTTCACTGTGGCATCAATTCGGAGCCTAGATTATCTTTGTCTCATAAACTCTTTTCTTTGGTCCAACATTAACCCAATTGGATGCCCAACAATCAAACATCTCTTCCTCTTAATACTCACCATTGCTTACTTTTTTTTCTTTTTTCTTTTTGCTAAACTCTGACTCTTTTGTATACCCCTGTTTATTCCCCTTCACTATCTTCCTGTTTTTTAAGAGGGAAAAGTAGGAAGGGGAAGTAAACAAAGTTAGTTGGCATTTCTGCTTCTTAAGTTAGCCTGATCTGTGTTGCTCTATCCTGTTGTAAGCTCTAGTTCTATTAGTTTCTTGTTCTTCTGAGTGGAAACTCTACTCATCTCTCAGTCACAGAAACACCTGTCTTTGGAGATCGTTGACTTTGCCAAGCCATTCACAAGGTAATAATTTCCCAACTCTTATTTTTTAATGCTGTAGTTGATTACTATTGTCTCTTGATCTAACAATTAGGTACTCATGTATGTTCAACGTTTGTGGTCGCAGGGTACCAACATGGAAGCGTTCAGGAGGCTTTTCCATAGTAGTACGCGTTTGTGATAGATCTTTGTGATAGATTTACTATTGGCAGTAAGTCTTACAAATTATCGTCTTTATGTGTTCCTGTATCAGGAGTCCCTTGAATCTGTTGAGTTGATATGTAGTGTCGAGCTAAGACTCTTACCCTTCTTAATTGTCATGTAATTTTTCGCAGTTTACATTTTATATGAATGTTGGTTTTCCTATGTAATGATGTAGTGGTTGTCATCACCTATTTTAGAAACTTGAATGAATTCGTATGTGTGGAATTTGTTAGGGTGACTTATTGCGTGTGTGCGTGCAATTTCTGAATTCCGAATTGAGTGAAGAAAAGTCTGGGACTTCCAATTTACTTTCATATCACCGATGTTAATTTCTTTTGTGCTGCTGCTGCCTTATGGGTTATGTATTTTCTCAACAGGAAGTGGGAAGAGTTTTATCTATACAATGGTATTTTTTGATAACTGTTTTCTCCGGCTAGGTGCTATGCAATCTTTTGATATTTGATAGTGGTAGATGTCGGTATTGAGTCCAGAATATATAGAATTTCTTCACATTCTGGTCAATCTGGACCTCCGCCTCGTATTTTTTTTTTTTTTTTTAATTGATTTGATTTTTTTCTCTTTTAAAAAAATCAGATTTTATTAATTGAATTGTTTTTAATTATTTTCTCTATTTTATCTTTTTCCTTATAAAAAATTTCCGATTTTCATTAATATTTTTTAGGGTGCCGATATTACCACTCATAAAACTAATTAGGACATCCATATTTTATTAAAGAGAGTTTCTTTTAATAATTCAATTTTTTTCTTTTTACACTTCTTTTCTAAAAATATTTTATTCTCAAATTTTAAATTTAAAAAAATTCTAAAAACACTTCCCCTTGATTAAAGATTATCTATTTTATCTTTTGATACTTTTATTCTAAAAAAAGAAATTATTTCTTCTAAATTATTAAATTGAATATTATATATTAAACAATCTCTTCTAAATTTTTACTTATCATATTAAACTCTCTGTCCTTTAATACATATATCTAATTTTCTATAAAAAAAATACTTACGAATAAATTTGATTTTTAGGAACCATATATATGTATATATAAAAAAAAAGATACTTTTTTATTTTTTATTTTTATTATTATTTTTTTAAATCGAAATATGAAAATGTCATTTGTTACTTTTGTAGGTATGTGATTGTTCATAGAACTTTAATAAATCTAATTGTAACAAATCAAGTTTTCATATATATATATACAAAAATTCTATTATCAGTTCGAACTAACAAAAGTTATATCAGTTCCTTGCATGTGGGCCACTGGATTTAAATACTTTGAATTGATTGTATGCACTTGTCAGTCAAAGTATTTAAATCCAGTGGTCCACATGCAAGGAACTGATATAACTTTTGTCAGTTCGAACTGATAATAGAATTTATATATATACAGTCTTTCTATTATCAGTTTGAACTGACAAAAGTTATATCAGTTCCTTGTATGTGGGCCACTGGATTTAAATACTTTGACTTGGATGTATGCACTTGTCAGTTAAAGTATTTAAATCTAGTGGCCCACATACAAGGAACTGATATAACTTTTATCAGTTCGAACTGATAATAGAAAGACTATATATATATATATATATATATATTACTATTAGTAAAAAACCAAAATATTCATAAGTTTTTTTTTCTTTAACTATTAATCTGAGATTGATCGAGAAAGTATAAAGATATGATTTTTTTTTTTTTTGAAAAAGGGAGAGAGAGAGAGAGAGAGAGAGAGAGAGAGAGTAATTAGGAGAGTGTTTAATATGGTAATAACATATTTAGGAGAGAGAATTTAATACTTAATATTTAATCTAATGATTTATGAAAGATAATTTCTTTTCTTTTTAATAATTTAATTAGTTTGGAATATCTTTAGAATTTTTTGTCTTGTTTAATAATTTTAATTTAGGTTAAAATTGTCATTAATAAAAAAAATTAAATTTGAGTGTAAATAGATAATTTGTGGATTGTAAGGTGAAACTCTCTTATTAAAAATTTCAATTACAAAAATATCCCAATAAAAATTTACCAATAAAGACAAATTATTTAATTAAAAATAAGTCAAATATTATATACACTCATTAATTATATCCACGTCTTTAATTATATCTCTTTATTAAAACAAAAAACAAAAAAACTTATGCTAAACCCTAATTTAAGATAAACCTTAATTTTTATGGTAAACCTTAATTAAACTCCAATTTTATTTCAATTAACAAACTTTCTTATCATCATATAATTATCATATAACAAAGTAATGAAAAAGGAAAATTTAGAGGACTTTGATCATATTGAGGTAAGGATTTCTTTACTTTTATTTTGTTTTTCTTATATATCTAGTTATGAACTTACCAATAAACTAAATAATTTTTTTTTTAGGATGCCTGAATCTTTAGGTGATTACAGACCCATTAGTTTGGTTGGTTCTTTATATAAGGTTCTTGTGAAGGTCATAGCTAATAGGCTGAAACTAGTGATGAATTCGGTGATTGGCCCGTCTCAGATGGCATTTGTTAAGAATAGACAGATAATGGATAGTTTTGTTATTGCTGAGGAGGTGATTCACTCCTGGAAGAAAGAAAGTAATGGTGGAATTTTAATTAAGCTCGATTTTCAGAAGGCTTATGACAGTGTTGATCATGAGTTTTTAATGGAGGTTATGGAAAAAATGGGTTTTGATTTGAAATGGCAACAGTGGATTAAGTGGTGTATTGCTTCACCCTCTATGTCAGTTTTGGTGAACGGCTGCCCTACAAAGCAATTTCAGTTAGAAAGGGGTCTTCGTCGGGGAGATCCGTTATCTCCGTTCCTGTTTAACATGGTTGTTGAAGTCCTTAGTAGTATGCTTACTAAAGCAAAAGGTTTGGGCATGATTAGGGGCAAAGGTTTTGGTGATGATCTGGTTCATATTACCTATTTACAATTCGCCGATGATACAGTTATATTCTTAGAACCTAAGATGGAGTTCCTTTTAAGTTCTAAGAGAATTCTAAGGTGTTTCAAATTAATTTCGGGTCTGAAGATTAACTTTCATAAATCTTGTCTCGTTAGAATTGGCAAGAATGTTTCTAATGAGGTGCATTAGGCTGCGGTTTTTAGATGTGTTGCGGCATCTCTTCCAATTACTTACCTTGGATTGCCATTTTCTTGTAAGGAATTATTTTGGGATCCGGTTATTAAAAAGGTGGAACAAAGGCTCGCTCCATGGAAGAGAGCTTACATTTCGAAAGGTGGAAGACTAGTTCTCCTTATGGCTGTTCTGTCCAGCTTGCCTTCATATTTCATGTCCGTTTTTTCTATTCCGGTGGGTGTAGCCAAGAAAATTGAAAAGATTCAGAGGGATTTTTTTTTTTTTGGAACGATGGTTTATTAAAAAAGAAGGTTCATGTAATGGATTGGGTGACTTTGTGCAAAAGCAAAAGGTTTGGTGGTCTTGGTATTGGAAGATTGATGGACAAAGGTTTGAGTCTTATGGCCAAGTAGATATGGAGGTTTGGTAGAGAAGAAGGTTCTTTGTGGAAGAAAGTTTTGTGTGTTAAGTACAAGCTTGGCTTCAATCCGATTGTGTGGGATGTTTCTGAAATCAGAAATGGCTCCCAGTTTTTTAAAGCTGTTGGCAGATTTTTCGTGGACAGTCATCAGGCTAACACGATTAAAAGACAAGGCTTTAAGGTTGTGGTAGGATGTGGCAATAGTATTCGACTATGGCATGATATAAGGTGGGATCAAGTTCCTTTGAAGGTGGCTTTTCCAAGAGTTTTTGCACTTGCTTCAAACAAAAATGGGGTGGTAATGGAGTTTGGTTCGTGGGTTGCCTCTTGTTAGATTTGGGATGTCAAGTTAAGAAGACCTTTGTTCAATTGGGAGTTAGACCAATGGAATTGTTTAAGTGTGGTGTTGGATAATATCAAAGTAAGGAAAAATGTCCAAGATGCTTTGGCTTGGTCTTTCTACCCAAATGGGATTTTCTCCGTCAGCTCTTTTCGAAGATGCCTGGAAGGTAATAGTGATAGTTTGGATGATAATTTTGCTTTCTTGTGGAGGGGGATTTGTCCACCTAAAATTGAGGTTTTTCCCTGGCAATTACTCAAAGGAAGGGTAATAGTGAGAGAGGTCCTTAGGAAATTTGGTGTTAATCAGTTAGCTAGTTATGAGTGTCCTTTATATTCTGATGGGACGGAGTCGACAGATCACTTGTTTCTACTGTGTGACTGGTCAAGTAATCTTTGGAGAGAATGTATGGGAATGTGGGGTGTCAACAGTTGCTCTAATTCAAATGTGATCGATTGGCGATTGGGATGGAATGCATTATGTCAAGCAATAGAGTTTGGAATATTTTGTTTTTTGCTGTCATATGGACTATTTGGGAGTGCCGTAATGAAGTGGTGTTTCGTGGTATTCAAGCCAATCTTTGCTTGGCTGTCGAGATGATTAAATTCAGAGTGGCGCTTTGGTTTAAAAATTTTGGTTGTGGTTCTACTTGTGATTTAACTTTTCTTATGTTAGATCTTAAAGATAAATGTGTGGATAATAAAGGTTTCAAAATTAAGAACTGTTCTGGTTGGATTCCTCTACAGAAAATGATCTTTTGTTCAATGTTGATGGATCTTCTAGAGGTAATCCGGGGGACGCGAGTATTGGCGGGGTGCTTCGTGACTCTGATGGTAGGGTGTTATGTCTGTTTTCATATTATGTGGGGATTTTGGAGTCAAATGCTGCTGAAGTTCTCGCTATTCATAAAGCTTGTGATTTGATCTCCTCAAACTCTCTCTTACAAGATCGTAAAATCGCGATTGTTAGTGATTCTCGTACGGCGATGTCTTGGATCAATAGTGACCGTTTTGGCAACTTAAACTTGGTGAATATGGTGTACGATATCAGAAATCTCATTCAGTCTTGTGATGGTATTTCCATCATTTATAACAACAGGGAATCGAATTCTTTAGCTGATAGTCTCGCGAAAGGGGGTTCTGGAAAGAATGGGGACAGACTTGCATGTAATGTTTTTTGATTTGGTTCGTTTTCTGATTTTTTTTGGCTTGTTCTTCCTCTTTTGTTTTTTGTTCTTCTCTGCTTTCTGGTGCATTCTGTTTCTGCACTTTTCAAAGGCTTGTTTTTGTTATGGTTGTTGTTGCTGTTTTGTTTTGGTTTGCAGGTTTGTTTTTGGTGTTGTTGTTCTTTCCTTTTGGCTGCTTTTGGTCTTTTGGACCCTTCTATTAATAAAACAAGCAGTTTAAAAAAAAAATAATAATAATAATAAATTTTTTTTTTAAAAGATAGCTATAGATATCAATATTTTTTTTTAAAAAAGATACTATATATATAAGAGAATATCATAATGAAAATCTCTTTATCCATATACATTCCAATTCTACATATTCTCGGTTCCTACATTTAAGACATTTTCAAAAGTAAATTGGACCATCATTTGAAGAGGATTTGATTCCAAAAATAATATAATTCTTTTTATGTTATAAATTGGGTGTGTTAATAATTTAAGTGGGTTTAAAAATAAAATGTATTAAATAGAATATATTCATTTCAATAACGGTACTATTGACATTATGATGGGTGCTTAGAGTAATATTTATTATTTAAATTTTAGACATAGGTGTACTTATAAAAAGGGAAATTATTATTCTCTCCCCTGTAGTTTGCCGTATTCTTCAGTCTCCCCCCTCTAATTTTAAAATTCTCCAATTTCCCCCCTCCCATGCACAAATACAACCAATCTCACCATATAAAAATAGGCATGGGAGGGGGAAAATTGGAGAATTTTGAAACTAGAGGGAGAAGACTGGAGAATATGGCAAACTACAAGGGGGAGAATGATAATTTTCCTTATAAAAATGGATGTACTAATTAGTTTTATGGGTGGCAATATCTGCACCTTATTTTTTTAATGAAAGATTAATTATTTTTTTGGATCTCCACGGCTCCACTTCCTTGTTTTTTTTTTTTTTTTTCTAACTTTTTTTTTTTTTCGAATTGATTTGTTTTTTTTTCTTTAAAAAAAAATCATATTTTATTAATATATATTTAAAAAAAATTATTTACTCTATGTTATCATTTTCCTTATAATTATTTTTTCTGATTTTCATTGATATTTTTTAATGAAATATTAAATTTTTTAGTTATAATTAAATTTGTTTATTTTTAAAATTTTCATATATTTTAATTTTTTTAAAAAAAAATTGTGACTTGTCAAATTGTTATTGAAATTAGTTAGATTAAAGTTGTCAAATTTTTAAAACTTTAAGTGTAAATTGTACTTTTAACTCATTTTATTAAAGTACAGGTAAAAATGTATGTTAAAAATCTGCAATGGGATTAAACCGATGGATTTACGAAATATAGGGACCGTAGCATTTAAAGTGGAAAGACAGTTGAAAAATCAATAATTCATATAAATCTGCGGACTAAATTGATAATTGTTTTAATATAAATGAATTGTGTCCTGAGTACAGGTGAAAAATACACGATTGGTGAAACTACAGGACGAAATATTGTGCAAGGCTGCAAGCCCAGAAAACAAATAACAATCGAGTCCTTTACTCTTCAATTTGGTAGTGGATATACAATGTCATTCGAATTTGTATTTAAATAAAAAATTTCCACTTGTGGATTTATTTTTAAAAGGATTGTTTTACCTGAGTACATTTTTTTTTTTTTTTTTTTTTTTTTTTTTTTTTTTTTTTTTATGATGTATTCGGTCAAGATTTGATTGGAATCTAGGATTTCAAAAGTCTGAGTGTATTTAATTAAGATTTGTAAAGAGTCCATCAAAGTCTAGGGGTATTCAATCCAGATTTTGAAGGATTCCAATAAAATCCAATGAAATCCAGGTGTACTCAATTCAGACTTTTAAATAGTCCAAACAAATTGGGGTGTATTCAAAAGTCCATTTATTTCACGGATTTCGTTTAAGTGATGAAATTGGATGGATTTGAGAATGAAAAGTATAAGTAAAAAAGCCCTCCACAAATCTTGCCCTTTACCCATAGATTTCAAAGGATTTCATTCTCTCATCGGATAATCTTTTAATTTTCGTAGTTCTTGGTCTCCCTTTTCATTCTCTTATCAAATACGATTTCTTCCTATTTCACATAGCTCACTGTCTCCGCATGTCACAAAACCTTCATCGAATACGTTTTTTTTTTTTTTTTTGAATAGTCAAAAACAAAAAACAAAATCATCATCACTTCTACATCGAAATCATTTTTTTTTCATCCGAGTTCTTCACTTTTATATTACACAAACAATCGTTTTTTTTTTTTTTTCATCTGGGTTCTTCACTTTTATCAAACAAGCAATCAATTATAAAAATATATATATTGTTTTTGTTTTTGTTTTTGTTTTGTTCTCATCTGGGTTCTTCACAGGATTAGAACCAATTTCTTTCGAATTCGCGAACTAGTGCCAACGCATTAAAGAGGAAAAAAACGTGGATAATCTGTAGATTGATCGAAGAGAAAAAAGACGGAGAGAAAAGAAATGGAAGAGATTTGATGTTTAATCTAACAATCTTGATATTCCATGATTAGTAAAGTAATTAAACACATTAGTTTCATGTGTATGAAACTAGTGTATTCGTAAAACAATACTAGTTTCACGTATATAAAATTAGTGAAGGTTTGACATTGGGTAGGGCAAAATATATATATATATATATATATATATTTTCAAGACAAATCCATCAAATTCCATAAAACCATGTGCAAAAGTCTAACAAAATTCATCCAACTCTTTATAGAAATCTAACAAAATCTATATGAAGTCTGTGGAATTTGTGAATTCCACCAAAATCCACCCCTTTAAACAAATCCATCAAACTCCAACAAATTCTAGATTGAATACACCTCCCTAAGTACATGATAAGAATCAATAAACTCAAGTAAGAAGTTATTGTGTTAAAAGGATAAATAATAACATAATATATATATTTTTCCATATAATCATTTCACAAAAAAAAAATGTATTTCATGGACTGTTCAAAATCTGCTTATTTCATAATCCGCTTCTCTTATAATCAGATTTTGATAAATTGGTTGTGGTTACTTTTAAAAACCAATTAGGGATAATTACCCTAGTGGTCATCCATTTGGTTGGACGTTATCAAAATGGCCATAAAATGAGAAATTCCTTTCAACAAATGACTATTTTATGTGAATAGTGTGACCACTAATGGTCATTCCATCACACTCCGTAATACCCTTACTAATTTAATAAAAAGACTATAGTGCCCTTACGTTTAGTAATTATTTTAAAATAAAAAAATTGAAATCCCGAGTGAACAAAAACTTACATTATATGAATATTTTTTTTTTGAAGCATATAAAATTATCTTTAATTAAAATATTTTAATAAATAAAGGATTAATTGCAATAACATACTTTTATATTGTGTAATTGCACTTAGAATCCAAAATTCATCTTATTGCAGTGACAGCCTCTAAAAATCGTTAATGTTTGACCACCGTTAGTCAATAACGGTGAGATGAAGGTACCCTTTTGCCATTGAAGCAATAATAATTGATTAAATAAAATACATTAACTAATAAAAAAAAATAATAAATAGAAAAAATATACAACTTGTGTCATAGAAAAAATAAATTTAGGAAATCCAAAAAAAAAAAAAAGGGTGGAGGATGTGCAATCTCCACCAAATCACCATGAGATCGCACTTAAAGGAGATCGAGGTGATCTGGTGTCATTGTATTTTTTCGAAATGTGGAGCTTGAGCGAGTTATCAGAGAATGAAGCAAGTTTACTCGATCAAATTTGTTATTTAGTTAACACATCTTATAAAGTAATATTTACCAATTAATTAAACACATTTTCATTGATTTTTTTTTCTTATAAGATTATTATTTTTAAATTGGGTTTACCGAACACTAAAAGCTACAGTAATTCGAAACATAGCCTTAGACATCTTTCCATACAATTAAGGTATAATTGTGATATACTTTTAACTAAATTGTTTGTCCTTGTTAGTCTTTTTGTTTATGAATATTTTGCTATAATTTTTTCTATAAAAAAATGGGTGCATATATAAATAAGATTTTTTATTGGCAATATCTGCACCAAATTAATTTTATTGGATTATCTCAGTACATGTCTATAGAATACATATTTTAATATTGCAATATATATATATATATTATCATTTTAATGTACAAATAATTATACATTTATATTTAAAAGATGAATATAAACTACTGAAATCTATAACATGTGGGTGTTGTTTCATGTTAGGCTAGGCTATTTCTAGACCAGCTTCCTTAGCTGTGTCCTCAAATGAGGATCATGTCTGGCTTGATGAAAGGCCATTGTGTATAGCTTCCATTACTTAATGAAGTACTGTTTTTACTTTAAAAAAAAATACAAAAAACAAAAAATCTATAACATGTAGTGTTCATTTATAACTTAGTAGTTCCTCATGATACTTGTTTGTTAGTGGAGTCTGGAGAGGGAAGCAAACTAGAAGGTTTTGTTGCCGAGTTGATAACATATCATGCTTAATTTCCACATCCAACTCAAAAGGCCTTGCAAATATATTTATATAGCATCTGTAGACTGTGGTGCGACAACTTAAACCTGAAACATATATTGTAAGATTGAATGAGCATCTTTTATCACCGAACCATATTGAGTGGTAAATATTTGACTCCCACCAACCTATACAATACAAGTGGGGGGGCTTATTGAAAGATTGTCAATCCATTAAACATGCAAGGGAATATAGAAGCACAAGTAGACTTAAGAGGCTAAGGACTAAAGAAATAATTAGTTTACTGGAATTATATATTAGAGTACTAAGATTGATATCTTCATTAGCTATTAGTTTATGTCTTTTGATTATAATATTGAGATAGTTCTGAGCCCATGATACCACCCACACATAGATTCTTTCTCATCAATTTATATAAAATAATTAAGGAAGAATATATTGTTTGCATAATTCATACATTTTGATTAAGATATTAAAATTTCATACATGATTTGCTAAGTAAACAATTATAGCCCCTTGATCATTTCCTTCCAACTTAGACTAAATTAACAAAAATAATAACGAGCCCAGTCGACATATATATTGTGAATGGTAGGCGCATTAGTTACGTGACATACTTGTTCGTTGAAAGATAGTGAAAGAATTTTTGTTCAAACAGTACGTTCACAGTTGTATGGTTTTATCTTGAGTAATTATTTAACAGTAATTTATTCCTCTTGGTCCGTTATCAGACATAGGCCTGACATCTCTTTTCGTATGAAATATTCAACATTTTTCATGAATACCCATCAGAATTCTACCTACTCTACTTACAATTGGTATGGAAAAAGACATCACTTTGGCTTTATTTCTTTGAAAAAGTCAGTTTTAGATCTAATATATTTTTTCATAATATATAAGAGGGTTAATTGCACCAATGCTCTATGAATTATATGTGAGGTAACAATGTGCCCCCTAACTTCTTTTTTTCGATAATAAACACCATAAACTTTTATTTATTGGCAGAAGTTGACGGAATAGTAACAGAACTTCATTTCCGTCCATTTTTGTCACTTGCTCTTCATGTGGGTTCATACCAATAGGTAAATCTTGAATAACATAAAAAATTTGCTTTAATATACTTCCCTACAATCCATTTTCCAAACCTTCTTCTTCTTCTTTGTATTTTGGCGGTTGTCTTTTTTTTTTTAATTTTAATTTAAAAAAAAAAATTAAATTTAAATGTGGAGATCCAATATGAATCTCCACCTAATAAAAAGAAAGTAAAAAAATTAAACCCAGATCTAGTGGCCACCCAAATCGAAATCACCAACATCATCTTCATCATCACCAACTCAAACCCTAACCATCGCCGCCGGAATTGAATTCAATACAAAACCCACAACCTTTTTATACAATCAATCACCCACTTCGGTACACATTGGATCCAACATAAAAAAATCAACAAAAAAACCATTCATATAATTCCAAATAATAATAATAATAATAATTGAATTAAAAAAAAATTGATCTTGACGAATCTTCCATTTCTCTGCTACTTCTGTTCATGATCCATTGGTGAATCGCCTCCATCCATCGGTGAATCACTAAGTTTGGGTCTTCATGGGTCGAATCGTCGAATTTCTGGGTTGTTGAAGAAACCGGTGGTAGATCCTTGGATTTTGGATTTGGGGTTGGATCTCTCTCTCTCTCTCTCTCAATCTTGATCTCATCACACAGGTTTTAGATGAGATTTCTAGTAGAGATTCATGGAAGAAGTGGCTGAGTTATGGAAGAATGAGATGGGTGGGATGAGATTTCGAACTAGGTTTCTGTCATTACGATTGATTGTATTGTTGAAGCTCTTTTCATTTTGATTTAAACCCACGAGAGAGAGAGAGAGAGAGAGAGAGAGAGAGAGAGAAATGGGGAAGAAGATGGAATCTGGTTTGTTTGGATGATTGGATCTGTCAATTTTTGTTTTTTGTTTTTTTTAATATAATAATTTTTGTTAATATAATAATCTTTATAAAAAAATTTAGAATTTTATTCCAATTTTGCCCTTACACATGCAAGGCATATGACGAGAAGATGGACGGAAAGTGGGTTCCATCTCCATTCCGTCCATTATTGCTAATTTCCGATAGTTTTAGGGATTTACTGTAAAAAAAAAAAAAAAAAAAAGTTCAGGGACACATTGCTACCTTGCGTATAATTCAGGGGGCATTGATGCAATTAACCGTTTATGTTATTCTAGATTTTCCCCTTGGTACGAACCCACGTGTCAAAAAAAAATTGACGGAAATGAAGTTAAGTTACTATTCCGTCAGCTTCTACCAAAAAATGAAAGTTCAAGGGGTTTACTGTAAAAAAAAAAAAAAGAGTTAAAGGACACATTGCTACCTCGTGTATAATTCAAGGAGCATTGGTGCAATTAATCCTATATAATATTTAGGGCAATTACCAAATTAGTCCTAGACCTTTTTTTAAATTCCAAGTTGTTTGCGACTTTTACAAAAGTGACCAAATTGGTCCCTGACTTTTTAAATTGTACCAATTTCATCTTTATGTTAACCTTCCGTCAGTCAAATCTAACAGTCAATGGGTATTTTTGTCCTTTTAACTTGTACAAACAAAAATTAAAATTAAAAATTAAATCATTTTATATAAAAAAAATTATATATATTTCACCTCTTGCATCCGCTACTGATGCACCTCAAATTCAATTTACTTTTAAATTCAATTAGATTTATGATTGGTTTTACAAAGATTAAATAACAGTTTAATTTGCTAAATGAATCAATCATATCAATTTTTCTAATGTCAAAATGAATCCAATCTTATTTGCTACTGTTGCTAATGTTATTCCTCTACATCTTTGCCATCTTCTCGTCATGGCAACGGAAAGTAATACCTGTTGAGAGTCGGCAGCCATACAACCGAATCCCTATAATGTGTACTAGGTGAAGTTGTTGAGCTTCTTCTTGGGGTGGTGGTGCCACTGGTGGAGGTGGGGTTGATAAGGGTGGAATTGGAGTGAGTATGATGGTTTATAGATGGAATTTATGATGGGAAATTCGTTGGATATGTTTCCGGGTTCGTTTCGTTTCTGGGTTTTCTCAATCTGATGTGCTCTGCCATTGTTATTGTTGAAGAATATGATGATGATAATTTCTCTCCAAGAACTGGCATTTTTATGAGAGAGAATGAATGAATAAATTCTCCTACTCAATCTGATTATGTCCAAAAAACATCATTTTAATTAAATTCAATTGTTGTTAATTGTACATTATTTGGTTGCTTCTAGACTTCTAGTATGAAAACGAAGATTGTCTTTGATAGAAATTGAGAGATTAGGGTTCAGCAGGTGTTCTTTTTCTATGAATTTTCTTTATTTATTTATTTAATTAGTTGATTTTGAATTTATTAGGTGAGATATGACTTAACCATTTCTAGTTTATGAATTTTTTACTAATTTTTTTAACTAAAAAAACATGAGATATATATCGTATCTCTTTTTATTTTTTCTTTTTAAATATTTTAAATTTAATTATTTTTATTTAAATTACATTTTTTTTATTTAAATGAATATTTAACTTTTAGGTGGTATTTTTGTCTTTTAATATTAAATTATGGTAAAACTAACTATTGAACTAACGGAATTCAAAGGAAAATCCTTACTTAGTTATTTTTTAAAAATTTAGGGACTAAATTGGTACACTTTAAAAGATCGTGAATCAATTTGATCACTTTCGTAAAAGTCACAAATAATTTGGAATTTAAAAATTATTCCAGGACTAATTTGGTAATTTCCCTAATATTTATTGGAGATACGTGCTCAACAAAAAAAAGATAGACAAATCGTGCCATGGGCAGATAAGATAAGACACACAAATGGGAGATTCTTCTTGAGTGAAATAATTGGTCCCCCTCTATAATTATATGTTTTAATATATAATTTTTCTGAAAAATAATAAATAAATAAAGAAAAAGTAAGTTTTCAATCATATATCATCATATATCATCCACAGTCAAGCCAAGAAAAAAAAAATTATTGTGGGTAAATCCCAAAAGCAATCATATCATTCATTAAAAAAAAAAAAAAAAAACTCTACATTATCTCATCCTCTCTTATCTCTATCTACAAAGGTGATCAAGGTAACAAAGATTAAAAAAGAAGAAAGAAAAAAACAAAAAAAAAAAAACCACCCAAATAATCCACCAATCTCTTTTGTCCCTAGAATCAATCATTTTCAGTTTGATCATGATCATGGGAAAATTGTGGACATAGAGATGCTAAATTTGAAGAGCTCTAATCATAAAGTACATGTAGGACAGAATTAAAGAACCAAGAACAAATAGCATTCTAATTAAGCTTCTTGAAACTATTCTTAATTCTCCAGTCCATCTACCAGCATTTCTTGATAGCGGCATTCTTGACTGCAAAAAGCCTTCTCACCTCTGCATTACAAATTAGGGTTTCAATGAGACTGGATCACAATAAATTTTATGATGATATGCTTCATGTAATGTTTTGTAAATAAATTCCATTTTGATTCTATAGCTTCCATAAGACAAAGCTATACTTTAAAATCCTAGAAAGAACAAAAAAAAAAAGTCCCTTAATTGAATTACATGCATGCCCAGAAAATTTAGTTCTGCAACCTACTACCTACCAAATTAATGTCAAACATCGTTTAAACTACACAAAGTAATTAATTTAGTCCCTTAATATGATGAGAGAGTACGTAATTGTACGTTCTCTTTCTATATGATTAAGCCTAGTGCTACTAATTAATTGTAGAAGGAGAAACACATGAGTTGCATTATTTTAACAAGAAGTAATTAAAATGAAACAAACCTGTAAATGTAAATGTCGTTTTTCTGTTCAAGATTCTTCTTGCAAGTGTAGCAAAAGCTGAGGAAGTTCTCCGGCAGAGAGTTGATCAACTTATCCGATAAAGAATAGTAGCTCTCTATAATGCAGTTATCAAATATATGAGTAGTTTTTGGCTTTGGTCCGTGAGATATAACACATGTATAATCCTCAGAAAGCTCCATCTCAGTTGCAGAGAGACACCCTGTGACAGCTCTCGAGGAATCCTTTGTTTGGTTACTAGAATTGGCTGACCCAGTTGGTGATAATTGTGTATTGTTCTTGGTTTTAATACCAAAATCAGCTGGAGAAATATTAGAGGGGGGCAAAGGAGGTATTTGAACTCTAAGATTGGTTCCAAAGATAACCATTTTGTTACTTGAAATAGAAGAAGAAGAAGATGATGATGATGATTTTGATTTTTCTTCAATGGTTTTATGATCATTATGAGTTAGAATATCAACAAGACCTTTAGAGTCTGCCAATTTCTGATCCCTTGAAAAATATTGCTTGCTCTCTGACAAAAATTTTGGTGATTTTGTTGGTGGGTTTAATTCGTACCAACAAAATGGGTTAACAAAAGAAGAGAATAATTGTTTTGTGTCGAGAGTTGAAGTGGGACTACTGTTGACGACCTCATGAGTGCTTTCACCGAGACATTTTGTTGTAAAAGCTTTGAATCTTGGAGAGACAAGGAAATATGGAATTGGGTTTTTGTAGTTGTGGGTTGGGGATGATTGAGAGCAGCTGTGATCTGCAGCCATTAAAGATTGCTTGCTGGTCACTGCTCTTGATCTCTTCCTCAGCATTACTAACAAAGAAGTTGTTGATGATAATTAACTCTCTGCATAAACAGGAAAAATATAGATTTAAGGATTTACTTCGAGTAACTAAGAAAGAAGAAACAATAAGCGATGCGTTGGATATATAAATGAAATTTTCATCAGCTCACCTGAAAGTTATAGTTCAAAAGTGTGCCTGGAAATCAATGGCGACAGGGCACTCTCTGGGAAGTTAAATGCCACTTAAATCTCTGTAGCCTCCATGTCTCTGAGAGAAAACTAAAAAACAAGTGAATAAAAACATGCAGGGTATTTCTCGTCTTTTGTCACACTTTTTTTTTTCTCTCTATTGTTCATCAACAAGAAGAAGAATCAATTCCCATCAATCATAATGGCAAGTCACATGACAAGCTGCTGACATGAACAAATTAAAACAATATTACTTCTGGCAATTACAGCAAAAAAAAAAAAAAAAGTCTGATGTGTAAATATGTTGAGATTCAGGCAGGAATTTAGTGGCATAAATCGTTTTGATAGTCCCTATGAGAAAAAACCCATTATAAGTACCATGCGTAATTAAATAAATGATGAGCAGCTTTTTCTTTTTCTTTTTGTGGGATTTTCAAGCTCTCTCACCTTGCTCTTCATTGATCAGTTTTCACTGCTGAAAATGGCCAAGGATTCGTAGCCCAGTAAAGATATATGGAGAGAGAGAGAGAGAGAGAGAGAGAGAAATTTTAAGTTAAAAAAGTGGAAGAGTTGGGTCATTGGGTTGGCCTTTTAAAGAGAAAGCTGAGAGAGTCGTGTGTGCATGAGAATCAGCGGCTTTGACAATACAGTCCAAGCAGCCAATAGCAGTTTTTCTTGTAAGAAAATGAAAAATTAATATAGTGAAGTTTGTCGTATAGTGAAGAGGTGTTTTCTTTTGCTATTTAATTGTCACTGTTTGCACTGCCACAGAGTCATGAAATCATGAATACAGAAATAAACGCACGCACTTGAAGGAAATACTGCTCAATGATGTCACCCTATACTGTATATATACATAGCTTCTATCCAAATCCGATCCAAATTATCTATATCTCTACAAATAAAATTGTGTTTCCAACTGTCAGTCAAGCCACAAACTCACGGTTCTTACAAGGGTAAATTGCACAAACCTCTCCCAATTTTAGAAGTGATTACAGATAGCTGAATCTTTTGCTTAAAATTGTATAAACCTTCATTACCTTTAACTTTTAATGGTTGAGGTACAAAATCACCATTTTCTCCTCTCAAATAAGACAATAGCAATTAAGGGAAAAATTATAAACAATTAAAAAAATAAATGCTGTTATATAATATACTCTATTGTTAACTAAAAATAAAAAATTAAAAATTACAAGACAGTGGAGGAGCTGTCCACCATAGGACCGTTCCTCCAATTGGAGCAATCAACTTCTCACAGAGGAGTATCTCTCCTCTCCCTCCTCACAAGGAGCAAGCAATATACCCCTCTACGAGGAGCAGATCGTTCATCCACTACTAGTTGTCTCCACTCTCCACTATCGATGGAGTTATATGTGTTTTAATCATTTTAACATCAACCGATAACATGAGAAGTTTGTGCAATTTGATAAAAAGGTTTATCCAACTACGATTAGACCTAAACTCGGGGGAAATTTGTGGGTTTGTATGGGAAATTAGTTGAGTGTGATTATTGGGCTTACAGTATTGTAGGAATGCCAATTGCTGTGCGGAGGACCATATTTTAGGGTTAGCGTGGCCGTGGGGACCCAACTGGATTGTTTTTTTTTAGCTTTGTAATTAAAGCTTCCTTTAAAGGCCACGTGTGTTTGTCTATCAAGCATTCATTGATGGGCCCCACTTAGGGTGGGTGTGTACTGTTGACCTGTCTTATTCTCCTCTATTATTTTCATCATTATCCAGCAATCATCTTTCGATTTTTAACTTAATATTTCTAAGATCATCTCTAAGAGTTCCCTAAACCCCCTCCTTAGCTACAATAGCTAGTAGGGATGGTTTTAGAGTACTTAAAGGGGCTCCCTAAATGACTTTTTATTTTAGAGTACTACCAAGAGGCTCTCCAAATATAAGAGCATCTCCAATGGTAATGTGACTTGCATTTGAAAAAATGGTGATATGTCAACATTGTCAAGCCAATTGCTTCATATGTGGCATGTAACTAAACTTGATAGACAACTAAATAAAAAAAGTGGTCTCTAATGCTTTACTTGTAAAATATATGTTTTTAATGACGTGTCAATTTATTAAAATATGGTAAAAGACAAGAGTGGCTGCTGACTGGGCCAACAAGACGGCCGTCCAACAGACCGTCTGAAATCAGAAAGTTGCCACCTCAGCTTGAAGTTGTACTAGAGAGGTTGCATTGGAGATGGAATTTTTAACAAAATGAATGTCCATCCTACGTGGCATTTAATTTTTTCACAACCCACATTAGCATTGGAGATACTCTAAGGAGCCATTTCAAACTCCCTATCTTCTCTCTCTTATTTTTTTAATATTTTTAAGTTGATTGATTTTCTCTCTCTTATTTTTACAATTTAAAGCAAAATAAATTTTTTTATATTTTAAATTCAAAAAATATTAAAATATTAATGACTAGCTATAATAGAGAGGGTGATTGAAGTAAGTTGCTAGCTAAAATAGCTTTTTAGCTAAAATATAGAGAGGATGGTAGGAGATGCTCTAACTTGTATTCTAATTTACGAGATGTTAATTAATTAATAGATATACATTAATATTATATTAATCTTATTTATAAAATATTATTTGAATTAAATTATTGTATCAAAATTTAATATACACATTGAGATATGATTTGAAATCATCTAGTCAATCTTCTTTATTATTAATTTATTAGGTGTCGATATTGCCTTCAATAAATATGATTTATAAATTTATATTTTATTAAAAAAAATTATAAAAATATTACAACACAAATCGACCAATAATGATAAATTATTTTAATTAAAAATAAATCAAGGGCTCGTTTGACAATGTATTATTGTATTGTAATGTACAGTATTGGATTAGATTGAATTGTATTATATTGGATTTAGCTGTATTATTCTTATACAATCTTGTATTTCGTGGTATTTTGTATTAGACCGTTTTAAGTTATATAATGTTAAAATGTGATTTTTTTTTCTAAATATTTTATTAACTAATAAATTGAAATATTTTTAGAATATAAAAACATATTATAAAATATATATTTGTTGTTTTATATTTTTAAAAATATTAATAAATATATTTTGTTAACTAATTAACGTTTTTATTACATAAATTATTATTCATATATATTCTTTAACATTTATACTATTAGAATAAAATATATTTTATTTTATTTATTCTATTTATTTTTAAATTAATAAATTATATTATATTATTTGTATTATTATTATTATTATTATTATTTTCAGTTAAACTAAATATTTATTGATTTTTATATAAAAATATTTATTGATTTATTCATGGTAAGGATATTTAAAATTGATTATTAACTATTTTTGAAAAATATTATATTTTTTAATATAAATTTTTTTTCAATAAAATCATAGGAATAACTTAATACGATATAATACAGTGCATCACCAAACACAGGTTTGTATTAATGATAATACAGTGTAATACAATATAATACAATTCAATACAGTCCAATACAATACAATACGGTGTGCCAAACGAACCCTATATTAGCTAATACAACCCTTACTCATTGTATTAGACCAATTAAAATGTATTAGCTAATACAAAATAATTCATAGTCCAAAACAAACCAAACATTGTAACAATATTTAAATTTTAGATATAAGTGTAATTATAAAATGAGTTTGTATATCATATTTATGAGTGACATTGTAACAATATTAGCACCCTAATTTATTTTATTGGGAGATTTGCAAAAACACACATTCACCACCGCTCAATGTGGTTCAATGGTAAGAGCACTCGTTTAACCTAACAATGTCCCAGGTTCGAATCCTCGCCACTATAAGTGGTACATAAAAAAATCTCATTCCAAAAATAACCCTATGGTTTTGACTTTTGGTAAAATAATAATAGAGGTAAAATATATATATATATATATATTCAAAAATAGAAGTTTTTTTTTTAGAAAAGAAAAAAAAAGATTCTAGAAAACACCCTGGTTTTTATTATAAAACCTTTCTTATTTTATTATAGAACCGATTAATTAGAAGGGAAAAAATCAAAAGTAACCATTTGAAACATTAGGAATTTATTTTTAACCATGTTTGAAAATCCAACGGTTTATAACCTTATTTTTATGCTATTACTGTAATACTCATATATAAAAACAAAAGGAAAAAAGGAATATATATATATATATATATATATATAACTGTTCACCTCTATCTCGTCACACTTTTTTTTGACAAGACCTCTCTCATCTCTCATCTCCACCAGAAGCACCTTCGTCGGAGACAACACATTGGGCCGATGTCTCCTAGCGAAGGCGCCGTCGAGACGCTCATTGTCCAGGCGTGGTGTCGCTTCGGCAACACACGAATCCCAGGTGAAGCCGCAACTGGGTATAGTGCGATGCCCAGTTGCAGCTTCCCCTGGGTGGTTGGGCTGCCCTAAACGTAAAATTACCGAAACATCCCCTTCTAAATAAAGGTTTCAAGTTTTTTCTTCGTTTCAAGTTTGAAAACGCGAAATTTTGTTAAATATTATGTTTTTTTTTTTTTAAATGTTTTGTAATTAGTTCAGTTGGTTAGAGTGTGTAAGTTGTTCTTTTAGGTCATGTGTTCAATTCTTAATGTAAAATATTATTTTTGGCAAACAAAATTATGTTGTACTTTTGTTATATGTGAATTATGGCCGAGTGACATGTTATCTAAAAGAGCTAAAATATCAGAAGAATGACCATGCCATGTAAGCAAAAGTCAACTAGTGAACCACAACCTGAGACACGTCATCAAAGCTAGCCATGTCATAAGATCCGCTAATGAAGAAGTCAGATGCTTGCATGCCAAGTCAGCCCGATCGAGCTAGAAGTCCAAATGGGCAAGGATTCTACTCGCCGAAGATCCCTACTCGACGAGATCCTCTCACCCAGATAAGAAAGCTCCCAATTCTGTCAAGGCACAGCGAGAAAGGGTAAGAGATCTATTCAAACATGGGACTGAGGATCACACTCCAACAAGGAAATAAGCATATCTTCCTTGAAGATACTAGAGTTCTGATCAAGCAACAAATCAAGGCGATCAATGCTAATCAGGAAAGAGTCTTAATCGGTCTACTCTACCAGAATCTCAACAAGATTCTAATTAATGAATCCATTACTTGTACGGCAAGAACTAGGGCAACCCTAGGTCGAACCATATAAATATAACCATATATTCGTTGTAACGGATCATCAACAATTTATGCTTACAAGAGAGATAGAGAGTAGAGCGCGTAATAACCCAGTATTTCATAGTGAAACTTCTTACCCATCATCACCGACAACCATGGATGTTTCCTCGCCTTTGGGGTTTTACCATGTAAATTATTGTGTTATCTTCGCTTTACTGCTTTCCTTATCTTTGTTTGCTTGACAGGTCATACATATTGGTTTGTTGACCGATTGACTTTCTACCTACGAGAAATCACCGTCAACAACTTTTTATTTTATTTTATGGTTTCACGTTATTTCACCAAGAACAAGGTTTCATGTTTTTTCATGTTTTTTAATGTTTATGCCAGGGTTTCATGTTTTTGTTTCGTGAAACCTTCTAGAAATTTCGAAATCTTAGAAAAATCTACGAATCTTGCCAAATACAACCTAAATTATTGCAATAGCACAAAACCCTTGTTATATAGACTATAAGGAATAAAAATAATACGAAAACCTAATAGATTTTACACACCCTAACCACTTCGAGAGCCAATTCAATTGGTTTTTGTCCAAAAACTTCCCATAAATCTTCAACTCAAACTTGGAACCAAGCTTAATTAAAAATCAAGTTTTGAGAGCAAATATATATATATATATTTGTAAAAAACGGATTTAAACCTTTCTTCAAGTTAGATAATGGAAGAAAAAGAGAAATAAGGAAAGAAGAGAAGAATAGAATTGTTGTGGAAAAGAAGAAGAAGAAGAAAAGAAGAAAATTAGAAACATTAGAAAAATTAAAAAATCAAGTGCCTAAGGGTATTTATGTAATTTTGGTTAGGAATGGAATGAAATTACTGAAAGATGGTTATAAACTGTTAAAATTTGAAACAAAGTTAAAAACAATTTTTATATAATTTGAATGGCTAGATTTTTCGGAATTTAGAAACACTAACCTTATATAAAAAGAATAATAATAAAATATTGGATTTGTGTGAAGAGGTGAGTAGATGTCCGGCTGAAGTCTCTATTACTTCCTTTAATTTATCATAAACTCATAGTCGAAAATGAAATCCTAATAGTACTCATTTTGACAACAATCACAATATCACACAAATCATTATTAAACCTATTAAAATTCAAAGGTCGCATTCATTCAAAATTAGATATTATCCTTACTTTTTCAAAAAAATAAAATAAAATAAGAGATATAAAAATCATAGTTTAACACAATTGGTTAATTAGGATATTACAAAAATTAAAATCTTAGAAACAATAATAGTAGTTTGTAATATTTTCCACAAGATTAGACCTTCATGCACATTCCTAGATAATCATTATATCTAATATCTAATCCCATTATATTTTTATGGTTACATCCTTTTCATAAATCTATCTGAAACTTGTGGAGACCTGGTAGTGGTAAGTTGGTGGCCACCAAAGGTGAGAAAATTTGATTATCTTTGAATTTTACGAGAAAAAAATATTTTTTAAATACATTATCAGGTGTGTATTTAAACAGTGATACGATAAGATCAATATGGTTTAAAAAGCAACTCTTATTACATGAAAAGAGTTTTCCTTTAATATTATTGATTTATAAACAAATATAATACTCGAATAGGTATGGAAAAAATGCACGAACTTATACTAGATTGGTTATCGACCCATAATAAGATATCATGGGATATGGTGTATGATTTACATCTCCAAATCCATGTGGTTTTGTTGACATGAAATGAAACTATGAAAGTGAGTGGGACTCTCTAATTTAATATAATCTAATCCCATTAACATGAAAGCTAAAAGTACTAATCAAGTGCGGTAATGGTTCCCGTAAAGGCTGTGCTTTTTTACTGATAAACGTCTACTCAGGGTGTGCATCTATCTTTTGGGCCCATTTCTTAGTCTATTCCCATGACTAAAACTTGGGTGCAACGGGATGCACCACGCATCCCCCACCCAGATGTGGCCACATTAGCAAACTGTTAGAGTCTTAGAGCTAGGTTCAATTCAATCACCATGGTCAATTATATTAATTCAAGCTTTCTAATCATAATAAGATTTTAAATTTTTAGTTTTGACCTAATTATAATGTAAATGATGTTTTTGCACATTCACTCTCAACAAAGTGATTGTACCTTTCCACTACATTTCAGTGATAGGAGTTCGAGGCATTTGCTTGTTAAATCGTAAAGCATAGGGCATCTTTCGTTTTAATGGGAGTTACATTTTGAATAGTAGTTGATCTCATAGGTATCTGATCTGGTTGGTGTTATATTTTTAAAAATGTAAAATATATGTACTTTATAGTAATGAAGTACTGGTTAAACTATTTTTGTTTGTTTTCTCGAATATAAGATTTCACATTTCATACCTAAAATGTAAAGTACATGTACTGCATTTTTTTTTTTTTTGAAAAAATGTACTACATTAACACTTTTATTCTCCAAAGAGTAACCATGATAATGGGGTATGTATATATATTATTCTAAACTTACTAAAAGGATTCTCATGTCTTTTTAGAGCATCAAGCATCATTTTTTAAAAAATAAAAAAAATAAAAAAAAATAAAAAATAAAAAATAAAAATAAATAAATAAATATAAACTAAAATGAAAATCCATTAACGAAAAGGAAAGGTACAACTAGGACGAATATCTTGCCAAATCTGGTCCAAATTGGAGGAACAGGCTAGAGAATCAAGGTAATGAGCCAAACCATTCCCACATTTGATCATGTAGTGGGAGTTGCATTCCAAATTGTATTTGTAGCGATTAATTTCGTCAAATTCCATAATCCAACTCACATGATATCATTTTGTTTAATCAATTTCTTATTATTTAGATATTTTGATTGAAAAAAAAAAGTAAGGTATTCAAAACTTTAAAAACAAAGATTGGGTTGCACCAGACATATGAAAGAGTATACAATAATGATGTATTTGGTGAATTAAATACGATGGTCTATTAAAAAGAAATAAAGAGACATTCCGATTAATTGATGTTATTAAATGAAATTTTTATAAAAGATTCTTGTGAAAGGGTTTCATTAACTCCTAATTTATGTCGAGTAGACCTTGTTACTGCGAGAATTCTCGGGATGAATATACATTTTATTGAAAATTTATATCGAAATAAATATCTAGCGATGAGTAATCAAATAAATTGTCTCTATTATCTGTGTCACTCATTACTTGACGTCTTCAATCAAATAAATGTTGAAGAAGCCAGCCTTATCTACTCAATGATTCATTTTACACCTATGTTAGGTGGCATAATTCAACCTGTCGTTTAGTGCCAAGCGGCGATGTCGTATTGGGTTACTGAATAGCTGTGGGACCAGACCATTCTAGAGTGTAGACTTCATTTTCATTCCAATGTTAATCTTCATCATCTCACCTAATTTAAGTGGAAGTCTCTTTCACCAAAAATTATCAAAAAGTCTCTCTCACAGCTTCAAGACAAGTGTTTTGACGTGAAAGAGACTTGGGCATATTACAATATTTAAAGCTTTGATTTTTCACCTGCATTTGCGTAATATAGATATAAAAGATAAAGATGGTGAAATGGCTCCACGTTTGAATGAAGAAATTAACAAAACATATGATGGCCTTTTGTTTTTGTAAAACTAGTGGCCTTGGAGATTAACTAGTCATTTCAAAACAAAATTAGGCAGTCCACGTATGGAGCAACTGGTGTAAAATTCTCAGGAAGAGTAAATCACATTTTCAACAGCATTCTCTTAATTTCAACCTGATAATTAATAATCCAAGATTCTTGAATGGTTGCATCATTTTCAATTACAAAACCTCTCAGTGAGCTAGAAGACTACAGCAGATTGTCATTGTTTCGTTTTTCTATCATTTCTGGTTCTCTTTCTAAATTCTCGTTTCTCTACAGAGTACTGCTTTTTTATCAACAAATTGCACATTGCTGCTTTCAAAGCTTCAGCAGCTGCTGTAAAGACCTTTTCATCTACCGTCACACTTCCTTGTAACTTCTCAAGCAGTTTCGTTCCCCCTGGTATGTCATTATCCTCCAACGCATCTGGCTCGTGTTCAATAGAATCAAGACTGCTTTTATTGAAACCAGAAATGACCTTCACTCGGGACACTGAGGGACAATCAAAACCGGGCAAGTTGGAGACACCGGTTACCATCCACAATAATCCTGTACAAGAGCTGCTCGCCAGGCTTGTGGGAATGAAGTTGATGGAAATCACCTGAACAAATCACATAAATTGAGAAGATAAAACCTGCTTCATAGTGCACATATATGCAATTTAGCATTTCATATTCTGATTTAAAGACTACAGCTCCTTCAAAATACTTCAGTGCAGAAGCTTGATCTCATATTTCAACTATTTAGATAAGTTTTGAGTAATATCCATATTTCATGTTGATATAGCAGTTACTATGTTAATCTAGATTGAGCCGTGCAAGTGAAAACATGGCAGAAAACTGGTAGGCTAATGCACGAATAAAGGGTGTTATTAAGATCACAAAACAATCGTCAACCAGAAAACAAATATTGCAAGTCTAATTAATTCAGAAGTGCCCCATAAGAGGCTCTTCTATTGGTTCCAAGCATTTCATTGTTTCAGCTAATCTCATGTAGTTTGGGTCCTTACCTTGGCAATAGAAAGAGTTTTTGTAGAAAGGTTACAGCTTAACAGCATTACTCCTTGCAAGCTAAACATGAATATATATTAAAAAGTATTAAAATCACAAAAATAAGGAACTCTTCAAGAAAGCAAGGAAGTGAACTAAGAATACTCAGAGACTTGCCTTTGGATAGCTGCAGCAACAAGTGTAGTATCAGGGATCGCACACAGGTCAGTAACAGTAGAATAGCCCTCATCGCTTCCATTAGACTCTAAATGTCCTGCCTTCAAGAAGCAAGAAAAAGTAAAATCTAGTAAAATAGCAGATTAGCAGAAAAGGGGAAAATGTTCCCCCCTTGTTATCACTGATTTCACCAGACTTGTGATAGCAAGACACCATCAACTTGTGATCTTGAGGATCAGATTTGTCACATCATAAAATTCATAAAAAGACTCTTCTATGGCAGATGTTAATATAGAGTTAATTTATGGAGGCAAAAGTATAGTTTCATATTTCCACCAAACCTGCAAGCAATTCATATTTTTAAAATACCAGGGTGAGGTCAGTGATATTATCATCAGGAACTTCAAAGAAACTTGACATCAAGTGAGATACCTTTGCATCAACTTCACAAGTATCAAGGAGAGATCCGGAGGTAATATCCCACAAGCGAACCTGCATAACCAATGTAGATAAAATGTTAATCCATCCTTTTTACTATTATGCAAAAAAATCACATGTTACGGTAACATGCAAGGTTGTCAGCTAATGAATACTCACTGTTGAATCACCACTTCCAGACACAAGAAACCCTTGCGGATAATCCAGTGTGATAACAAATGCGAGGCAGGACACAAACCTGTTAATAGATTCATGATAAAAACATATCAATCCCACCAGTTAAAAAGTATTATTGAATGGTTAAATAAAGATAATGCAACTTAAGGTCAAATGAATGTGAGGGTATATTAATAAGTTCTAATCAGCAAATATTACTTTGAAAGTGTAATTCTCATTTATTTTTTTCCAATCTCGTGTTTAAGGGCACTAACAGCGTGCACAGTTATCAATCAACTACACAAAAACATCTGATCATAAAACTCACTCACTCTGTATGACCAAGGCAAAAGCTCTGTATCTCATGAGCTCCGTCTAAAGGCTTCTTTGGAAATATGGTGACCTGTTACAGAAATGATATAATGTAAAAGATGTGTAGAACCAAGATAGCTAATTCGATTCATTCAATGGGCAGAGACAGTTTACACGAATCTTGAAATCCCGATCTGCACTAACAACATACTGTCCATCTGGTGAAAATTCCTGCAAATAATCATGTCAATATTAAACCAGCTTACTATAGGAAAACATGTAGGCATGAAGACTTTGAGAATACTTCAAACCCTAATTTCAAGAACTTCCTCCAGCTTCAAACCCCACTATTATGTTGATCTAAACAAACACTTGAGAATAAATTCCATCCTGTAGAAGATCATAATTCATAAATGATAAAAGGCCCCCTAAACTACTAAGAATAAAGTACTGTAATCTAAGCTTGTTAGAAAATGTAATAAAAGGAAATTTCATCATGATGTCGAAAGGAAATTTTGATGTATTCTGGTGTTAATCAGCTTAGACGCCTACCAAGCTCCTACAGACATATAAGTACAAGGAATAAGAAAAAAGATCCATATGGTTACGATTACAAATGACTCACCAGGCCAGTAATAATGCTACAATAGTGAGCAAGCAAAGGCGCTGCTGTCTTACTGACTGATGCTTCACTCCCGTCAATCCCATGCAGGTCCACAACCCACACAACTCCAAATTTGTCAGCAAAACAAACATGCTGGCCATCATTGCTTATGGCAACAGCGCTCACTCTCTTCTCAGAGCTCCTGTTAAGTACGAAACAATTAGAAATTTTCCCACAATCCCATGAAATTATTTTTGCAGTCATAAAGGAATATAATGTTACAGATTGGAAGAGGTTGAAACGTCATAAAACAAGAAGATATTATTCCAATTTGGATACATCTAATGCCAATTGAACTTTCATGCAATGGCTTAGCATATGCTCTGAAAATTTTAAGAGACTACCTAAATGATATCTATTAAACAAAATATATCAAATGTTGAGCAATAAATAATCGTAGCTACTGCCTGTCGTATTGGTAAAAGTCATGGACTGATCAGTGGCAAGTGCTTGGTATCAATTCTTGAAGGTGGTCACTCATGCAAAATGCTAAGGGCTAAAACCATCTCAGAAAACACCCTTGCAGGACACTCCTTCAGTGTAATGACCTATTTTCTTCTTTTTGTATTGCATGTACAGATAAATAAAACTTGTAGAGGCCATCACTGGACTACCGACTACGTCAATCCTCATATGTTATAGGAACTTAAAGTTTGAAGAAAATTCTGAACATTTTTTCACATAACTCTTAAATGCATTATGCATTAGCATCACAAAATCTTTAGAATTGATAAGTACTTACACGGTACAAATACATTGCCAAGACTCAGCAGACCATATCTTGACAACTTTGTCATCGCCAGCAGATACAAAGAGCTTCCCATTTGCTCCATAGCGAATAGCTCTTATAGAGTCCTTATGAGATGTTGCACCAGAATCATCCACCAAAGAAACCACACAATCCCCACTGTCAAGTCAATCATGCAAAAATAAAGTCAATGACACAAAGCTTTACTTGCATAAGTCATTCTTATAATTTGAACTTTCCATAAAACATCATAGAAAGTTAAATTAATGATTCAACTAAGTTCTATAACATTCCTGATTTTAGAATTTTCAAAATTGGAGACCTACAAAAACAGTTACAGCAAGTGCCTAATGCAACATCATAGAAAGTTGAATCTAAGTTCTTTAGTTTCCTGATTTTAGAATTTTCAAAATTGGAGTGCAAAAACATTTACAGCAAGTGCCTAACGCAATTACTTGAAACAACATTAAAAAAAAAAAAAAAAAAAAAAAAAAAAAAAAAAAAAAAAAAAAAAAGTGCATTCCTTTGATTGGAGTAGTTGCTCAAGTATTTATCTCAAGTTCTCAACAATCAATGAGTTATCAATTTCAAGAAAAAAAAACCAGAAAGATAGAATTAGCTTACAGGAGATCGTAGACGCGGAGGTCCGACCCGACAGCGACAGCAACTGAATTCTGGGTCGGGTGAACCGAAATGAGGGCGGGAGCTACCTCAACGTTAGTGTTCTTTTCTCCCTCTTCGATTTGATTGTCCTCCATTTTTTGGCTTAGTCAAAGTTGAGCAAAACAGTTTCCATTTAGGGTTTTTGTGGTTTTATCAACTCCCTCAGATTAGGGCTTTTCCAAGTGACTTTTGTCAGAATAGCCCACTCATTAAGCCCAAGAACAATATTACTTTATTTCCCTTTTTTGTTTTTTTAAACAAACAAATCCATTTTGTTTTTTCTTTCACGTTTTTATGTATTTCGATTCCTAAATACGAAATACAAGTGAAAAGATGACAGTAGATTCGCCCCCTGAATTTTTCACGAATTGATTAATTTCCCTTTAAATTCTTAAAATGGTCACTAAACATCATGAACTCTCAGAAATTGGCAACAAGTGACGGAATCCAAATAGGAATCACTTTCCATCCGTAATTCGTGTCACGTGACTTCAATGTGCGATTATAAAAAAGGTCATTTCAGCCATTTCTTGTTTGTAATCTGAGGGGTAATTTGTTAATTTTAACTTTTTCCTTATTTTCCCCGAAATTCCCCAAATCCTCTTGACATCGTTTTAGAACAAAAATTAGAAACTTCAACAAGTTATGAAAACCCCACAGGCATCGTTCTGTGACATGACATGAGTTCGAAGTTAATGGATAACACTTTTTCCTTATTTTCATGTGACATCGTTTTTGAATCCAAAACCCCACAGATAGCTTATACCCTAATTCCAAGGCAATATCATCAAGGTCCAACATAAACAATTTGTCAAGATTCAAATAATCGACAAATTTAATTGTTCCCCCTATATAGTTTTCCATTTCACAATCAAAACCATGATGCACCCTAAAGCTGAATAATATCTCTGGGTCATCAAGATCTACAAATGAAATCAAACTAAGTAATGCAATCAAAGCAAATACATGAAATTTAATCAAAGTAAATAATGGTAATAGAATCTATTTAAATAACATTAATCTAACTATAAGCATCACCTAACAAATTAATATGTCACTGTCACCTTTGCAAGTCAAGAAACAATCAAGAAATAAACCACTCATTCAATTTCACTGTCAAAAACAAGGTGTAACTTTTGCAAGTCTAGAAACATGTTAATGTTACTGGGCATTCAATTTAGGCAAAATCATTCAAGAAAGAAACCATCAGTGTAATTTTAAAAAAGGAAATTTTATGTTGCAAGTGGGTCTGACATGAGAATTTTATATTTTAGAAGCGGTCCCCTCTCTTTTGTATTTATGTCTGTATTTATGTCTGTTCTGTAATAAACCATCTCAATTTGAATAGAATTTCTTAGGTTCTCTAAAGACAAAGAGCAAATTGCAGCAAACCTCTTTGAGGTTTGGTCTTTGACAACCAAAAACAACTTTATCATTAATTGACAATGACCTCCCTTACCATTAGTCAAAACTAGTCAAGTTTAACCGTTGACTGGATTTGGCAGCTACAAATACCTAAATGCCTATGAATAAAAAAAAAATCTGATTTTAAAAATATATAAATATATGAAAACAAATTTGGATCTCCACTATAAAAAAATTGAAAATTATAAATTATAAATAAATAAAAAAACATGGACACATAGGTTGTATCTATATTTTTCTTCAAATTCTAAATTCTAAAAAATTAATAATCAGGATCATCAAAATCCAATCCAACAACATTTTATTCAGATAATTTTTTCTTCTTCCATATGGATTCTCGAATTTTTCTTCATATTCACATTTTTTAGATTTTTCAAAACTAAAAATAAAAAAAATAATAAAAAAATCTGGCTCATTTAAATCTAATCTAACAATATTTTCTTATTCCATTGATGTATTTCTAGATTTTTCTTCAGAATCAAGTTTTTTTAATTTTTCAAAAATTAAAAAAAAAATGTGGCCAAGATGAATGGTGAAGATTTAAAGCTTTTAAATCTATTTTTTTAATAAATAAAAAGGCTTGAAAGGATGAAAATACTCTTATCTTTGTTAAGTTTGACTAATTTTGACTAATGGCAGGAGAGGTCATTATCAATTAAGCATAAAGTTGTTTCTGATTGTCAAAGAACAAACCTCAGGGAGGTTGGTTGCAATTTGCTCAAAGACAAAATGTCGAAAATCAAAAAATCAAAAAATCTTTATATATTGTAAAGGTTTTCTCATACCCATTCCAAAATACACCCCAAAAACACATACAACAACAATACTAATCTAAATCCACAAAAACTTACCATATTGCGGTTCTTCATCATCGTCTGTCCTTGGTCCAACCATTTCTCCACCACGGCACCACCGTTCGTCAACAGAGCAACCAAATAGCAACTTCGAAACTAAGTTAATCTAAATCGGGGAGATTTTGTGACCGAAAACCAACAAATCCAAACCCTAGATCTTCAATTTTAAAGAAACCCTAATTTTTGTTCTAGAACGATGTTGAGAGGATTTGGGAAATTTTGGGGAAAATAAGGAAAAAGTTAAAATTTACAATTTACCCCTCAGATTACAAACAAGAAATGACTGAAATGACTGAAATGACCTTTATGACTTCACACATGGAAGTCACGTGACACGGATTACGGACAGAAAGTGATTCCCATCCGGATTTCATCACTTGTTGCCGATTTCAAAAAGTTCAGAGTGTTTAGTGACCATTTTAAGAATTCAGGAGAGACATAAACAATTTGCGAAGAATTCAGAGGGCAACAGTACCGTTTAGTCTACGCCAAATTTAAATTTGAGTGAAAATGGTTGAATTAGCTGCAGATTTTCTCCCACTTTCTCTTGCGTCAAACATAAATACGTGCAGCAAAGAGTAATTGTAGATATAAACTACCAGTAGACAACAAATTGTTGTTCTGGGTTCAAATACCCCAATAAAGATTTTTAAAAAAAATACAATAATTAAATAGCACTTTTTCCATCCAAGCTGCTACATAAATTTCATTGTAGCCAGTCAAGCTGATCAAAAAACCTTCAATGCTGCCCCTCTGGAAACTCCTAAAAGCAAGAGAAAACAAGGCCAAAGATTATGGCTTTTACAAAACACAACAGGGTATAGCCTGAAACTTGTCTCCAGTAAGGTGAGATGAGATGTGGTGCTTCAATAAGAGTACAACTTTCACAACAAAGCAACAAGTTAGAATACGTAGATGACTAAATTCTTAGCTGCGTACACCCAAGAATTGTTCCACGACACCGTGTCATCGGGGATGCCTGGCGCCATGTTGGTCTCTCAGCCCCAATTGTCAAGACATCAACATCAGACATCGGTTTGATATCCCAATTCCACCCTTCGGGACTAATCACCCCTCCAATCACAAAAATGTCATCACCTAAACCGATCATTGCAAACCCAATTCTCCTCCTCCGAAAATCAGATGATGCTGAAACCACCACCTTCCTCACTTCCCTGTCCTGCTTAATGATGAGTCCATGGCTCATCACAAAGATAGCACCCTGAACAACTGCCATTGGACCCTGGAGCCAACCATAATCTTCTACTGTCCACCCACAACCCTTATGGTCCAATACTTGTACTGTCGATAACCCCTTGTGCAAGACATGCACCTTTTCTCCAATTACTATCCCTGTGCAAGCTGAATTATGAGAGCGATGAAGATCTGGAATTGGGACCCAGACATCCTTCTCCGCATCATACATTTCTGCTTGAGATATTGACTTCCGGCAGGTGGTGAAACCACCTGCAACAACAATCTTTCCATTCAAAGCACAACATGCAAACATAGCACGGGGAACAAGCATGGATGCACGTGGGGACCACTGTCGTATTACAGGGTCATATGACCAGACCTCATTGGTGGCAAAGCTCCCATCTTGGTCTCCTGTCAATGGGTCAACAGCATCACTGCCACCACCAAGCACAAACAGTTTTCCAGCAGTGGAGACAACACCAAAGTGAGCAAGGTGCCTGATTTTTGAGGGAAGAATAGGAAGAGTAATCCAACGGTCTCTAAGAGGATCATAAAGCTGCCAGAAATTCTCAGGGTCAAAAGCGCACACACACAGTAGCTCCTCTGACGAACCAACCTCCTGCCGGGCTTTAAACAGCTCACGGCTACGAATGGCAGCTCTCCAGGAACGAGAAACAAGCTCCAACTGTGGATGAAGATAGAAGGGAACCCGTGCGAGGCACCTGAGGGCAACGGCGTCAGGAAGACCTTCAATCAATCCAGACATACTAATCACAGTTGCATCAATTTCAGATGATTCTTCCCCAAGAATTTGTTACAACAGAATTGTAAATACAACCTGATACATCCAAAGTACAAATATAGAAATATAAGAACCAACGAGTTGTTCCAAAAGTTTAAAATCATAATATTAGTATACGTGTACTTGAATCCTTGATGAAAATAGAATCACAATATTGGTTTTGTGCAGCACAGACAAAATTTGACAGTATTTAAGAGAGAAAAATCATCCTTAAAATCATAGAAAACAAGCCCTGACTCATTACAACCCACAATGGATAAAATTTTAATTAGAAATTAAGAACAAAGAGGACTTTTTAATTCCTTTTGAGTTTTTCAACCTTAATTACTTCTAGATTTAGCCTGATTATTCATGTACATAGTCATGTAACAAGACTACAAGAGAAATGTAATTTTTTTTTTTTGTATATATATATATAGGAACATGAAAAATGTAATTAAATCATGCATTAGAAGTTTAGAACAAGTGTATACTGTCAAACAAGAAAGAGACGAATGAGGCCCTATCACCTATTTGAATTAATTCTTGACTCATTACAACTCGCAATTTAGAATTTCAACTCAATCATTTAAAGCAAATCCTAACCCAGTTCCAAGACTATAATCTTTTTGGAACATGATTTAAATGTCAGTTCTTCAAATTCTACAAATTGACATAGCAAACTTTTAGAAGATATTACACTCCAACTATCTATATCCTATATGGCGATAAAATTAAGACTCATGAGTTACACTGCATTTACACATCTAAGAATTATAAAAGAAGCCAATAAACTTCTAGCAGTGAAACCTAGTTCATGAAATTTCAAGAATGAGAGTAACCTCATTGATAATCTTGGGTGTCTGATGCACCACAATATACATATATGATAGTACAAAACACCAAGAGAACCATTCCAATAACCAATGTAATAACACAAAAATTTAGGTAAGAACTAGAAATGTCACTGCTTGTTTGACAATCAGACCTGAGGTTGATACTGAACCTTCATAATAGTGACTAAATGATGTCGACAGATTTTCAATATATTAGTTGAATTTACAATATTTATGATGACAACAACCATATGTTACATGTGTTTGCATGAAAAAAGAGAACCTAAAAGTTTACATTTCGCATTTCCACATAATATTGACCATGGTGTGGACCAAAACTTAGAGTAGGTAGCTTTGGCTGCTTCGCAATAGAAGTGAAAACAGCTTTGAAAGCTTTATTGATTCTTCACGAACACATGAATGCTCCACATTTTTTATAACATGAGGGCAATTTAAAACAAATGCCATACACCATAGGTTTAAGCATAACTCAAAAAGGGTCCAAATTTTTCCAGTTTTAACATTTACTCAGTCCTACCAGCAATTTTCCAGTACTACAACATGTATGTATTGCATCTCATCATTCTCCACAAAAGAACTAAACACGATAATCATCAAATGCAAATAAAAAAGTAACAAGCATATGGATAGGGACAACTTATGTTCTAATAAGCAAATTGGCAATTACTATATGGCATGTTACTTCTACGTTCAAAATACTACTAGGCCTAAAATTCTTCCTCCTCATGCTTCAGATCAATAAAGTATTCTAAATTCAAGGAAATTTATTTCTCTACATCCAACTAGACTTCATCATTGCCAAGATAAGGACCTGAATACTATTGTTTCAAAACTGTCAACTTCTTCCAGCATACTAGGCATATGCACCATATGTTAAGCATACCAAATGCCATCAACAAAAGGTATAAAGATATGGTATTTTCATAAAAGAAATAAAAAAGAAAAAACTGCTTCAGTAACACCAAACCAGAAAAGCCATTGGCAGGTCATGCCATCTATAAATCATAACCAGCATTCTAACTTATTGCTCTATCAAAACGAATCAGGTATATTAACACAGATATTAAGACTTAAGATTCAATGTTCCCCTAGTTCAACTAAACTGTTCAAATGGATACCATCTGAATTATCTTCTACTCTCCAAATTAAAAACAAGAAAAATCCAATCCTAACATTGCCAGCTTCAAAATTCCAAACATTTGGGATGTGTTACTACCTGAATTCTGAGTATAATTTCAAATACAAAGATACAGATTTCAAACTATATATATTGCGATACTAAAAGTCTGTCATTCCTCATTCAGTGCCTCTGAAACAGAAACTTCACATGCTAAATGAAATTTTCCCATCCTTCAGCTGAATTTGACTAACCAAACCAATCTAAATCAAGCTAGATGATAACACTTTAAATGGCCTCCAAAAACTTATGATAATATGATACCTAAACAATGGCTAGGCTGTTAAAAAGCCAATTAGTATATAGCTACACATGGGCGACCTGAAAAGTACATCACAAACTGTACTACTATAGTACCTCTGAACTATACATATTACTTCTTCTTTATTTTTCCTTTGTTTGAGTAAACTTCTTCCCTTGATCAGTGGAAACCTCTCCAAGATTATTGATAAATACCACCGAATGATATCATATTGTACGAGTGAAAAAGTATCATATACCATTTAGAAAGCAATCGAGAGTGAAATCAAAATAAATGATACAAAGATCCTGTCCCCAAGATGAAATGTAAATGTGCAAACATGAATCAACACATGGCAGTGGTTAATTGATTTTCGAGTCAAATATTCAACATTCCAAATCACAAAATGACACTATAATAGATATAAATGTACATTGCCAAGAGCTTAAAGGATGCATATTTTTATTAAAAACCATGTAAGAGATTAAATCCTAACCCAAATTCCAACTAAACATGGGTGGTCACCACCACTGACACACATGATCCACAAATAACCAGAATATGTTTCCCTACACGAAATCAAAACCAATTTCACGATCACAGCTTTAACCGCACGCTTCTTCTAAATTCAATGACCGATGGTAACAGATTATCAAAAACACAAAAAGAAATTAAAAGAAGAAAAAAAAAACCCCGAATCCACGAAAAGAATAAAACCCCAGAAGAGTTATTTTCTTGAAACACAAAGTACATGTTCTTCTCTAACACAAAATTCAGTCGAAATTTGACACGAAGAACAACAGGTAACGTAACAATCTCAAAAAGAAATAAAAATTCGAAAGCAATTTGGCTACGAATAACGGTCAAATTACAAGTGAATTCCCATAAAAGATTTTACCTGAAAAGCAGTAGCGGTGAAGAACACGAGACTTGGGGTTCTGTTATTCTTCAGATTCAGATAAATATATATATATATATATATATAGAGAGAGAGAGAGAGAGAGAGAGAGAGAGAGAGAGAGAGGATTATCTATGGATAACCCACACACACACAAAAAAAAAAAAAGACAAACTGTTTCCTTTTTTTTTTCTTTTTTTTTTATAAATATAAAAAACAAACTGTTTCACAACTAAAGAAAACGATGAGTTACGAAGAGAGAAATAAATTTAAAAAAAAAAAGGTGAATTGTGATTTAAGCGTTACAAAAATGCATTTGAAGCTGCTCCTTCTTGTTGTGCTTTAACCTAAAAAGAAATACAGAAATGATAGGCATGAACATGATTGGATATTCGCTTAGTAATTGTTGTGCTTTGCTTCATTCAACACCTGCAATGGCATTTTCGTTATTTTTCACTTTTATATTCTTTGACTATCACACGGACCTTGCACGTGGTTTAATTTTGTGCCGATTTATTAATTTTGTTTCAATTTTTCATATTTGTTTTTGGGTTCTTTTTTATAATTTTATTGGTGTTACGTTGGGTTTGATGTCATTTTCTCTCGTTTGACTTGAAAATAGAGATCATCCAGGTCGCGGTTTGATTTTGGTTGAACAATTTATTATTTATGCCAAATTTAAGTATTGAATTAATTATTAATTAGGACATGTTGCCTGTTGGGTCAAGAAGTTGCTTTTTTGCCAAGGAATTTGGACATCAACGTCATCACTTCTTTGGTATTAGTTTTATTATAAAAATAGCATTTTTAATGAAATTTAATATATTTTATAAGAAAATAACAATATATATCTAACTAAATTTGAAAATTTTCTTGATACATAATTTTAGAATAATACTGAATTGTTCAATTTTTTTACTTAAATAATGTGCAAATTGATTTGTAGTAACTATAAATCTATAATACTATGTTGATTATGAGACGGTGAATTAATGATGTGGAAATTAAATTTTTTTTTTTTTTTTTTAAAGAATTGAATGAAAAAAGAAATTAAGAATGATTTATATAAGAATTATATTATTATAAAAAATAAAATAAAATAAAAACAACTTAGATAACAAGTGTCGCACCTAAATAAATGTGTGGGGTATGTGAAAGGTCACTTTTTATTTTCTTGGTCAAATTTCACAAAACCGCTAAGAGCTTCTCCGACCCTAAGCTATCCCTCACACCATCTCCATTTTGCAGCCAAATTCCTCTCCAACCCAACGGCATCCCCCACGCCATCTGTGAACAGTGTTAGTGTTGTGCAATATATTGCATGACACTGTTCACTCACGCAACATTGTTTATCTGTGCAGTTTGTACTTTTTTTTATTGTTTTTTAAAAAAAAAAAAAAAATTGGAAATTGGGTTTTGATTGGTTGGAGATTAGTATTTGTTGACAAATAATAAAAAAATAATAATAAATAAAAGATAATATTATTTTTAGTGTAAAATTTGGTGCAATGAGTTGGAGATGGAATAGTGAAATAGTGCAACTGCGAAAATTGAACCAAAAGAACTATTCAGGTTGGAGATGCTCTAACATTAGGCCTAATTACAAGTGTGTGTAACTTCTGCCGATAATTACACAAATATCCCTTGTTGGCATTTGACATGTATTAACTTAAAGAGATTTTCTCTTTACAATCCAATTTTATCTTTCTATACTCCTTTTCTAAATATACTTCACTCTAACAACTTAAATTTTAAAAAATTCTAAGGACACTTTATTTTGTTATATAATTATCTTTTTTATCTGTTGACACTTCTTTGAAAATACTCCATCATAAAAATCTATTTTATTTTTAGAAAAAATCATTTTGTTTCAAAATTATCTTTTTTTTCATTGAATACCAAAATTTACAAGTTAAATTTAATTTTTTTTGCTTCATTTAACTCCTTTTTCAAAAAAAAAAAATATTAAGAGTTTAATTAAAAAAAAAATCTACAAATATATCGTATTATTTTCAATCGCAAACGAGGTCGTTCCCTAACATAGTGACATAGTGACATGGTAACTCAAAACCGTGTAGTGCTGTTTTTGTTGTGCAATTAGAGGTGGGCCAGGAAAGTTTTCTTCTATTTAGGAATTAGAATAAAGATTGTGGTCAGTGTAATAATGAATAAAAATATTTTATGAAATGGAAGAAACTTTGGGGATCCACACAACGCACAAAAATGTTGTTGTTGCAAATTTGCAGATGCAGACTTATTCATTATGGGCACACATAGTGATAGTATCATGCCATCAATTTCAATTTTCATTTCGACATCAGACGCACATCATCTGCTCAAAAGTGACACTCCTTTATTGTTTAATTTCTCACATTTTTATCTATTTCCAAATTTACAGTATAACATAAAGTTTTTCTCTGGTATGTATACAACTATGAGCATATTTATAGCACATTTATCCACCTCATCACTTTTTGTCAGAAAAGGCAATGCAATTTGGTCAAATAATACTTACATGGCAAAAAATGATGAGGTGGATAAGTGTGCTATACGTATGCTCACAGTTGTGTGCCTACCAGAGAAAAACTCGTATAACATATTCATGATATTAACACTTTAAAAAAAAAAAAAAAAAAAATTTGTTTGTTTCTCATTTGAAATCATTCTCATCACTTTGAAATCAAATAAAACTTAATGATATTGAAAAAAAGTGTTTTAGGGTTTATATAAAAGTAGAAGAAGAAGTAATATTGGAGTCTTGTTTAATTGTTTTTTAGTGTATTTAGAATTTCTTTATCCTTTTTAGTAATTTTAATTAGAATAAAATTGTCATATAATAGAACAAATTTAAAATGGAGTGTTGAAAAATATTTAGTAGATTGTCAATAGCATTACTTTAACTCAAACCGTTGACAATATTTTTAGTGCAAAATAACTTAAGTACCCCTAGTTACCTATTTCATTTTTTATTTTATTATTTCAAATTAATAATTAAATAAAAAAAGGAGAACGAAAGAAAATTCCAAACAAAACAAAAATCAATCTTTTCTTCTTCCATTTTCCCACTCCCTAAAGACAATTCAAATTTCTTAAATCAAATTCAACAAACAAAAACCAAAAATCAATTCCATAAAAATCCCAAATCAATTCCATGTAAAGTTCTACGTCAATTCTAATTCATATCTTCTCCGAAAATCAACACCACGTAATTTTTTTATTTTTTTTTTTTAAATTCAATTTGAAAAAATGTAGTAGATTTGATTTAGATGAAGCAAAAACCTTTATCATAGATGAATGAGAACTGCTCTAGATTGAGCATTATTCCGTCTTCGAAGATAGAGGCGTGCTTCCATTCGTGTTTCATTTGAAATGGAGGTGTGATGCAATAGTTCCATTTTTTGGAGATGGAGTCTTCGAAGATGGAGGCACGCTTCCATTCGTGTTTCATTTGAAATGAAGGTGTGATGCAAGAGTTCCATTTATCGGAGATGGAGAAGATTTTCTCCATTAGAGATGGAGGCACAATAAAGGAGCTTCGATGGAGCTCTTCCATCGCACCTCCATCATTTGAGATGGAGCTCCATCTCATATGGATAGTACTAGACCTTGTTTTTTATGTCTTCTAATGAATGAGGAAAGTATAAGTGCGTGTTCCTTAGAAGATTTGATGACGAGTTCAATAAAGTTATGAGCGTTTACAAGAAGAAGGTGGAGGAAGTGATGACTGATGATTAAGGTTGATGAGTTGAATAAGCAAATGGATGCTTAGATTGCTCTATGGATCAAGGAGGATGATCCAGAAGCCTCCTCTAACCATTTGGGCCACCTCTCTACTGGCATACATCGACAGGGGGGAGGGAGATGGATGAGGTGGGTTAGGTGGATTTATGATGTGGATCGGGTTGCAAACTCGTATCTGGGTCGCTTGGAGCACCCAAAACGGGCCGGACTTTGCCAGTATCTTTTGCATACGAGCTTAGAATCGTTGTTATAATATGGTTTTGGAAAGCCCAAGACGAGCTGCACGTTTTGTCACTAACACTAAATTTCTCGTGACGAAGTCCGTAGGAGGTCAAAAAAAGGTCGTTTAGTTTGTTGTTCGAAGACTTTTAGTTTCTTGCACAATAATTAGGTGTTGTTTTTTCCTTTTTTCGCTTAGGATTTGTTGTTAGTTTTTATTTGGGACTCTTACCCGTTTAGTTGAGATGTTTTAGAAGTCTAGAAGATTACGAGTCCTTGTGGATTTGGGTGTGTTTCGTTTCTCTATTTATGACTATATCAGGGTTTCAAGTTTTTCATCCTTTGATGAATAAAACCTACTGAGTTTTCTCATTTTATCTTTATTTTTTCTATTTTTTCTATTTTTTACGGAATTATAGAATTAAGAAATCCTTGTTTGTTTGATTGTGTGTGAATTCCACTTCCGTCTACATCAATTTATAATTTTGTTAGTGTTTGGGGTTATTTTTTGGGTACATCTATAATTATAGAAATATTGAGGTTCATTTGGTCTTTAATTATTATTTTGTATTAAAGGACGGTTTTACACATGAATCAACCTTAAATCATTAAGGTAATCATTAGTCGCCCCTAGGGGCGTAGTTCAGCTGGTAGATGAACGAGCGTGAGATTTGGGCAAATGACTCCCAAGTCAACGACTCGAATCCTACCAATGAAAAAAAAGCTTCAAAAAATATATATATCCAATCTAGATAGGTGGATAGACATAGACAGTGTCAAAAAAAAAAAAAAAAAAAAAAAAAAGTTAACCATTAGTCAACTTTTCTATGAGAGGTTTGTGCAATTAAAGGAAATGTTGAATATACATATAATTTTGTATAAACCCGGGGAATATTTGTGCAATTAATCCTTATATAAATAAATCGTTTAGTAAGATAAGAATTTTGATAAATTTTGTTTATTATTTTTAATTTGAGAAAATAGCATCAACTTAATAACTTAAGTTTAAATAGTACCAAAGTATAGTTTGAGACAAAAATGCCCTCACTTTGTTCTTTACTTTGTGATTTTTTTATGCAAATTGGAGACTTATTTTGCAAATATGGTTCTTATTTTTTAAATTTGATATTTATTTTGGTATTTTCGAGACTTATTAGGCGTTTTTAGCAGTGTTCTAGTAGGCGCCAGTGGTACAGTAGCCCAGCGCCTAGCGCCTAAACCAACTAGTCGCTGACTAGTCGACACCTAGATGGCAATTTTTTTTATTTTTTTTTTACACGTTTTGTACTTCTATATCAGCTTTTTTTTTTTTTGGGTGGTGACAGCAAAACCCCACCATCACTCATCTCTTCTATCAATCCACCCAACCACTCTCTCCCTCAATTAATGTGCACATCATCACTTCTTCTTCTCTCAATCTAGGAGCAACCACTCTCTCTCTCTCTCTCTTTCTCTCTCATTTCAACACACTCCATCTCTCCCTATAACTCTTCATTTCATCATTGTTTCTCTCAATCTCAATCTCAATCTCCATCTCTATCTTAGACGCTTCACTTCATCTTCTATCAGACTCTTCATTTCTTTCAGTTTCTCTCCAACTCCTCTCTCTCTCCATCTTTTTCATTTTTTTTTCCTTTGCAACTCTTCACTCCCTAGAAGGATTTTGGAGTGATTAGTAAAAAAGATGACCGGACGACAAGACAACGATAGTTGCGGGCTTGCAGCGACAATACATGGCGAGATCTAGTCATAGACCAACTAATCAGTGCTAAAAATCGGGCTAGGCGGCCTGCTGGAGCCGCCTAGTTGGCTGCCTAAAACGATTTCTAGAACATTGGTTTTTAGAGATTCGAGACTTACTAAGCAAAATAGGATTTTTTTAAAGATTTTTTTTTTATCTTCTTCATCAATTCCGACCTCCATTGATAGAGGTGACCTCCATCAATGAAGGTTCTTGAAAATAAAAAAATTCAAAGCAAAAAAGGATTGAAAAAATAATAAAAGTAAAAATTGGGGCATTTTTGTCCATCACCAAACTTTGGTGCCATTTAAATTTAAATTAGTAAGTTGGGTGCTAGTCCCAAAAGAAAAGGAATAAAGAGTACTAGAAAATTTTTGGAGAGAAAATCATAAGTAGCCATAACACTTATCATACTTTTGTTTTTAACCACTTTTGAATTTTTAATTGTTAATAACCACTTTTTAAAAAAAAATTCAGTTTAGTACCATAAATTACTAGAGTACCCCTGAAAATAGTGTTTTTTAAACCTCGAAACAAACTTGAAATCACGACTAAATTGAAATACACAAACTTGAAATCATGCCTAAATGGAAATATTCAAACTTGAAATCATGCCTAAAATAGAAATATTCAAACTTGAAATCTGGACTAAATTGAAATTTGGCTTAGGTTTTTTTTCCCCTCTTTCTTCTTCCTTTTCTTCTTCCTCAGATTCAAATTAGGTTTAGGTTTTTTTGATTTCTCCTTTTTATTGCAGATCACGTCGTCGCTGGTTCGTGCGACGACCAGGCGTTCGTGCGCCGCTGGTCGTGACCGTCGCTGGTCCAAGCGACGTCCGACGGCTGTTCGGCGACGACTCCGGCGTTGGGCGACAATTCCGGCGACGGGCGACGGGATGGAGAGGAGAAAGAGAGAGATGACCAGGAGAGAGAGCAGAGGAGAGAGAGGAAAAAAGAGAGAAACAGTGGTTTTGGGGAGGTTTTTATATGAGGGCATTTGAGTAATTTCTCAAAAACATGGTTAAAAACAATTAAAAGTATGCATGTGGTTAAAAAAGAAAATCCCATAAGTAGATGGGTCAGTTTTGGCAATTTCCACAAATTTTTGAGCCTATCTCTCTTTCATGAGGTTTTATTTATTTATTTATTTATTATTGAAATATTACAATAATTTAAGGTTTGGGGGAGAGGAGACGACGAACCCACAATCTCATGGTGTAGTTGTGAGAAGTATACTATCGTGCTAAATAGTGTTGATCTTGAGGTTTTGGAGGCCCCATGGCAAATATTTAAAATGGGGCCCTTTGTTCAATCTCGCATCTAAATCTTGTGAAATCTCGTACTTAATAATATATATATATATAATTTTTTGAGAAAAATTACAAAAGCTTAATCATAGTAATTTTCATCAAGTTTATATCGTGATACATAGAAAAAACAAAATTGAAAAAAAAAAAAGTTACGAGCAAATAAATTTGTATGACAGTTTCCACTTAAAGAAATAGCGTATGTAAATAAGGAGTAACGAACTTGTTTAGAAAATAAAAAGAGAGGAGACCTCCTCCTTTTTTATTTTATTTTATTTTAATTTTTCTTAGAATTTAAAAAATTAAATAAAAGAAAAGGTATATTTGATAATGTTTGGGGTGTGCTTACAAAATATAATTTTTTAAAAACTCTTAATGATGTGTACATATAAATTTTTAGAGGTGTAGATAGAGCTTTTAATAATTCTTATGAAAATCCATATTGAGCCCAATCTTTATATAAGAAGTTGATTTCCACATTTTGTTCCTTATTTAAAGTCCAAGTTTGAAAAATAACAATAAATTTGGACCTTTTTTGAGCCTTTTATTTATCAAAATTCAAAGGCATAAGCACTAAATACAATATAAAAAAAAAAAAAAAAGGATCCTTTTTAGACCTTTTTTACTGGGCCCCGGGCGGCGCCCCTAGATGACTCGCCTCCAGGGCCGGCACCGGTGCTAAACCGTCAACCTCATCTTTTGTCCTTTCTTTGATGAGTTAATAATTCTTTTTTTTTTTTTTTGTCTCTTCGTTCTTTGCACCATTATTTCTATTATAAGTTTGATGTGATGTGGTCCTTTTATGTTGGATGTTAATAAATTTAAGCAAATGAGAATGTAAATTTCTTGGAAGCTTGGTTCTATATGGTATGGGTTTGTCTTGTCTCTCTTATCAAATGTATGAGACACCATGATTTGATTATGCAAGATTGTTTCTCAATAGTTGATAATTAACAAATCGGTAATCATTCACCATGACCATTCCACCACATAATATTTGAGCAATTATACAAAAACCTTAAATAATCTTTATTGCAAATGTAAACCCAACAATCGAATTAAACCCAGATAATTATTCCCCCCATTAAATTAATTATACATAAATAACTCAAACCCACAAAAAAGGAAGAAAAAAAAAAATTGTAGCAATCTTATATATGTAATAAAAATTATAAGATTCGATAGAGCTTTTAATTAGATGGTGGAGAAAGTTGAAGCAGATGATGCTATGAAGATCAACACCACTAGCAGAGAAAATGTCAGCCTGGTAGCATTTCCATTTGATGTGTCCACTTCTGGTACATTCTTGGATCCACTGCCTGCAACAATAGAGCAACATCGGTTGATAAAGGAAAATTTGTTCTAAAATTATCAGATGATCCCAACTGATACGGTGTAAAATGAGTGCCAATCGAGATCCCACGTAGAAAAACATGTGTGATCTTGTACCTGATCTTCTTTCAATTTTGTTGTATTAAGTTAAGAAAATTGTTTAAACGTTAAATGGATTGCGACATACCTGAAGGAGAATCAGTGGTTCCTGGAGGAGATCCTGAGGGAGAAGAACCTGCGATTTAGAGACATATAACAAATTAGAAAAGCATTCCAGGAGAAAAATGAAAAACTGTAATTGTTGAAATTGGGTTTGTTACCACCGCATTGGCTGACAGGAGGACTCTGGACATTGCAAGCAGTAGGGAGAGCCATAGCTTGAGTCTGATTAACATTAATACCAAGCGATGAGCTGCCGCCATTAACAACCTGGCACAAGCACTGAGGCTGTGACCTGACCACATTCGAAAGCTGCGAGCAGCACGATGAAGACGGTTTCGTTGAGTTTCCTGTAATGTAATCTAGGCATGGAGACATGCTTATGAGTACAGTGGTACAACTATTTGATTGTGCCACAGCTCCACCCCACAAGTTTGCGGTCGCAACTACTGCAACCATCAATATCAGCAGCATCGAATTGATCCTCGGAGAAGCTGCCATTGCTAATTAACCAGAGTGGAATACAAATTATTTTCTTGTAAAACTGTGAAATGGGAAAGCAATGGAAGTGAGAGATTTCAGTTGTGGTGTTATATAAAGTGAGAATTGTGAAGAACAAAGAGAGGCTTAGCTTATATGGGTCACCAAACTTTTCCTACTTTATAAATGCTTTGGTGAACAACCAAACTTTGCAACTTTTATAAATTAATTCCTTCTTTTTTTTTTCTTTTTAATAAAGTCAGGCTTATGTGTCTCTATATAGTTTGTTTTGTTTTGCTTCTTTTGCTTTAAAGAATCTGAAAATCAATTGGTTATTGCTTGGTGTCAATTAATGTCAAAAGAAGCTCAAGGTTTTTTTTTTTTAATTTATATATTTCATACCTACTTTTTTTTTTTCTTTGGAAAATTTTGGGGCGCGTTCAATCATTCCCCTATGCGAATGGACCATGCAATCTTATAGGTACATCATTTTAATTATATTTATATATAATACTTACATCTTCTATTTTCATGGTCAATAGAATTATGAAAACAAAATTATAAGTTAATTTATATTATTAAAATAATAAAAGGACAAAGGAATATTATCACCTACCATATATATATCACATTTATTTTATCTAAGAAAATGTGTGGAAGTCGGTTTTCTTATTTAGGGAAGGTTCCTTTCTCGGGATTCCTTATTTAGTCGGTTTTCTTCTTTAGGGAAAGTTTTATTTATTTATTTATTTATTTATTTATTTTCAGGATTCCTTGTTTAGGAAATATTTATTAAGAAAATTTTCAATTCCTTTTAGGAATGTGATTACTTAGAAACCAATGATACTCACCCTATAAATAGTAAGGTTTATTCTTTGGTTGTATATAACAAGAGAGATCTCAAGATATACCTAGAAATTATATTCCTAATGGCTCTTAAAAATTCTCTATTTTCTATCTTCTTTGTTATAACAAGAGGACAATTCAAAAGATGAAGGATTAAGTCAAAAATATCAAACATGGTGGCATTGTGCAAACTAGCATCTTGAAGTACTTTTCTAGTTCTTGATTATTATGTAATATATTTTGCACTTTTATATAATTATTAGGGAAAATTGCACAAACTTACCCTAACGTTTCCCAATATAGCATAATATTCAACTAATGCATTTAATTGCACAAACAACCCCTCCTTTTAGTCAACTTTAGTTAAAAATAGCCATTGACCATGATTTTTTTTTGAAAGCCCAAAATTGCCCTTGCACTTTATTACAAAAAAAATCTTAATTGCCCTTTATTTAAAACATTATCTACTTTAAATTATTAGAATATAAAAAATAAATACTAAACATAATCCTTTTTAAATAAAAAAAAATTCAAAAATAATATATTAAAAACAAAACAATTTAAGAAAACATTATTTTGAGAAAATACAATTTAATAATATATTAAAAACAAAACAAAACAAAAAACGTTATTTTGAGAAAATATAATTTAAAATTATGCAAGTCCAATATGAATAGTGGTAATGTGCTACATATTTTTAAAATTTAAAACATATATTTTTTTTAATTTAAAAATGATTATGTTTAGTATATTTTTTTAAAAAATTTTGAACCAAAATATAATGCGTAATTTATATTGAGTCAAATTATTTTGTCTTATAGAGATGAACATTGAACAAATTTTCGGTGCTACTGTATTTTATTATGACAAATGATTATATTTTTATTTCAAACTCTTGATGATTTTATTTATATTTGTGTTTAGAATACTAAACATAATCTTTTTTAAATAAAAAAATTCAAAAATAATATAATAAAAACAAAAAAAAAAATTCAAAAATATGTAACACATTACCACTATTCATATTGGACTTGCATAATTTTAAATTATATTTTCTCAAAATAACGTTTTTTTTTTGTTTTGTTTTTAATATATTATTTTTGAATTTTTTTTAATTTAAAAATGATTATGTTTAGTATTTATTTTTTATATTATAATAATTTAAAGTAGATAATGTTTTAAATAAAGGGCAACTAAGATTTTTTTTGTAATAAAGTGCAGGGGCAATTTTGGGCTTTAAAAAAAAAATCATGGTCAATGGCTATTTTTAACCAAAGTTGACTAACATGAGGGGTTGTTTGTGCAATTAAAGGCATTAGTTGAATATTATGCCATAATGGGAAACGTTAGGGTAAATTTGTGCAATTTTCCCTAATTATTAAGGGTACGGATATTGACACCATAAATATGATAAGCACACCCATATTTATAAGTACTCTCATGTCTAAAATTTAAAATTTAAAACATTACTATAAACACCCATCTTAATGTCAATAGTATCCTTATTTAAATGAATTTTTCATTTTAATACAATTTATTTATAAACCCTCTTAAGTTATTAGCACACCCAAATTCACAAATGATAAATTTTTAAGTTTTTTAGACTTAAAAACACAGTCCGGAGAATTCTTAGATTCTTAAATTCTTAAGAGAGGAAAGTGCAATGGCTTATATTAACGTTAAAAAACCAGGAAATTTTGGTTTATTTATCAGAAGATTGATAAGTTGTTGGTATTGACGTATTGTGTCTTATTGGTCATTTTCGCTCTTTACAAATATTAGTCTACTACTAGTTGTGTCTTATTGGTCATTTTCGCTCTTTACAGATATTAGTCTACTACTAGCTAAGTGTGATGATCCAAAAATGGGTGAGGACCCAGGTGTATGTAGAGTTGTTAAACAATTTTATCAAGCTTGCAGAGAGGTTGGATTCTTCTATGTGGTAATTATTTTTCATGCATGTAAATTAATGCCAATAAAAATGCACCTCATATTAACTGATGATTTTCTAATTATATGCAATGATTCTTGCTATTGATGACCAGAAAGGCCATGGTATTCCTGAGTCCCTCATCAATGAGGTCAAACATATTACACAAGAATTCTTCAATCTTACATATGAAGAAAAATTCAAGATCAAGATGACTCCAGCAGCTGGATGCAGGTTTGCTTTAATGGAATAGCATGCCACGTATTTTTCAATTTATGTAATTTCTGATTATAGAGTGAACATTTCGGGTGCAGGGGTAATTAGAGAATCAGAGAAAATTTAACCAAAGGCATACCTGATATTCATGAAGCTATAGATGTAAGTCCTGCTGCAATTTTTTTTACTATTTATCAGTATACTTAACTACAGGGTCATTTGATAAGAAATTATAGAGCTGCAATAATCTAGAGACAATTTTAATGGGAGAATTTGATACTTGAAATAGAATTAGGGATTAATTAGGGTTTAGTTTTTTATTTTTATTTTAATAAAGTGATATAGTTGAAGATATAAGTGTAATTAATGGGTGTACATCATAGTATTTGGTTTATTTTTAATTAAACTAATTTGTCTTTATTGGTAAATTCCTATTAGATATTTTTGTAATTAAATTTTTTTATTAAAATATGGGTGTGCTTATCATATTTATGGGTGTCAATATCGGCACCCAATTATTAATTGAGTAATGCTACTTTGCCCAAATTTGGTGTCCAAATTTGGTGCCCAAATGACGTGGCAACACTCTCATCCATTCATTTAAATCAAGCAAATCCAATACAATCTAAATGAATGGATGAGAGTGTTGGCACGTCATTTGGGCACTAGATTTAGGCACTAAATTTGGGCAAAGTAGTATTACTCTTATTAATTTATACGATAGTTGGGATCGAAATTTTACACTGAGTTTCAAAAAGAAATTATTAATTAATACGATGGAGGGGTTTATTAATTTTTTACATTGACTCGAGTCGGGATCAGGATTTTTTATTAATTTAGAGAGGATATTAATTTATTAAAGATTAATTTACAGCGGCTCTACTGTATTACTCTGTTGACCCGCGTATGGATACCGGAATAACATGCATCAATATTAGTTGACCCTCACAAATGTACCGAAATTAGGTAAAAAAAAGATACTCTCACTAAAATTTTATTAATTTTAAACTAAAATCTCTGTAGGGTACAATGTCATTAAATAGGAAAACTAAAAACCTATGATTTAACCACATCATATTTTGTATGCTTATCAAACTTCGATCTTCATTGTTCACCGGGATTTTTATCATGTTAAATAATTGCTTCAACTAATTAATGTTAAATAATAGCATTAATATTTGATTTTTTTTTTTTTTTCTAATTATACTTGAAGTGTTAAATAATAGTTGAAGCTAATTAATGTTATATTTGATTATAGTTAATTTCTTATATTTGTTCTCACTAATCAAATAATTTAACATAGTTTCTTACATTTATGTTTTGTTTGATTATAATTGAAGTGTTCTCGCTAACCTAAAATAGTTTTTATATTTAAATTTGTTGTTTATGGTCATTGTTGTTTATGGTTCTGTATTCATGAATTTTCAAAAGAACATACACTTTCTATGTCTTCTTTCTAACTTTGTTCTTGGTTATACAGATGAAAAAGATTTTTAAGGTTTTAAACCTGCATCAGTTTACTCGGGCATTGTTTAGAAAGAAACATCTCTCTAAGAACCCATGTAGGTTGATGGGTGTTGATCCTACAACTTGGCAAGCCAGGATTGCAATCAATGATGAGCTGTTAACTGATTGGAACTTTCATAAGTCATTCTACCTTAGGACCGGGCGCGATGATGTTTAAAGCGGCAAGGGCCTAATATTGCGTAAGGAAAAGTTCACTAAAGACTATGTGAAGATGAAGGACAAAAAAATAAAATAAATAAATAAATAAATAAAGCCAAAAAATGCCCTAGTTTTCAAGTTATTCATCTGTTCATATCACTAATTAAACTTCGATCTTCACTTCACACTGCTCAGTTCATTAAGGTAAACTTCAATCTTCTCTTAACTACTATTCACCACGATTTAAAAAATATAAATAATAAATAGTTGAAACCAATTTGTAAAGACTCTCATGTTCATGATATTTTAGATTCATCTGCAAAATAAATAAATAAATAAATATAAATATAAATAAAACACACAGACACACACAAATTACCCAAAGGCAGAAAAGTAAACACAAGCATTGTCTACATTTCCATGATAACAAACTCTCTCTTTAGAAGTTAATGGTGATTCACAACATATCATTATATTATTGACTAAAAAAAGAGAGAAAGAAGCGAAAATACTATGTCGCTATTTCTCAGTGTAAACCTTGCCGTTATTCATAAGTTCACAATAAACTATACCCTAGTTGTCAATATTGATTATTTATAATGGATCATTACAAAAATTATAGGGCAAACTAGCAAAGCTCAAAACCCATACACCTCCCCCAAATTAATGTACACCTCCCCACCTCCCCCATATGTTTATAGGGCAAACTAGCAAAGCACAAAGGGTAGACTACGTTGGGTCGTACCAACGGTAGACTACTTGAGATCTTTCTACCTAAGGGTAGACTGCGATGATGTTGAAAGCGATGACCGTCTAATCTCTCGAAAGCTCACATTCATTGATGTGAATGATGTAGTGATGAAGGACCTATAAACAATGTGCAGTCAATTTATGAAGATCGTAAAGAAACACAATATCAACGGTGTGTAAGTCGGTACCAACGAGCCTAGATTTGAAGACATCGTGTAATGTCTTTTTGAGAAATTAACTCATGTAATGTCTTTTTGATTTTACAATTTAACCGGGAATGGTTTTTGATGTAAGGACTTTTAACTTTATCTTTATGACTTTTACTGCATTACTGTCATACGGTGTCTATTTGTTTTTGTGAGCAAATATTCGTCGGCTCTTACCGTCGTGCCTCCCGGCAACCTGATCTAAATCGGTTTTCGGCATTAATAGTATAACATTTGATTATATTTATGTTTTGTCTAATTATAGTATAAGTGTTAAATAATAGTTGAAGCTAAGTAATGTTACATTTGATTATAGTTAATTTTTTATATTTGTTCTCACTAATCAAATAATTTAACATAATTTCATATATTTATGTTTTGTCTTATTATATTTGAAGTGTTCTCACTAACTTAAAATAGTTTATTATATTTGTTAAGTTTGAAATGGATTTAACTAATCTAAATTGTTATAGGAATAGTTATGAGATTTATAATTTTTTTTTTTTATTAAACCTTGCATTGAATTCAAATAATGGGTAACCACCCCCTTTGAACATGTATAAAGCATGACCCTATTGAAATGGATTAGAATCCAAGGATCATAACCACCCTTGAACCGTTGAACATGTATAAAGCATGACCTAGTGAAATTTATTTAGGGAAACCGATTTATAAAGGATGGCAATTGATCGGATCAAGATCGGATTAGTATGCGAAACCAAGTTGGGGCAAGGTGCCTCATACCTAACCCATGTTTTGAGCAAGTTTTCAATTTTCGTTCAATATTTAAACCCGTTTAAGGTGGGATGATCCATACTTGACCTGAATTAATCCATTTCATTTTTTTTCAAATGCTCAAACTAATAAATATACAAATTTTACTATACTGTTGAAGTTTATGATATTAACTTAATTTTAATATTAAATTAAATTTAAAAATACACTTATTAAATTAAAAAACATATTTAAATTTAAATTTAAATTTAAACATACACTTAAATTTAAATTCAAACATACACTTAAATTTAAACATATAAACTATAAATAAAAATAAAAACTTAAAGTTAGTAATAGAAGAGATGAAGTTGGTTAAGTGGTAAACCCCTCACAACTTCATCACGAGGTCATAGGTTCGAATCGTCCCCCTAAAAAAAAAAAAAAAAAACCCAAAATTTATGTAATATTTCAAAAAATAATAATAATAATTCATATAATAACTTAAATTTAATATAACTTAACATCTAATGAACCCACAACCTTGTGGTGGGGCTTAACTACCGGGACACTCTCATCTAGTCACACAAAACTGGGTAAAAAGGTTGGAAATTAGATGTTGTGTTCTGTCTCCCTGAATACACCATAGAATTACTCAGTTTCCTTAATCTGAGCAATTGGAAATTAGAATATATCTGGTGAAGCTTTATGCCTTTATCCGATTGAACTCTAATAAGGCACACGTGGCAATTGAAATCCATCACTGGGCTCGACCAAAGGCCAATTTCAAGCCGGCCTAATGTCATCACTCATCACACTACTTGTTAAAACTTTTATAAATCGATTGTTGGGCCTAATTTAACTTTTAAATCAAATTAAAAGCGTGATTTCAATGTCCATCTATTTATTTGATTTAAATCTGAGGGTTGTCGTTTAATCTTCTTCCTTATTAATAGATTAAAAATATATATATATATATACAGAAATTATATTATCAGTTCGAACTGATAAAAGTTATATCAGTTCCTTGCATGTGGGCCACTGAATTTAAATACTTTGACTTAGAAAGACTGTATATATATATAAGTCAAAATTTTAAGTTGAATTATGTATATAATTTTCCATCTCAGTTTACCAATTACCACTGACATCTCATTAAATTATCCATGATTTTCCACTAGCAGACATTACAATTATTTTGACATTAAAAATTATTTTCTACGCTTATCAATTTAAAATTTTACCAATATCTATTTGTGAATTGTGATTTGTGACTCTAATAAAGTGCGAATAAATTGAAATTCAATATAATTTCATTCTCAAGTTGACAGAACAAATGGATAACACTCTCTCACTAATATGCAATATTTGATATCTCACACACACAAATAAAAAATCTCTTCGGTACAGATTGATCATAATATATCATAAGTAGTACTAGAACAGTAGAACAAGCTGCAGATTTTAATGGCGGAGGAAAAGCATGCATGAATTCGAAGCCAGGAAAAGAAAGAAGACAGTGAGGTGCAGTGGCATTGTGACACTGCTTCCGTTAGAAGTAGTGCTCTCCCCAGTTGTTGTTTTTGACCCTGTATTTCCTACAGTTACGAAGCATCAACAAGACAATAATCAGAATTTGCATTACAGGATTAATTGCTTCAAAATTTGATTATGATATTGTACTGAATATAAGTTTAATTAGACTTCATTATATTGATTAACATTTCAAATGATCTCTAATTAATGTATTATGTACCTGAAGGAATGCTTGGTGCTGATGCTTCAGAATCAGGGGTGTCGTCTGAAGAATCCGCTGGAGGACTCACCGGAGAACTTGCTGCAGGACCATTAGCACCTGAAACGCATACCAAATTCAAATAGTTAATTGATCATCTCCAATTGTATTGAGTTATATATGGAGTTTAATTTAGCTTGAACTCACTGTTACACTGGCTAACTGGCGGCGTTTTAACGTTACAGGCTCCGGGGAGTGACATAGCTTGAGTCTGATTAATGGAAATACCCAATGCTGAAGAAGCACCGCTGTTGAGCGCGGTACATAGGCACTGTGGCTGATCTTGAACAACAGTGGCCAGCTTCGAGCAGCAAGAAGATGATGGGGCTGAGGCATTTCCAGTGACGTAGTTTAGACATGGAGCTAAACCTATCAACACACTGGTGCAACCTGATTGAGCGGTGGCTCCATGAATAAGCACTGTCACAAGGATCAGGACTAGACCCAATTCAATCCCTTTTTGAGCCATTCGTGTTTTTTTTTTTGAGTTTCTAATAGGAATTTCTATTTGTGTAACTTGTAGGCTGTTGTGGGTGTACCAAAAGGGAAGGTATGGAATTTATAATGAACCTTGAATGGCTAAAGTCCATAATATTAGTTACATTTGGGTGGCCAACTATTCCTAAAATATGGGAATTATAAATATGGTTAGATTTAGGGCCTATCCGGTACAAGATTTTACAGGTGTTTTCGTTTTTGTTTTTCTAAGATGATTTCAAATTTATGTCGTTAACCGTTTTTTATTTTATTTTTAAAAAATAAAATCAAAATGAAAAAGAAAACTAGTGTTAAAATTGAAAAATACGGAAAATAACTTAAACTTGTTTTTCATTTTTTGTTTTTTTGTTTTTTTTTTGTTTTTAAACAAATTTAGGATGTCTTTTTTTTTTCCCTCCTCCTTTCATCACCTTCTTCTTTAGTTCTTCTTCTTTCTTCATCTTTGTCTTCTTTCTTTCTTTCTTTCTTCTTCTTCTTCTTTTCTTCTTCCTCATCTTCTTCTGCTACTCCATTACAGCAAATATGGAGGTCTACTACTCCAGCTTAACATCACCGAAGGAGGATCTCACCTTCCGGCATTGGAGACTTGAAGCCACCAATTGGTGGCTCTTTTATTATTATTTTTATAAAAAAAATTGCTTTTTTTTTCTTTGCTTTGGAGGAGCAGGATTTGCTCTCTATTTCTATTTTAGTTTTTTTTTTTAATAATTTTTTTTCCTTTTTTTTTTTAAAGATGTTATATTTAATAAAAAAATTAATATTTATTTAATAAAAATGAATATAATTATGAGTTTAGTTGATAATTATTTGTGATGAATTTACAAATTATAATTGTAAAGTTACTAATTATTTACCAAATTGTTCTACCATTTTAGGTTTTTTTTGCTTTTTTTTTTTTTGAAAGATTTTAATTTTTTGTTTGTTTTGTTTAGGAAATTTATGAATTATTATGAGTTTATAAATCATGAGTTATTTGATAGCTATTTGTGATGAATTATTGACCACATTTTATTCAAATTAAAAAATTATAATAGAAAAAATAATAGGAAAATAACAATTTTTTATATTTTTCTTAACCTACCCGACTCGATTTTTCTGTTTTCATTTTCAGAATACAGCTTTCTGTATATGCTACTAGAAGCGTTTATAAATTTCAAAAAGTAAACCAAAAACACTATTTTCATTTTCATTTTAAAAAAAAAAACATCAAAAGAAAAATTTTACTAGACACACTATGTATTCTAAGAGCATCTCTAATGCTATGCCAAATTATTGTGTCAATGCTAAAATTTAGCACAAGGTGCAAAATTCATCCTCCAATACAGTGCCAAATTTGGCACAACAATAAATGCTCTTTTTTTAATTACAAAAATACAATTATATATATTTAAAATGAAATAATGAATACATTAATGGAATTTTGTATTGGAGCATTAAAAAAAATAATGAATGCATTAATGGTAAGTGTTTACTTTTATAATTTTAATTAATAAAATAATAAAAATAATATTGTAAATAGAATTGTGCATTGGAGCACAATGCTAAATTGATGTTTCAAATATAGTATTTTACTCTTTTTTGTGCCAAATTTGACATTGACATTGACATATGTATTGGAGATGGTATAATTATTAATGTTTGGACAAAACACTCATTCAACCTAATTCCTAGATTCAAGTCGACACCTCGTGTGATATATAATAATAATAATAATAAAAGCAAATTAATGTTTTGGTTTTCCAATTAGGTAGCCTTTCTTTTTTTTTTTTTTTTTTTTTTTTTTTTTTTTTGATTGGAACCAATTAGGTAGCCTTATTTGCCCTAACAAACCCATATTTTATCTTATCAGGCTAAGTGAGATGATGTAATTTAATGGTAGTATTCGATATTCAGTGGCAAATAAGGAAAGGACACGGGGCTTGTATTAGAAACCTAATATTGAATCATTAAAATAAATTAATTTTAGTTGGCCAACTCTTACTAAACTTTGGGGTTGTTGAGTAAACTATGATTTAAGATTTGCAAACATTCATATTTCCTTTTGGAGTTGTAATTTATATCCTTGTTGATCTAATCTAAACAAACACATTCAAAATTATACGCAAGATTTAATTATATAATATTTTGATGAGTCATTCATAAAAAATCCACGTGGGATTTCTAATCTATTGGGATTAGAGTAGACATTCACAACATCAAAATTAGGATCAACTTAACGTGTGTCTTTAAAGCGCATATTAAAATTTGAAAATTTTAATAAAAAAAATTCATATTTATTCTTACTATAAATACCAAAGTTAGGATCATCTTAACAACACACGTTAATATAATTTTAAAAGCTATAAACAGGTAATTTATCAATTTGATGGTATTAAATTGTTCTCTTGTTATTGTATGTCTTTAGATCGAATCACAAACATAGATTATATATCAGTCTCAGTTCAAGATCTCCAAAGACTTGCCGTTGCTGATGATAATATATATATATATATATCAGTCTCCTTTTTATTTTATTTAATGAAAATCTGTAACTTGTAAATGAATTATATGAATGGTGACTGTTTCCTTCCAAATTTTATTTTCCAGGACTACAATAGTAAAATCCAATATTTTTTTGTCTCCAGAGCTCATTTTTCCAATTTCTGACAAGAAAAGGCCACAATTTTTCCTGTTCCAGGCACAACATTTGTGTCACAGTTTATGTCTTTCCTTTCTGTATTTCACAGTGAACCACAAATTTCTATATCTCTTTGAGATTCTTATGATTTGTGCATTATATTGTTTAAAGGGCCTGTAATTCAATTTCTTATGGTCATTGTCATTGATATAGTGAATACTGAGACTTCCAGTGATGATCAAGATTGAAAACTGCAACCTTTCTTCAATGCTGCAAGTCAATTGTTGCCAGGGGGGAGTAGGATAGGGAGGAAATTTGACCAAAGTTGTATGGTTGTTAAGCTAAGTTTATTAAAAATAAATCAACAGAGGGATCATGAAATAAACAACCCAAACAAATAATACAACCACACTCGTACAACAGTCAAAGAATCTCTTGAGAAGGCTCAGAATTTGGTGAGAGTCGAAGCACACGATACGATGAAGAGAAGGAATATAATGAAATGAAGGGGTGCTCTAACAAAGCTTCCATCAGATGTCCCATTCTCTCCTGTTGTTGGAATGGTTTTAGACCCTGTTCCTGCATCTGTCCATGTCCAAGCATTCACATAATTAATTTAATTATCATCAAGTGTTTAAAATGTCTATTTGAATTGATACATAGAGAGGCCTGTGACTATTTTGCAGTAAAATTCACTGCTTCATGCATACCTGAGGGAACGGTGGACGCTGATGGCGTGTCTGCGGGCTCTGCTGGAGAACCTGCAGGAGTAGTTGCTGAAGTTGTAGGTCCACTGGCAGCTGTTTCACCAAAGCAAATTCAAGTTAATGTTTTTGAAGTTTCTGTTGTCTAAAAGTTTGATATAAAAAAATATGAAGTTACCTTTACACTGGTTAACTGATGGAGTTTGAACTTGACAGGCACCAGGGAGAGACAAAGCAAGAGTTTGGTTTATATTGATACCCATTGAAGGTACAACACCATTTATCACAGAGCAAACGCATTGTGGTGATGATTGAACGACTTCGCCCAACTTTGAGCAGCATGAAGATGAAGGGTTCGATGAATTTCCTGTAATGTAGTTCAGGCACGGGGAAAGGCTCGATAGCGCATTCGTGCAACCTTGTTGAGCTTGAGCCATGGCTCCTCCACATAGCATCACCACCACAAGAGCCAGGACTAGACTCATCTCAAGTCCTCTTGAACCCATCTACTGTTGTTGGAATTTTAGGCTTACTAGAATGAAAACCTGTTTGTTGGGTTTTGGAGATTTGGAGTTTGAGTGAGAAGGGAAGGGAAGATTAAGGAGTTTATATGAGGAAATTTGTGAAGAAATGACAAACGAATTGGTATATTTGGTTGACCAACTAACAATAAACAAAGATTTGTTTGATAACTAAACATATTCTAGGTGTCAGCATTACATTTAATTAGAGTTTTTAATCTTTGTTTCTGCTCTTGGACAATGCCAAATGATTAATGGCACTTAGCAGCGAAAAGCAGTCATTCAAGTGTACTTAATTTCTTTCATCAGCCTACATTTTATGAACTTTCTCTGCCTGACAAATAGATAGTATCAAGTAGATTTTGATGATCGATCATTGTCAATTGATATGAGGAAAACTATTCTGATCGATGAGAAAATAAAGCAAATCAAAAGGGTCTGATCAATATGCCTACGAATTTCTAATGAACATCATTCGTTGCTGTTAGAATCAGGACTGCAACCATCTCAATTAGAAAGTAAAACGTTGTCTAGTAATTAAGAAACTACATTTATAGCATCCCACATTTGATACATTTATAACTAGTTTTAGGATCAGGTCTATGACTATCTCAACAATTCGATGTGGGATATATGGTCTGTTCTAAGAGATTTACGTCCTCACAGTCAGAGCAGCACTGTTGATATCATACAATTTGGCCTTGTTTGGCTAAGCTTTTGGAGAGCTTAAAAGCTCTTTTGGAGCTCAAAAGTGACTTTTAAGGCTGTTTGGATGTTTTGTTATAAGAGCTTTTGATGTTTGAAAGCTCTTATTGGAGAAGTCAAGCCCACATGGCTTTTGGTAGAGGAGCTTATTGAAAAACACGGGAAGCTCATTTGGGTTTAATGAATTTTTCATATTACCGGTATTACCCTTCCAACTATAAATAACAAATTAAATTGGTCAGTTGTATCCTTTTTAATATTTTTCACTCTTCGTTCTCCTTCTCAGAAAAGATGAACCCTAACTTTTAAAGATGAAACCAACAAGGCAATGGCGAAGACAGAGGTTAACGGTGAAGTGAGCTGGGTATCAAGTGAGTAAAACTGAAAATTTTCATTTTCGTTCTTGAGTAATCAAGTGATTGCGTAAAACTGAAAATTTTTACTGTTTCAGATGAGGCGAAAAAGCGTCTGCGAAAAGCTGGGTATGAGTAGATTTCAGAGAGAGAAGATTGGAAGTTGGAAGCTGGCAAGAGATATTTCTTCACCAGAAATCACTCCACAATTGTTGCTTCCGCAAACGGCAAATGGTAAAAAAAAAATTTAGTTTCTCTGTTTTCAATCTAATTTTAATATCTCTATATCGGCTTTCCATTTTTTCTTTGGCTTTAAGATCATTGATTCATTTTCTGGTTTATTGTTTGTTTCAAAATATAAGTAGCTTAAAAACACCCTTAATATTTAAAGTTACTGTAATTTTCATTTCATTTTCTTTCTTTTAGTTGCTAATAGTTTTAAATTTACATATAGATATGTTGCTGGAAATGGATTCCATATAGTCGGTGCTCATACTGAATGCAACTTTCATAAATTTTGTATGGAATTTATTTTTCTCTATCCATTTGTGTGTATTGAGTTTTGTACGTGCAAATTGAGTGGTATTCTAATTGTTTTGACATCCCTTATGTTAGAGCCACATATTTGGCATAAACTTATGTTGAGAACAAACCAAATATTGTCTCAAACATTGAGTTGAAAACGAATGCAGATAACAACCTAACTTCTGGAAACACTTCACACAATGCAGTTGGGGATTATGATTAGCTGCGCAAGAGCACAATGTTCTACTCTGGTCTTGCAATGTATACACCTGATGATGGAACTGATCAAGCTCACACCGGAGCTCAGCAGAGTGAGTTGGAATCAAGTTTGTTAGGCAGAGCTGATGTGGCAGCTCACACGTAATTATTCCGGTTAATGAAGAATTTATGTAGTATAAATGCATTGATCTCATCAAACGATCATTGTAACACCTTTTTCATCAATTACATAAGCTTCAAGAAGCCATTAATGACAGTTTCTTCTCCCTGCTCTTAACAGAGTATTTTGTCAAGTTCTTTCATCTTTTTGTTAAATATCTTTAGTTTACCTTGCATTTCATTTAGGTGCACCGGTTGGCAATAGAGGTCTGGCAAGTGACCTCATCTAGATAGATAATTGTGCTTAATGGTGATTCTGTAGGTATTGTCTCTCATATGTTTTGTAACTTTGTTATCTTTTAATAAGCCAAAGTTGCATTCTGCTTTCCCATGATGCAATGATACTGCTCTGCTTCTTTATTTCTAACTTTCATATTTATTTGTTTTTCCAGGTAGTGCAACCTCTCATGATTCTAGCTCTCACTTTGGAATTTGGGAGGTTTAGCAAGGTATCCACATTGATATATTTACATAAGTTAGCATGGTGCTTACTGAGTTCCAGTGAAGTTTCCATATCATTTTTTATTTATTTATTATAGATAAATTTATGTGCTTTGAGGAGATTGATTTGTTCCTAAATCTCTCTTTCTCCGATCTTATGTATGTAACCATTTCGAACTTGACAAAACATCTAGAGCATGTAACAGATGCTCTTTCCGTAAGTTCGAACTCATTCTTTGCATACTCATATTGTATTTTAAATATGAGACCCTCTTCAAGGATATGTTTGCTTTGAAGAGTATTATGTGATAACATGAGTAGGTAATCAGAAAATGTAAACATAGGTATAGAAATGGTTCTAAACTACAACTTTCCTTAATGATAGGTTGTTGTTACAATCTTTTAACATGAACTTGACCAGTTATGGTGGAGTATGTTTTCTTATTTTGGTTGTGTTCTTTTGTTGATCAGATGGCAAAGAAGCATTTGATACTGAGAAATCAGAATGTGCTCTTAGAGAATTATTTCTTTCTTTCTCTTTTTACTTTTATTTTCTGTTTGATTATTCCATTCAGTGGGTTGTTACTTGCAGTGTAATTGTCTAATTTTAGAAGATGCCAACTCATGTTCGTATTTTAATCATTGTTTTTGTGGCCTGTAACATTTTAGTAGAATTTTTATTATCATTTTGTCTAGTTTGTGACCATATTATCCTGTGAATCTTTTATTATTTTAGTAGATTTTTTAAGGAAATATAATAGAAAAATGTTATATTATCCCAAATAATAACTTTTTTATGAATTTTTTTTTTTATACATATATTATTTACTCCAATTATGGTCCAATTGTCATGTAACCTTTAGAACAAATATTAATATGTTCCAACCAAATAATTCCGTCTTTTGGAAGGGTAAAAGGGTCATATCTTAATTAAAAGAGATTTTAAAATGTTTCAGCCAAACAGTTTCAAAAGCTCTTCTTAATACAAAAGCTTTTTAGGAATATACCATCCAAACTTCTCTTCTTCTACTGTTAAAAGTCAAAAGTAAAAGTTATCCCAAACGGGTTCAAACACTTGAAGTAAAGGCCAAGGCAGAGTGATTTAAGATAATTAAACTAAAAAAAACGTTTAATACAAAAGCTATAACTAACATGCCTAACATACCTAATAACAAACACTTGGCTATATAAAACAATTAATCGATAAAAAAATATTATTTCAATAAACTATATTAGTTAAGAGTAGCTGAACTCCAGAACCCACTTCAAATCTACCATTTTCCCCATCAAATTTCTTTAAACTTATCAACCTATAAATCCTTGCTTATCTTAAACCAAATCCAACACAAATCTCAGAGTACTCTTCCATTCAATTCAATCTGCAGCTCATTCTCAGATCAAAGAAAGAAAGAAAGAAAGAAAGAAAATCATGAAAGGGTTCAAGATTTTCCATCTTCTTGCAGTAGTAGCAACTCTTTCAGTCATTTCAGTAAATGGACAGATCACTACACCATGCACAGCCTCAATGATCTCCAGTTTCACACCATGCATAAATTTTATCACTGGAAGTACTGCCAACGGCGCATCGCCAACCCGGGGTTGTTGTGATTCATTGAAGTCACTCACGAGCTCTAGTATGGACTGTGCTTGTCTTGTGATCGCTGCCAATATCCCTCTTCAACTTCCCATCAACCGAACATTGGCACTTTCTCTCCCACGAGCTTGTAACATGGGTGGAGTTCCAGTCCAGTGCAAAGGTGTGACTTCTTCTCTGTTCAGTCTAAAATATCATCTAAAAATCTTCAAAATGTCTATTTTGCTTTAACATTGATGGTACTTTTTTGCTTTAATATTTTGCAGCTTCTGGCACTCCTCTACCAGCTCCAGGTAAAACACAAGCCATCCCAAAATCATTAAATCATTGAATTTCTGGGATTGGAAAAGAAATTTATTAAACTTAAATCATCAGAGTTAATTGTAAATTTAGAACTTGAAACAAATTAAACAATATGTTAACTCTATAACTTTTCTCTTCTTTGTCAGGTCCTGTCTTACTAGGGCCAACTCTTGCTCCTATAGCTGATTCTCCTTTTAGTCCACAAGGTACTCTCTAAAAACTTTAACAAAGACCCCTCTCTCATACTACAAAACAAAGTCTTAAATAAACGGGATTTTTTATGGTCCTTCAGCTTCAAAAGCATCAGACTATGCCCCAGCACCAGAATCCGATGATCCAATGGACTTGACACCAGCGTCTCCACCACTCCCAACAACAACCTCATCAGGGGGGGTTAGACCAGTACTAACTCCGCCACCATCTGCCTCCTCTCACATTTCTCCACCAGCAATCTTGCTCGCAATTGTGGGAATGATGATTTACATTTAAATCCACTCTTGTACTATTAATTTTATAAGTTTGAAATTCTTATATGTACCCATTGCGATTCTATTTAATAAATTACAATCTTGCCTGTTATTGTATCAACAGTAATAGCCTATCAAACAATTGCAGAATTCAAATTTAAACTGGACTTGGTGGGGTGCGCCAGGCCCTTGCAATAGTGCAACGCATGGGCGACGCTTGAGAGCCCCAGTAGCAAGCTACTGTGGTGGACTCTCCCCCTTAAAAAATAAATTTAATATCGTGTGGACCGATGGTCCACATATCAGATATTAAACTGATAAGAACAGATACTACACTTGATCTTAGCCAAAAGGCCGAGAAAGGTATGATTTGTAAGCTGCGAAGCCCGCCTCTTTTATACCCAGCTCATGCTTCCTCCTTTTATTCTCTTAGTCGATGTGGGATTGTAGATATAAGCGTTTGGTTTCCACTTTTGACTTTCCCTTGCTGAGTCTTGAAGAACACCTGAAGTTATGATTATGCAATATAAATCATATTTCATCTCTCTCAAAACTTTGGAGAAAATAATTAACTCTACGTCAATTAAAAATTACATCAAAAAGGTGGAATTCAAATATTACTAGATTATATAGATATATTAAAATTCTAATTTTTTATTTTTATCTTTTAGTTTTACAAAATTAAAATTTCATTTCTATGTAACTAAATACTACTTTAATATTGATTTAGGTAATACATTGCCCACTGCCGTGATCAACTTTCATCTAAAAATGATTGTATTAATTAGATACTATATAAGATTTTTACATCTATTAATTAGTATTGAAAAATGATTGTTTATATTGTTAATTGGAATTGGACATGGAAATAACTCAATAAGACAACAATCATGAAAACATTAAAGCCAACTTTTTGAGCATATGTTGCAAGTGAAGATGCGTAAACCCCGTTTATTACACTGAAAAATTATCCACACATGCATAATTAGCCACCCCCAAGAATACAGCACAATTTCATCCACAAAACTTTCGTTTTTCCTTTTCAGGTTCAAACACCCCCAAAAATATAAGCCTTCAATTCCCTATAAATACAGTCCCTCGATCCATACCAATTATTAACTCTGAGAAAGCAAGAAAAATTGAACAATCACCTAAGAATTAAACATCAAATTAAGTAAAATAATCAAGAGAATGGCCAACAACAAGGTTATTGCTGTGGTTTTCATGTTCATTGTGGTTGTGGCAGCACAGCAAGTGCAAAACGCCGTGGCGGAGGACAAGCAGGACCCAAGCTTCAAGGAACGCTTCAAGGCATGCTACAACGAATGCCACGGCAAATGCACAAGCAAGGGCAGTAGTAGTACCTACTGTGAGGTCAAGTGTGACGCTAGCTGTGGCGCTACAGAGGCTGCTGGTACCTGTTACTAAACTTTCGTTTCTGTTATTTAATTTAATTTAATTTTGTTCTACTTGGTATGCATGATCATTAACTGGTTTATATATATATTTATGTAGCCAAATTGGGAATCAAACTCGGTGATTGAACAGCCGAGGCGGCGATGATGATGTTATAATAATATATACGTACAGAGAGATATAGCTAGCAATAATACAATGAAGCTGTTAGAAGAGTTTCATATACTGCTTTTAATAGTGCATTAATTTGCATGTGCATATATGTAATAAGGAATTGGCTCTCGTCAATCTTCTGTATAAGTAATATTAGATCCATCTGTAGTACTCTGTCGTTGTTGTTCCATGACCATAATATTATGACTGTATACATATACACGGGTGTCAATATTACCATCCGAAAATCTTATTTGTATGCCCAATTTACATGTGCGCCTAGTCTAATCCCAAATTTCAATCAAAGCAATAAAACTGAGAAGTGAGAACCCAATTACCCAATTCACCAAATCTCACTCTTCAAATCTTTGAAATTTTATGTGCCATATTAAATCTGCAAATTGTAACTGATTAATAATTCAGAAGTAAACTTTTTGGTAGATCCCCATTTGAGATCTATGATCAGAAAAGCAGATTATATAAAAGAGGGTTAATTGCACTAATTAAAGTACCGGTAAGTTTATTCCTTTAGGTAAAATATCGGTAAGTTTTTGAAATTTAACACAAACATACTTTATCATTAGAGTTAAACCGTAAAATGACCAACCAAATTTATGAAATGACAAATTTACTCATACCATGTCATCCAAAATTTATTCATTTATTATTTTTATTTTATGTTTATTTAGTAAAAAACCGGTGTGGACAGCGATCCCCTCCATGAAGAGATATGGAAAAAAAAAAAAAAAAAAAAAAAAAAAATTAAACTTATCGATCAAAGCGAAGTAGGTGCAGTGATGAAGAAGATGAGCTAAGATTTAGGCAAGCGTCGGGTACTGGACCTAGTATAGTAGTATCTGGAATGCTTTCTCTGAATCTTTATGGGTCAGTTACATTTTTAAAGCCCAAAACGAATTGGTTGCTCTTTTTAAGGCCCAAAATAAAAATGAGAGGGCACATGAAGAAAAATTTTGGAATTGTCATTTTAGCTGAAAACCCTAGAGCCGAATTGCAACTGAACTGGGAGAACCCAAATCAAATCAAATCACTCAATCTCTTCGAGGTAAAGGCTTTCGATCTGCGAGTTTAATCTCTCGCTCCCTCTGTTTTATTTTTCTTTCAATATCGTTGAAATTAATTCTCTATGTATTTTTTTTTCTCCATTTTCTTGTTGAATGTTTGAGTAACTGATGGCTTACGCCATTTCATTTGGGATTTTTTTGGAAGTTTTTGAATGTCGTGTTGTGAATTATACATGTTGCTTCTCAGCTTTCGTTCTGTATAATTTTGATGGGATTTTGTTTAACCGAGTTGAGTATATATATATATATATATATTCCGAAGAATCGCTAAAAAAAATAATGTAATTGGAGCTGTTGTGAAGATATGTGACTATTGCTGTAATGGCTACATTAAAATGTTTAAAATTATATGATGAGAATTCTGATTGGCAGTGATCGTGCAGGTATCCTTTTATCTCATCATTAGTTTAAATGGGTTGGAAAGCTGCTGAGAAACTCATTAGGCACTGGAAAGTACTCAGAGGAGACAATGTTATGATAATCAGGGGAAAGGATAAAGGTGAGAGTGGCACTATTAAGCGTGTCATTCGGTCTCAAAATCGTGTCATAGTTGAGGGGAAAAATCTGGTGAGAGGTTGCTTTAATTCCAAGTATTTGTTTTTGCAGTAATATACACACTATATGTTGTAATTTTTCATATTTATTCTAGTGGAAGCACTGTGTATTGAGTTAAAGTGACTTGTTCTGTGATAAGATCAATAAAGGGGTTATGCGATCACCGGTACACAGAGTTCAAAATTATTTTGGTTAAGCAAGACTTGAGATGTTTGAAGTTTTAATCTTAAAGTTACTCTTAAACTTACATGTTCAATGCCTTGCAAAAGCATTTTGCCTCCTAAATTCGTAATGAAATTGATTGAATGTGTAATAATATAATTGTGTATGTGCACAAAGATTGGCTTGTTTCAATTGTTATATTTTTTCACGGTTACCTTTTTATGGCTGTGTATGCAGGTAAAAAAACATATCAAGGGAGGAGAAGGTCATGAAGGTGGGATCTTTACTGTTGAAGCCCCAATTCACGCATCAAATGTTCAAGTTATTGACCCAGTTACAGGGTACAATTGTACTTTTGATCAAAGTTAACAATCATGGTAATGTCAGCATATGTCTTTCCATAGAAATGATAATCGAATGTTATTCATGCAGAACGCCCTGTAAGGTTGGAACGAGATACCTAGAAGATGGAACCAAAGTAAGAGTTTCTAGAGGTATAGGAGCATCTGGGTCCATAATTCCTCGCCCTGAGATCTTAAAAATAAGGACAACTCCTAGACCTACTGTTGGTAAGTAACTAAAGCTTATTTCTTTTCTTTTGCTTTGTAAATAAATGACAAACCTTCTGTGTGTTATTTTCATATGTACCTGTTTCCTTAACTCATGTTTTGTTGAAAGTTCTTAATAAATGCTCGGTGTGTTTATCAATATAAAGCTAGAGGGGGGGTGAATAGATTTTATCTAATTATTACCCAATTTTCGCATGCAAGTCAATTTTACGAAAATACCCCTAGCAAGTCAATAATACATACAAGTGTAATAAGATGCGGAAATAGTAAATGACACTTGATGTTTACGTGGAAACCCTCAACAGGGAAAAACCACGGGCTGGTAAGTGCGCCACACTCGAACCTCGAAATCCACTATATGAAAAGACGGTTACACCCTCAAGTGATTCTCGGACCCTCACCCTAGATAACCTCAGGCTATGGACACTACCAATCGCCACTCTTGGTTCAATCCCTAGTGATATCCCCTGATACACTACTCTTGGCGTGAGCACCCTCTAATCTACCACGCGGGCCTTTTATAGCGGCTCTAGTCCAATTTGCTTGAGGCCTAAGCACATTTAGCCCCAAGACTTCAATCTCTCAAAAGAGATGCACATATGTATGAATATTCAATTAATGCAATAAGAGCTAGGGTACTCTAAATGCTTACCTAGGATTATAAGATGACAATATAATCAATCCTAGATATCACATATAGCTATATGACATGGCATATAACTTTAGCTAAGTAAAGGATAACCAATCCTAGATACAAAGCTATCATATAAAACCCACAAACATTCAAAGGATTAACTAGTTGATTAAAAAACAATCTATCAACCTAGTTATCAATACATCACACAAGAATGTTCATGGCATAGCTTTTAGGCAATAATGACCTAATCAAATAAGCTATGAAAAATAATCTCAATTAACAAATGAGATCAATTAGCTAGATGGCATATGAACATTAAAGCCAAGCTAATAAATAAAAACCCAATCAACACATAATCTCAATCTTATATGAAGAAATTAATCTAAACACATATAAGTAAAATATGAGATAAAATTGATAAGTAGAAACACTAATTATGTAAGATAAAAGTGTTCAACAAATCATACCATGTGTGTTGAAGAAGTCTCATGCATTAGCATATGCTAGATGATCCTAGATGATGCTTAGATGGAGATTTATGCATGTGGGAATGGGTTTAGAGAGATAAAGATATGATCTTTAAGCTTTCTCTCTCAAGTCTCTCTAAATATCTCTCTAGGGTTCTTATGATCAAAGACTTGTGTTCTGAACCAGAGATAATGATGTATTTATAGAGACCAAAAACAGGGCAGGTGAAAATACAATTTTGCCCTTGAAACGCACCGATCGGCGGTTTCATTCGGCGGCCAGGCCGCCGAATTGAACCGCCGAATGGCTCCCGAGCAGAACAGGGGAACTTCGGCGACTTCGTTCGGCGGTTTGGAAACCGCCGATCCCAACCGCCGTTTTGGACCCGAGAGATATATTTCAATCAGGTCTCATTCGGCGGTTTCGAACGGCGGCCAGGCCGCCGAACGTAACCGCCATTTCACCAAAAATGGTGAAACCAAGGAGAAGCCAAAGGCATCTCCACCGGCGATCATCGCGCAAAACAAAGCACATCAACGTGCACGCGCGGACGTTTCCGAACATCCTTCGGGAAACGAATTACACCACACATAAAAGCTAATCATGCATGAAGTGCAAGTGTGGGTATTGAATGCATCCTAATGCCTATCATGTCATGGCATTTCATATAAAAAGATGCAAACAATCTTATGCAAGAAGAGACATTGAATAAATAATAAAGCACAATGCACACAAAATATAAACACAACATTCAAGAATAAGAGTTATGCATGTTGTGTGTGTGTGCAACTATATCTCTTCAAGCCAATGTAAGCACTAGATATATACCTTTGGTGCTTGTCCTCTTGAGGTCTTGGAAAGGGTCTTGATCTTCAACAAACACCTAGACTACCCTTACAACTAAACCCCAACATGTGGTTTGACCACGAAATAAGCCAATCTATTAATGGGAATCCTTACATTGCTCATGAGTTATACATGCAATCTTTTGTGCGTGATAATCTTATTTGAATGTGGTATAAGATGTAACATTTTGTACTGTCATCCTTATGGAGCTGGAACTGTCTAACAATTTCTAGCTATCAGATGAAGAAAGTGAAATCTTTGGAAAAAATATATAAGGTATTATTTATAATAAACAGGAGATTGTAAGTCACTTGCATTATTGAATATTTAAACCATGAATAATTATACATAAAACAAAAAAGAGTCTCTTTAAAAAGAAATATAAGTAAAAGACAAACATATGTTCAATTTGTATTTATAAATTCAGTAACTTGATATAGCAACCTGCTAAGTGCTACTAATGATCCTGTAGTAGTAATACGTTGCAATAGGCTTGCCTTTCCAAGTATCATTTTCTATTAGTAATATTCAGCACACCCCACATCCCACCCACCTAATGTACACCACAAAAGTACCCTGACCTTTTTATTTCTTCTAAAATTTTGAGTCTTTCTGATAAGATAATCAGAGGGTGTTCGCTCCTCATTAGATTATGTCTTCAGTGCACAATTAAATTGAATTATTTTTGTAAATGTAGTTTAAAGTGAGATAAAGTAAAGCTAACTCATGTTTGATATAAAATGGTTGAAAAACCCATAACTGTGGAAAGCCCTTTTAAAAATTTTGTTGTTTAGGATCCTACTTTTTGTTCTGATTTATTTACTTTTGTGTAAAGCAGGTTTTATAGACTTGTGTGTAGTATAAATTCGATTTTCCAACTATTTCGTTAGAGTGATTCGATGGGGCAAATTTTATTAGCATTTACATGTTGACATATGGATATAAATTCACATGAGAAACAAAATCCTTGAGATTTGAGGTTTAAGTTCAATGCCTCATTCTTTTTGTAATGATGTCATCACACTTACTGATAAACCACTTGAGATACTAGAAATTCTCATTCTTAGAAGACCAGTGGCTCGAAACTAAAACCAAACCATTTGAATGTGGATAGTTATTAGTTAGATGTCTATTTTTCTCTAAGGAGAAGAAGAATAAGAATATGGAGATCTAATGCTTGGAAATGTTGTTATTTATCTTACCAAAGTTTAAATGCTTAGATATTGTAACCGGAGTTGGAAACTTCCATAGAGGTTTTACATTCAGCCCGGTCGGCTGGTTCTTTTAGGGGTATTTCCTCTTAAGTACCGTTTAAAAGTGCTGTTGCTTGTTCGCATACCAGACGGTTTAAATTATGAATTCTAAGAGATGAATATTCCCTTCCACATATAATAGATATTGGATACAGAAATACTAACTTGGATGATATCAGTACAATATTTTGATTTAAGTTGTCTTTCGAAGTTCATTTAGTGAGATATCTTTGTGTGAGATTTTTATTTTTTCCCATTATCTAATTTATTTTGGTGATTTTTGTTTTTAATGTTCTTTTCTGTAGCTGGTGCCAAGGATACTCCAATGGACCTAGTGATGGAGAAGACATACGATGCTAAAACCGGAAAGGGCATGCCTGAGCTTTGAAGAAGAGCCTAGTTCAGTTTCACGTATCTGTGTCCTAGATTTAATCAATTCGGCACATTTTGCAAGTTGTATAAGCAGAAATTGATTGAATTTCACAGGTTTTTTTATTTATTTATTTAATATTTCTTAAATCCAGTCAGTCAATCATCCATAATTTGCTTGAAACCTTGCAATCACCACGAATGCTGCTGCCATGTATTCATGAAGTAACAACAGATGAGTTAGAATTTTGAACCAATGCTCTCCGAGAATATGATTAAACATGAAGTGTAGTCATTTTTTTGATGCATGTTCTGGTCTTTTTATCAGATAATAATTTGGTGCCACTGCCACATGGGTGGCATCAACTAATCGTGATCAACTTATTTGTTCCTGTTTTCTTCTTGTTTGTGTTTTCACTTAACCCACATCCCACAGTATTGCCCGATTGCTTATGCATTTCAAAGGTTGGACCAAAACTTGAAAGAAGAATAAAAATTGTCGTTTGAATTCTAACTGTTTTTTTGTATTAATTGTGCCGGTGCCTCTAGAATTATTTATTTATTATTTAACTATTTATGGGAAGGGGCATGACTTTTATCAACTTGGGAAAATTCGCTGACCCTCCTCAGTAACTTCACTTGGATTCTTGTGAGTGCCTTTTGATCCGAACGGGAGACCGTCTACTAATCTTTTACAATTTTAATAATTTAAATTTTATTTTTATATTGCCTACAAAATGGACAACATAATTGGACCCGGTTTCACCACCCGGCTCCCGCATAAGATTTTCTGCCCGAACAGATTTGTTTGATCAGATATCCCAGTATCACGATGAAGTGCCACGATTTTGTCAACTAGTCTGAATGTCCGTACTGCCACGTGACATTCCAGAGCAAACGCGTCGTTTTGGAAGCAGAGAAGCTACAATTGTAGAACACAGTAGTAGATTGTGTACACACACTACCAAATGCGAATGTTAGTGCATTAATACGCGGCGACCGAACACTCAATATGGTGGACACGTATGGTAGACACTCGTCTCTCTGCATGTATCTCTCTTCTCAATTCTCATCCTATTTTTCTCTTCCAATCGCACTATATAGTGCCATGTCCATCCTCAACTCTTTTCATCAGGAAAAAAAGAAATGGGTATGAGAAGGAATCTCTGTTTTACTCTGTTGGTCCTCTCTGTTCTAGTCCTGTCTGCTAGTTTGGCTCTGGCTAATACGCTAGAGTTGGACAAAGACCCAGAGCTGAAGAGTTGCAGGCGGCAGTGCAAAGAAGAGTTCAAAGACAGGCAGAAGAAAATGTGTCTACAGAAATGCGAGGACGACTACAGACAGAAGAGACGTGAAAAGCAGAACAGAGAGTGCCAAGTGAAGTGCGGCGAGATGTATGACGAGGGAGGTCAACAGTGGCAAGTCTGTCGCATGACCTGTCAAAACAATTACATGAATGAAATAAACGAACCAGGATCGGATCAGGGGCAAGAGTGGGAAGGAGGACAAGAAGAAGAAGAAGAAGAAGATGAGAATCCTTACGTTTTTGAATCCCATCATTTCCTGAGCAAAGTGAAGACTGAACATGGAAGAATTTTGTCTATTCCCAAGTTCGACCGTAGATCAAAGCTTCTTCGTGGTATCAGGAGATACAGAGTGGCCATTCTACAGGTTAATCCTGAAACGGTTTTAACTCCAACCCACTTGGATGCTACTTCTGTTTTCTTCGTTTCCTCCGGTACATTACATATATTACTCTCTCTCTCTCTCTCTCTGTTTAGATAATTCCTTTAATTACCTTGCGATTAATTTGATAATTATAAAATGATGGGTTTGTAGGACAAGGAACAATCAATGTGATACATGAGGATAGGAGAGACAGCTTTAAACTTGAAAAAGGAGTTCTGTTAAGGCTTCGTGCAGGCACTACTTTTTCTATTGTCAACCATCGTCAACGTGACAAACTTAACATCATCCAGCTCCTCCGCTCTGTTAATAATGCTGGCCTGTTCGAGGTATATATCAATTGACTGTTAATATTTTTTTCTTCTTTTAAACCACTACTAGAAATGTTACTGATTCGTTCGGAATTTTTGTGATCAAGCCATTCTTCTTGGCTGCCGGTAGTAACCCAGAATCTTTCTTCACGACTTTCAGCTCCGAAATTCTTGAAGCTGCTTTTAAGGTATTTTTTTTTTTATGTATATCACCCATCTTATTAATTAAATGTAAATTATGGTTGATGGGATGATGGATATTGGCAGACTTCAAAGGGCGAATTGCAGAGGCTGTTCTCACGACGGGAGCAAGGACAAGGAGTGTTCGTGAAGGCGTCGAAAGAACAGATTCGGGCATTGAGCGACAGAAAGGAAGGTGGTGGAATTTGGCCATTCGGTAGCCAATCAAGAGGTACACACAGGCTTTTCAAACAACCCCCCACTCAATGTAATAATTTCGGCCAACTCTATGAAGCCGATCGCAACGTCTATCCCCCACTTGAAGACGAGGACCTCTCCATCTCCTACGCCAACATCTCCCAGGTATATATCATCCACCACCACCACCACCCATTACTCTGATTTAGCAATTATAGTTGTTGAATTAGTCTCTTTTGACACGATGTATGGATGTGGATTTACAGGATGCGATGATCGGTCCATACTACAACGCGGAGGCAACAAAGATAGCAGTGGTGACCGACGGAGATGGATATTTTGAGATGGCGTGTCCTCACGTCTCTAAATCAAGTGATGATGAGCAACAACAGCAAGAAGGCAGAAGTGGAGTTACATACCACAAAATAAGGTCGGCTATAAAAACCGGTTCAGTGTTCATAGTCCCGGCTGGTCATCCAGTGGTGACAGTGGCTTCAAACAGAGGCAATCTAGAAATCGTGTGCTTTGAAGTGAATGCCAAACACAACGTTAGGTACATGCTGTCAGGGAAGAAAAACGTGGTAACGAAGATGAATAGGGAAGAGAAGGAGCTGACGTTTGACGCCAAGAGAGAGGAGGTGGACCGAGTGTTTGGAAAGCAGGATGAGGAGTTGTTCTTCCAGGGTCCTAAGTGGCGTCAACAACCGGGACAAGGCCGCGCTTACGAATGAAACCTCCACTCTGTTTAACAGGAGATATATGCAGCAGAGTACTAAGTGGGGGGTGGTGGAGAAAATAAGTAAATTTTTGCATGGTTTGTGTTTATTAATATCAAGAGGCCTCTACTATTAAGTATTTAACAACTACGTACAGCTACTACTAGTACTAGTAGTGAAAAAATATGTACGTATAAATAATGTGGAATGGAGATGATGTATGTTAGTGTAAGTGTAAGCTGGTCATAGACGGCGTAATTAAATAAATGGAAGAGTTGGAACGTTGGCTCCATTTTTATATTTGCTTCACTGTTTCTTCCTTAAAATTTAATTTTTACCAATTGATTGCAAATTCGGAGTTGTCACTTCTCATAAACTGACAAATGTATCTTCTTTTTATTTGATAATTCCATTTGACTATATATGGGCCTGTACACAGTAAATGATTAAAACCTGTTGGCTAATTGGAGTGACAGGTCAGTCTATAAGCCTGTTGGCTCTTTGACCTGCTCAAATATGCAAAATGATATGTTATTAATCTGGAGTGTTATTGCCACTACAACTTACTCGATCTTTTTCGAGTATGGCTGGAACAATCTTGGTTCAGGCTCGGGACCAAGCTAAATTGAGTGTAGAAATAGAAAATGCAATTGATGAGCGTACGTAGATATGATGATACTATTAGAAAAGTTGTATATGCCTCCTTCGCAAAGGCATATATTAAAGTAGATCGAGTAGGAGAAGTCACATCACTTCTAAGGGGTGCTTGTAGTGCTGGAGTTCAGCTAGATTCAAGCTGTTATGAAGCATTGATCCAATCCAAGGTTATCCAGAAAGACAACCAGGGAGCTCTTCATATATTTAAAGAGATGAAAGTGGCATTGACCTTTAAGAGCTGGGTTGGTTTGACTTGACCAAAATTTGTGACTCGGTGAGACTCAAAGCTATAAAAATTCTCAAGAGAATCACTTTGTTTACCGACAAAGTTGCCGCCAACACATTCCAGCCACATTCTTGGCTCTTGCTTTAGAAAACCTGCTAAACCGGTTGAATTATAAAAAATAAAAAAAATTGTATACAAGGATTTCTCTTCCACAAGCACTTGTTTCTGAATAGGTGAGGTACTGAGGTAGAAGGGATAGAATGAGAGACTCCAAATTCTTTAATTATACGTAAGTAGAGTGACTATTACCTGTTTTTCAGTTTCTCTAATTTTTATTCGTAAAACTTTATTACAGTATTTATTTCAATAATTGGATTAATATCTAATAAATATTAACCAGTCTATAGGGTTACAAGTTGGTAATGTAAGTTGGTGTAACATCGAATAAATAAATAAATAAATCCCATAGCAAGACCCTAACATTTATGATTTTGGAGTGAATTTTTGAAAGGCATGATACTATCAAAGTAGAGGCTTAGAGCTTCACATTAAGAAAAAAAAATTCTTAAGAATACTAGATACTAGACAATTTATTAGTAATTAATATATAATTAATATAAAAAAAAAAAAAAACATAAGAATTGAGTTATATTTGAAGTGATTTAATTAATTAATAATCTAATTTTCACTGTTCAAGTGTTCTGTCCTCTAAACCTGACTTATTGAAGCAATTACTTGATATAAGCCGTCGATCAAAGCAACATAGATGTTATTTATCCAATCGATCTTTCATACCATGGACTAAACCACAGACAATTTAAGCCAAGCCTTTAATAAATTTTGCATTTAATTAGTTGAGAGGCAGCAGTCACGGGGACCACAGCATGGTATAAATTAAATCGACACGAAACGTAACCAAACACAACCTCACACTCGCAGCTTGGCGTACAACACTCAATCACTCGATTCACACTCTCCTAAATCTCTCCAAATTCATAACTTCTAAATTCCGAAGTGAAAATCCCTAACCCTAAGTCCCTAACAATGCAAGTGAAGCGTTCCCGCGTCCCCAGCTTCGGCGACACCGGCGTCGGTGCCGTTCTCAACCAGTCATCAACGCCGGCGGACCACCAGAGCCACCCTCAAACGGATCCGAAGACTGCGCTTTCATCTGCGGAGAGTGAACAGTCTCGGCCGGGGATTTTGATGGTGTCATCTCCCGAGGTAGTGAAGGAGAGTGGTGATGGTCATCATCTTGGACAGATTGGGAATTTTCTTGACAAGTGTTACTTTTGCCAGAAGAGGTTGCGTCAACAAGACGCGGCATTCATGTGCGGGTATGGATTTATTCAACTTTTATATATATATATATTTTGGCGCTCTGTTTGGCTGCTGAGAAAATAATTTAATATAGAATCGAATTTCTTATAATTCTTTCATTTCATTTTCTTTTTCTATTATTATAAGGTCTTTGTTAGTAAAGATGTTTCTGCGTCACGGTTTAGTGTGTTACCTGATAGCTAATATGAGTTTTTTTTGTTGGCCTTTGAAAAACGAAAAATAATGAAAATGTAATACAAAATTGTAATGCTAGGTGTAGTGGAGTGAAGATCTAATAATGTGTAGTGTATCTGTATCGTGTTTCGGTGTCCGTTTTCTCTTGGTTATATTTGTCACTGATAACCCTCAATGGATATACACCTCTGCTATTGATGTATTAATGTTGAATTTGTTGATGCTTGTTTGAAGATTAATGTCAATGGTTTCTAGTGTTTACATATATTGCTGGGTTTCCTAATAGTATTTGCTACGATACTACTAATCAAGATTTGCTTATCTTAAAACCGAATTTGTTTTTTGGGTTATTTTCCTGAATTGACAATTAGAGCATTCTAGATTTTTGTCTCAAGTTCCTATTTTCCAGTTACTTAAAGTCCCATGCACCTGAATGATAGAGCTTCTGTTTGGTTTCCCTGTTCTTCTGTGCAGCTGTTGAACTAAAAAAAAGTAACATCACGCTCTCCTATTCTAATACTTTGATTAAATTAAGTTAATTAAGGCAACTTTATTCATTTATTGCACTGGCATTGTAAAAAAATATATTAGTGTTGATGTTCAAACGATTCTGTCCATAAATTCTTGCAATTTTGTTCTAGTTGAAACTTTTAGTCTCTAACCTCGGTTTTCATGTAAATCAGATATCAGCTGATAGAAAAAGTGATGAATACATAATTTGACACCTTAAATTAGTGAAAGCTATGTTCGTTGTTCTGTTTTTTAAGTTTTCAATGCAGAAAATTTAGTTAATGTTGACATAGCTGGACTTACACTTGCAGTTCCTTGCATGCATTTTGCACTCCTGAGTGCCGTGACAAACAAATTGTGGTTGACAAGGTAGTGGAGAGGGTCACTAAACAGCCAAGAGGAACAGGGAATGAATGCAACGGGATGAATGCTGTGAAGGATCAGTCGGGTTTTCAACTGGCAAATTTTGCCTCTTCAAAGTAGATAGGACTTTGAGATTGGCTGGCACGGCTGTCAGGTTTTTGAGATTGGCTGGCACAGCCGAATAGAATGGGCATCACTGGCAAGTTCTCATGGTAGGTATACTTTTAGGTCATATACAGTTGCAAGACATCATTTTTAGGATCCAAAGCAGTATGGTTGAAGAATTCAAATTGTAATATGCTGTATGCATTTTGTTTTTTAGAGAATCTGGTATTGAGATTGTGGATGCCTTGATATAAATATTTAGGATTTAGTCAGGATTATATATGATGAAATATTCCCTTTTTGAGTTTTGTTCCTGCTTGGTGCATGATAAAGTATTCTTGAACATAACTGGTATTGGTAAGAGTAAAAAATGTGTCTACGAAATGTCTTGTGTACCATTAGGATTTCTTTTGAGAGTGCATTTTTCTACCTTGCCATTGGGTGTCATTTGTCTGTTTTTGATTCAAGATGTACATACTGTTCAGTGTGAATAACCTAAGTGGTCAAATTTAAACCTAACGTATGTCAAACATAAGTTGTTATTCGTAATTGTTTTTGGCTTCAAGTGTGTGATTCACCATTTTAGTTTACATAATCTTCTGACATAGTTGAATGCATGATATTTATTATCCCTTTTCCCTGTAAATTTGGAAGTCTTGTAGCACAATCAGCCTAATGACTAGCTTTGTAATTTTGATCAGCTGGCTATACCCTTGCTGCAAACTTTTTGAAAACTAGTAGCTGCTCTCTGTTTGGTGTTTGGCTTCTTCATTATTCCTCATATCAGTTTTTTATTTTTTATTTTTTTATTTTATTTATTTATTTATTATTTATTTTTTTTACAAGAGGGCAGGAAGCTTTCTCCTGGCTTATAAGTTTCCTGACAAGGAACAAGTCTGAGCTTTGCATAAATGGCCTCTTAATTATTTGCTTCATATCCCTTTATAATTACTTCTTTTCTATGATTTCATGCAAGTAGTTAATTTCTTAGTATTTGACGGATAATTTTTTAGTAAGGAATACCTTATTTATATGTTGTTTGGTGATTCAGGGTTGGTCATTATGGCTTTAGGAGTCCCTGTGTTGAATACTTTTTTCCTTTTCAGTGTCATGACTCATGATTTAACTCTGGTAATTACTGTAGGTCATCAATCTTAAGATTCTTGGTAGGCAGTTAATCCATGGGATCACTCTAGGAGACCGAACCATTAGGCAGAATTTTGCACTAGGATCTAAACACTTTCCGAAAGAAACTCGATGGAAGACCTTGTGGAAGAAGTTTTAGTAGTTCTGACCTCTCCATTGATCATAGCAGAATAAGAAGAAGGCAAGATAGGTTGTTTTGACTGTAAAGCAGAGAGGCAAATTCCTAGAAGTCTAGAATCTAGATTGTTTATACACTTATCTGAGATTGAGGAAAAGCAAATGGAATGTGAGATACACAAGTGAAAAGGATTGTTGTTTTACTGACTTACTATCATGCTAGGGACTTTAGTGAACTGCATGTTTATCGCTTGATACTTGATAGGCTGAAGCTGAATGTAGGCTGTAGCACAGGTGCTTTTGGGTCATAAATTATTTATGGAACCTAGAATATTCATTATTGTAAACAACGCTTTACAATAGTGTTGATACGAAATATTCATTAAACTCAAAAACGGCTACCCGTGTTGTCGAAAAGAGCTTTTGAGAGAAGTCAAAGGGACATTGCTATAAGAGCTTTCAATCCTTAGAAGCTCTTCTCTTAAACAACCAAACACTCAAAAAAGCAGGTTTCAAAAGCCATGCCATGCCAAGCCCGATCTTATATTTCATCTACATAGACTACATTCATGGATGGTTTTATGCTGTTTCGACCCCATGCATTTACCCAATATGGAACCAGTTAACTGTCTCCATGTCCATTATCTGTCGTCAATGGAGATTAATTGTGATATTTGCAACTTGCCACATTCGCCATTTGGGGTACCTGAGGGTTGCTTGACAAAAAGATGCTTTTAGTTTTTCAACAGTGTTGAAATTTAGAATAGTTGGACCGAAAGAATTGTCATAACTCTCTTATGTTCTCGACTTATAAAAGAAATTAATTACTTTATTTTAAATAAATAAAAAATTTCCTTTTGCTTACATTAACGTTAAGTTTGATATAATCCATTACAGTTGGAAGCTTATTATGTCAAGGCAAAAAAGCATCTTTTTCATATGAAGTGGCCGAAGGGCAATTAGAGCATCCCTAATAAGCCTCCTTATATTTTCCTTACATGTAGGGAGTTTGATGCACTTTTTGAGTTTTTGAAAATGAGGAGTTATACAAGAGGTTCACACGCTAAGAAGCCTCCCAAAAAATGACTTTTTATTATTTTTTAAAAATTACAATGGTATAAAATAATTAATAATTTATCAAAAAATAATTATTATAAGTACACAATAAAACTAATTTAAAAATAAAATAGGCTGCAAAATATAATAGTATACCTTGATAAATTGGCAAAAGAGAATTGGATAGATGAAAATTTGCTAGTTAAAACTAAAAGTGTCATAAAAATTGACATAGTTTAATAGTATTTATAAAATAAATAAATAATGAATATTGTGTAAAAAAAAATTTGACACAAAATCTATATAGCCATTGGGCTCAGTTTTTGTTGTTGAATTTGGCCCATCCATTTTTAATGAGGTGGACTAATCTTGACTATTTAAATTAATTAAAAAGTAAGAAAGAAAATATAAAGAAATGCCTTGTCTCCTTATAATTATGGAGGCTTTGACCAAAAAAAAATAAAAAATTGAGGAGGTAAGTGGGGAGTTTGTTGAAGTAATTTCCGGTCAATCCTCTCTACTAATAGTCAAAGAAGTGCTATTTATTTGTTTACCGGGTATGCTCTAAGACTTGAGACTGTTGCTTTGTTGATATGCAAAAACTGTCATTACAGTAATTTAGATTCTAAAAGAATACAATTACAGTACCATGTAAGGTAATTCAAATTTTGTACATATTTTTTCTCAATTGTTGTTTTTAAAGATATACAAAATAAGGTAATATTTAGACTAAAGTTTATTGATGGATTCGGGACCTTTCTTGCTTTTCATATTTTATAATCAGAATTAAATATGTTGAAGTTTGGGCTTCTTGTAGGATCCATTAACAAAATATGTAAATGAAGCCCAAGAAGTCCTTTGAACAGCCAAGGAAATAAGGGGGCAACATTTTTTGAATCAAGGGACAAAGCTATTCGAATTTTAATTTTGGCCCCTTTGCTCTTTCAGCAAATCTTTTAGCTGGTTGAATCTGCGATAATAATTAAGATTTAAGAGTGCCTCTGTCTTGAAAAACATTGTAAGAAACGAGGAGTTGACTATTATAGTAAATATGGGTGCACGTGGATAGATGCCCTATATAAATCTTTTCTAGATGACACCCACTTTACGCCAACCATGATATCACATTACCGGTGTTTATTTTCACCACTCGTGTGTCAATCTGACCAAAAACTGATAGCTTGTTTAACAAGCGATTAACTAAATTAATGTGGTAAATGTGACATCACCTGAACATTAATCAATTCTTAATTGGATTTGGGTCTCATTCATTACAAAATCCAAAACTTCCCCACCTAATTACTATCCACTTGTGTCCATTTCTTGGTTTCCTTTTTGCATGCCAACCAATTCCAATTGACACGTGCTGATGGGGGTGATGTTGTAATGAACAGTAGTCGAGAGTCGAGAAGAGAATTACTCAAAAGGTGGATTTTGATTCAAACAAAGAAAGGATTAAAGGAAGGAGGGATTGACGACTCCGAGAGATAATGATGGTGTATGTGTAAATGTGAGTTGTGTTATCAAGCGTGAGGACAATGTCAGTTTGTCAGACCCCACCACCTCTCTGGCTCACATTGGGACCGATCCCTGCCCAACCTGCTTTGCTTTCAAATGAATACGTAGAAGTAGAGAAGAGAAGAGAGCATTGAAAATTGACTCTAATGTACAAGACCATTTACGTAGTGTCCTCCTGCGTTTACGTAGTGACTCTAACTCCAAAAGTAGGCCCATGGATCGGGATTCAGGCGTGGTCAAATTACGTCATAGATCGATCAATATGCTAAAATAAGTAATAATGGTTTCACTCACCGAATTCCTAAATCATACGTCATGTGTCATCAGGAATCGAAGCATGCGTAAGCAGTCTCTGTAGTACGGGTTGACTCAACAGCCAGAGGTGTGCTTCAGACTTCAGTGCTTCTGTTCTTCCAAGGCTGACGTCTGATGATGGACAACATAAACAATAACCCTATAATTATTTGACACGTGGCACCCTGGAACCCGGCAGTTTTGTCTAGGTCCACAATACATTTAACACTTTTTTTTTTTTAAAATAAAAGGACAAATGTGTGCATATTGTAGTAATGATTTGTATATAAGAAAAGTAATTGTTAATGTGAATATATATAGTATAGATTAGATGGAGATGCTTTGTGTTTAGCAGAATGGTTGGTCTCCTGAGTAGCTATATATTTTATATATATATAGGCAGCTTATCTGTTGCAGGAGCACGTGAGTCCTACTAACAAGAGTTAAAAAAAGTGTCAAGTGCTAACTATCTCTAAATGATTAATGGTTTACTCATGTACGTGGTCCAATGGTGTCCACTCCATATATATTAGCTAGCTAGCTGCGGCTTAGCTATTCATATTATTTTGTTTTGATCAGCTTATCAAGATCAACTTTGTTTTTGTTTTCATCATTTTGGGAAATTATAAAAAAAAAAAAGTGGGAAATAATTAAAGGAAGTTCATTGTATATACCAAAATCTACAACATAATGTTACTTAACGGATTACATAGCATTGTGACCCGTGGGTTCCCTGGCATGTGCCGGAGTCTTATGCGTTTTTCTAATCCACTATGTTATGTAATATTGTTCTTAGCATTATGTAATTGAGTGCTGATTTTAATACAATAAGAAGGTGTTGACTCTAGATATTTTAGTGGTGAAACTGTACAAGGGTTAAATACTAAAAGTAATGCTACTTTACCCAAACTTTGACATCTTTGGTCACATGAACCTGTAAGGCCACATTGACCCCTCGGGTTACATTGACCTCTCGGATCATATATATTGACCTCTCGGGTCATGCTAATTTTAGTATTTCTTCGTTAACTAATCAACATTCAACTTGAATAGTTGTTTGACCCATTTGACTCGGTGTTGACAAATTTAACATATCAACAATATCTAAACAGAGATAAAAACTTACATAGGACGGTCTCATTGACCGTCCAATGAAAGTGTGACATGTGATATTTTTAAAAAATATTTTTATATTCCCAATATAAATGACATACTATTATTAGATGGTTTCACCACATGACAATGAGACCATACCATGTATAAAACGGGACCGAAAGGCAAATCAATGAAAGCAAATTATTGACAGCAATGAAAGTGGTGTAAGTACGTGTCCAAATAATTTATGGGCCATTGTGGGTTATCGGCATATAGCATTCGATAATTATTATGCATGGCACATATATTTAGTTACAGACTTGCAGCGACATCAGAGATGGGACGACCATAGTTATATATATGGAGCAGTGGACTCTAGGAATCTCAAAACTCGGCCGGCTACAGCTGTACGCCTGTACCTGTTCATCAAGCAGTAGTTGTAGATTAAAGACAGATTCTACAGAAAAAAACTCCAGTCAAAACCATGGAATCTTTTTGTATTATTGTATTGGTTTGATCAAATTTTGACCCACATCGATCAAATATTATTGTATTGTTATACTGCTATCATTGCATGCCCATATATATATATATATATATATATATATATATATATATATATATATATAGAGGAATTGGTCCAAAATATCACCTTTTTAAAGTGAATTGGTGAGAATGTCACTGGTTTAATAAGTTAAGTTTAAAAGGCACCTATTATGGTGAACTACCAAAATTGCCCTTAGTTAAACATTTATGTTATTCTCTTTGAGTTGTTCTCTGCAACTCAAACGAAGGCTTGAAATACTCAGTTACTCTCTCTCTACAAATAAAAGTTCAAGGTCTTGCCCCGACTTTCTTCTTCAGTAAAATAAGGTAATATTTCTTGAACTTGCTTCTTTGAAGTTGTTCACATTTTAGTATGTAAACTTGAAGCCATTTTGAAAATGATTTCGTGCCTTTTTGAAATATTTTCGTGCCTTTTTACACTGTCATCGTGCCTTTTGAAGTTGTTATCGAGCCTTTTTGAAAAAAATTTCGTGCCTTTTTGAAATATTTTCGTGCCTTTTAACACTGTCATCGTGCCTTTTGAAATTGTTATCGAGCCTTTTTGGAAAAGTCTCGATAACTTTTCTAAAAGGCTCGATAACCTTTCTAAAAGGCTCGATAACTTTTCCAAAAGGCTCGATAACCTTTCTAAAAGGCTCGATAACCTTTCTAAAAGGCTCGATAACCTTTGTAAAAGGCTCGATAACTTTTCCAAAAGGCTCGATAACTTTTAACACTGTCATCGTGCCTTTTGAAATTGTTATCGAGCCTTTTTGGAAAAGTCTCGATAACTTTTCCAAAAGGCTCGATAACCTTTGTAAAAGGCTCGATAACTTTTCCAAAAGGCTCGATAACCTTTGTAAAAGGCTCGATAACTTTTCCAAAAGGCTCGATAACCTTTGTAAAAGGCTCGATAACTTTTCCAAAAGGCTCGATAACTTTTAACACTGTCATCGTGCCTTTTGAAATTGTTATCGAGCCTTTTTGGAAAAGTCTCGATAACTTTTCCAAAAGGCTCGATAACCTTTGTAAAAGGCTCGATAACTTTTCCAAAAGGCTCGATAACTTTTAACACTGTCATCGTGCCTTTTGAAATTGTTATCGAGCCTTTTTGGAAAAGTCTCGATAACTTTTCCAAAAGACTCGATAACCTTTCTAAAAGGCTCGATAACCTTTGTAAAAGGCTCGATAACTTTTCCAAAAGGCTCGATAACTTTTCAAAAGGCTCGATAACCTTTCTAAAAGGCTGGATTGATTTTCAAATTTATTCGTGCCTTTTAACAATGTCATCGTGCTTTTTGTAGTTATTATCGAGCCTTTTTGACAAAAATATTTCGAGCCTTTTTGAAAAAAGTTTCCAGCCTTTTGGTTGATTTCGAGCCTTCTTCAAAAAATATCCGTGCCTTTCTGAACAAAGTTTCGAGCCTTTTAACAAAATATTCGTGCCTTTTCGAAATTGATTTCGAGCCTTTTTGACAAAAATATTTCGAGCTTTTTTGAAAAAAAATTCGAGCCTTTTTCAAAAAATATTCGAGGCTTTTCATGTAATATTTGAAGACATTGTGTAATCATGGGTTTTTGTTAATGGTTTGTGATTATTAATTTGACAGCCTCATGAATCGGGTTAGAATAGTAATATCTTACAACGGTCGATGGGACCAGTTACCCGACGGAAGTCAGAGGTTTGTTGGATTCGATAACCGGGGAATGTACGTGTCAAACAATATGACTTACGAAGAATTGGTGACGATCGTGCATACTATTGTGAACTATGATGTAAACAAATACAATTTTGAGTTGTCATCAATATCACTCGTTCCTGGCAGTACGTGTCGCACATTGATAAGGAATGACGACGATGTCCAGTTTATGCTAGGGGAAGATCGAGTGATCCCTCAAGTATGTGTCAGTCTAACTGAGCGGACAGCTGGAGATGTGGTAGGGAATAATATTCCTCCTCCTGAAAATACCCAACAGTTTGGATCTTTTAGCGGTAGCAACCAAGTGTTCACCCAAGGGGGTCCCAGCGAAGGTGTGGGAAACATGTGTGGTGTCCCAGAAGTTGCGGTCGACCATGCACATGCAGCTGAAATTCAATTGGGTGATGTGGGTGATGTGTTTGGCAGTCGAATTGAGCAGTACAATGAGCAATACGATGTGCAGTACAATGAGCAGTACGATGTGCAGTATAATGAGCAGTACAATGAGCAGTACAATGAGCAGTACGATGCACAGGACAATGAACAGTACGATGCGCAGTACAATCAACAGAGCAATTACCCGAACCATGAACAGGTTGATATGAACAGTACGATGCGCAGTACAATCAACAGAGCAATTACCCGAACCATGAACAGGTTGATACTGAGGCAACGTTCATGATCTCCAAAATGTAGATGAAGAGCCTGCACAAATGCAAACAAGCGGTAGACGTGTACAAGGAGTTAGTTGCACTGCACCAGATATGCCTGGGACTTCCGAGGTCCGTTGTAATATGACATCATCTGATTCTGTTAATGCGAGAACTTGGGTTATTCCAGGAGCAGATTCATACTCGTTTGGTATTGGTACAAGCAGCACCTTGGCAGCGCAAGAACCGAGAACCATGATTTATAAAGGTCAATTTTTTCCGAGTAAAAAGGATTTGAAGAGGCTAGTTGGCCATTTTACGATGCGGCAGAACTTTGAATGGAAGGTGAAAAGGTCTAATAAGACAACTTTACATTTGGTTTGCATCATTGACGACTGTACGTGGAAATTAAGAGCGGTGAGGAGAGAAGAAGGTACTTACTTTCAAGTCAGAAGTTTTGTCAACGAACACAGCTGTCCCTTGGAGGAGATTCACCGTCGCCACCGACAAGCTGGTGCAGTCATAATCGGAGAAGTCGTTGCCCCTAGACTTCAACAAACCGATGGTCGTCTCATGCCTCCGAAGGACATAATCGCTGATATGAAAACAATGTATGGCATCCAAATCATGTACAGTAAGGCACATGATGCCTTGCAATATGCATTGTAATTAACCTATGGAACGCATGAAGAAAGTTTCCAACTGCTCCCATCTTTTGCGTATGTTCTCGAACAGCAAAATCCGGGCACAATCACGGACTTACATTGCGATGATCATGGTAAATTCCTCTACTTTTTCATGTCGTTAGGGTCCTCAATTAGAGGTTTTCGGAGGTGTATGCGTCCTGTTATTGCAGTAGATGGTACCCATTTGAAGGGAAGATTCGGGGGTACAATGTTTGTGGCAACTGCACAAGATGGAAACGAACAGGTGTATCCAATTGCTTTTGGGTACGGTGACTCAGAGAACAACCTTTCATGGGAGTGGTTTTTAGAATGCTTGAGGGGTGCCCTTGGTCATATAGATGATCTGGTTTTCATTTCCGATCGCCATCCAAGCATTGAAGCAGGGATTTCTAAAGCGTTCCCTTATGCAACCCATACCGTTTGTGTCTGGCATTTTGGTGAAAATATGAAGAAGCGATTCCACAGAAAGGATGTTGCCCAGATAATGGATTACGCTGCTAGGTCGTACATTGAAATCCAGTATGATCGGCACATGGAGGAGTTACGTAAGCTGCACCAGGGTGCATACGATTATGCCATTGATGCCGGTCCACAGAAGTGGTCCCGCGTTCACTGTCCCCAAAGAAAGTACAGGTTGATGACCACAAATGTTGCAGAGTGCATAAACTCATGCCTAAAATTCGCTCGGCAACTGCCACTAATGACACTGGCAGAGTTCATTCGGAATATGATACAGAAGTGGTTTCATGATCGTCATGCAAATGCACAGTCCATGCGTCATCGATTGACCGACGCCGCACATCTTTTGATCCTCAAACGTGTCGAGAAGTGCGGTTATATGACCGTAAATCCAGTTGACTGGAACATATTCTCCGTCAGACACAAGGGAAAACAGTGGACGGTTGACTTAGCCCGGAAGACATGCACATGCAACAAATTCCAAATGGACTTTTTACCATGTAAACACGCACTTGCAGCGGCAAGGTACATTACAATTTACAGTTAACGGTTTATATTATCCAAACGTGAGTCTCACCCTTTTCATTGTTGCAGGGAGCGAAATTTGGATTTTACATCTCTGTGTGCGGACTACTACAAGAGGGAGACACTTATTGATGCATACTCAGTTCCTATTATGCCTGTTGGCCATCCTGCTTCATGGGTTGTGCCATCCGACATCGCATCACGGGTGGTTTTAAATCCAAAGGCGAAGAGGCAATCAGGTAGACCAATGGAGGGTCGACATGCCTCATCTTCGGAGAGGACAACCACACAGTCGTGTAGAAGGTGTGGACAACCAGGACATAACAGCAGGAGGTGTTCTAACCCACCTATGGTTAATGAAGGTCCCAGCACAATTGTCCCCGAGGAATACCGCCGCAAGTGCAGTATCTGTCATAAAATTGGACACAACAAACAAACGTGCCCTGAGAAAGACTGTACCGTGGAATGAATGGAGCCTTACTTACAAGAGGAAGACGAATTGCCACCCTTGGTTCTTATGTTTTATGTAGAAGTAATATGATTGATTTCATATTCGAATTTCGTTTGTTATAGTGTTTATGTATATCCCAACTTTATTTATGGATTTCAATGTATGAAATGTGTTGAACTTTTAATACATCAATCTCTCCAGCCACCTTCATTGCTTGAACTTCCCCAGCCACTACCCCCAGATGCTACAGATAGACCTGGCAAGGTTCCGGTTCTAACCGTCGAATCGGGGGGGTTCGTAACCGGGAAAACCAGGATCGGAACCGGATTTCTGGTTTCGATTCAAGAACCAGAACTGGAACCGGGGGAGGCCGGTTCCGGTTTTGGTTCTAATTTTTTTGAAAATATATTACAAAAGGTTCGGTTCTAAAACCGACGGTTCCGATTCCAGAATCGGAATCGAAACCGAAACCGCCAGTTTCAGAACCGAAACCGAAACCAAAACCGGAACCGGGGGACCCGGTTCCGATTTCGGTTTCGATTTCGGTTCCACCAAACCTTGGAACCGAAACCGTGCCACCTCTAGCTATAGAGGAGCCCCCAGTTGCAGGGCTTCACATTGGTACCATAGCAGCAACTGATCTAATTGATGGTGCTGACTCATGCTGATGATCGTCGATATGCCTCTGGAAATATGCCACAAGCCAATCAATGTCCTCAAACATCCTTTTACTGAACTTAAATCCCTTGGGATATAGACCAATATACTCATGATGGGGATTTGTACTTCGTATATAAGTTAGAATGAATGTTCCCGGATGCTCATGAGAAATGCCAAAACAGTAAACTATCCGTGTGGGATACTCTGCTTTCTCAATCCTTAGATGCTTATCAACTTCCGCAATAGTACCTTTGTTTTATGAGGAACATGTCTCCAACCTGATGTCTTCCAACATCGTTCAAACTTTCACAACCATGCTCGATACAGTTGTTTGGTGAGACCCTTGGTTCTTATGTAGAACTAATGTGATTGATTTTATGTTCGAAAATATATTAGAATTTAGTTGTTCGTCTAATGTCATACTAGATGCTTTATTGAATTTGCTGTATTGTTTATGGATTTCAATGTATGAAATGTGTGTGTTTAACTTTGAACTGCAAACACTTCAAACACTTGAAGAAAAAAAATTCATCATTTCATTACTCAAAAAATGTTATGTACATCAACTACATCTACATCAACTATATGGGCTTCGAGTTACAAAAAACCTCGACGGCCATCTTCTCCCGGATGGTGGCCATATCAGCTTCGGACCAGTCGAAGGTATCCCTGTTCGCCACCAGGTACTCAATAATTTTCAATGTATGGGCCCCACAGTTTCCCCTGCAATTAACCACGTGAACAAACATTATAATGGGATGCTATTAAAACCGATTGTGATAGAATAAGAACTTCAAACAGTCATACCCCCGTTCCTGTTGCGGCACACGGTTGGCGTGCACGTAGAACATCCGGAACGGCTTTTCTTCCCTTTTGTACGTCGCATCACCTCTCTGTCTGTTCCGGTGAAAGTGTACCGCATCCAGCATCGAGGGTAGCAACCACCTTAAGCACGCGAACTGGGTATTCCTATGGCTATATCGGACCTTCTGTCTGAACGGGTCAAACACGAAAATATGCCCTTTCACAAGGTTGACGCTGGCCACGACCCAATGGTAACCTTCGAGGTTGCAAGGAATCAGAACCTGCAGGTGTTTCTCCAAAGTGTTAGCAAATTTTTTTATTATACAGATGGACGCAAAGTCAAATTTACACTGACCGTGTCAACGTCGTGCCATGGCAGGTTTGCCTGCGGGAGTAGGCCACATACCACCTGAAGCTCATCACGAGGATACTGGCGATCCAGCACAGTCCAACCATCTAGGGGTCTCTTGTCCTCACCCATGCAGATTCTCTGCCAGCTATGATATGCCAATGTCTGTACATAGAAAATTAACCGACACGTCAGGCAAAAGATATTTGAACACATCAAGGTAGAAGAGAAAACCGTACTCAATAAACACTTACATAGAATTGTGAATCTAGTATGTTGGTCCTCCTATCGTACACAGTGGGGAATGTACACAGTGGGGAATGCTCGTTGACGTTTCCGGAGAACGTTGCAGTATGCGTCAATGTGCTGACAAATATCAACAATTCGTATTGTTAGGATTCAACCATTTGTGAATGAAACTTCTACAGGTGAATCAAGTGAGGAACATACCGAATCGTCCAACTCCATGAAGTTGGTTTGAAACCGGTGGAACCAAGTCACATTGACACCAACTGGGTGGTGCAGATCCACATCACGTCTGCATAATTGGAAACAAATTTAACATAATACTTACTTGTACCTGTGGACGAAAAAACTATAAACAGATTGTAAGTTTTTAGATTATACTTACAATTCCCCTGTCATGCTCCTCTTGTAGGCTAGGTACGCCGCAAGCTGGTCAGGATCTACCAATTCGTGTGGCATCCATTCATGTGCTGGCTGCGGATGCGGCATCGTCCGTGGCCTCTTCGGTTCACAGGGGTTTGTGTATGGGCTCCGCTCCATCCAACCTCGACGTCGAATCCGGTCTCCACGCCTCAGGGGTGGTGGACTCCGGTCCAAATCAGGGTGATCGGGGTGGTGTGAGGAGGAACTCGTTCCCTGTTGATCACCTGAAATCGATCGGTGGGGTGTCAAATGACATACCGGAGGTCGGCTGGGGGGGTCGGCTACACTCGGGTCAACCGAAGGTCTATGCTTGTAGGAGGAACCTCGTACGCTGGGATCGACTGGACAATCGCGCTGGGTTGTGGCGTCAGGGGTGACCTCCTGGAAATGTATAGGTGTGAGCTCCTGGAAGTGAACAGGATCATCCAGCAGCTGTGATGAGCGGACTGTGGTGATGTCCTCAGGCAGTACCTGCTCCTGGGAGTGAACAGGATCATCCAGCAGCTGTGATGAGCGGACTGTGGTGATGTCCTCAGGCAGTACCTGCTCCAAGACTGCTGGCTCTATATCACCTGCTGTCTGTGTACCACCGCGCACCTCCTCTCGTGCTGTCACATCATGACCCTGCGGATCTGAGACTGTGTCTGTGGTACGTGGCTGCCTATGGCTGGTCCCTCGGTCTGTCCACCCTGTACCTGTGGGAGTAAATGCTCCGTCATGGTCATCAAATGGTTGGTCATCGAATGGTGGACCATCCATACGGTGCTGCGACGTCGGACCCTGTTGGGCCCGGATCAAATCCAGCAACTCCTGATGCTGCGCAGCTCTTTTCTCTTCACTCGTACGGAAAGCCTCCATGACATCCGTACGTAATGTTCGAACAGCATCCATCACCTCTGCCAATTTATGCTCCCAAGCCTGAAAGGAATTCGGACTCTGTCAGTACTAAAACTATTAAGTCAATTGAAATTAAATCATGTGGTCCTAAAAATGCTTACGTACCTGTGGACGCTCTCCGACGCCTCCCCGTGAATGACCTTGAGGTCCAGGCTGTCTGTCCAAATTGAATCGTACCCGCCTACGCCTCACGGGAGTAGGACTGCTAACCTCCGGTTCTGAATCACGTCCAGCTGTAGGTTGTCTGGGCAAAGTCACGCGTACCCGCCTAGACCTCGTGGGACTCCCACGGCCATTGCCGACATCCGGGTCTGAGCCCTCCGTATCACTGGGTCCAGAGTACGAAGGATCCATATCACTAGGTCCGCAAGAATCCTCCGTATGACTGGGTCCGCCAGTCCTATGTAGTTCCGGATCCGGGAGGCCTCCAGATAAATCTACAGCATAGTGATCATACATAGTGGGTCCCTGATCTATGCCTTCGTAATACCGTTGACCCATCTCAACAGCTGTCGCCACCAATTTAGACCGCGCAGACATCTGCAATTGGAGTTACATCATTGTAATTACATCATTGTAATTATACACATACTAAAAATTATAAACATTAACAACAACAATATTTACAGTTTCAGAGAAAATCTCATCCAGCTTTTTCCCTCGCGGTCGCTTAGTCAACTTCCATTTCAGAATACGTGGAGGGGGTAGCTCGGGGTTAACCCTGCGGATCCCACATTTTTTAATGCCAAGGGAGGGGATAACCTCAAAAGCAAATACCTGCGTAATAGACAAGTACGATCACAAGTAAATACATCAGTCATATAAAAAATTCTCAATTAAAGTACGGATGCAAATTGTAAATGCTAACCAATAGTGCGTGCGCTAGACCGTATATGTTGTAGGACTTGATGGTGTCAACGCCCTGTCCTGCCTGTCGTGCTGCCTCCCGTGGACTATCCAAAGCATGCATGTAACCATAAATAGACCGCCTATACACGTATGCGCCCCATGGGAACGCATCAAAAGTGTCCAAGTCCTCGACTACTCGAAACTGCCATGCTGGAACTTTAAATCTCTCGTCCACCCCAATCAGTATCCAGTTCAGCAAAAACAATAATGACAGCTTCACTGCATCGTACTGCGAATGGAAAACACCAATCCGAAGCACCCCTCTCAGCTCTTGAAACTCGATGACTCGACGCTGGAAGTACCGGTCGTGTATGCCATTCTGTACCACCATATCATAACTCGCTGTGTCGGGAATCACTCCGAACTTCAATCCGGTGATTAGACAAAACTCAACCTTCGAGAACCGGACCGTATGGTTCCCTAACAGAAATCGCATCTCATCTTCCGGCCCGTTGTGATGCAACTCACGTAAAAGTAGCCGATGGACAATGCCGCCTGAAAAATTAATCTCACGATGCATCCGGAGGAAATGACCGAAACATGACTCAGTAAACCGACGTCGGTCTTCGATCCTTAGATTTTCAGGTACTCTTTCAAGTGCATTGTCGATATCTCTAAGGTCATCAAAATGGTCATGCCGAATAATTTTTCCATTGAACCATTCTCCCACCGGGGTTTTAAGGAAATCATTCGGATTCGCCATCTGCATATTGACGGAAAAAAAGCAAATAAGTTACTGAAAAGACTTGAAAACTGACGGTAAAATTCAAAACTGCACGATAACAGTGCAAAAAGGCACGATAAAATTCAAAAAGGCTCGATAACACTACAAAAAGGCACGATAACATTACAAAAAGGCACGATAACATAAAGGTTCAAAAAGGCTCGATAAAAGTATAAAAAGACACGATAACATCAATGTTTAAAAAGGCTCGATAACATATCAAAAAGGCTCGATAACAGTTCAAAAAGGCTCGATAACAGTAACAAAAGGCACGATAACATATAGGTTCTAAAAGGCTCGACAAAAGTTTCTAAAAGGCTCGATAACTTTTCAAAAGGCTCGATAACAGTAACAAAAGGCACGATAACATATAGGTTCTAAAAGGCTCGATTTTGTTTCAAAAGGCTCGACAAAAGTTTCTTCTAAAAGGCTCGACAAAAGTTTCTTCTAAAAGGCTCGATAACTTTTCAAAAGGCTCGATAACTTTTCTAAAAGGCTCGATAACCTTTCTAAAAGGCTCGACAAAAGTTTCTTCTAAAAGGCTCGATAACTTTTCTAAAAGGCTCGATAACCTTTCTAAAAGGCTCGACAAAAGTTTCTTCTAAAAGGCTCGATAACTTTTCAAAAGGCTCGATAACTTTTCTAAAAAGGCTCGATAACCTTTCTAAAATGTTCTAAAAGGCTCGATAACCTTTCTAAAAGGCTCGATAACCTTTCTAAAAGGCTCGACAAAAGTTTCTTCTAAAAGGCTCGATAACTTTTCAAAAGGCTCGATAACTTTTCTAAAAGACTCGATAACCTTTCTAAAAGGCTCGACAAAAGTTTCTTCTAAAAGGCTCGATAACTTTTCAAAAGGCTCGATAACTTTTCTAAAAAGGCTCGATAACCTTTCTAAAAGGTTCTAAAAGGCTCGATAACCTTTCTAAAGGCTCGATAACCTTTCTAAAAGGCTCGACAAAAGTTTCTTCTAAAAGGCTCGATAACTTTTCAAAAGGCTCGATAACTTTTCTAAAAAGGCTCGATAACCTTTCTAAAAGGTTCTAAAAGGCTCGATAACCTTTCTAAAGGCTCGATAACCTTTCTAAAAGGCTCGACAAAAGTTTCTTCTAAAAGGCTCGATAACTTTTCAAAAGGCTCGATAACTTTTCTAAAAAGGCTCGATAACCTTTCTAAAAGGTTCTAAAAGGCTCGATAACCTTTCTAAAGGCTCGATAACCTTTCTAAAAGGCTCGATAACTTTTCAAAAGGCTCGATAACTTTTCTAAAAAGGCTCGATAACCTTTCTAAAAGGTTCTAAAAGGCTCGATAACCTTTCTAAAGGCTCGATAACCTTTCTAAAAGGCTCGATAACCTTTCTAAAAGGCTCGATAAGACTGCAAAAAGGCTCGATTCAGTTTCAAAAACTCTTGGAAACCCAGAACTTCATCGTTTTCACTACCAAAAGGCTCGAAATTTTTTCCTAAACTAAAACCCTAACCTAAACTCATCAAACAAACATAATGGACAACAAATGCGTGAGAGATAAAGACATACCGTGGTCGGTATTGACTTCGCCGGTACGTCGGTACTGTAGCTCCGTCGACGGTGGTTCGTCGTCACAATTTGGTCGACTGTTGCGCCGTCGGGGTTTTCTCTCAGAGCTTTTCTTCCAAAGTTTCAAAACAAAGAAACAGACAACAAAGGGGTATTTTCGTCTGGTCCCATTAAATGGTGCCTTTTAAACTTAACTTATTAACTTGGTGCCTATTCCCCAAAAACCAACCCAAAAGGTGCTATTTAATTTTTGAGCCCTATATATATACTAGTAGCCTTTGACTGTAAAAAGTTTTACATAGTAGAACATCGCCATAACCAGTACTGTGTGTAGTGCATGTATTCAAAAAACAACATTAAAAAGAAAAGGAAAAGGAAATTTATCTTCAAGAAATATTTATATACATCTTTCCAGATTTGTGGTAATAGAGAGATAGGGTGAAGTAAGACAACGGTCAAATAGTTGGATTTGGGAAGGCGAGCCGTCTTTTAATTTCTTATGTTGGCTTCTTTTGTTCTTCGATCCATAATGATCAAATCTATGTGTAATGTAAAGCAAATTGTTGGGACTTGCTTTGCTTCATTTAACACAAACCAAGGTAGTAGTAGTAGTACCCATCGATCCCCACTTGGATTTTCTGTCCCCTTCTTTACTTTTAAATATCTAAATACCAATTATATATCAAAAAGGACTAGTTTAAATATTGTCGTATGTAAATTCTACGAAATATACTCTCATACGTATATAAAAATTGTAAGACTTTATAGGTTAAATTTCACAGACTATGCAATCTTTTCACAGACTATGCAATCTTCTTGTTATGTGACTAATTGAGTCCCATGTTAATTAATTATGAGAATAATTATTTTTTGAACAATTACAATTAATTCGGTATTTGGGAAGACTCGAACTCACAACTTCAAGTGTGATGGATATACCACTGAATCAACTTCATCTTGAAAATTATACACTTAATTTATTGAGATCTCATATTGATGATATATGAGATTAGTTATGGGTATATAAGTTATTAGATGATGTCCTTACACAATGAATTTGTATTAATTGGTATTAGAACCTACAACGCCCCGCGTCATGGGTTTGGCAATTAACCGGAAAACCTCAAACTCATAGAAGATCTTATCAAATTAAACAAGTATATATTTAGCCTTCGATTTCAGTGAAGAAATTGCAAGTTAATGAGTTGATTATTTCTCATTTCATAATCTAGCTCATTTTCTTTTCGGTACTTATTTTTGTTGTTGACAATATCTATTAATTCGGGACCAGGTATTTTTTTTGAAAGCTTTCGCCATTGGTAGGATTCGAGCCGCTGACCTGAGAGTCATTTACCCATACCCCAAACTCGTCCATCTACCAGCTGAGCTACACAACTATTGACAGTAAATTTTTTGGTTGAAAATTACCAACATGTTTATTGTTCATTACATATCACTTTCAATCTATAGCTATAAAATCTTATTATATACATAAACAACATGGAGGTTGAGCCCACCGTGCATGATCCACCACCAGCTCATTTTCACATTTTGTAAAGTTGACACTTAAAAAGGGTTTAGAAACGGCAATCTAAAGGCCCCATTTCGATAGATTTGTCATTTGACTGCTAGTATCTTTGGTTACTTTGTTTAAACATGTTTTAATATTTACCTTATTTCTATCTTTTTTACAATTGTTTATTCATGGTCACCCTTTTCTTTTTTTGTGAAGGAAATCAGAAGCACATAATCTAATGAAATCTATGGTAATCAATTTACAATGTAGAAATAGTATCGATGTTCCCTTATACGAAACATTGAACAATTAAAACTACTTCAGATTACACATTGTTATTTTTTATTTTATTTTTTATGAACTAATGACACCAATTTATTGGTCGTACTAGATTGGATTAACCTCACAAGCCTCCAACTACATGAGGCCACTAATTAATTATATTCCGGTTTTTGTTTCTATTCAAGATCTCACATGTACGTATATAACTATATATATTAAAAATAAGGCATTATATGAATCTTGTCGACTACTTGTAAATCGATTTATGTCACTTTGTTTTACATATATAGCTTAATTATTAGCATCAAATTTGCTCTCATAATCTAGTCACTTTATAAAAAGAAACTCATTTTCAATTGCAAAACGATTACAATTGATCCAATTACGACAGAAGTTTGAGTTCTTAAATTAATAATAACCTTTTAGGAGTTTTTTTTTTTTTTTTTTTTTTTTTTGGGTTGACATCATTGACTTTAAATAGTACCAAAAGTTATTTTGTTCCAACATTACCCCTCGTATTCAAGACATGTGAATTTTTTTGAGAGAAACTAGATCTTAAAACTAGAGAAAGAAATTTGATCTTAAAACTATATCCAAAATATGAGAGATAAAATAGATTTGGGAAAAAAAAAAAAAAAAAAAACTCCCATCACTCAAAACATTATTTATAATTTGGATCTCCATGGAATGGGGAGGGTGGAGCCTCCCCTTCTGCTCGCAAGCCATCGTGAACGGGGTGGGTCTACCCTCTCCCCCTTGTAGTGTCATCACGAATTGGACCCACTCTGGATCTCCATGGTAGTGAGAGGATCAATCTCCCCCTCAAGTTCGTGAGGTGCTGGTCGACCCTTCCCCGCTTATAGTGTCAATGCGAACTGGACCAATGGAGATTAAAAACTCTGGATCTCCACCCTTCAAATTTTTTTGTTTAAGTTTTGATCTCCACCGTTTATCTCTAAGATTGACGGTGTAAATCTCTCTCTCTTAATTTTATTTAAATTTTGTTTTGTGTATAAATTTTTTAAATTTAATTTTTAATTAAATATTGTAATAAAGTGTATTAAGTAAATGTTTTTTTTTTATGTTAACACTCCTTGTTCAAAGACAAAAATATCCTTAAAATCATTAAATTTGACTAAAGGTTGACTAACATAGAGACCAAATATCTTCTTCCGTAAAAAAGCAGCCCTCCCTTCCCAGTTCCCAGTCCCCAGTCCCCAGTCCCCAGTCCCCAATGCCAGTTTATGTGTGCTTCTTCATTTTTGTTGTTCTAGAATTTGGCCTTTTGGCATTTTAATTAAATATGTATGAACCGAGGAAGGGTTCTAAATGAAATCAAAAAGAGCCCATGCATGGCACTGTTGCGCCGCCTTTGGAAGGCCATAGAAGCCAGTCAACCTATAATTTTTATCCTTTAAGTATGAAAGAAGCCGAATGTCAAACCCAGTAGCCAACATCATGCACAGACCACCCTTCCTTCCCTCGTTATTTACCACTACCTTGCCTTCACACGAATATTTTCCATACAATGGTCTGCCTTAGTCTCCATGAGGAATATTACATCCGGATGATAAGCTTGCTTAACTCGAAGTAGGACTTGGAACGCCCGAGGACTCCCTTATCCCCAAACATTCCAAACTAGCGTTTTCATTGGGACCGTCAGACCAGTAGAGATCGACCCGCCGATAAATCATATGTGACCATGGAAGCAACATCTTCTACCGCCTCACACCTCTGTGTTTTACCAGTACCAACCTCCCCCACATCAGACTCACGTTTACCCAAGCGTAGATTCGCCTGAATCCCATTATCATCACACTCCATCCGGAGCCCATCTCTTCCATTTCCATCTTTTATATTCAATTAAGGAAGATATTTTAGTAGAGAATCGCCTAAACTTCAACTTCTAAATTTAAAAACCTCACACATCCTCCTATAAATTGGATGAGGTGCTCAAACACTTCAACCATTACTTCAAGTATGGCTTATTTTATTTGGTCACAATCAGCTCTGCTGGCCGTCATCATCATCCTCCTCCTCCTCCCGCTCCTCACTACTGTAAAGGCACGAGAACTCGGAGGAGTTGCTCCGAATTGCTTCTTCCGTTGCATCTCCTGCAAGATAAAGATCAAGATGTGCTGTTCGGGTGGGGTTGCTGCTCCTTTTCTTTCGTAAGAAAGCAGCCCTCCATTCCCAGTTCCCAGTTCCCAGTCCCCAATGCCGGTTTATGTTTGCTTCTTCGTTTTTGTTGTTCTGGAATCTGGCATTTTGGCATTTTAATTAAATATGTATAAACTGAGGAAGGGTTCTAAATGAAATAAAATTTATAATTTATAATATGGATGTGTTACATGTGTACTTCTTTATATCTGTTAATGATATTATTTAATTAAAATTATTAGAATTTTTAATTTTACAAGAAAGCGTGAATACATTAAATGCATTACTAAATTGTGCTAGGTGAAGGAAATGGATACATATCGAATACAAGCTTTTTAATCCCAGTCCTCGGCGCTTTCGTTGGATACATATTGAATACATCCTTCTTAATCTCATTCGGACTAAAATTTGCATCCAAAAAGGCACTCTTACTAGGTGAAACTTGCAGTTGGACACAATCAAAAACCCTCTTCATATCAGTTGAGGACGACACACTAGAGCAAAACATATCTTTAAAATACTATGTGATTATCTCAGACACATAGCCATCCTCCTCCTTCCAATGCCCCTTGCCATCAAATAAATATTTAATTATGTTTCTTGAACATCAAGCCGATGCTCTTGAGTGGAAATACTTGGTATTTTTATCACCGTTTTTCAACCATAACTCACGCAAACACTACCTCCAATAAATCTCCTCTTGGCTTAGTAACACATCCAGCTCTCTCTCGATTTTTAAGATATGGCGCCAAGAACTAATTTGGATCATACTGGTGGCAAGTTTTAACTCCTCATGCTTTCTAGACATTTCAGCACGAAGCTCCTTTAGGTTCACCTCATTCCACGATCCTAAATCATTAGTGCAAGACCGTATATTCAAAGCAAGACTCCGTATGTCATGAACACCTCTTTTCTCCTCCCATGCCTTTTGCACTATAACCACACACTCCTCACGGTCCACCGCACACTCCTCAAAATGAAAACGAGGCCTCCTTCTAGCAGCTAACTAATAATCACACAATTGTGGTGGGGTAGTGTCGACCAAAATCTAACAGTGATCGGATTTCAATATTCTAAATGACACATCGTGGCATAAGCAAACATATCTTTCCACTGGTAATCACATACACCTCGATCAAACTGCTTCTGAATCATATCTGAACCCTTCCTTTTGTTTGACCAAGTGAAAGTCGGACCCATATGACCCATGTCTTGTAGCTCGAAATCATCCAAGGTTGTTCTAAAATTTTCTACTAGAAACCTAGGCCTTTGGAGGCCACCACATTTCTCAAAATCCTCAATAATTTTATTGAAATCGCCTACACATAACCACGACAGGGAAGCTATACCATGGAGTCGCCGCAAAAGAGCCAAAGCATGGCACCATTGCGCCACCTCTGGATGACCATAAAAGCCAGTCAACCTCTAATTTTTATCCCTTGGGTGTGAAAGCAGTCGAATGTCAAACCCAGTAGCCCATATCATACGCAGACCGCCCTTCATTCCCTTCACTATTTATCACTAACTTGCCTTCAAAACCTAGTTTCACACTAATATTTTCCGTACAACAATGGTCCACCTTAGTCTCCATGAGGAATATATATCACATTTGGATGATAAGCTTGCTTAACTCGAAGCAGGTCTGGGAACGCCCGAGGACTCCCCGATCCCCGAACATTCCAAACTAGCGTTTTTAATGCGACCGATAGGCCAGTAGAGACTGACCCATCGATAAATCATCTGTGACCATGCAAGCAACATCTTTTACCGCCTCACACCTTTGTTTTTTACCAGTACCAACCTCCCCCACATCAGACTCACGCTTACCCAAGTGCATATTCGCCTGAATCCCACTATCATCACACACTCCATCCCGATCATATCTCTTCCATTTCCATCTTTTATATTCAATTAAGGAAGATATTTTAGCAAAGAATCGCTTAAACTTCAACTTCTAATTTTAAAAAATCTCACACCTCCTCCTATAAATTGGATCAATTAAGGAAGATATTTTAACAGAAAATCGCCTAAACTTCAACTTCTAATTTTAAAAAACCTCACACCTCCTCCTATAAATTGGATGAGGTGCCCAAACACTTCAACCATTACTTCAAGCATGACTTTTTTTTTTCTGGTCGCAATCAGCTCTGCTGGCCACCATTATCCTCTTCATTCTTTTACTCCCCACTGCTGTAGAGGCACGAGAACTCAAAGGAGTTGCTCCGAATTGCTTCTTCCGTTGCATTTCCTGTAAAATAAAAATCAGGATGTGCTGTCCGAGTGAGGCTGTTGCTCCTCTTCTTCCGTAAGAAAGCAGCCCTCCCTTCCCAATCCTCGGTCCCCAATGCTAGTTTATATGTACTTCTTCATTTTTGTTGTTCTGGAATCTGGCATTTTAGACTTTTAATTAAATATGTATGAACTAAATAAGGGTTCTAAATGAAATAAAGTTTATAATTTATAATATAGATGTGTTACATGTGTACTTCTTTATATCTGTGATGGCTATATAAGCTAGTCAACTTCTAATTTTTATCCCTTCAGTATGAAAGCAGCCGAATGTCAAACCCAGTAACCCACATCATGCACATACCACCCTTCCTTCCCTCACTAATTACCACTAACTTGCCTTCAAAACCTAGTTTCACATGAATATTTTCCATACAACAATGATCCACTTTAGTCTTCATGAGGAATATCACATCTGGATGATTAGGCTGCTTAACTTGAAGCAGAACTTGGAACACCCGAGGACTCCCCAATTCTTGAGCGTTTCAAACTAGTGTTTTTATTACAACTGGCAGGCCAATAAAAATCGACCCGTTGATAAATCATCTGTGACCATGCAAGCAACATTTTCCATCGCCTCACACCTCTGTTTTTTACCAGTACCAACATCCCCCACATTAGACTCACGCTTACCTAAGCGTAGATTCGCCTGAATCCCACTATCATCACATACTCTATCCCAAGCTCATCTCTTCCATTTCCATCTTTTATATTCAATTAAAGAAGATATTTTAGCAGAGAATCACATAAACTTCAACTTCTAATTTTAAAATACCTCACACCTCTTCCTATAAACTGGATGAGGTGCCCAAACACTTCAACCATTACTTCAAGCATGGCTTCTTTTTTCTGGTCACAATCAACTCTGTAGACCACCATCATCCTCCTCCTTCTCCTGCTCCCCACTGATACAGAGGCATGAGAACTAAGGGGAATTGCTCTGAATTGCTTCTTCCGTTGCATATCCTGCAAGATAAAAATCAGGATGTACTGTTGGGGTGGGGGTGCTGCTCTTTTTCTTCCGTATGAAAGCAGCCCTCCCTTCTCAGTCCCCAGTCCCCAGTCCCCAGTTCCTAATGCCAGTTTATGTGTACTTCTTCGTTTTTGTTGTTCTAGAATCTGGCCATTTTGACTTTTAATAAAATATGTATGAACTGAAGAAGGGTTCTAAATGAAATAAAATTTATAATTTATAATATTGATGTGTTACATGTGTACTTCTTTATATCTGTGATGGCCATAGAAGCCAGTCAACCTCCAATTTTTATCCCTTAAGTATGAAAACAGCCGAATGTCAAGCCCAGTAGCCCACATCATGCACAGACCACCCTTTCTTCCCTTACTATTTACCACTAACTTGCCTCATGGGCGGCTCAAGGGTATCCGGGGCCTAGGCGAAAATTTAAAATGAGGTTTTGAACGTGCATATCCAAGCACGGTATGGCTTGGTATGACGTGGCACAGCACGACACGGCATGGCACGACATGATACAACATAGGGATGGCAATTGGACCCAGACCCGTGAGTACCGAACCGAACCCGAACTGAATGGGTCGGGTATGGGTCCTCATATTCGGGTCTCGGGTCGGGTCTGGGTCCAAACTAAAAGACCCGTTTCGGGTCTAGGTCGGGCATGGGTCTAGTTAAAAACCCAGACTCGAACCCGAACCTATGGACCTGATTGTTTTGACATTGTATATAAATCCCTCCATAAACCTAATTTCTTCTTCTTTTCTTCTTGCTGTTGCAGACCACATAATCACACACTTACACCATTCTCACTTCTCAAACCTTTCCAGTTTCCAAAGACCACAGTCTATAGCTCCATGCACCGATTATCATGAAATTTGAGGAAACTGGAGAAGACAAAAGTCTAGTCGATGAATGAGTAAGAGAAGCCGAAACGTGAGGGATGGCGATGAACTCGAGTACGGTGGCCATCGAAGCAAAGCAGCAAAGCTTGCTATAGAGAGAAAAATGCAGAGATTTGAAGGGATTTGGATGATAGCTCACTATAGAGAGAAGAAGGCAGAGATCTTGATGATAGTTCACGAGTGTATGGGTTTTTTTTTTTTTTTAATTTTAGTTCATGAGTGTTTGGATTTACGTGTGAGTTTTCTTCTTGTTTGGATTTTTTTGTTGGATTTTGGTTGGGTTTGTTTGGCTGCTTGCCTTTTTCAATGAAATTGTTATCCTTAAAAATCCGTCTGGGTTTTCCCGGGATAACCTGGACCGCGGTGTACGGGGTGCATCGCAGCTGGACCGGATCGGGTAGGATGGATCCCCCTCTTTCTGATGCAAAGGGGGTCGAGGGGACACCTGGGCCCGGCTGCTAGGGACCGGTACTATACAGTAGGACCGGTCATACACGGTGGAACAGAGGTTGAGGTAGCGTGCTATTTTATGTTGTGCGATTGGTATATCTTTGGAGGGGTATAAAGATAGGCCTTTTATTGCTTAATAATGGAGTACATCACACGTCAATTCACATACAACATCCGGCTATTACAAAGGACTTACTAGCGGGATGGGGATACAACAGGTGAGAATTCAACCTAGGTAAGGAGATGACTCGATAGGTTGCACATGGGAGCTTCGTCTAGGCAATATAGTAGCCAAGTAGAACACACACATAGGAGCTTTGACTAGGCGGGGTAGTAGCCAAGTAGAACACGCACACATAGGAGCTTTGACTAGGCGGGGTAGTAGCCAAGTAGAACACACACACACATAGGAGTTTTGACTAGGCCAAGTATGATGTTTTTGTTTTCAAGGGCCAACAACCTTCTTCTGTCGGATGTAGGGGTATTTATAGTGTCTCTGGTAGGGGGTAGGTGGAGGTCGTCTGTTTAGACGGGAATCCCCGGTTAAATCTCCACCGTTCCCTCCTATTCACACCGGCAATCACAAGGAATCAAGGATCAGGATTGCGCCCTCCTGGCTTTGCCTTGGCAGGAGCATCAGTTTTGGTAGGTGGGGGCTCTAGTTCCCAGGGCACAATTGGCGGGACGGATCCCAGCAACTGATTTAGGGCAGGATCGGGGTCAACACACGCCTTGGAGGGTTCCGATCGCTCCACCTAGGCCTCAGGTCCATATCAGAGCTTCTGTAGGGCTGAGGTGGTGAAAAGGTGGCGCTTCCACGAGTTTTGATTGATCACAATTGGCCTTTGTGGTGATGGGAAGTCGTTGTCAAGGTTCTGGCCCGGCAGGGGATAGTGTCAGCTCCTGTCCCGCTGTACCCTGTCAGACGCTTTCTTCCATAATTTTCTTCTTCATGCTTACTGCGTTTCTGTAAGTATTTTACTGGGGAAACCAACATCCTCTTGCATGTAAGGGATAGTTGAGATGTAAGGGATAGTTGACCTTCAATTAGGGCTGAGATGGAGCGTAATCCAACCGTTGACGTAGTGTGGCTAGCAGGCGATCTCAACTGTCGGCTGCTGTCTTTCCTTAATCGTGCTTACTGCTTCTCTTTAATGAGGCGACACTGGTGTTTTACAGGTGTTCCCAGCACCTTCTTCGTCCCATGCGAGCTGGAGGCAAGGGCTGTCGTCAGCCCTTATGGAGCTGGAGTCGTTAGTAAGCTCATGGGGGTTCTTCTAGAGAGGATTGCTCGATTCACATGAGGGTGCTATGGGGGATAAGGTAGTGACCTCTATGGCGAGGTTGGCTACTGGAGCAGATTTGCTGCTAGAGGAAGCGGTCCTTCTTATTGGATGACTGAGCGGGGGTCGAATCCAGGATGGATCGTGGCTTTACAGGCGGGCTTCCCACTGGGTCAGGTACCCATTCTCCGCAAGCACTCTTGTGGGAGGAAGGCCGTCTCTGGGTCGAGCAATGCTTGATCCTAGCATGCCTGTGAGTAGGCACGGTCAAAAGGGGGCCGGGCCCTTGCACCTAACAATCGGGTTGGAGTGACTAGGAGGGCCACCGTGGCAGGCGATGAAGTGGTCCGGTCCTTCAATGGGAAAAGCTCTTCCTTGAATTAATTGCCTGAATTTTCGGTTAACAGAAATAATATTGTCTTTTAAAAAAATAATCGAGTGTGTGAATGATGATCAGATTGCCTCAGGCCACTTGGGTGGATGATTGATTATATTTATATACATGAAATTTGGAAACTTTTTTGTTTTGGTTGATTGATTTGTTGTTTTGGTAATCTGATAAGTCATCCTAATAAAAATTTGGATTCGGAATCAAAGAAGCTGTTTCTGAAAATGGTTGATGCTTGAAGCAATGTCATTTTTTTTATTATAATCTTTATTGATTGTTGAGCTTAATTTCGTTTCTTTTTTGTGTTAACTAGTCAATGCTTATAAGGATTTAGGGTTTAGCTTTTTGTGAGATTCAAGACTCGTTGATTGAGATTATTATGAGGATTAGTATTTTAAAGGTTTTGCGGGTCCGTGGGTCTACACAGACCCGCGGGTCCAGACCCAAACCAGAATCTGAAATTTTTTATGGGTCTGGGTCTGGGTCTGGGTCTGGGTCCGGGTCCGGGTCCAAAGATTTTTGGTGGGTCTGGGTCTGGGTCTGGGTCCAGTAGGACCCGACCCGAACTTGACCCCAACCCCGACCCATTGCCATCCCTAATTACGGCATGATTGCACGACCCAATAATTGTTGGGGTGTGCCAACAATTAACTATAAATTAGTGTGCTGGGCCGAGTGCTTAATTAGTATTTATTTTTTTTTATTTTTATTTTTTGTAAAATTGTTTTGGAGTCTTAATTTTAGTTGGGGCCTTAAGCAACCGTCTAAGTTGCCTAAGGCATCAGCCGCCCCTGACTTGCCTTCAAAACTTAGTTTCACACGAATATTTTCCATACAACAATGGTCCACCTTAGTCTCCATGAGGAATATCACATTTGGATGATGAGTCTGCTTAACTCGAAGCAGGACTTAGAACGCCCGACTCCCCAATCCCTGAACGTTCCAAACTAGCGTTCTTATTGCAACCGGCAGGCCGGTAGAGACCAACCTGTCGATAAATCATATGTGACCATGCAAGCAACATCTTCCACCGCCTCACACCTCTGTTTTTTACCAATACCAACCTCCCCCACATCAGACTCACGCTTACCTAAGCGTAAATTCGCCTGAATCCCACTATTATCACACACTCCATCCCGAACCCAACTCTTCCATTTCCATCTTTTATATTCAATTAAGGAAGATATTTTAGCAAAGAATCACCTAAACTTCAACTTCTAATTTTAAAAAACCTCACACCTCCTCCTATAAATTAGATGAGGTGCCCAAACACTTCAACCATTACTTCAAACATGGCTTCTTTTTTCTGGTCACAATCAGCTCTGCACTAAAGATGGAAAGACAGTTAAAAATTGATATTTCTCTTAAACCTAAGGATTAAATTGATAATCGCCCCATTTAATTTATATATTCATCATAAAGAAAAAAAATTCTAATAAATTGATGGGTTTCTCCAATTCAGTTTCCTACGCATGTGTATATATATTGAATTGGGAGTCTATCGAAACTAATTGGCAAGACACTAATCATGTGTTGGTGTGAGTGGTTCGGCGCTCTCATCCCTTAAGCAAGGTCATGGGTTCAACTCCCCCTGTGAACATAGCTACACATTGTTGTATATATAATTTCGCTAAGCAGCCACGTCATCAAAGGAGTCAATAAATGCTGAGGAACAGGTTGCCACGTCACTCATTGACCAGGTCAAAGAAGAAAATGTGGACCGATCAGCATATCAAGTCAAATAAATCAAAGATGTATTCGCCAGAGCTAGATATGCACTCGCCAAAGATAGAAGCATAGTCGCCAAAGGGTAAAACCCAGGAGGGGAGATGTTCGCCACATCTGTGTGCTGGGCACAAACCGACTCGGCTGAAACATGAAAATAAACCCTAAACTCCCAGAAGACCCATGGCAACAAGGAGTCGCAGAAAAGGAAAGGGCCAAAAACACATATCCGTATCTGTTACAACATGGGAATCCGAGTACGAATCAAAAAGGAAATCCTACCTCCAACAGGACAGGATCACGTAGTAACCCTAGATTATCATGTATAAATAGAACCACCTATCCTACGAGGAGGGAGTTCGAAATAACAAAAAGAGAGAAAAGCAACAATTCTGGAGATTTGAGTGTGTAATCGAAACAAGTAAACTATAGTGATATTTTCTTGTCCTCCGGGACGCCGTGGTTTTTTCCCATTCAAGGGTTTTCCACGTAAATTGGTCTCTTGTATGCATTGAATTTCTTTCTTAATTGACGATACTTTTGATTTAATTGTTGGTTGTGTGGTAATCCAAATTTCACCGTCAACAATTAGCGCTAGAAGGAGGGGGTCGCTTGAACAAAAACTTCGAGGAACCCTTGCGAATTGAGAAACATGAACAACGACAATGACAAAGATGGTAACTCTAGTGGAGATCTAATTGTTGAGCCAACCGCACCGACGGGAGATAGGGCGGTGACGATCGGGGAACAGTCGGCAACAACGCTAGGAACTAGGGCAGCCGACCCCGGGGTTCTGCAGCACTTCCAAACTGCATTGGTAAACTTAATCAACGAGGCAAGCAAAATAGGACTTTCGCTTCCCATAGGATTGGGAGTTTCGTCTCCTTATGAGTTAACTACTCCGGGAATCCCGCCGCCCGGAAGATTACGGTCGGAAGTTCACATCGCAACCCCTGATGCTCAAGCGAGACAATCCACTGAAGAGACTCCCCAGGGTTACCCTGAGGATTTCGAGGGTAGGAAACAAAGGAAGGGAAAAGGTGTGATGAATGAAGAATCTAGGGAGGAGCGGGACCAGATAAGAACACATGGGATCAATTCTAGTGACACATACCAAAGGAACCAGCGGAGACACCGTTCTATCTCGTCTGAAGATAAAAGTCCTCATCCACGAAGGGAATTACGATCCAAAAGAGCACGACGGAGAAGATCCAAAAGCACAGAAAATAGAAGGAGCCCGGATGATAGAGGCAATTATGGGAGAATGAAAGTCAAGAGCAGACTCGATCCAACAGGGGAGCCAACTGGTCAGCGAGATGTCACCTTACAAGAGCTATCAAGGAAGGTTTCAGCGATGGCACGAAGGTATGGTTGCAACGTATCTTCGGATGATGAGTCGGATAGCCCATTCGTTGAAAATATTGCTCACACCCAATTTCCGGACAGATTTAGAATGCCAACCATTAAGCAGTATAAAGAGAACAGGGATCCGAAGCAGCATGTTCACCGATTTCGTAACATTATGGCCCAGTATTCATCCAATGACGGACTGCTATGTCTCATCTTCCCGTAAACGTTTGGTGACCTCGCCTCCAGGTGGTTTGGAAGACTTCCATCCGGAAGTATAAGCAGTTTCTCGAACCTCAGCAAAGCATTCATAAGGCAATTCATGGGGAGTGTGCAGAGAAGAAAGTCGCTTGCTCATCTATCAAACTTGAAGCAGGAACGCAATGAGTCGATCAAGAAGTATCTAGCAAGATTCGGGAAGGATGTTGCTCAAATTGAAAACGCCAGCGATGTAGCTGTTATCGCCGCTTTCACCAATGGGTTACAAAGTGGGCGATTATCCTTTGACCTGCGAAGAGAGAGACCGAAAACTTATGAGGAGATGATGGAAATAGCTGGTGACTATGCACTGGCGGAAGAAGAAGAAGAAGAAGTAGTGCAAGGGGGTAGTTACGTACACGGACACAAACTTGACCCAAAAGCAGAATGTAAGGATGACAAAAAGATACAATCACGTGACCGCCAGAGAGATGAGAAAAGCCAAAAGGGGCATCCAAGGGAAAGCAGGGAAAACACTCGAGCCAATAGGTTTCGAGGAAGGTACAACCATTACACCCCTCTAACCGGAGATCAGGAGGAAATACTTTCCGTGGTAGAAGACAAAGTACTCGCCAAATACCCTCGGTAGCAATTAGCAAATGCCAGGAAAGATACAACTAAATACTGCTGATTTCACAAAGATCATGGGCATGAGACTTCAAAATGTTTTCAGTTGCGTGATCATATTGAGAGCTTGATCAGAGATGGGCACTTGAAGGATTTTGCTTTGAAAGGGGACAAGCAAGGTGGTCTCCAGGACAGCCACCAAGGAAACAGACAAGAAAGAAAGAGTCCAAGGAGAAACAGCCCTAACGCCACCATAAACACTATTTTTGGCGGACCTCATACTAGGAGAAACAATCGAGAAAGGATGTCAGAAGTCCGAGAAGTAATGTATGACAGCAGAAGCATGGAGATCAATTCTGTGCAAAGAAGCCCCAAGAAAGGAAGAGAAGGACATGACCCCATAATATTTATAGAAGAAGACTCAAACGAAATTGATGCAAAGCCTAATGATGCAATCGTAGTAGGGGTTCGAATAGCACATAGGGATGTCCTTTGAGTAATGATTGACAACGGGAGTTCAGCTGATATTCTAAGTGCTAGGGTATACGATGAGTTGCGGCTGGATAGAAAGGACCTAGAACCCTTCCATGTGCCGTTGAAAGGTTTCGGGGGCGCAGAAGTAAGATCATTGGGAATTTAGAAGCTACCGATGAGGTTTGGTATAGCACCATGTAGGCGAACAATCCTGCTGGACTTTGTTGTAGTCGACATCCATAATTGGCCGTATAATGCTTTGCTTGGTCGACCGTTTCTTAACAAAGCTCGAGCCGTCACTTCAACCCATGCATTGAAAGTGAAGTTCCCTACAGAATTCAGAGTTAGAGAATTGAAAGGGTCACAGGAGATGGCACGTCGCGCCAACCTGTCAATTTCAAGGATAAGGCAGGGATAGAGACATTAAGCATATTCGAGGTAAACAAGGAAGTGCAGGAGGATAACCTGGAAACTTTTGAATTGGACCCAAGGGACAAAACGAGCAGAGAAAAGGAAGAGCCAACTGAGTTGATTGTTTTAAACAAAGCAGAGCCGGACAAAACAGTCAAGATCGGAGCAAGACTGACTGAACGTGTTAATAGAGATGTGACAAACTTGTTGAAAGAGTACAGAGATATTTTCGCTTGGAGCCATGAAGACATGCCGGGGATTGAAAGAAGTGTGATTTCACACAACTTGGCTATGAACGAAAAATGCAAACCAGTAGTACAAAAGAGGAGAAGCTTTAACCCAGAGAGAAGTGCGGCAATAAAAGATGAGGTGTCCAAGTTGCTCGCCGCAGGATCAATCAGAGAGGTAAAGTACCAGGAATGGGTGGCGAATGTAGTTCTAGTAAAAAAGAAGAACAGCCAATGGCGGATGTGCGTCGACTTCACCGATCTGAACAAGGCCTGCCCCAAGGATAGCTTCCCGCTACGAAGAATTGACCAGCTGGTCGATGCAACAGCCGGACATGAAACATTAAGTTTCATGGATGCATACTCAGGATATAACCAGATAAAAATGCACAAGCCTGATGTGGAGAAGACAACATTCACCACAGATCAAGGGTTATACTGTTACACAGTCATGCCATTCAGCTTGAAAAACGCTGGAGCAACTTACCAACGCTTAGTCAACAAAATGTTCGCCATACAGATAGGAAGAAATATGGAGGTTTACGTTGACGACATGCTGACAAAAAGCATCACAGCAGATAAACATATAGATGACCTAAGGGAGACATTTGATGTGTTGGTTAGGTATGGAATGAAGTTGAATCCGGCAAAATGCGTGTTCGGCGTACCATCTGGGAGATTTCTAGGATATCAAGTGCATCAAAGAGGAATAGAGGTGAACCCTTAAAAAATCCAAGCGCTGGCCAAAATGGTCTCACCAAGAACTTTGAAGGACGTCCAAAGACTCACGGGGTGCCTGGCATCACTGAGCAGGTTCATAGCTAAATCAACGGACCGATGCCTACCATTTTTCAAAGCCCTAAAGAAAGGAAAGGGGGTCGAGTGGAACGAGGATTGTGAAAGAGCTTTCCAGGCCTTGAAGGATTACCTCGGGCAAGCACCACTGCTATCAAAACCGGAAACAGGAGAAACATTGTATATGTACTTATCCGTCTCTGAAGCAGCCACAAGTTTCGTGCTGGTAAGACAAGAGGAGGGGATCCAGAAACCAATATACTACACCAGTAAAGTACTGTTACCAGCCGAAACCAGGTACTCGCCAGCCGAAAAAATGGCACTCGCTCTAATAACAGCAGCAAGGAAGTTAAAGCCATATTTCCAGGCTCATAAAATCGGAGTATACACCAACTGCCCACTGAAATTAATTCTGCAAAAACCAGAAGTATCCGGTCGATTGACAAAGTGGGCGATCGAGTTGAGTGAATTCGATGTAGAGTATCTTCCCAGTACAGCAATCAAAGCCCAAGCAGTGGCAGACTTTGTAGCAGAGTTCACCGAGCCAAGCATGAAGGTGGCAAGAATGATGGTGGAGCAAAACAAGAAAGTATTCAAATGGCAACTCCGCGTTGACGGGTCGTCAAACACGCACGGCAGCGGGGCAGGGGTAGTGGTGTCAACCCCGGAAGGAGACTCAGTCGAATGTGCCTTACGTTTTGAATTCAAAGCTACTAACAATCAAGCTGAATACGAAGCACTCATAGCAGGACTAAAAGTTTGCACAGTACTAGGAGCAGATGAAGTGGAAATCTTCAGCGACTCTCAAGTCGTTGTCAATCAGGTGCTAGATGAGTACCAGGCGAAAGATGAAAACATGATCGCCTACCTGGAATTAACAAAGGAGCTACTGGAAAGATTCAAAGAATACATAATTAGCATCCGCCACGATCAACATTTGGCCCAGAACTATTCCTACGATCCGCCTGCTGCAGCCGAGTATAGTCAAACCGAAGGAAGTTGGGGCAGTCTTTGGCGAAAGAGATAGCTGGATCACATCAATCAAAGAGTACCTCGTCAATGATGTACTCCCAAGTGATCCGTTAGAAGTAAAATGATTAAAGTACAGAGCTACAAGATATTCAGTACTCAATGGAGAACTGTACAAAAGGGGGTACTCAAGGGCGCTGCAGAGATGTGTCGGGCCTGAAGAAGCAAAAGGTATCCTGAGAAGCATACATAGTGGAAATTGTGGGAATCACGCTGGGGGTGCCAGCCTAGCCCACAAAACATTAAGGCAGGGTTTTTACTGGCCAACACTATTCGCCGACGCTAAAAGAGTGGCAGCAAGATGTGAGGCGTGCCAAAAAGTTGCCAATAACATCCGCCAACCACCTGAACTCTTGCAGAGTATTACCTCGCCTTGGCCATTCGCCATTCGCCATATGGGGAATTGACCTGATTGACCCAATGCCAACAGCAACTGGAGGAGCGAAGCAAGCCATAGTAGCCGTGGATTATTTTACGAAGTGGGTAGAAGTCGAACCATTGGTGCATATAACAGAAGCAAATACTATAAGCTTTGTAAAGAAAAATATCCTGTACAGATTCGGGATACTAAACACCATCATCACGGACAATGGGACCTAATTCGATGGTAAGAAATTTAGGGAGCTGTGTGACAAGTATGGCATCAACAACTACTACGCCTCCCCAGCACATCCGCAGACGAATGGCCAAACTGAAGCAGTGAACAAGATCATAAAACACAACCTGAAAGCTAAATTAGCAACAAAAAAAGGTAGCTGGGCAGATAAACTACCACAGGTACTCTGGGCATATCGAACCACAGAAAGGGGTTCAACAGGTGAGACCCCATATTCCATGGCTTACGGAGCTGAAGCTGTCATTCTCGTGGAAACATCTTTCTCTTCGCCAAGGGTACAACTCTTTCAACCGGAACTCAACATTGATATGTTAAAATGCGGTCTGGATGAATTAGAAGAAAGAAGAGAGCGCGCATAAATAAGAAACACTGCGTACCAACAAAAGGTAGCCAGATATTATAACTCACATGTACGTGAAAGGAGGTTCGCGCTTGGCGACTTGGTGCTGAAGAGGGTGAACCTAGGAACAAGAGACAAAGCTGCAGGATCACTCGTGGACAAATGGGAAGGGCCTATCAAATTACAGGCATAGCTGGTCACGGGGCATATCGCATTACTCGAGAGGGTTTAGGCGAACTACCTCGGCCATGCAATGCGCAGTACTTGAAGACATATTACCCTTGACTTCTCGCTTACTTTTAGGATTTATTTCAATCTTTTTATTCTTAGACAGTTTTCATTTTAGCAGTTTCATCTGTGACTATGTTAACGAGTTGCAGGAAGTATTCAATAAAGAGTAATTTATTACTGAAAATTCGTGATTTGACTCGCCAGTCACAAAGGCCATTCGCCGTCATGCATCACTACCATCGCGTACAGATGAATCTCGTACTCGCAGCAAACTGGCGAGAAAAATAAAATCCTAAGTTATAGAAATTGGCAATCGCCATTACGGGAAAAGTAAAATCCCTAAAAAGACAAGCAAAAAGCATGAGGGAGACGTCCAAATAATATGCTAGAACTCAGCAATGGCAGCTGACTAAATAACATGTTAAAAACTTAGTGTATGGTCGGATACGTCCTGACAAACACTAAAGTACGCCGAAACTCAGCAATGGCAGCTGAATAAAGCTGTAAAATATGCTAAAAACTTGGTGAAGCACTAAGCAAGCTGAAAACTCAGCAATGGCAGCTGAATAAAGCTGTAAAATATGCTTAAAACTTGGTGAAACACTAAGTAAGCCGAAAACTCAGCAAAGGCAGCTGAACAAAAATAGAGCTAGAGGAGTTGTAAAATAATTTATAGAATCAAAAAGTCATTTACACTCGAAGGTTCAAGAAAGATATAAATATTTACAATTGAAGACCTAATCTCAACTAGCTGCAGGAGGTCCCTCGCTGTCTTCGTCATCTTCGATCTCTTCTTCAGAAGGCCAGGTAATCTCTTCGTCCCCATTCGGTATAAAAGGTCCATAATCCCTATCGGCAACAAGACCCAAATCAGGTTCAGCACCAGCACCAGAACCAGAAAAGCTGCATTTCTGGCCAGAGTAGTAAGAGTTGAAAACACGCCTACTGGGAATTTCTAAATGCATAGGATGAGGCTCAGTCCTGTTATAACGGCAGTGGGCTTTCCATCGTTTTATCTGATCTTTAATCGAACCCACTCCGCTGGCCATATGCTGTTTAAGAGACCTGTCAAAGCGATTTAAAGCCTTTTCATTCGAATGGTCCTTCATGGCAAAGAACTTCTTCGACTGCCTCATGCCCCATTCAAATTCACGTAGCAAAAGCGCATCATAGGCAGGGGATCTCTTAAAACGATCAACTGCTTCAACCTCCAGCACGGCCTTGAGATCATTCAAGATAACTTCATGCGATGACAACTGGTTGCGCAAGTCCAAAGCCTCACGCTCAGCTCTCTCTTTTGCCTCCTCAGCTAGTCGCTCAGCCTCAAAACGTGCTGCGAGTGATTCTTGATTAGCGAAGAGTTGCTCTCGCAGCAAACGAATCTCTTCCTCAGCAGCAGCCAATTTATCTTCAGCAACCAGTTGAGCTAAAAGATAACCATCTGCAAATTCCTTCAACTGAGCAAGTTGCTGAGTATGGACTTCCTCAGTAGAGAGTTTCTCAGTTGCCAAAATAGAAGTTTGTTCCCGCAGGCGTTTCACATCCCTCGAAAGGAAATTCCCTCGCCTATAGGTGTCAGTCAACTCAGACATCATCTGAAAGGAAAAACAGTCAAGTCAGGAAACATGCGAACGAAAAATACAACATGAATACCGCAAGAGACTCACCAGGGAGTGGCAATTGAAGAAAAATTCCATTTTCTTGTTACAAGACCTGCTCTTCACGTGCTCCCAACCCTCACCAACATAAACGTTGTTGTTCATTATATGTGAGCAAATCTCCGTAGCCGTGAAGTCTGAAAGGGAAACAGACCCTTCTCCCTCACCAACTTCGGTTGCATCCACGGGAGGAACTTCACGGGCAATACCCGAACCTGACGTAGAAGCCCCGGTTTGCTTTGATGGCTCCGGTTTATCAGCTGGCCCTGGCTGACCATATGGCCCAGGTTTATTAGCAGAAGATACGTTCGGGTCACCCACAGCCGCCGGAGGAGAAGCTGCACCAGTCGAGGAGGAAGCAGGAACATTCGACCTATTAACTCCTTCAGAAGGTGAGGACACCACCGTACTCACCCCACCAGCAGGAGCCTCAGGAACATGTGTTTGAGTAGAAGGAGTTTCGACGAATACAGGTTCATCAGCACCCTTCTCGTCCAAAGAAACAACATACTGCACAACTCTTGATGCCCGCTTCAAAGGTCGAGCAGTGTGATCAGGGGAGCCTTCAGCCAGGCGTTTGCCTCTACCGGTCCTAGGGGTTAGATCATTCGCAGGATCAAGGGGAGTTTCAGGGACATCCACGTCAAAAATATGAGTATCACTGACTGACCCTGAAACTCCAACTTTCTCTTTTCCCTTACGGCTGGAGGTAGCTGCAGGAGTGGTCGTAGCAGCAGTAATCGCAGCAGTAATCACAGCAGGAATATTCACAGCAGCCTCTGTATACACAGGGGGTTATCCCGATTCGACCCCACCCTCAGGAATATCACCAGCTTCCTCGCCATCGGAGGGATCGCCACCATCCGGGCTATCAACTCCTTCCTTGGCCAAACCAACAGTATGTCTTTTTAACCAAATATCACTAACAAGATAAACAAAACAGTAATATAAAAAAGAAGAAAGACTGGCGAAACTTACGGCGAGGAAGTCTGGCAGGTAAGCGTGTGAAAACCCGTTGGGCGATCATTTTCTCCTCATCCAAGAGGAAAGATCTACCCCTCTCATCAAGGATGGCTGCCGCAGCTAGATGAGAGATCTCAGCATCCGACAAAGCAGGAACGGCCAGAGAAGGAGAAATGAAGTGCCTGGGGACCTTCTTCGTTGAAAAATTACGGCGGCTACTGGCAGGCACATCTCTGCCCCACTCGCCACTAGCAAAAAACCAGCTATTCTTTCACCATTTATTCGAAGTGGGAAAGCCCCAAATAAAACCCTTCTTCTTCTCGTCGCTAGAAACCTCCACCTGACTAGGGTTCGCCACACCCTCAGGGATCCAATTCTCCACGGGCGAAGAGAGAAGGAAATACGTACCACCATTGCCCGCCTGTCTTAATGTATAAAAATGGCGGATCTCGCGAGGCGTAGGGGGTCCATAACCCTTCAATTTCCACATCAGACATAGGCACATCAATATCCTGTAACTGTTTAGGGCGAGCTGGGCCGGTGCAATCCGGGCCTCCGTTAGAAATCTGGCGATAAAGGGTTGAAGAGAGAGCGTAACCCCGTAATTGAGCATTGTACCATAAATGGCGACCACATTCTCAGGAGGATTCCACACTGCTCGATCACCCGGCAGAGTCAAAGTGATAGCATCTAGAATGTCAAAGCGGCTCTTGTATTTGCGAAGTTCGTCCTCGCCAACCACGTTAACCTCACAATCAAAAGAACATGGGCGATCAGCTGTGAAATACAATCTACTCTTCTGATGATCTTCAACATCAGAATCGGCGGTGGTTTGGGCATCCAGCAGAGACTTTCGAGGAGCCCTAGAAGCTCGTCGTTTACTGCCACCCGGTTTAGAAGACTTCGTCATCGTTGGAGAACTACTGTCAAAAGATGAAGGAGAAGGAGAAGGAGAAGGAGAAGGAGAAGGAGTGTTAGGAACAGAATTTTCCTCAGAAGAAGGAATATAGACAGAAATCGGGGTTGGGGAATCCGGATGAAAATTACGAATCAAAGACTCAATTTTGTCCGCAGCACGTTTGTTACCAAGCTCCATAGCTTGCATCATTTGATTAAAAAGAGAAGAACGTAAGGAGGGATCCATGAAAACTCACCAGAAAAACCCTAGGCTCGGAGAATGAGCAGGAGATTTGGGGACGCCAAGAAATAAGCACGATCAAAGATGTATTCGCCAGAGCTAGATATGTACTCGCCAAAGATAGAAGCATAGTCGCCAAAGGGTAAAACCCAGGAGGGGAGATGTTCGCCACATCTGTGTGCTGGGCACAAACCGACTCGGCTGAAACATGAAAATAAACCCTAAACTCCCAGAAGACCCATGGCAACAAGGAGTCGCAGAAAAGGAAAGGGCCGAAAACACATATCCGTATCTGTTACAACATGGGAATCCGAGTACGAATCAAAAAGGAAATCCTACCTCCAACAGGACAGGATCACGTAGTAACCCTAGATTATCATGTATAAATAGAACCACCTATCCCACGATGAGGGAGTTCGAAATAACAAAAAGAGAGAAAAGTAACAATTCTGGAGATTTGAGTGTGTAATCGAAACAAGTAAATTATAGTGATATTTTCTTATCCTCCGGGACGCTGTGGTTTTTTTCCCATTCAACGGTTTTCCACGTAAATTGGTCTCTTGCATGCATTGAATTTCTTTCTTAATTGACGATACTTTTGATTTAATTGTTGGTTGTGTGGTAATCCAAATTTCACCGTCAACACACATATTAGGAGCACTTTACCCCTTAGTGGGCCGACCCGGTGCGAGTCTGGATTAGTCGGGGTGTGGTCTGGGCTGATTGCACCGTATGGTGGATCCGCCCCACCCGAAAACCGGATGGTGTAAACCAAAAAAAAAAAAAACTAATTGGCAAGACAAATCAATTACAGTGTGTATGGGCTCGTTTGGGATTATAATTATTTTTAGCTTTTGACAATAAAAGAATAGAAATTGTTATCCTGAAAATCCGTCGGATGTTTTCCTGGGATAACCTGGACCACGATGTACGGGGTGCACTGCAGCTGGCCCGGACCAGGTAGGGTGAAACCCCCTTTGGACCGGATACTAGAGACCGATACTATGCAGTAGGACCGGTCATATAGGGTGGAACAGAGGTTGAGGTAGCGTACTAGTGTGGGAGGTGCAATTGGCACACCTTTGGAGGGGTAACAAGGTGGGCTTTTTATTACTTAACAGCGGAATATAACATACATTATTCTACATGTACCACCTGGCTATTACAAAAGGGGTACTAGCGGGACGGGGATACAACATGCATGAGTCCAAACTAAGCGGGGAGCTCATTCAATAGGTTGTATACGGGAGCTTTATATAGATGAGGCAGTAGCCAAATAGCATACACATATAAGCTTTGACTAAACGGAGTAGTAGCCAAGTAGAATACACATATGAGCTTTGACCTAGCGGGGTAGTAGCCAAGTAGAACACACACATATGAGCTTTGACTAGGCGGGGTAGTAGCCAAGTAGAACACACACATAGGAGCTTTGACTAGGCGGGGTAGTAGCCAAGTAGGACACACACATAGGAGCTTTGACTAGGCGGAGTGGGAGGTTTTTCTTTTTTCAGGCCAGCCCCTTCTCTGTGGGATGTAGGGGCATTTTATAGTGTCTATGGTCGGGGGGTAGGTGGAGGTCCTCTGTTTGGGCGGGAACCCCCGGTTAAATCTCCACCGTTTCCCCTATCCACAATGGCGGTCACAAGGAATCAAGGGTCAGGATTGTGCCCTGCTGGCTTTACCGAGGCAGGAGCATCCGTTTTGGTAGGTGGGGGCCCTAGTTCCTAGGGCGCAATTGGCGGGGCTGATCCCAGCCACTGATCTGGGGCAGGATCGGGGTTACCACACGCCTTGGAGGGTTCCGATCGCTCCACCTAGGCCTCAGGCCCAAATCAGAGCCTCTGTAGGGCTGAGGTGGTGAAAAGGTGGCGTTTCCACGAGCTTTGATTGGTCGCAAGGGGCCTTCGTGGCGGTGGGAAGTCGTTGTCAAGGTTCTGGCCTGGCGGGGGACAATGTCAGCACCTGTCCCGCTGCACCCTATCAGGCGTTCCCTTCCACCATTTCCTTCTTCGTGCTGGCTGTATTTCTGCAAGTATTTTGCTGAGGAAACCAGCATCCTCTTGCATGTAAGGGATAGTTGACCTCCAATTAGGGCTAAGATGGAACGTCATCCAACCGTTGATGCAGCGCTGCTAGTGGGCGATCTCGACCGTCGGTTGCTGTCTTTCCTCAGTCATGCTTACTGCTTCCTTATTAATGAGGCGACATTGGTGCCTTGCAGGTGTTCTCAGCACCCTTTTCGTCCATGTGAGCTAGAAGCAGGGATTGGCATCAGCCTTTACGAAACAGGACGCGCTGGCGAGCTCCCAGGGGTTCTTTTAGAGAGGACCGCTCGAATCGTAGGAGGGTGCCGTAGGGGATGAGGTAGTGGCCTCTGTGGCGAGTATGGCTACTAGAGCGGAACCGTCGCTGGAAGACGCGGTTCTTCTTATTAGGTGATGGAGCGGGAGTCGGGTTCCGGATGGGTCGTGGCTTTGAAGGCGGGCTCCCGCCTGGGTCAGGTACTCTTTCTTCGCAAGCGCTCTCATGGGAGGAAGCCGATTCCGGGTCGCGCAACGCTTAATCCTAGCGCGCATGTGAGAAGGCGTGGTTACAAAAGGGCCGGGTCCTTCTTCCTAACAAGCGGGCTGGACTAATCAGGAGTGCCATCGTGGTATGCAACGACGCGGTTTCGTCCCCCAGTGGGAGAAGCTCTTCCTTGAATTAATTGCCTAAATTTCCGGTTAATAGAAATAAAAGTCTGAACTTTTCAATTACTGTTTAGATGATGCATTTTAGAGAAGCTTTTATATGTAGAATAACTTTTGAAACTATTTGGTTGGAACAATATAGAATCTCTTCTAGCTATAATATGACATTTGTGACCTTGATCGGAGTAAATAATATATTTATATTTTTGTGATAAAAATTCATTTAATATTGTATAATATAACTCTTTATTATTATATTTTCAAAGAAAATTCTATTAAAATACTAAAGCAATAAAAATTACCTTGAAATAAATTATATTAAAATAATAAATTGATAAGAATTAATCTTGAAATAAAAATAATTTTATTGAAATAATAAACCGATAAAAATTAATTTGAATATTTCTTTTTTACTAAAATAAGAAATTGATAAAAAATAATATGAAATTAAAAAAATCTATTAAAATAATAAAGTGATAAAAAATGAATCTGAAATAAAAAATTTATTGGTGTAATAAAGGGATAAAAATTAATCTAAAATAAAATATTATATTAAATTAATAAAGAGATAAATATTAATTTAAAATAATAATAATAATAAATTCATTAAAATAATAAAGCAATTAAAATTAATTGAAATAATTTTTTATTAAAATAATAAAGTAATAAAATTAATTTGAAACAAGATATATTAAAATAATAAGTAGAAAGTATAAAAAAAAAAAAAAAAAAAAAGTTTAAGTTGGGATATGAGAGGAAATTATATTTTGATATTCATTAGAATTGGGGTGAAATGAACATTTTGAAAGTTTCATCAAAGGGAAAACAGCTTCCGCACCAAAACACTAGTTTATCTTGGAAGAGCTTTCAAAATCTAAAAGTCATTTTCCTTGATCATCCCAATACATCTTCAATTAGATTTCGTGTTGGGGATAATCCTCTAGAACGATGAACGCGGAAACGCCGTGCCTAATATACGCTCATAACTCATAGCAAATAATAACGTCAATAAGCAGAAAAATAGATGAGAGAGAATAAAACAATCACAACACAAGATATACGTGGAAAACCCAAAACGGGTAAAAAACCACGGGCCGTCAGGACGATAGAGAAAGTTCTACTATATGTTAAATTGTTACAACCATATACTCCAGGATTCTCTCTCACACCTAACCCCAAACCACACTCATAAGATCCTCACCAAGAACCTCACCAAGAACCTCACAATATCCCCTAGGTCTCCCCTAAATATCACCCACGGATCTCTAACTTGATCCACCGATATTCCCTTGGATCCTTCCTCGGATATTCCCATTGGGTCTCCCCGGATCTCACTCACACTCTCTGATGTTTGCATGGTGTTCTTTTCTCCACACAAAATAACCTAAATACAAGGTCTATTTATACTAGTTACATGGAGTATAATATAAAAGGAAATCCTACTCCTAAACGTACAAGACTTACTTGTTCCACATAAATACTATTTCCTTTTATGACAAGTCTTCTTGTAAGGAGTAAATCCTTTACCTTCAAGCACAAGAACTTCCAGAAACAAACTACTTCCTTTTCCGTTGAAGATTTCCCGTTTCACGTATGCTTATTATTGACTACGATTCGGGTCACGGTTGTACACCCACTTCCTAAACCGTTACAAGTCACCTTAAATTACATCGCTCAGAAAACCGCGATCCATACGATGAAACAAACCATTTATTCAGTTCTTCATGATCTTCAAACCTCCCTAAAACACCGCCTTCAACTTCCAAACGTTATCCCACGTCTTCCAAGAAGTACCACATCAGTTGAGTCTTGTTTGGTTCACATCGGGTTCGCTTATGAATACAAGTCAAAACCTAACACTTATAACCCCTCTAAAAACTATGCAACATGCCCTATATATTGAATTAGAAGTCTATCGAAACATGGTAAGACTAACCAATTACAAACACTGCTCATATAGTAACTCTTACAACATATAAAAGAGAGGCTATGAGACTTAGAGTCCGTTTGGAAGAGTTTCTTCGATTAGATCTTTTAGGAGTAGATTTTTTAAAGTAGACATTCTACGAGTAGAGCTTTTAATGAGAAGATTTTAGTTGTTTGGTTAAATGATAGGGTTATTATAGTGTTATTAAAAAAGCTCAAAAAGATATATTTGGAAAAGTCTAAAATTTGAGCTTCTCCAAGTAGACGTAAAACAATTTTTTTAATCATCCAAAACCTTTACTGAGTGACAACCAAACGACATAAAAAAAAAATTAAAATGAGCTTTTTTAATTAAAAAAGCTGTTTTAGCCAATAGAGAAGCTCTTCCAAACGGACACTTAAACTCTAACTCTTTGTTACAATTGTAAAATGAAAAATATACATAAAATCACTCAATAGAGAATGACAAAAAGTAAAGGTGAAACAAGAGTGGGATGTATGTAAGCCAAAAACAGAAAGGAGGGGGCTAGGCAGTCAAGTCTGGTCGGGTGTAGTGAGTACGAAAGAGGAAACTTATGTGATTTAGATGACAAACAACAAAGTGATAACAAAATATACACTAAATAATCTATAAAACCAGGACAAAAGCAGAAATCGAAAGAGCATAATCGTCCCGGGTCCCCATGTGAAAAAGAAAGGTGAACCAGGCTTTTATAAGATTCTCTTCTCTTCTCCTCCAATATATTCAATAATTTGTTCGTTTGATCATCACACAGCCACAGGAACCTGAAACCATTTCTTATCACTACTCTACACTCTACAGTCTACACACTTTCATTCCTCGAGACTTGTGCATCAAACCTTTGTGTTGGGAATTTCAGATCTCCTCCTACAGTTTTTGTGTTCCTGATATTGACATCAAATGTAGTTAAGCCAAGTCATTATTTTGCTGCATATATATAATTTGAAAACAACCAAAACAAAGTATATAAATCAAAAGATTGAATCCGGAATTACTGCAGGAGACCATAAAGTTACCGCAGGAGACCATAAAGTTATTAATATCAATGTTACAGCTAATTAGATCCATGTCTTTCCTTTTTCCATCCAACTAGCTATCCACAATATTTCTTGGAAGTAAGCTGTAAAATGAATCGATTTGTTTATTTGTATTTTTTTTTTTTAAATGCTATATCAATTTAACATGGGAAGCATTGACAATATGACATATATCCTTGTCGTTGAAATTTTCAACAAATAATATTGCAATATATACAAAATTCTCACAAAGTTTTTTAAAAGGTAACCTAGTCTATGTAACATAAGTTGATGATACGGTGGTTGTGCTCAAAATTAACATAATGATTGATTGTTTAGGTACAAGGGCAAAGCTATGAGGATGTTGCAGGGGTCAAAACTTATTTTTAGTCCTTACAATTATTGTTAATTTGAATTATTTTCTTTTGTCCCTCTAAAATGAAATTTTTACAATTTGAGTCATTTGACCCTTTAAACTTGTCTAAAACTTGAAATTCTAGCACCACGGCATGATAATGTCTAAAATCACATCCAAGAAGGATGGTTTCACCATGAAATAAGAAGAAAAAAAAACAAGTCCTGCAATGGAGGTGAAAAACTGCATAAAGAGATCAAAGATTGGGTGTATTTTTATTTTATTTTCTTAAAAATAATGGTGCGTATTAAGTTTGAAAAATAAGTAAAAAGGTGGTTCTAGAAATAAATCAAAAAATTAATAAAACCATTTAATTTTATATAATTAAATCAAAATTTTAAAAAGTGAGGTATAAATATGTTGGTAGAGAGGTGACAATAGCACCACTCTATAGTTTATGTTGTTAGGTTTGTAATAAATATGAGTAATTTTATATTATTACTCTATAAATTAATAATGTTAGGACCATACAAAATTTATTAATTGATGGAGATATTTAATGTGTATTTTGTATGTTAGGACCATACAAAAATTTTCTATATCAGTCCCGATTTGGTCAGTGTATCCTGATATAACTTTATCAGGATATTGAATGTGAGCCACTAGTTTTGACAAGTGCATACACACTTAAGTCAAAGTATATAAAACGAATGGCTCATATTCAATATCCTCATGAAGTTATATCATGGTACACTGACTTGAAATTATATATATATATATATATATATATATATATATATATATATGTGTGTGTGTGTGTGTGTGTGTGTGTGTGTGTGTGTGTGTGTGTGTAAGTATTATGTACATACATACCAAATGAGGTGGCGATTTGAACGTGAAACATTATCAGACATTATATATATATATACACGGTATCGTTTTGGTCAGTGCGCACTGATATAACTACATCGGTACCAATGCACGTGGGCCACTGATTATGGAGAAGTTTTAACAAGTGCATACACTTTAAGTCAAAGCATGTAAATCTAATAGTCCACATCCAACACACTAATGAAGTTATATCAGTGCGTACTGATCAGAACATGACTAATATATAGAAATTTTCAAGTCAGTGGGCACTGATATATCTTATATCAGTGCGTTGCATGTGAACCACTAAATTTACATACTTTGATTCAAGTGTGTATGCATTTGTCAGTGATTCTCTATAACCAGTGGCTCACATGGAACGCACTGATGAAATTATATCAGTGCGCACTAATCAGAACGGGACTATATATATATATATATAAATCATAATCAATCCTATATTCCTATATATGCTTTTAAATAAATTATTAATATTTAACAAAATTAACTCAAACCGCTAATAATCTTACAACTAAGATATGAGAAAGATACCATAGATAAAATGTATAAGCCAAACACGATTCTATTCAACCCTAGGGCCATATCTAGGGATGGCAACAGGTCGGATCGGGTCAGAGGTGCCCCATACTCGAAACTCAATTTGTATGAGTTGTCCCAAACCTAAAACTCGATTTGCATGAGTGGTCCCAAACCTGATCTGTGCCCCAAATGGGTTTTCATTTTTCGCCCCAAACCCGACCCGAAAATGACAAGGGGTGCTCCATATCCGACCTGAAAATGACCCATTTTTTTTTCCTTTAATTTTTTTTTATCAAACCACTAAATATACAAATTATTTTACCATACAATTGAATTTTAGGACATTGACTCAAAATTTAAAATACATTTAAATTAATATATATATATATATACACACTTTTTTTTTTCTTTTTTGACAGAAAATTTAAATATACACTTAAATTTAAACATACACTATAGAAAAACATTTTAACATACACTTAAAATTCGTATATAAACTTAAATTTAATATAACACAACATCTAAGTTTAATAAACTATAAATTCAAACATAAAATGTAATTAGTTAAAAAGATAAAGAGATTAGAGATTTATTTTTTCCTTTTATGTTTTAAAATTTAAAAATTAATTATATAAATACCTAGTCAAACGGGATAAATTGTGGCATAAGGGGTTGACCTATACCGACCTGATAAAAAACCGGGTCAAAAAGTTTGATCCATACCCAATCTGAGCCCTGTAATGCTCCAAAACCGTCCCAAACAGATCGGAACCCTGCCAGTTTGGGACGAGTCGGGAATTTTCGCCATCCCTAGCCATATCTAATTCTTTATTTAAAATTACTGGACACTAGTCAGCAGTCACACACTCACACACACTATAGAAGCGGATAACAGAAATTGATCAGAGAATCTAGAAAATATATAATAAATTAATTATAATTTTATTTAGGGTTAGTATTAAAAAAACCCCTCTAGTTTAAGTTTTTGGCCAAAAACCACCATCTAGTTTCATTATTGGCCAAAAACCACCTTCTAGTTTCATTATTGGCTAAAAACCACCCTCTAGTTTCATTTAATAGCTAAAAACCACATTCTAGTTTCATTATTGGCTAAAAACCACCATCTAGTTTCATTTAATAGCTAAAAACTACCCTCTAGTTTCATTATTGGTCAAAATTTTCTGTTAGGTTATAAGGGTAAGATAGTAAATGGCAATTAATGAATTAAAAAATTAATATTAATCGAATATAAAAATATAAAAAATATATAAAAAATCAAATACTTTTTTTTTCTCTATGGGCTGGTGGGAGATCAACGACCAAATCCACACCACCCCCTCCTCCAATTCCTCCAATTAATTTATTTTTTCTCTATTTGTTTTTTCAAAATATAAATTTATTTTTTTTAAAGATTTTTAATCAGTTTTTTAGTTTTTAAATAGTTTTTATTTGTTTAAATTTGAATACCAAGGGTAAAATGGTATATTTGTAAGAAATATTAAAAGAAGTTAATGGAAGGTGGTTTTTGACTAATAAATGAAACTAGAGGGTGGTTTTTGGCCAATAATAAAACTAGAGGGTGGTTTTTGACCAAAAATACAAACTAGAGGGGTTTTTTTAATAGTATCCCTTTTATTTAACCATGTAGGCAGTACAGTGGGGCACGTGTTGCCACATGGCAGAAGATGGTCGGCTAAAGTTTTGTCGCATTAAACCCCACATTTCTGCCACGTGTCCAAGGCCCCATGAATTCAGTCTTTTACTGTTCCTCAAATGAAACCCCCGCTTCGTTTTCTCACGCTACTCCATGACGCGTATTAAAACAATTGTCTACAAAATGATCGATGTGTTAAAGAGTACGGAACACGCGCAGCTAACCAATGAAAAAAAATAAATTAAAAAGTATTAAAAAAAAATCAAAAAGAAAAAGTACACATAATGAAATAAAGGAGATTTTTTTTAAATAAAAACAGGATAAAACTGAAAAAATGAAGATAAAAAAATTGAAATTGAATTAAAACCCCCAAAAGCTGAGAAAATAAAAATTAAAAAAATTGCTAGCTAGATCTCTACCGTCCATGAGATGGACAGTGAAGATCAACTTAAAAAAAAAAAAAAAAATCAGGTGGAGATTATTTAACTATTTATTTATTTATTTATTTAACTTAATCTACACCGTCCATCCATCTAACTATTTTTAAAAAATATAAATTCATTTTTTAGTAATAAACATTTGGCAAGACCAAAATGCCCCTCTTATCATTGGGGTTTAGAATAATATTTACTAAGACTATTTGACATATTATAGAGCGTTTAATGTACCATAAGATCCGTAGAAGTATGGTAGAATACGGATGATGATTAAATTATGATATAGCCTTGATGTGGGAAAATTAATGATAAAACAGGCATTGCAATTTACAGATGGTGCTGTCACTAACAGGTGCAAACATAATTGCACCTTGTTCTTACTATCTCTAGTTTATTTCAGAGAGGCTTTTAATTGCACATCACTTTCATAAATTTTCTAGCTTCTGTTTTCTGACCATTTTTTTCTATGGGGTTTGGTTGGTTTGGTCAACAAGCTACACATCCCAACTCCACTCTACAACAAATAACTACAAACAAAAGTGCTTGTGCTTCCCAGCTGATTTTTTTTTTTTTACTACTAAGTTGCTTTTGTCTTTAAACAACTTAGCAGAAAATCACTGTCTTTTAAAAAAAAAAAAAAAAAAAGGGTTGGTGCCCATTGAATCATAGCATGAGACAGAGAGACTCCAAAAGAAAAAGATAAATAAGGTGCTTGTAATGACTAACTGGTAACTGTCTGACATCCCTCTAAGAAAGTGCTACCTGTTATGTTTTTTCTCTTTTAACTTGAAAGCATATGTAATTATAAATAAAGCAACAATGGAGATAATCAACTGAAATTGCTTTCTTTCTTCTTTCTTCTTTTTTTTTTTTCCAGAAAAATCATTAGCATTAACAGAAGAAGAAAAAAAAAAAAGCTTCAAATCAATCAGAACTTGTTCTCTCCTTTTTTTCACTAGCAATGAGTATCCACCACCACACTGTAACTCCTTTATCTTCTAAGTATGATACATAGCTAAAATGAATAGAAATTTGAAAATACCCAATTTGACCATGTTGATTCCCCTTTTTTCTTTTAGTATATATCAAATGCCTTAAGTTATTTTCTCTTTCTAATTTACAAAAAGAATACTATGTTAAACCACCACGGGGCTCAGCGCTTCAAGACCGGGTGAATTTATCCTGCAAAATCACAAAGTACAGATATTTGAAGCAATCAGCAATGCATCACAAACATCAACTTGTACAACGAGTCTAATTATATACCAACTAACATGGCATTAAAAGGCCTAATTTTAATTTCAAATCAAAACGACCAACTACCGATTAGTTAATGCTCTAGCTATGTCAGTTGTTGAGACTCTGGTACAAGTTAGATAGGAAGAATAACACTCTGATATATTATCTTTTGTTACCTTGTCACTAAGATCTAAAAGACTTGGGCGAAAAAATGAATAGCATGCCGCAAAGTTGTGAAGTTAGCATTTGTCCGCATCAAAATGAAATCACATTATGTACCTGTTGTGATGAGGAAAAGGAATGGGGAGAATTAGAGATATGGAATTTAGTCAGAAGAACTAGAGGCAAACAGAGAGGAGGAAAGAAGCAAAAGACCGACCTTCTTTTGGATTGTGGGCATGCGATTGAATGTCTCTATCACAATGAAGACAGGGTTCCTTAGAGGCAGGGCCAACCTACATAATTGGGGACCAAACAACATATAAGAATAAGAACAAGCAAAGCAAGGCATCTTCTCAACTGAAAGCTTTAATAGGAAACAATACGTAATTTACAACGACACTTTACAAAAGTATGCTCAGTACATATTCCATTTTCTACATGGGAGTTGAATTCAACCATCTCACGATTCATCAGGACATTCTGCATGATCCATCTTATTAGCTTGACATGCATATTACGTAGATTGTGAAATGTTCACCAAAAATGTTTCATTGTTTCTTTATTTATTTTTTTCTGTTTCGAACTCCTTTGACATAAAACTCAATTAAAATACTGAAAAAATTACCTGACTTGTTGAGAAGATGAAGCAGGAGAGAAATTCTTGAAGGAATTGCATTTTCTTCGATTGGCAATGCATTGATATGAATGAGATCCTGTTAACAGTAAATCAAATATCACACTTAGTAGCTAGCAATGGAAAAGATGTTGACTCATTTCATTTCCATGTATGGATATAATATCTGACCATGCATTTAGTCCCGCCTCAGTTGTTTTGAGTAGAACAGAATGGAACATGGAGCATTTAACAAATTCCGTTTTCAATAGAAATCGAGTTCAGTATAACCATGTGAGTGTGGCTGTGGCAACAGTTCTTCAACCTCAATTCTAGCACTGGAACAGCTCATGCTTTTCTTGATTCGACTACGATTTACAGACTCAACCTCTGCTAAGAACATGCTATAAACTGGTCTATGATCTGAGAACCTTGACTCCCCACGAACATAAGATAATTGATTAAGGCCTCTTCCATACCATAATATACGATCACACCTACACCATACAAAAAAGCAAGTATAATTGTTTGCTTTATCAGAATTTTTCATTTAGTCCAATACACAAGTAGCATGCAGAATGTTAGCTTGAAAAAAAACTTCTTGAGTATAAATGTGTATACCAGGCAGGAGTTCTTCGTTTCTCCTTTGGGTGCCTATCATCCCCTGCATATCTATCTGAATTATTTGAATACTTGTATGTTGGAGGGAAATATATCCTCCCTTCATTCCATCCATCAAAGACACGCCCTTGTCTTTGCTCTATCCGAAGCTGTAAATATATGACATCAATTTTCAGAGATCCATTCTTGAAATAAGTTCAGAAAAGGCATGAAATTTCGATTGCACATTAATATTAACAAACAGATATTGAAATAAGTATCAGAATCATAGTATAAGGATAGGTAACATGCCTGGTCATTCTCTAACAAAGCCCTCCAGTTGCGCATCTCAACAAGAGCCTTGGCAGAACGGTAAGAAAGGGCAATCCGATAATTCAAATCCCCAAGCCAAATAATTCGACTGCACCAAGATGAACATAACTCAGGGCTATGTGCAATAGAAGGCTAAAACTGAGTTTTTTTTTAAATGCCGAAGTAATCGGCAACATAATTATCATAATTTAATATAACCAAATACCTAAAAGAAAATAAGAGAGCATAATCAAAATATAGTGTCAGAGCCTTACTCATGGTCTAGAATCGTTTGAGGGGAGTTCTCATCCCCAATTCCATGAACCCTAGGAAATCTTGTCTTTCTAAGGATCTCCAAAACATCAGAGTTTCTCCGTAGCTCATCTCCCTCCTTCTGCCCCGAAGTTAAATGACTACAGATGAAGCAAAAGCTTGTTTGGTGCAATGACATGCTAATTGAAATTGAACCCTGGAAAACCCAAGAGAATAATATTGGTATTTTTTTTCTTCGGTTCCTCTAAATTTCACTCTCATATTGGATAAAATTTCAACAAGCAAAAACGTACCTTGTTCCCAAGATAGCCCATCAATCCTCTGCCTACACATGAAACTTTCATGTTGCGAACATTGTCTCTTAGATCACTCTTCACCCATACTGTAAGAAATATCCCAACCATTTGCTTACTGGCAACCAAACAGTATCTCGAATTACCAGATGATCTATCTCTATCTTCCATGGAAAAGGATCCACTATAAGTTATTGGTGAGTATTGTGTAGTAACCGGCGAATCCCCAGGATCATTCTCATCATCAGAGGATCCCCATCTAAAATTAGGGTCATAATCACTAGGCCTGTGCCCAAAAATAACCCGATCACAAACGCTGAATCGTCTGTCCAGTCGGGGTTGTGGCATTGACATATCATTGTCCATTCTCATGCTACGGCTTAAGGACTGGAAGGACCGCCGCTGGAAAAAAGACGAGGCTTTCTGCCTAGTTGAGCCCTCAAAGTCTGCATCCAATTCTACAATAGGATCTGGAATCGGTGAAGGGGTATGGCAACCACCGCTTGTGCCAGGAAGACTGTTTAGAGTCTTCCTAATAAGAGCTAGCCATTTTCTGGCCGGACCGTTGTTTTCTGTGCCCAGAACATTTCCAGCATTCAAAGGAACGATTTCTTGAAACCTGAATGCCAATTAGATCAATGAAACTACCTCTGTTATATCATATTCTCACATAGTTTGAGCAAATAAGATACACGCAAAATCTGATTAATCTGGCTTACCCGAGGACATAAATGTCAGCAGGAGGTGAGGTATGGAGCCAATCTTCTAGATTCAAATAGCTTGGAGGGGATTTTCCAGCCACATTCCATGTAGCTACAAAAATCCTGCAGCAATATGAAAAAAGAAAAACTAAGGACTACTTTTTCAATAATATAATCAGTGCAAGAGTAAGATTAGGGAATACCTGTAGTTATTCACATCTGTTACTTGAGAAGAATCAAGGTCAATCTTTCCTCGTCGAATTCGATCAGAGTTTCTCTTGCTCGATCTCTCTGCTAAAAAATGAAACCAATGAAAAAAAAAAAAAAAAAAAAAAAAAATTGTACGATAAAAGGAATTGTAGTTTAAGTTTAATCTAAATTTGAATTTAAATTTGTTTGTGGTCCAAAAGCACTAGTGGGCTGGTGTCTGATACTGAACCTGTTCTGCTTTTCTTGATCGTGCATGCCTCTCTCTCAGAGAAGTTACTCCTCCAATCTTCATCACCACCTGAAAAAGAAGGATAATAAAGACAACAAAAGGGGTTAAAGCTGTGATCTATCCATCAGTTTCACAATTCAAACACCACAAAAAACAAATGTATTTTTGGTTAACAACAATTAATTGAATTTCAGATTAGAGAAGAAAACGAATAATAGATCTTGAGCTGCAAATGGTAGTAGCAGAAACCCCTCCTCCCCATTAAAAACCAAAATGCTTTTGGCACAAACAAACAGTGAAACAAAAGAAGAGAAATGCCAGCATCCAGTATCTAGAAGAATCTAAAACCAGTGAGTAAACAAGTTGCAGAGAAATCTATTTCTGTTTCATGAAAAAGCCCAAAATTTTCCAATCCCAAAACCAAAGTTCACATCTGAATAATGCAAATTGATAAAAGATTAAAAGAGAGAGATAAAAACTAATCACCTTCATAATCTACATCATCTGCTTGAAAGTCCTCATTTTTGCTCTTGATATTAAACCACTTCTTGACCAGTGTTTTGGGCCATGAAAGCTTCAACATAGAAACAGACACAATCAGCAATCTTGGAACAAAAATGCAAACAACAAGGAGAGAAGTTTCAGGCCTCTTGGAAGTTATCAACACACCTTGCTTTTCATAGAGCTCCCATCTCTCATTGTTTCACAACTTCATATAGCCTTCCCAATTTGAGGAGATAGAATGATTTATGAAGTCTTAAAATCTTTAAATAACTCTTGTATTGTATGCTTGAAAGAAATGTGTATGAAGAGAGCTGAATTAAAAATGGAACAGAACTCCAAACCTGTGAGTTTTGAACCAAGAATAAATAGAAGAGAAGCTGGTTTTCCAGCTCTCACTAATTTACAAGAGAGAAGGAGAGAACAAAAGGGGAATCCTTTGTTTGCTTATGTAATGAAGAGGAACCAATTGAGAGAACAAAGAAAATTCCAGTTTCTTGACATTTTATATATTTATTGACAAAGGTAAAATCCAAAATACCCAGTTGGGGACTTGGGTTGGTTTTTTTTTTCTTTTCTTTTCTTCTCCTTCTCAGTTTTCACTTGGTATTGGCTTGTTTCAAGAGAAGAAAAGAAGGGAATTGAAAGGGAAACGAAGAGACTACTAGAGAGAAAGACAAACAAGTGATGCGTGGAAGTAAGACTATGAGATTCTGAGAGTAGAACAAGACAATGTAGGACACACACAAAATAAAGAAAAGAGAGATTGAGAGATGTGTTTGTGTTTGTGTATATAGTCTATAAGAAAATAAAAACCTCGTTCTGGGTACAGAGCAAAGTATCGAATTTGAAGAGAATAAAGTGAAGGAGAGAGCTCTCGAGGCTTTTTTTTACCCCAAATTCAAGGCCAAGGACCCAATACAAACAACCTTTGGGGTTGGTTGGGACTTGGGACTTGCAAGAGAAATGGATATATCAATATCACCCACCCAACACTCTCTGACCCGATCCATTTCCTTTCTCTCTCTCTTTAAAGTTGTTTGTTTCTCTGTTTAATCTCTGCCCATGGTCAGCAAAGTTGGGTTTGATCTTACAAGTTACACCCAAGCAGTACCCCAATTCGTCCATTTGGTCTCAATAAATGAAAAAAGGCAGTTAAAAGAAGAAAAAAAAAAAAAAAAAGCTTGTTTATTGAATAGTTTGCTTCCTCTTTAAACATCTTCTCTGGAAAAAAAAAATTAAAAAATGAAATTCAGGATATAAGACCAAGAAACTTATGTTTATTAGATTTGTTTGTTGATGTAGTAGGTGAAACGGGCATGTTTGCGTATTTGTAGGGGCATGTGTTTGAGGGAATTTTTCCTACTTTTTTGTATGTCAAGACTGTTCCTTCAATGTGGGTTTTTGGGCTCTGCTGAGACATTTAGTCATAGGTTTATAGGGTCCTCCTCATAAAGAGAATTTTTTGTATGAACAGAGAGAGACTGATTCTCCAATGTATCTCTCTGCATATTGGAATTTGTGAAATTTCAATTTGTTTAGTTCATAATTTTGTAACTTTGTATCTCCTCAAAACATTCATTTGTTGCTTTTTAGCAGTCAATATGTTAGTCTGCAATCCAATTTTGAAGCTCTTTTGACTCGATCTAGACTCCTGTCTTGGAGAAACAAGGCACATTGTGCAAATTTGAGTACTTATTTATGTTAAATAAAGCATAAACTCACAACCCCACTTGGTGGATTAATCTAATTCTCTGCTTTAGGAGCTAGAAATGGTGCACTTGTTATAACATAAATGTAGGATCTTGTTAGAGCATTGACAGTCCCCAGTTCTAGCTCGACCCGCTCACCGCCCACGCCATCTTCTAGGGTTTCGAGTTATCCTATTAATATAAACTATAACCTTAGCTAAAACAAAGCATTAATGTATGCAAAAAATTTCTTGGATTAAGTTAAACCAGGCTTGAAATCTTAATTGACTAATGTTAATTACACATGCCACATGTGGGAGACTGTGTCTGGTTCCTTAAGCTAAGTTATAATATATTTATTTCATATTTCAAGGCTTATAGAATATAGAGAGAGGGCTCTTAGCAATCAATCAATTAGTGTATTAAATTAAGTGTTTTGAGGATTAAATTAATGAAGTTGACGGCAAAAGACTCCAAAAGGAACCCTATGCTTCTTCTGCTCTTCTCCCAAATGGGAATCCTTCAATATTCTTTGTGTTGAAGCTTCTTCTAGCATTATATACATATCTATGTAGCCGTTTGGACCCATTTATAGGCTGGCAAAACTTGTCTATTAGATAGAAGATATTATGGTTGTCAAGCCAAAAAAGCTTGCTTTTCTCTCAACGTGGCAACCCATTAACATACAAAGAAAGAGTCTTATAGAGCTCTCATTTTCTAAATCATACTCATACCTACCTAATCAAGAAAAAGATAATTTTTGATTAGATCTATTCTAAGCTTTGATTAGTGGTTGGCAAAGTGTTTTCTTTCTCATGTAATCATTGGTTCTTATTGGTTTTCCTAAGATTATGTGTCAGGATTAAGGTTCGAATCTTCTCTTGATACCTATATGGTCAAATAGCATAATTTCATTTTTTTTTTTCAAAGATTGTAGGCTTCGGGTGGTACCCCAGTTTCGAATTTAGTTTTTATGGGAGCTCATGAGATTTCTAGGTTATTAGGAAAAAAAAAAAGATTATGTCTTGATTAATTAATTTTTTTCATCTTATAACCCTTCTTGCAGGAGATGTTTAACATTTTAAAAGAATTCCTCGTAAGTTTATCTGGAAAAGAATATGATGAAAAAGAAGAAACAACAAACAAACAAAAAATTACAGATTATATAACCACTGAAACTACTGACTAGCTTGGACTTTGGGCGGTGAAAACAGGATTTTACAAGTAGAAGAAAGAAGAGAAAAACCTATCAGAAACCAAACACAACACAACACAACACGACACACAGACTCTTTGGTAAGTGTAGCAACATAAATATTTGACAGGTCCAGTTCTTCTACCTGGCACATCCCCACAACAACAGTACAGTTTGATGTAATAGATAAGAAAAAAACATATAAACGAAAATCAAGGGCAATGGGGTCCTTATGTGTAAATGCTTATGGAATCCTCTCAAGTCTCTTAACAACTTTGAAAAAATCTTTCATTTTTACATTAACAAGTCTGTTTGAATCCATGGGGACTTCAGACCAACATAAATTTGTACATTTGGATTCATTAAAGATATCATATCATCAATTTCATTTGATTCCCCCTATCTTTCTTGTATCTTGTACCTTATCCTCTGTAAAGATGCCACGTGGCAATTTTGTGGCAGCCGTCATACATCTTCATACAAGATCATCAAAATGGATAAAGAGATAAAAGGGAAATTCCAATCCTATTGGGTTTTGACCAATTTTTAAGAAGGGCGCAGATATATTGTCATTCATAAATATGATTTATACACCCATATTTTATTAAAAACTTTAATTATAGCCCTTTGAGGCGTAGCTCAGTTAGTAGATAGACTAGTTTGGGGTTTTGACAAATGACTCTTAAGTCAGCGACTCGAATCTTACCAATGATAAAAGCTTTAAAAAAAAAATACATAGTTTAGATAGATGAATATCCAGATAACGTCAAAAAAAAAAAAAACTTTAATTATAAAATATCCCAACACAAATTGAGTAATCGACTAATAAGAATAAATTATTTTAATTAAGGTTAAATCAAATACTTTGCACACCCACTAATTACACCCATCATTTCTTCAACTATACTAAACTTTTTATTTAACAAAAAAAATAAAATTATGATAAACCCTAATTCTATTCTAAGTACAAAAAAATTTCCCAATTAATACCTTTTTCAACGATTCTTGTTAATTAACCAGAACTCCATTACCATAGTGCACTTACTTTGCTAGCCCAAATCGTCAAACATGTACATAAAATATGTTAAAGTAAGTATATTCATTTTAATAAGGGTAATATTGGCATTAGAACGAGTGCTTATATTAATTTTTATATTTTAGATATAAATGTATTTATAAAATGTATTTATAAAATGAGTGTGTAAATCATATTTTATGGATAACAATATCGTCACCCTTTTAAGAAATCTAATATGAAATTAGAATGTAGATTTTGGAATGCGATGTACTTTTGAAATTAAGTTTTTGGGAAAATCCTCATTCCTCATTCCTCTCATTCCCCATTCCTCTCAAAAGAAAGGAAATATCTAAAATTAGTTTAAAAGAGAAAAATTATATATATTGGACAACTTTAACAAGGGTGGTGTTATTTTCCAAAACTGCCCATGTTCTTCAAATTAGACGAAGAGATGATAGATAGACTGAGGAGGCAGTCAAAGGATGATCTTTAATTTGTACTTTGGGCAAAGTATCTTCTGTTGGGGAGAATTTAAATTTTTTTTTTTTTATGTTTCTTTTGCTTTTTTCAGCTTTTAAGTTTTTAACAACGTACCCACACCATCTCTTTCTCTTGGTTTGCATTGTGGTGGGCTTTTTCGTCTTATGTGATTTCTCCACTTGTCATTTTCTTCACTACCTGGCAAAACAAAAGATATGTTGATATGTGTATTTCCAAAGCAACCCATGCTTCTTTGTGTACTTGATGATGCAGACTCATTTGTCTCTCTCTCTATCTCTCTCTGCTCTCTTCTGTCCAGGTTTTGTTTCCACACTTTTTTTATACCTATAAAATATCCATGGATAGGCTCCAGGCCCAACGGGCCTCAGCCCATCAAAGTAAACCCAATAAGATTTGAAAAAAGGGAGAATATTATTATATATAAAATGTGGATTTGTTTCAAAAATGAGAAAAAAAAGGCAATAGTGGTTAAAGGACCGATTACCAAATGGAGATAGAAGAATAAAAAAATTGACTTGATGTGAAGGTTTTCACCATAAGGTAGATCATGACGAGTGGTAATTTCATTTCATTGACCTCTCCGGATATCTTGTCACTTGTCTTTCTTGCTTTTAATTTTTTAATTTTTTTTTATTTTTTATTGATGTTGCCTGTCAAATCATCAGGCTCGTCATCTTTATTATTTTCCAGATCATAATAAACAGTGAAATAAAGATCATATATGAACATGAACAAGTGAAATAAATTGGAACTCAACAGATGCTACTACAATTACCAGTATTTGGATGTTTGATCATCGAATGTTAAAATCAATGCTAGTGTCTAAAAAAGGTTAGGTTTCTTTAACAATCCATTTCCATATACATTCATGTCTTTTTACTTCAAAAGCAATAAGGCTGCAAGTTTGTAGATCAAGTCAATCTATTTTTAACTCTCCTTATACAAATCTTTAGGAAATGCTTTGGCAATTTAAGTGCATATCTAACTTGAGTGGTGCTATAAAGAGACCACCATCTGCTATGTCCCATCAAAGTACTATCTTGGTAAGCCATTATTATGGATTTCCTAGTGAACTGATAGTGAAAGTGTCTTTTGTTCATTATACACTCAACAAAAATCATTGTCTCACTCAACTTTGACAACATTTCATTTGGTCTAAAATGGTTTCAATATCACTCTCACCCAACTCCATTATTATAAGTTTATAACAAGCACCAAGTGAATATCTTTCTACCAAGCATCACTAAAACATGAACTATGATATCTCCTCAGACCTCAGTCCTCACAGATAGGTTGCTATGCCTAAAACAAAGAACAATTTGATCTCAATCATACAAGTGGCTGATGTAAAATGGATTTGTGAACTCCATAAATGCATATAAATTTGTATGGCAATGAAGGAAGATAAGCTCTATTGCCATGGCAACATGTTTAGGTCAATTTCGTTGCCTAACTCAATGCCAATACTACAACAACCGTTCACATCAAAGATATCTCTGTAACACCTAACTCTATCGAACTCAATTTAATGCAGTCAATATCATTTACTAATTTGTAATGACTTGTCCTGGCTTCGTGCTTCTTCACAATTAATTTAACATGTAGTAGTCCTAACATGCTTACTAGTACTAGTGAACTACTACTAGCCACAGTACAATTCAAAATTTAACATATAACCAATTCTGAAAATAATTAAAGACGAACATATATTGACTGGAAATTGAAAACGAGATTCATATCATCAAATTCAATAAATGGAACCCACTACTTACAATTTGGGACAGCAACAACATCATAGCACTTACGCGCCAATCTCAAGCAGTCCAAACAATGCAAGACTTCGGCGTTGGGGTCCTTCTCAATCACAACATCAGAAACCGTAATCTGCACGTCACCTCTGTAACTAGCGATCCTGCCTCGCACTCTTGCCACGGCACCGATTTTAATCTGCGAGGCAAAATCGGTTGCCACGTTGGCAATTACTCGAACACTTGCGGGGTCACGGCGCGAGAAGTAGGGAGAGGTGAGATGGTTGAGCCATAGGACACAGGGGACGACCCCGGTGCCGTCGTCGACGGTGAATTTGAGGAATTTGTTGGGTTTATAGTCACGCAAAGTGACGGTGCCGAGGATTTCGGCACGGGAGAGGAGGAGCGTGGCCGAACGAGAGAAGGTGGTTGGGTCAGACGTAGGGTTGAGAGAGAGAAGATCGAAGGCCAGTAGTTTTACGTGTGTGGTTTGGAGTGATTTGTTCATGGCGGAGATGTGTATATAGCCTAGGAATCAATTAATTAAAAATGGCGATTTCAAGATGAAGAAGATGGATAATTTGGAATTGGCGGCAAATCTTACGTGGAGATATTCAAAATAATAATGGTTGTTACTTGTTACTTGTTCCAATTGGACCCACGGCTTTTTAAATTTTATTGAAATCAGGTCCGTACCTAATCGTTATTGACTGCCAAATGTTTGGGCCGGGTCCCGCCAACTACTTAACTCGGGCCTACTTCACCTTTTCCCTTTGGTTATATTACAATATTTGAGCTTTCATATTTTAAAAGTTTTTTTTTATTTTCAAAAACATAGTTTTCAGAGTTATATCAATTTGAATAAAATGATAGCATCCTAGAGTTTCTAAATAGTGACACATCATCATTTCTATTCATTATGGATCCACTTTGACAATTTTTTTTTTTTTAGAGAAACATATATTCACATATCCAATACACAAAATCAAATATCCATCCATTTTTAACCAATCATAATAAAACATTTATTTCACTATCTCTCATCTTTTGTTTTACAATTAAATGTGTTATAATATTATTGGTGGAAAGAGTTAGAAATTATAGTCAACATTTCTAAGAGAGTTTTTAGAATTAGAAACTAAACTCCATATTATCTAACTTTTTTTTGCCACATCACCTCCATATATATTTTCTGACGGTATCTATCAATCCACCTATCTAGATCATTTATTTTTTTTGAATCTTTATGCTATTGATAAGATTCGAACCGCTGACTTATGAGTCATTTGCTAGAGCCCTAAGCTCATCCACATCATCTTTATATTGAAGTTAGATAATTGCATTAGAAGAGGTTTTTCTAACTTTTTATCTATCTATCATACGTGACAATTAATTTTCTCAAAATGCATAATAGCATTGGCTTCAAAAGTAGCCACTTGAAACATTAAACTTTCTTTAATAACCACTTTTGAAATTTTAATTGTTAATAACCACTTTTTTAAAAAACTTTCTGTATATGTCCGTAAATTACCATAATACCCCTGAAAATAGTTTTATTTTAAATCTCGAAGCAAACTTGAAATCATGGGTAAATTGAAATGTCAAAACTTGAAATTATGCCTAAAATTGAAATGTTAAAACTTGAAATCTGGACTATATTGCAATTTTCCCTTTCTTCTTCTTCTTCATCTTCTCCTTCCTCAAATTAGGTTTAGGTGAGAGAAAACCATAACTAGCCTTCCAACTTATCATACTTTTGTTTTTAACCACTTTTGAATTTTTAATTATTAATAACCACTTTTTTAAAAAAAATTCAGTTTAGTACCATGAATTACCAGAGTACCCCTGAAAATAGTATTCTTTAAACCTCGAAACAAACTTGAAATCACGACTAAATTGAAATACACAAACTTGAAATCACGCCTAAATGGAAATATCCAAACTTGAAATCACGCCTAAAATAGAAATATTCAAACTTGAAATCTGGACTAAATTGAAATTATGATAAGTTTTTTTTTTCCCCTCTTTCTTCTTCCTCTTCTTCTTCCCCAAATTCAAATTAGGTTTAGGTTTTTTGTTTGTTTTGCAGATCTATTCGCCGGCGATCGCGAAGCACAACGAGCCGCCGGGCGTCGTCGACCAAGCGCAATCCGGTCGCCGGCGAAGCAGTAGCCGTCGCACGAACCAGCAGTCGTCGCACGAAGCAACTGCCGTCGCACGAAAGCAGCGCCATCCCGTCGCACGAAGTGCCGCCGGACGTGGCCCAGAAGGTCGCCGGTGCTCGACGACACCTTCGTCGACGCTCGGCGACCCTCAAAAGCTTGCCGGCGAGGGAGATCGTGGGGAGAGAGAGAGAGATCGTGAGAGAGAGACCAGAAGAGAGAGAGAGACCAGACGAGAAAAGAGAGAGAGGGGGTGTTTGGGGACCTTTTTTATATGAGGGCTTTCTAGTAATTTCTCAAAAAAGTGGTTAAAAACAATTAAAAGTATGGATGTGGTTAAAAAAGAAAATCCCATAATTAGATGGGTCAGTTTTGGCAATTTCCACTTTTTTTTTTCGGGCCATATCGCCTGCGCAAGTGAAGGACGATTGGGCGTGAAGGACGGCGTGGAGGACGGCGTGAACGATCGGGAAGGACTCCCGCACAATCGCGGAGGACTGCCGCACGATCGCGAAGGACTGCCGGCGCAAGTGAAGGACGGCCAGAAGCTCGTCGGCGCTCGATGAAACCTTCGTCGGCACTCGGCAAGAGAGAGATCGGGGAGAGGAGGCAGATCGGGGGGAGAGAGAGAGAGGTAGATCAGGAGAGAGAGCAGAGGAGAGAGAAAGAAAAAAAGAGAAAAAGAGAGAGAGATAGCTGATTGGGATGTTTTTATATGGAGGCATTCCAGTTTTTGCTCAAAAAGATGGTTATTAATAATTAAAATTATACATGTGGTTAAAAAGGAATTTCCTATAATTAGAGTGGTCAGTTTTGGCAATTTCCACTTGGCAGTGAGGCTGCATAAATCAAGGTGCACTTCAAGTCCATGCCAAACAAAGCGATGGCAGTGAGGCTGTGTACATTCCGTTGCTGTCTAGAAATTAAATTTGATATGAAATTTGAAATCTCTGAACTGGACTAGATATCAATTTGCTTCGGCAGAGAGCCCAATTGTCTCTATCATTTCACCTCTTATCAACCCAAGTGATTTCTGGATATTTTGTAAAAATTAATTTAATTTTTTTTGAATGATGATATTTTGTAATCCTAATTTTCACTTAAGCACGTATGAAAATGATAATTGTTCTTGACTATTTCAAAAAGGAAAAACCAAATCTTGACCACATATTATGATAATAATAACATAAACTCAATCAATCAATCAATCCTGGGTAATATGTGAAGAAGGATTTAGATCCTGGGTAACTACTTGGTTCAACCTGAAACCCAAACAGAGAAAAATATCTGAAACTTAAATCACATAAAATTAGAGTTCCATTTTTTAACAGAAAGGTGGTGATGTGAGAGATGAATATGACAAAGAAAGTGAAAGAAGTAAATGTGTTTGCCAAGCTCCCCAAGTTTCAATGGACCACTAGCATTGTAAATATGACATGTTTCTTCACATGCCATCACATGGTACTCACAAGTTTACGAAAAATGGGTGAAAACATGTTGGAACTTGAAAAGGGACCATTGTTTTCTGCTTGCAACCATGAATCAAATGGAAAACATGTGGGCATATGGTCCTCCTGCTGAGACATGTCAAAGCAATTGAATGATACTGCAACAGTGATGTTTTTCATGGGTTACAGAAACCCAATCACATTTATTTCTGCATATTATGTTTAACTAACACATTTATTATGTAATATCATCAAAAGTGGCTGGGGCAAGACACCGGCTCCATGTGAAAACTTATCCAGTCAGGAATATTTCTACTGATGGTCGACCTGAAGAAATTTTGATATTGGGAGATTTTCCTCAAAACAATATCCACCCAAAAGAATGATAAGAATTCCCAATGCGCAACTATGTGATATAATACTGCAAGACCACTGAGCAGTCCACGTGTTGGACACAAAAATTATGGAAACAAAAACTTATAGATGTGGCGCGAATGTCATGAAAATGATAAACCTAATTCAATATGACAATTTAAATACAACTTTTCGAACAAATATACGCAAGCAAGCTGAACCCAAAATATTGCACTTATATTCATAAAGATAACACAGGCTAAAGGTTCCAAGCAAGTCATTAACAGTATAACTAGAAGTGCTGACAAAAATAACACAAAAAGTACACGGAAATATAACATTAATTAGTGCAACATTAATCTCCTACTCTTACCATAATAAGTAATTGAAGAGGCTCATCCAACCATTGTGCGTTTCCGACCCCTTTGTCTTACTATAGTAAAGTGTGACACAAAATGGAAACGTAAGTGAGATAAGCATAACACAAGAAACAAAATCTTGATAAAACAAAGACAATATAAAAAAGAACAAGGTTGCACCTTGAGCTAGCTTGTTCAGTGTTGATGACCACTGCTTTGAAGATTTCCTGTAGGCAGCAAGTATTCGATCCATCTACAGACATATGTAACAAGTGAGTTGACCAATTTGAACTATAAATTTTTCTGTTTGGTTCAGATTTCAGAAACTAGACATGGAAAACATATGATGTATTTTGAAGCACTATTAGAATAAAGTCCTGCATATAAATCCCCTTTTGAAAACTGTGATTTTAGTTTTTTTCCAAGTCTTCATTTAAATCATTTCCAAAACCTACGAGACCATAAAATTCAACAGCATGGCATGTTTTACATGAAATCTGCGATTTTGATTTTTAGAATTTTTTCCTACATGCTCAACCTAACATCTACCAAGGAGCACAATCAGAAAAAAAAAAAAAATCACACCGGAATGACCTAAACTAAATACAACTGGCTTACCACATTCCCACATGTAGAATGCATTGAAAGCAAGGCTCTCTCAAGTACATATAAATCAACAGCTTTGTCTTCTGGAAGTGTTGATGTGAAGCTCAGACCAAAGTCAATCAGGACCTGACATAAGATATTGATGGTTGTAAAACAGCTTCATGTTATAAGAAAAAAAAAACAGAGAGAGATAATAAGTGGAGAAGTGTAAGTAACTCACCAACTGGTTTATACCACTCCGAATTAACATGTTTGATGTGGTCAAGTCGCCATGAACAAGACCACCATCATGCAGTTTACCAATTGCATCACCGATCTGCATTGCAATATCATTCAACCGCTCCTCCACTATGCCATGCAACCCAAATTCAAGGAATATATCTTTAACAGAAAGACCCTCCACATACTCGAATGTCAGAGTATGTAGCACAGGGTCGACAGTGTACAACACTGGAGTGGTGACCCCAAGTCGTCTCGCTTTTGTCATGCACCTAGCTTCCTGCTCAAAAGTATATTATGCAAAAACTCAGACAGGAACAAAGTAATCATTTGTTACGGTATGACAATTAAAATAATATAAGAGCATCTCATCCAAGCAACTGACAGCATTCAGGCCCTTGAGAGTAAGCTTTGAATCTAAAGACGGATGCCTGTACTTCTTTGAAAAGCGTTCCTTGACTATAGATCTCCTTCCTACAAATGTTGACTCAAAAATTCTCTGAAAGAAAATTTCATTATCAGAAAGGGCAAAAGAAAACCATACAGGTCGAAACGATGCTTTTTACAGCTGCATGGAAAACTGCAAAACAATCAGGCTGGCTATTTTCACTTGTATAAACCTTATCCAGCATTAAAAAAGTAAACCCGATTTCCTTGCAGCTTCCCATACAGGATCTTAGAAGGGTATTTATCTACACTTACAGCTTCAGCTCCTTGCTTGATCAAAATGAGGGAGGCATCTTTAACATCCGCTGTAATTTCCATAATGAAGAACACAGTAACCCGTTACTGTTGTGACACACTGTCCAATTGGAACCACCTGGTGAGAATATTCATGAAACCAAATGAATTTGTGAGACAAAACATACAGTGCAATCCAAGCAAATTATGTAATACATGAACAAAATATATCTTACACATGCTAAATTCAGGTCAAGATATAAACAGGAAAAAAATTCCCACCTTCTCCACTTTTCAGATGCTTAAATAGTGAAAAACATCTCTAAACTTTCAGCATAGAGTTTTCTCATGCCATCAATTTTTTGGATCAGGTTGGATGCCAGCTCCACCTTTTGGGTGGAATAATCTATGCATAAGCCAAGTCCCCCAACCCCATTTGAGCTTTAAATTAGTTGGATTGATTTAAGGAATTTCTCACAATATATATATATATATATTTTGAAGTATTGATGATCTCCATCTATGCTTCAAAGTAAGACAGAGCAACATGACACTTTGGAAAAAAAAAATTAAGAGAAATAATTCAAAGGAATAATAAAGAAGAAAATATAAAATTGAAACACCTAACATCCAGGACAATACATATTCACATATTGACCAACAATCCACCCTAGTTGGAATCTGTTAAGGATAAGTTAACAGCAGCTACTAAAATTTATAAGCAGAAATGATGCACTTAACTACACTCAGGTCAAGCTAAAATAACTTAAGGATGTCATGTAAAGATCAAGTGGCTTGTAAAGGTTGATCATAATCATGATCGAAGTCCAGTATCGGTGAAGAGGAAGTTTATTCTGTTAAGATAGTTATTAAAAGATAGTTAGAGGTTGTTTATGTTTGTTACTACTTACTAATGATTATTGATTAGGAAGTTAATTATGACACAATCAATGTAGTTGCATCCTGTACATATATTTATATATACAGGAGTACAGGTCTTGTACTCAGATGTAGTTAGTTAATGAAAACACAGTTCTTCTTCTTCATTTGATAGCCATTAATTAGCTGAAATTCTCTCTAGTTATAGTTGTTTTCATAAAACAGTTTTGTGATATCGAACATACATAACATGACCTAGTTCTGGGTTTTGGTCTGAGTAAATCTAGAAGAAGCATTTAGAGACAAATTCAAATGCAAAACAGAAGCATGAAGAACACAATAAATAGGTTAAGCCTCAAAATCATTAGCAAGACAATTTCTTTGCAGTCTATAAGGAATTAATGGCACACCCAACTTAAATTACGAATGAAAAGAAGCATAGCATCGTTCAAATGAAATCACAGAATAAAAAAAAATGTGAAAAGTGCCTCTCTAGGTCATATTTAATAACTTGAAAATTTAAATTCAAGGAAAGACTAAAAATGAATAATTATCATCTACAACAATTGGTTTCGCGCACCTTTTAATCGCAAGCAATGGAGAATCTGGCGCCTTCACAATTCAGAAGATAACAGTGGCGGCCACTGCACCAAAATCTCTACAGTCGTCCCTAAATTTTGGAGAAAAACCCTTGAAGTCGCAGTTTAGTGTTTCTGTCAGTTATTTTTGTCTTTTGATTTCTCTAAACGGTGTCGTTTATCCCACCAGTCGTTTTAACGGTTAGTTTATAAATATAAAAAAAAAAAAAATCACGTTAGTCAAACTTGCGTTGAAAAGGTGAATTTGGCAAACCCTAACCCTCCTTCTTTAATTCTGGTTTTGCTTCGAAGCCATCATTTATATAGCATGAAGAGGGGCGTACCGTGGAATGATGAAGATAGCGATTCGTCGTCGTCGTCGGACTCAGATGCTCAAGCCGACAAAGATGTTGGAAAGCCAAACAAAATAACCAGTCAAGGTTTTTTTTTTTTTTTTCGTATTTGTATTTTTATTTGTTGTACTTCGTTGATATTTTACTCGGAGTTCATGATATTCAGCTCTATGTTTGGGGCTGTTCATATTATTTTGAAAATTTTTTTTTTTGGAGAAAAAGTGATATTTAAATGTCATAAGATTGTTTTACATTGTCTATTGACAGCCAAGTAGCTCCATAAATGGAAGAAAATTGTATGTGAATAAATTTTTTGCATGACAAATTGACAAGAGTAGGAAGAAAGTCTCTAACTATTTAAATTAAGTTGAATTAGATTTAAGAAATAGATATCTGAAAATTAGAGAAAATTACTGTTACTCTTCCAGAAATACTTTAATATAGTTTTTGATTGCCTCATCCCTCATAAATAATTTATACAACCCCATCAAATAAACTGTCTAGAATCTAGATTTTGATTAAAGAAAACTGTGAAACTTGTATACTAGGTGTAAAGGAAGACTTCTGTTGAATGATAATGAAGCAATACCCTGTATTTATTTCAACATTTTAATGAGTACATACATGAGACATCCCAGTTTTTGCAACTTTCGCTGATGTTGTGAAGAAGGTTTCTGGAGTGGGATCAATAGAATTGTGGATCTGTAGCTACTCTTGCCTGTTAACTTGTTAAAAAAAAAAAAAAAAAACATTCTTGTTTGTTGAGCTCTTTTTGTATATTTACATATTTTTAACTGCTTGTGTACAGTTAATTCCAGAAGGAAAAAGAGTGGTGCTTTGGACTTCGAAGCATTGAAGCGGTATGGCTATAAAGGTGGACTATCAGTTTTAAATGTGCCTCTACCAAAAGAAGATGTGCAGCCGGATTGGACGTGGTCTACTGGCAGAGAACATCGTGAAGGTAAGGAGTCTGAAAAATCCAGTGAAGAGCAACAGAAACCTGGAGCTGTAGTAATGGACATAACTTGGAAGGATCAAGAGAAAGAGAAAGAGAAGAAGAATGTTTCTTTCTCCCAGAAGGAGAAGAGAAAAAGAGAGCTTGGTCAAGCTAGTAGGGCCAAGAATTACGTCGAGGAAGAGAAGAGGTTATTAAGAGAAAGTGGTGTTTATTCTGGTTTTGATGCATAATCAGATGCTTACTATTGTGATGCATGAAGTATAACCTAAATATGTAAAACATTTCTTGCTGTAAAAGGATTGGATTCTAATCTGTAATTTCACAGTTGTCAGGAATATCAAAATGTGAGTAATGTGTTTTGAGTACATTTTGTGTTGCCTGTGTTAATGGATCACTGACATTGACAACTTAATTCTTCTTTGTTCTACATATGAATTTTAAGCAGCTCAAGCTGGGATCTTTTGCTGATAAAATAGTATTCATATTAGAAAAATGGGAGAAAATCAGCCCCTTGCAAAAGTGAATTATGTGTTTAGTTACGTTGCATGAACCAGAGGGGTGTCCGGAACCGGTGAAGACTAAGAATTCTATTTTCTTCTGAACTTTCAGTCTTTTGAAGGATAGATGAATAATTCTTATATGAAGCAAAGCTACTTGTACAAAATATTTTTGTCACACCATCTCTCAATTAGATGAAGCCCGTACTTTGATGAATTAATCTGCAAACAGTGATAAGAACGCAATTTTATTAACTCATCAAAGAACAACAGGCAATCACTTAATTTTCAGTAGGGATTGCCTCTTGACATGTAAATGATAAGTGATACTGTACATACACAATTATTAGCAATTATTCTTTTATGAAATGATACAAGTAGAGCTCAACCTCTATAGATTAACAAAAATTCAGTGTCAACATGTGAGCAAGTTCGATTCCTGCTATCCCTTTCCCATTACTAGCATGCGCGGAAATTTAAAAGTCAGGGCATTCCAAACCATTGTTGACATCTCGGTTGGATTCAAATCCACTCCATTCATGAGCAGCGTAAATACTGCAGGTTCAGACAGGAGATCTATTGGACATGGTCCTGTATATGGCTCTAATAGTATTTGGAGTTGTTCTACAACAACCACCCACAAGGGAAGCCCCAGCCTTGCGCCAGTTGTTTACATAAGATACAAAATCTTCATCCGAAACCCCAGTGTTTTGCTGCAACAGGAGCAAGCGCAAAGTCAGAGTTGGATTGGCTTGTTATGAATTAGGAAGCAATAATGATCTTTCTGGAACTCATTTGGAGTTTCAAAATAACAAGAAACATCAGATTGATGGAAAAATTATCTCCTTTATTTAAGCATTTTAAAATTTTCAATGTGTCTCTCTCTCTCTCTACATTCAAAATCCAAACAGGGTATATAAGACGGCAACATTCAGAATGAAAAGTAGAGAAGACCAACAATAAAATCATTACTGGACAATAACAATCTCTCAGGTTCTTAAAGCCATAACACAGTTACCTAGAGAAAAGAGATCAATACTACATAGAATTAGAGAAAAGAAATTCACGATGATATTTTGGTATATGTGTGTGAGCGTGTTGCTTTTCAAAGCTAAACTTTTTACATAAACCAAGGCGTTCATACTATTAACATAGCCTATCCCAACAACTGTATTTCTTTTAAAAGTTTTGCAAATTTATAAGAAATCCAAAGCTCAGTTCAGAACAAAACAGAACTTACCACCCACTCCTTTATAGTAGCATCATAAAACTCACCACTGTTAGGATATATAAGTATTGGTTTAGTAGTCACCTGAACAAATCATTAAGGAAAATCAGTTTTCCATAAGCAGAGTGCCCATCGTTATATGATAAGATAATTCAAGTCCCTTGAAAGGCTAAAATAGTTTTTGGTAACTTTAACCTCAGAAATAAAATAAAAATAAAATAAAATAAGAACAGAAAAGGAAGACAAAACAAACATGACTCTTTTGATTATTTGTAATTGACTAGCCTGTTTACTACAAAACCATTAGTGATTGGACAAATAGAGCCTAATTCTACTGTAACAAAAATACACAGTATTAGAGCAGTTGCAAGAATAAAACTGCCAGATCATTAGCATGTCTTGCACTCACAAGAAGCATGTCATGTTCACCATGGTTACAGTGAATGTTGTATTCCTGAAGCAATGGTATTACCAAAATAATTCACCATGTAAGCACAGTCAAATTATTCTATGGTCAAGAAAAGTGGAATATTTAATTAAAACAATATAGGTACAATACAACTTTGTACTTTTAAGTTTGACTTAAACAAGATGTACTGTTAGCAGAGGGCCACTCATTGCATTAATTAGACACAAATTGCAGAGAAACTTTTCATCTATTTGAAAGAAGTTTGGGAGGTAAATTTAATTCAATGCTCAACTTAAAAACATGAGAACATAATTGAAAAAACGAAATAACAACTCTAGTAGATGATTATTATTATCAATAGAAGAACAGAAGCACAATAACTATACCTTTTTAATAGCTGAAATTAGTCCATGAATAAATCTAGGGGGTGTGCAGTTGATTCCTACAGCAACAACTTTTTTGCATGATTCAGCAATTGAGGCACACTCAACCAAAGAATCACCACTGACCACATTGTTACCATCCTTCGAGTTAAAAGAAAACCATGCAGGAATTCTTATGTCTTCTTCCTCTAAGAGCTCGGCATAAGCCTACAATAACACAGCATAAATCTGAAGAAAGTTAGTACCAAATTACAGCAAGAATCACTACTAAGTAGAAATATTTTCCCATGGCCATTTACTCCAGTTTTAAGTAGTTCAAGCTTTGATTCAATCAGAAACTTGAGTGCTCGCACAGACAATTAATTGGAATTGTTATTGACAATGTTTGAAAATCTATGGGCATGCATAGAATGAAGTTGTTTACTGACAAAGTCACAACAAAGGTCTGTTCTAAATACTTGATCATTTTACAATTAAAACAAAAATGACACCTTAATGACCAAATCTAAACAAATTTCAATCATTTTATGGATGAAGATATTAAGTGATAACATATCCATAAACTTTAAACTTCTGAAACTAAAAAATACTAATATGTCATTTATCATCCACAAGTATCTGGTCAATACCTGAGCTTCTAGCTTATTTGGCACTGTTTCAAATGCTATTAGGTCAGGACCAGATTCCACAAGGACTTGAACCCTTCTGCGATGAAAATCTTTCAAAGTTTCTAGTGTGATTGCATCACCATAGTTTCCACTGTAAATAGGACACAGCAACAACATAAAAAGCAAATTATTACTAAACTGTAGCTCATTTAATGAAGTTCAAATGTTCAATTCACACAAAGGACATTTAATTAGAATAGATGCTAGCAAAATTAATTTGGGTTTTAGACAGTGATTCATGCCACAGAACAAGGCTCAATAACATATGAATAGCAGGATAGCAAATGGTTACTCCTGCTCACTAATGCCAGTGATATACTTTAGAGTAAAGTGATCCTTCATATCACGACTTATGGATCATATATGATCATACTTTTAAAAAAATGGTTCACAAATCTTAATAACCATCAAATAAAAAAATAGCTCTCTTGATGGTGAACTACTAGATTCAGTAATACTAATATCAGTTAATAAAATTGCAGTACATTGCTAATGTAATGATTTTAGTGAATAGGCTTTCCTCACCTGTACTCGGATCCATCAGCCAAATATGCCCCATAGCTGCCCACAGATGCCGCAACTAAAACTGGACGGTGTTTGAGAATCTTACCATCTCCTGCGACATCACAAGAACTTTCACTACATCTCTCATAATACGTATCCCGTGCCTCACAAGCGATTTCCACGCTTTTCTTAAGCATGGTTTCACCTTCTTCTTTGGAGAAGCCCTTTGCCTCAAACCCTTGGATTGTGGCCTATTCTCATTTAAATAAACCCGAGTGTTAGTCTCAGAAGCAGCAATAATGAGCCAGACAGACAGAAAGAGAATTTTGAACACCTGATAAGATGCTGTGATTATAATATCTGCACCAGCTTCAAGGTAGTCAAGGTGTACCTGCTCCATTTAGAAACTCAGTAGTTGATACATGATGAAAACAGACCATCATTAACATTACATATGTTTTATCACTTTTTTTTCTTTTTGATAGGTTATACAATATTATGGTTTATGATTTATCACATTCCTGTTACAGTTTCAAAAGTGATACAGAATGATAAACTCTAAAGTGATAGCAAACCCTAAAATGGGAGTTACTCATGAATTAGCAATCTTGCAACTCAAATATAATTGACACTATCCATTTACCAATTTAATTATCTTCTATATAGCACTCCATGAAAGGCGAGTCCCGGTTGGTTAAACAATTTCCTTTTTCAAAACCCAGTCCAAGTTTCAATTTTCTTGCATTTTTAATCACTTCATTTAATGAACAATTAGCATCAGGATTCAGGATACCCTCCCAGAAAAACCATCATCTTTTTTATCTTCTTAATTTCTCATCCTACTAGGAATTTGTATTGGACCTGCGTGTCCTTAAATCATCAACAAAAACATATTCATTTCACCAAAAACGTGGATATATTAACAACTCACTGGATAACCAAAAGATATAAAATTGCCATATGGCAGTCCAAATATCAACTGTTTGATATTCAATACTACTTCTTATCAATCAAAGATCATAAAAAATATATTAAAATCCTCAAGACCTTGTTGAAGCAGCAAGTTCTACAATATAAAACTATACTGTTCCATTGGGCATGAATATTTTAAAACATGAACACAAACTCTACAAAATTTTAAAATGTCAAACATAAATATTTAAGGAAAAAAAAATCTGAATCTGAATCTCTAACGTTTGACGATGAAAAAACCAATCAGATTACAAAACACACAGTGGTTTTAGAGGGAGAGCGGTACCCTGTGAATGAGGTGAGGAGAGCTGAGGAGGCATTTGGCGCTCCACAAGGGATCATTGAGGTCGGCGCCGTGGCTTTCGAGCTCCGTCGCAAGTCCACCGTCGATGACCGCAGCACCACCGGCCTGCCGAAGAAAATCTGTCATTAAAGAGGACGAAGACGACGCCGTTTCTGCGCTATGTTGTCCCATTCTGAGCCGGAGAAGCGAGAAGAGTTTTAGTTTGAACTTTGAAGCTAACTGAACTCAAAAACTGGAGGCCAACTGTACTCGCCACGCTTGCTATTCAATTTATAGTTACATGAATTTCCAAAATACACCACAAAACTCTGCGTTACAGTATTACTAAAGTTTGCTTAACGTTTTCACTATAATCCCCTGAAAATTTTGTGATGGAATTTTATAACTTTTTATTTTCCGCAACCAATTTTTTTTTTTTTAAACTATTACAATTAATTAAAAGTTTGGGGAAGATGAGGATCCACAACATCAATTACATAAATGTGATAGAAGTTAGGATGGCCATTGAGGAAATGAGGATGGATATAGGTCCCTCCATCCCCATTCCCATTTTCCAAACCCTCCCCCATTCCCCCTATTTCCCCATTTCCCCATTTCCCCATTTTGGGAAAATGGGGATGGGGTAGTTTTGGGGGAGGTCCCCCCATCCCCATCCCCATCCCCATTTCCCTATTTTTTTTTTTCCCATTTTCTTGTTTTTCCCTTCTTCCCTGTTTCCTCGTTTCCCCTATTTAAGTTAAAATATACTTACCAAAAAAAACACACAATCCATTACAAAGAAGTATATAGGATTTAGGGTTAGGTTTTAAAGTTATAAAGAAGTATATATACTTAGTAAAATAGAAAGAATAAAAATATTAAGAAATATATATATATATATATATATAAGGTTTGGGGGAAATATAGAAATGGGGATAGGGGCACCTACCTCCATCCCCATTTCAATTTGGGGATAAAAATCATTCTCATCCCCATTCATTTCCCTAATTTTCCCCAAATATTTTTTCCTAAATGGGGATGGGGGAGTGGGGATTTAAGTCCGTGGGGTAAATGGCCATCCTTAGATAGAACTCATGTAGTCTTTTTCTCACAACCATTTATTATGACTAACGAGTAACAAATAATAAAGTTTAGGTAATCGATAGTTATAGATTACAAATCTAATTGACATATAATAACTATTTTATATAACAAATGTTTTAACCATAGTAACTAGTTTTTTTTTTTTTTTTTTTTTTTTTTAAGTAACTAGATTTTAATTGATTATAAGTTTATAACATGAAAGAAAAAGAATATTTGAGATGGCTTAAAAGAGAGAGAGGGTAGGTTTTTTTTTTTTTTTCCTCAATGGAGAGGTGATTTGTCCGACTAAAAGAGGGTGTCGTCGTTTCTTGTTTTTATTCTTTCAACTCAATTTTTAAATTAGTTTTGTGTCATCATTTTTTTTTTGGATGTATCACATACATTACATCGACTCGAATCTAGGATATTGTTATATTGAATAAGCGCTCACCAAACCATATTGGACGGTGGTTGTCATCAAGGGCGGAGGTAAGTGTGGACAAGACCAAGCTATAGCCCAGTCCAAAATTTTCACAAATATATATATATATATATATATATATATATATATATAAATTATAAGAATTACGTTAACTTCCCCTTCAAAAGACAAAATTATATTAAGTTCTATTTCATTTCTATTAAGCCCAAAAGCTAAAACTCAAATTCTATTTGAGTGGCGATATTGACACCCCTAAAAAACTGTATGTACACCCCTTTCATAAGTACACCCCTAAAATATTAAAAATCTCTGGTTCGTAAATAAACCCCACTTAATATCAAAAATACCCTTTCCTTAATTTTATTGTATTATATTTTTGTTAGCACACCCCACTATTTTGTTATCTAATTACGTTTATTTAAAATTTTATTATTTTATATCTTTTTATTCAAATAAATGATTTCTCTTTAAAAAAAATAATTTCTAACTCCTGCAAAAACATTTGAAGTCACTAAAAAATTGTATGAAAAAAATTTCTTTTCATTGCATTAAAACTTTTTTTTTTTTAATTCTTTATGTAAAAAGAGGCTTTCAGCATATAATAGTGTATCTCAATTCCTTTGTTCCTAAGAAAGTTTTTTTTTTTTTTAAATAAAAAAAAAAAAACAATTGTTCATAAAAAAGTTTATTGTTGGTATTGATTTTTATTTCACTCAATTATAGCAGTAAATTGTTTGTCAACTCAATTAATTTGTATTCCATAAAAGAAATTGAAATTAGTATTTAAAATAGTAGTTAGGGTTTGATAAAATAGAAAGGTTTTTATTATCATATCAAACAATTAATAGGAAACTTTCTTTTCTTTTTTTTTTACAAAGGATTGATATAAAACCAATTATTAATTATTGATGTGTACTTACAAACGTTTTAGTCATTTAAGTAATTTTACTTAAGGATAGTATTGGATTTTTAAAAATATACTAAATTTGGGTGTACATATAATTTTTTAAGGATGTAAATATCGTCATTCTTCTATTTTGTTGAGTCCAAACAATTAACTTAGTTTAGAGTCCAATAGGCCCAACTAACCAAAATAGTTTTCCTTTTACCCACTAATTTCCTTTTACCTTTACAACATGTCTATTTAACCATCTAAAACTGAATTCAACGTCATACATCTCTAACATCCAATCACCAAGAAACTGATTTCAACCTCTCCAACTCCAACAACCATAAGGTAAAAAAATCATTTTTTTCCTTCTTTCTATATTTTACCAATTGTGTTTTTTTAGTCATCAAAAATTAAAGCTTGAGAAAAATATTTTTGATTTTTTTCTCAAAATTAAATGAGAATCAATTGTTAAGTAAGATATTGTCTCCATCAAATGATGTTCCAATTATTGACAATCAACATACTTCTAAGCCTAATAAATCAGCCGAGGTTAAAGAAGTTGATATTAGTGCTTTTGAAACTAATCCGGGAATACATCTTCCATATAACAACATATCCTATTAACTGTTGTGATGATGCTCGTAGAGCATATATTATAATGGGACCATGTCAACCAAAATTAAAAGAGTATAAACCTACACTAATTGGGAATTGAAATCGTCGATTTAATTATTTTTAGTTTAGCGCTGCCGTCGCCCAACCCCCCTGGATCAAAAATCCTAGCTACGCTACTGGTTGTCATCAACGGTTTTTGAAGGAGAGATAATACATAAATAAAAATAAAACTTAAATCAAATGCCAAAAATCAGAACTAACTTTAGAATTGATTAAAAATATTCATCCTCAAAGGTTTTTTTTTTTTTATCTAAGAGAAAGAATTAATTAGAAATGCTAGAGAGTGAGGAGATTTGTTGAGAGAAAAAGATTTTTGTTCAAAGAAAGGCATTACAGAGGCATACTCATTCATAGAGAAACGAGATGTCAGTGGTGACAATTGCAGATCGGTCCTTTCGATCTATTCAATTTGACGTTGTCCATATAAGTTGAATTGTGCTCTAGAGGGAGAAACGTGTTCTAGACAGACAAGGTGTTAGTTGACAATACAATGAAAGGTAAGGTTTTATGATTTCAATTTACACTTTTGAAAGCTTTGGGTTTGATTATTCTTGAATTCATTGTGTTGGAAATGGTATTGCCTTTTTTTATTTCTTTAATTAGATGACTTTCATTTTGAAAACATTTCCAAAAACCTTACATGCTGGATTGACTATGATCCTGAATTTGTTAACATTGGTGTGTAAGGATGAACGAACTTTGTCGAGTAAGGATGTTAGTGTAATTTACTGTGTAAATATTACACACAGTCGAGTAAAAAGTGGCGTTTCTAAAAATAGTAGAGACTAATGGGGGTGTATTCAACTCACACTTTGTTGGATTTGATTGGATTTTGTTGGATTTTAGAAATCAGGGTGTATTCAACTCAGATTTCGTTGGATTTCAAACAAATCCACGAAATCCAGGTGTATTCAACTCAGATTTTAAAGGATTTCAAACAAATCCAATGAAATCTGGGTGTATTCAAAATCCCATGGATTTGGATGGATTTATTTAAGTGATGGATTTGGTTGGATTTTGATGGATTTGGAAAGGAAAAATATAAATAGAGAGGTGATTTCCAAATCTTGTCCTTAACCCAAAGATTTGTGAAGATTTCACAATTCACACCTCCAACTCTCTCTCTCTCTCGATTACACATCAGAGTTCTCTCAAAAGCTTCTCAACCCACTTGGAAAAGGTGAGCTCTCTCTTTCTCAATTTTGGGCTTTTGTTCGTCTCGTAATACAAGAACTGTTGGACTGATTTCTGATTTCTGATTTGTGTAGTTTCTTGTCAAAGTTTCTATTCTCAATTAGCGATTTTTTTTGTGCTGCAAATTGACGTTTAGCTCACCTGAGACTGAAAGTGAAATAGGTTTGATTTCTATGAATTTTTAAGTTGTTGAACTGCTTCGATTGTGTAATTGACAACTATGTGGAGAAATTTTAATTGATTTTGAGCTTAATTTGAGTTTTTATTTTGTTCTTTTGAAAGTTTCTTGACAACTGTTGTATATAAATTCTTAAAATTATAGAATATGGTTTTCGGTGGGCTTTGTGATGTAGAAAAGGCTAGGCAAATTCATGGGAATGTGTTAAAGTTAGGATTTTTTGATGATTTATATGTTCAAAATTCAGTTTTTGGTATGTATTGTAAATGTGGAGATGTTAAAGATGCAATTCAGTTGTTTGAGAAAATGTGTGAGAGAGATTTGGTTTCTTGGAATACAATGATATCTGGGGTTTGCCAATCAGGGAATTACTTGGGTTCGTTGATGATCTTTAGAAGACTGATCAATGAACTTGTTGTATACCCAAATCCGTACCCAAAAAAAAAGAAGCAATTTCTTTGTAGGGTTTTATTATTATTTTTTTTCTGGAAATATTTTCATATCAGTTCTTGATTGTGCTCAGTTATGGAGTTGATACTGGTGTTGGTTGTTTTGGTTTTCTTATGTTGTTGCTCTGCTTTGGCATTGTTTGTCTCCTTCTTGCTTGTTCTAGAGCTATTTGGTGTTTGCTCTGTTCTATTGCTTTTTGCTTGTTTCTGGCTGGAGCCTAAATAACATTCTGGTGTTGCTTTTCAAAACAAATATTATACTTGAATTATCTGTCTATTGCCAGATATAATGTATATATATATATATATATCTTTGTATGTATTAGTGTATTTTGTCCTGGTTCACATCATCAGTTTGTAACATAATAATTAGAAGTTGGATGATGAGTTCAAGTTGGATGCAAAATGATTTTAGATGAGTAGTCAAATAATAATTAAAAAAAATGTTCTTGTTAGTTTATAACAATAGTGACAATAGCATCGGTAGATATACATGATAGTTTGTAAGAATTGTTCTTTTTTGTAGAGAATTTGATTTCCTTGTATCTACCTTGTTTTTTGTGGTCAATCTAGATTTTAGTATAAATGGAAGAGGCACAACAAAGAAATGAGAAAGGGAAGGTCAAAGTTGGACACTACTACAAAAATGTTAAAAGACACCACTAGAAATCACTAAAAGAAATCGGTTTTTGGTAACCGATTTAAAAAAAGCTTTTATAAAACCGATGTCTTAAAAATTACAGTTTCAAAAGACATTGGTTTTTAAGAAAACCGATATTAAAAAAAAACGTTTGGACATCGGTTTTTATAACAACCGATGTCTTAAATTTTGCATTGAAAAGACAACGGTTTTTATAAAAACCGATATTAAAAACAAGCGTTTAGACATCGGTTTTTATAAAAACCGATGTGGATTCAAAAGCAAAATTCTGCAATGCAAATCTGACATATGTCCATATTCAAGTGCGCATCTCTAAAAATACTCAACGTTATTTGCTCAACTTTTGAAACAAGAAAGTAGACATGCAAACAAACACTTTTAAATCAGAAAATATTCCAAAAATCAATTTGGAAAAGTGTGAAAATGAGCGATGAAAACAGCTCACTCGCGGATTCACGAATCGCTTCTGACCTTTGACTGAATAATTGATCATAATTTTCAAAATACCGCCCAGAATTTTACGTTCTTTATACCGTTGGATTTGTATCGAAAAATTGAAGAACCCAACGTGGACAAAAAAATTTATTTCCTTGCCAAAAGATACAGTTTTAAGGAAAGAGTTTGCATAAAAATATCTCCAATCGCTTCAATTCTGACCTTTGACTGAATAATTGATCATAACTTTCAAAATACCGTCCGGAATTTTACGTTCTTTATACCGTTGGATTCGTATCAAAAAATTGAAGAACCCAACATGGACAAAAAAATTTATTTCCTTGCCAAAAGAATGAAAGATACAGTTTTAAGGAAAGAGTTTGCATAAAAATATCTCCAATCGCTTCAATTCTGACATTTGACTGAATAATTGATCATAACTTTCAAAATACCGCCCGAAATTTTACGTTCTTTGTACCGTTGGATTTGTATCGAAAAATTGAAGAAACCACCATGGACGAAAAAATTTATTTCCTTGCCAAAAAATATAGTTTTAAGGAAAAAGTTTACACAAAAATATCTCCAATCGCTTGACCTTTGAGTACTCATGAATAATTGATCATAACTTTCAAAATACCACCCGGAATTTTACGTTCTTTATACCGTTGGATTCATATCGAAAAATCAAAGAATCCACCATGGACGAAAAAATTTATTTCGTTGCCAAAATATACAGTTTTAAGGAAAAAGTTTACACAAAAATATCTCCAATCACTTCTGACCATTGACTGAATAATTGATCATAACCTTCAAAATACCGCCCATAATTTTATGTTCTTTATACCGTTGGATTCGTATCAAAAAATCGAAGAATTCAACGTGGATGAAAAAATTTATTTCGTTGCCAAAAGATAGAGTTTTGGGGAAAAAGTTTGCACAAAAATATCTCCAGCAGAACACACAAAACCACACAATAAAAAATGAACCCACCAATAAAATTTATTTAATGTATATATGTTTGTAGTAGAAATTAGAATTTTGATTAGTTGAGTAAATTTAAATTTATCAAACAAGTTTTTTTATTTTTTATTTTTTATTATTTATTTTTATTTCTAACAACTCATATAGGTTATATATAAATATTGTGCAATTGTTAACATATCCAATCTTGTAGTCATGCGGTAAAGGCTTACCACTTTGAATTTGAGGTTGTAAGTTTGATTCCTCATAATGACAATTAATTGTCATTATTATCAAAGGTGGGGCGTGCCGGCGACAGTGGCCGGACGGTGGGGCGTGCCGGCGACAGTGGCCGGACGGTGGGGCGTGCCGGCGACAGTGGCTGGACGGTGGAGCAGGCCGGCGACGGTGGGATTTTTTACGGTGGGGCGTGCCGGCGACAGTGGCCGGACGGTGGAGCAGGCCGGCGACGGTGGGATTTTTTTTTGTAATACATCAATTTTACATCAGGGTTTTTAAATCGGTTTTAAGTAAAACCGATGTCTTTTCTCTTGTTTTACATCGGTTAAAAACCGATGTCTTTTGCGCTTTTTTTCTAAATCACTCAAAAAGACATCAGTTTTAAAAATTTCAAAAACCGATTTCTTTTGCATTTTTTGTAGTAGTGGGAGGAAATTATAACAGTTGGACCGTAGAACAAACCATTTTATTGTTACAACTTATGGTTGAAGCTGTCGATCGTGGATGGCGTGATGCTAGTGGATTGTTAAGCAAGCAAATGGTTGAAACATGGATACTCCCTTCTCTAAATGAAAAGCTTAACTGTAATAAAACCTATAACAATTATCAGAGTTGATTGAAATGGTTTAAAACACAATATCAAATATATACTGAACTTATGCGTCATAGCTCTGGTTTTGGATGGGACCCAATCACAAGGCTATTCATGGCTAGTGAAAAAGTATAGGAAGATTACCTTAAGGTAAGTTTCTTGAAGTTTCTTTAAATATATACAGTTTTTTTCTCAATTTATTTATTAACATTTTTGTATTGTTTCTCTTATAGTCTCATCCAAAATAGAGAAACTTTCGCACAGAACATTATGTAGATTATGATGATTTGAGAGTTGTAATTGGGAATGTAACTGCTTCGGGGAGAAACTCAATTTGGTTGGGTGATGATACTGATGCAAGAACATTTGAAGTTGAAGATACACGTTGGGATAGAGGACTATGAGTTTGATGCGGATAATGGGGCATTTGTGCAAAGTCAACATGAACCATTACACCAAGCTGAGTCACTTGAAAAATATACTTCACCCTTATCCCATCAAACCATCAGTTCAGAGGTTCCCTCAAAAATGACAAGTCAAAAAAAAGAGAAATAGAACTGATTTTGAAGGGTCTGGCTCATTTCAGAACACCAACCAAGTTGATATTATAAAAAAACTTTCTTATGGCATTGATTCAATTGTCGTTGACTTTCAGAGAGTTCACAACCTAATGGAGAAAAGGGAAAGTGATAGGGAGAAAAGGGAAATTGAGAAAAAAGAAAAAGAAAGAAAAAGTAATATATGAGATGCTATCAAGGAGACTCCAAACTTGGATAACTCTGCTCGTTACAAGGCACTTGCACTTCTTAATACTAAAACAAAAAAAGATGTGTTTTTGAATATGTCACCTGAAGAGCGCTCAGAGTGGATACTATTTACTTCAGAATGAGTGGTTATTTGGGAACATTTTGGAGAGATTTAAATATGAATAATTAGTTGGACTTGTTTTTTATTATTATTATTATGAATTGTTTGTTATTTTTGATTGAAACTAGGTTCAAACAAATGATAACCGCTACTCTTCCCTGTTTGCTTTTATGGAATCATCATTATTATTATGGTTAGGGGTTTTTACAATTTGGTCCCAATCTAATTGGTAAACATCACTTTTTTACTTGTTAATTCAAAATACATCAAATTGGTCCTAATATAATTCAAAATACATCAAATTAGTCCTAAGGTTAGTCAAACTAACGGTCAACTGTTACAAAATCAGTTAAATGTCTTGTTTACCCCTGTTATAAATCCGTCCATACACAACCAAAAACCCTAATCTCCATTCTCTCTCTCTCTCTCTCTCTCTCTCTCTCTCTCTTGTTCTTCATCTCCTTCATCCTCTTCAACCCACCACAACTCACCAAACCCTAACCCTAGCCGCCGTCGCCGCCACCGCCACCACCACCACCAAACACCACACCTAGCCCGTCGAAACACCACCATACCATTATTTCTCTTCTTTCTCGATTTCTATCGTCTTTCTCTCCCTTGATTTCTCTCTTAAACCGAACCACCCATCTCTCTCTTCTGGAATCTCTCGTGGGTGTTGGTCGCCGGCGTCTTCTAAGTGTCATGAATCTGGCGGTGAGGCGTCAATTGCCGGTGTTCGGTGCTGTAATGGGAGGCGGCTGCTGGTTGTTGTTGTCTAGATCTACGATGATAGAGGCAAAACTATAGGTCAGTGATGAAGGGAAAGTTGACGGCCAGCGGTTTCCGGTTCTGGTGGTGTGGTCAGCTGCAGTCACATGTGGTGGCCGGAGATAGCCATTAGTGGCGCGTGAAGGAAGCGCGTGGGCTTGTGGAGGACTTTTAGGTCGGCGGCGTTAAGGTTTTCTGTGCATGTTCTTGTGAATATATATTTTTTGTCTGGCCCCCCCAAAATCACTTAACCCGAGTTACAACCCTAATTTTGTAACATTACTGTAATTTATTTGTTACAAATTTGAACCTGATAAGGTTTGTTGATTGTTGTTGTTGGGTGGATGGTGAATGGTTTCTGGATGGTTGATGAATCTGGATTTTTTTTTTTTTTGGAAGATGAACCTGGATTGTTAATGATGATAATTTAGAATCTTTTTAATTTTCCTTTATTTATTTATTTTAATTTTGGTTTTTCAAATTAAATTAAAAAAGAGAGATCTCCACCGTCCATCTCTGAGATGAACGGTGGAGATCCATCTTTTTTTTTTCAATTATGTTTTTTTAAATTTTTTTTATTTTTATTTTTTAATTGGAAACAGATGTAATGACTTATCTACCCTTCTAAACGTGAGTTGACCGTTAGTTTGACTAACCTTAGGACCAATTTGATGTATTTTGAATTATATTAGGACCAATTTGATGTATTTTGAATTAACAAGTAAAAAAAATGATGTTTCCCAATTAGATTGGGACAAAATTGTAAAAACCCCTTATGGTTATTATTAATCAATCTCATGTGTTGTGGTGTTGAGTGGTGGGAGGGGTTTGGATTTTTGTGGTGGAAGGGGTTGTTGGGTTCGTTAGGTGGTGGGGATGACTGATTGGGATGTTAAAAATCATTTTGTTGGGTTCATTTGGTGGGTTTGTGGTGGAATTTTGAATGCACTGCTTAAATGTGCTGACCAATTTTTGCATGTTCTCTTTTAGAATACTTATTTATTTGACTATGGTAGTATGAGTTATGAAGTTTTTTGTGTATATGCATCCCGTGTTTAGTTATCTACACATGTTGATTTATCTTACAATAGAGAATCGAATATATGATTAACATTGGTTAGCAATTACGGGAACATTAATCCAATGAAAAATGCTTCCAACGGACTGAATTAGGATGACCATCTGTATATTTGACTATATCGATTGTGAATTTCTTTGTAAGGATAAAATTTTGCGTTTCTTATGAATCTAACTTATTTGCTCACATGTTTTTTCCTGATGTATATAGGCTTCTGATTGTCCACAGTTCAATGAAGAATTTATATAGGCTTTTTTTTTTCACATGAATTTTTGACTTTATTGCAAGGCTTTATTCATGTTGTTCAAGTCTTCATATTTGTGGGAAGCATTTTTCTTTAAATGTTGAAATCAATTTTTTAAAGACAAATCCTTAAAAATCCATCCAAATCCATCCAATTCTAACTAACGAATTCCAACGAACTTTTTACACAATTCTGACAAAATCTAATGAAATCTGTGGGTTTTGTGAATTCCACTGAAATCCATCACTTAAAATAAATCCATCAAACTCCAATGAAATCTAAGTTGAATACCACCCCTCTATTGATCTATTTATGCCCCATTTTTTTTTTTAAATTTTGAATTAATTAAATAAAGTTAAATGGTTTTATTAATTTATTTTATTTATTTCCAAAATTACCCTTTTGACTTATTTTTCAAACTTAATAAACCCCATTTCTAATCTCTCTATCTATCTTAGACCTCTTTGTCTCTAGTCTCGTCTTTCTCTCATCTCCCATGAACAAATTTAATATTTCTTCTTATTTCTTTTTTCAGTGTTAAGATAATGACTTCTATTGTTAACATGAGGGAGGAAACATGAGGAAGACCTTTTTCAAAAGCTAAGATTGAAATATTGATGAGTAAGTCGGAAAAGTTTGAAAAGTTTATGGTGGCAACTGCAAAGGAAGCCACCATAGATAACGAGGAGCAGAGCTAAGCTTCTGAGATATTTTCCAGAACTTAGTTTCTTTATAAATTCCTTAATTTGTAACTTGTTATTCGTAGGTGGACTTTTGATCATAACTTGTAGTGAATCATATTTATTGTAGTAATTTTTGTAACACATCTATGCCTTCCTTGGCTACTCAATTCAAATATATTTTGAAGTTTCAAAAAACATAATAATATTTGTTTTGGTTATCATCTTTTCACTTTCAGATTCTATTAGAGTAAAGAGATTAAATAATAATCAATATCTTATCTGTCTAATGCACCGCAAGTGTTTGATATATTGTTTAAATATGATCCAGTACAATTGTGAATTAGGTTGTCTTCGGTCCTTGTTTGCTGAGTGTTTGTTGGGTTCTGTGTGGCTGTCAGTGGCGCTATTGATATTGTTGTCTTGGCCTCTGTTTTTGGCATTTGCTATGTTCTTAGTGTGGGTTTTTGTTTGCCTGGTTGTTTTGCTTGCTTGAGCCTTTGCTCTATTTTGGTGGTGTTCCCTGCTTGCCTTTAGTGGCTTTTTTATATGTTGTTAAAAAAAAAGTGTAAATTGGGTAATGCATAGAGTTTAAAAGCCAAACTCCTTCTTCGTGGACGTCAAATGCCATGATTGCTTCAACATAACGACATTGTTTAGTCGAAGTTTTGATACTTACCACATCAAATATACTAGGAATTGAGTAGACGTGCAGTGATGTTTGATTATGAACATAGAATAATTATATCTTCCATGTAAATATAGATGAAGAATAGTTTTTTTTTTTTTTATTGAAACAAGAATTGTCTTCTTTCTATAAGAAAAACAAAAGAAAAAGAAAATTAAACAACATAAAGCAGCTGCTTAGTTTGACTGAAATCAGAATTAACAGGTTAAAATTACAACATTGGTGCCATGCAACAACTCAACCATTCAAATCTATTGTTTCCTTGGTCATAACATCAGACACCAAATCTTTGAAAGCATCTATATTATTTGTATATGGAGTTTCCCATCCTCTTGCACATGGATGGTGATATTCTAACCAATTAGCTGCTATAGGAGGTATTGGTGAACCTGGACCACCTGGTACCATGAACACCTAAATAATGTATAAACCAATATTAGACTTTGAAAAAAAAAAAAAAAAAAAAAAACTAAATGTACTTATGAAATACTTGTATATACCTCTATGAAATGACATATATTAACGAATCCAATCGTTATAATTTTGTGCAAAGATTGTGACAATGGAACAGATCTTAAGGAGAGAAATGTAAGACACAATTGATTTGATAGGAGTACTAGCACAACATTGTATTTCGAAGTAATGATATGACCGATCTTAGGCATGGTCATCCAATGATTTTGTCTTGGATTACTTTCAAAATAAGATAGTGAATGTAAAACCTCATGCACCTTATTTGCATAGCAAAACATTTTAGCATAATGATAAAAATAATCCTGTAACTCAATAACCAAATCCCTTCTTACGTTGACCCAATTTTCCTCACCCATGTCCATCAGATGGGCCACGGCTTGAAAACCACAATTACCATCACTTGCAACATCCTTAACTTTTTATATATAAGGTCTCATTTTAATTGGAAATGAGTCAATGTAAGTAGTAGAATTAAGTAATTGTTTTTGAAATGCCTTTCTTTTCCATGGTGGATTTGGTTGATGTGAAGATGTAATGCTTTGTGAATAAGTATCGAGTGTAGCTAATACATATTCAAATTGAGATGGATCCCGACGAGTAGATGTATCCAACTTTCGAGAAGGTCGACCTCTGATCGGTGCAAACGAACGTGATAGTTCTATAAACTACCGTGAATGATATGGCGTGCGAGTGTTTCTACCCTTACGCAAGTATACGAATTGTTGGCCACGTATAGTGGTTACGAGCAGTGTTGTAAAAGGCGCCACCTAGAGCCGCCTAGTCGCCGACTAAGTGCTCGGCGGCGCTCTTCCGCCCCGACTTTGGTGTAGTCGGCTGTATTAGTCGTTTTTGGTCAACGTCGGTCAACGTCGGATCTAGGCGGAGCTAGTCGTCAACATCGTTCCAAGTCGGTCCAAGTCGGCAGCGGTCAACAGCGTTGACGTTCGAAAAAAAAAATTAAAAAAAATCCCAGAACGGCGTCGAACCTTGGGGGTTTCATTAAAAGAAAATTTATTGATTTTTGATCGATCGATCAAAGAGGGAAAGAGGCAACAGTGAAGACCTAAGCTGTTACAAGTCAAGAGTTTCAAAAATAGAGAAGTAAAATAGTCGAACCTAGTCCAGCCGTCGCCGTCCGTCGATCCGTCGCCGTTAGTCGATCCTTCGCCGTCCATCGCCGTTGCCGTCAATCGATCCTCGCCGTCAGTCGAACCTAGTCTTAGGTTGATCCTCGCCGTCAGTTAATTTGTGAGTTGTTTATTTCCAATTTAGGGTTTTCAATTTGGGGATTTTGACTTTTTAAGTTGAATTTTTTAAATTAATTAGTTTAGAAGCTGTAAACTGTAAAGGACGAAGGCAAAGCTTTTTTTTGGGGAAATTTGTGAGGCAGGAGACTAGGAGAAATGGAGAAATGGTGCTAGTGTTTCTCTGTTTGGTTTTGTACTTTTGTTTCTTCTCTGTTGCCACTTGCCAGTGTTCTACTATGTTCTCTTTTGGCGTTTGTGGCTCAGTGGCTCCCATTTTGGGTATCATAAAAAATAAAAAAAGAAGTTGTCAGCATTAAAAATCTATCCAGAATCAACTCAACCGACTAATAGTCTAATACAAATATACAATTGGTAATTAATTAATATAATAGTATTCTAAGCATCTAGATTCTAGCATATATACCATTTCCCAACATCTCTTGCAAGTTAAATTATATATACATATATAATTATATATATAATATATTACATTATTTATTATTAAACTAGTATTACTTAGCATATTATCATTCTAACAGCAGTAACTTTGCATATGGATAACTTTGCATATTACATTTTTGTTTTGCAAATCATGAAATCAATCAACAACAAAAAACCAAAAAAAAAAAAAACTATAAAAAAAATTTCCGATTGGCCACCGATCAGCTTCCGACAGGCCGGCCGGCCGACTTCCGGCCTACCGCCTAGTCCGCTAGGCGGTGGGTCGCCGCCCGACTAGCGCCTAGCGCTTTCTACAACATTGGTTACGAGTAAGGGTATCGTTCCCAACGAGGAGGTTAGGTACCTTAATCGGTTCTAGTCTTAGATTATTTACACTATATACACTAATTACATACAATAAAAGTAAAGCGCAATGGTCGCAAGCAATTGACTACCTAATCTAAGATTACACTAAGATTGCTTTAAACAATTATAATTAACTTAACTAACTAGATTGGCAATAAAGCAAATAAGTAAATTAACCACTAAATCACTAGGATTAAATTACACTAAGATCTCATTTAATCAACTACAACTAAGTTACACTAACTACAACTAACTAATCTATCATTAGCTAACTTAACTTAACCAAAACTCTTGCAAAGGTTATGCAAGAGTGAAGATGTAAATGAAGAGGGATAATATTAATTGATCACAATTAAGCACACTTGTTCTATGGAATATTCAATTAAATCACTACCACTCAAATTATTATCAACTATGATTATAGAATGACAATAATAGAGGGATTACCACCTAGAACATAAGAATTAGTCAATAAGCAATGAACATGCAATTACTAACCAAGTCTTCTCCAATAGAGCTAATCAAATGTTATAAAACAAGATTACATGTTACTAATTCGTCAATCAACAACATGTATTCATTTGATAACTCAAGATGGATATATTAAAAGTAAGATCAATCAATTACAATATAAGGTCATATGAAATCCATCCCTCAACATTGAGAGTATTTTACACATACATGTTACATGAACTACAATAAATGGAAGACAAGTAAAAGGTAATAAATAACCACAAGATGGTAAACTTCTTGTTCTTCAATTAAGCTCCATGTCTACTTCTTCCAAGCAAGGAATTCCACATGCAACCATGTAGTGAGAATCTAGGCTATCTAGGTTATTGTAAACTAATTTAGGTATTTCTAGGGTTTAAGTTATGCTATTGTTGGATATAAGGGATGTGTTTTAGGTTACAAAAGATGTATATATATAGAGGGAAGTATTTAGGCAAGTTTGGACGTGCAAATCTCCTAAGTCAGTCGTCCTTTGCGGGTTAGGATCACTGGCTCGTGGGTTTGTGCTCACCGGCGGAGCTCACGGTGGAAAGTTGGAGTTTGGCCACGAGTTTGTACCTTCTGGCTTGCAGGAATGTTCCCTCGGCATGAAACCGCGAAGACTCAGCGAGTTTGGACAACTTTGGGCGAGCAAGAGACCGCTGGAAGTGAGCTTGAAGCTTGGTTTGGCTATGGAGGTTGGAAGACTTGGAGGAGATGGAAATCAAGTGCATATAGGCTTGAAAATGGGTCCATCGTGACCGAAAGGAGATCGGCTGCCGTTCTGGGCAGAGAACCACCGAAAAAGTGGCCAGAAAACATGTCTGCAACGTCGGGTCAAATGGGGCTGAACCGAGTCGGGTCACGCGGGTCGTCGGGTCTGCATGGCTGGAGGTTGAAAATGGTTGACGTCAGCATGACGCGTGCACAAACAGCCCAAAATGCACCGTTTCAATTGTTGACGTGGCAGCCTTCTATGCTTTGCGCGTACAATTACAATATGTACCCCTGTCTTCTCCCTTAATCACAAAATAATCAATAATGCCTCGAATGTTGCACTTTAGCCCCTGATTTCGACAGAATTACAACAATGCCCCTGAACTTCCCTATTTACTTGAAACACTTATTTAATCCATTAAATACCCGGTTTTACCCGAGAAACAAGCATAAAGTAATAGGTATTAGGGGTATAAAATAGGTACTTTTATACCCCGATCAACCTCGTGCCTTAGCCTTAACTATTGGCTCCACCAAATGAGTTGATTATGGATTTGCTAACTCCATCGATTTCTTTTTTAACTGTAGTTTACCAGAATCATCCATATGCTCAAAACGCTTCATATCATCTCAATCTCAATTGTGCAACTCAACTTCGTTGATCCATCACCAATGCTAGGCACTAAGTCTAACTTCTTCCGATGTGAATTTACACAGAATGCAGGAATTGGCCGACCTTCATACTTATATCTTGCAATTTCATGAGCACATGGGCACCCGTGCGTATGTCAAACTATACATTCACAAGCAGAGGGATCTAGGCCAATAGTGTCAACTCGGTTGGACTCCTAAAGTATTATATCCAACGCATGTCTTGAAATGAAACCCCTTAACTCTTTAAAGAGAAAATGAGTAAATTTATGTTGAACGGTGGTCTTGCACTTCTCAAATGAAGCCTTAATCTCTATGTGTTGCGATTCTAACAAAACATGAATTTTATTCCACAATGTTATGAATGTTCCCTGTGATGAACCTAATTGTCTCTTCAATTTTGCATGTATAGTTTCAGCTCTATTATAATTTAAATTTGATACTGTTAATTTGTATAAAAATAAATAAAAATGAAAAAAATAATAATGTAAATATACTTGTTTGATGTTACATTTCCAAAATGCATAACCAAATTTGTCCAAACCGCAACAAAATTTTTTTTATACTTATCTAGCCATGTATGCTTCACGTAATCAAGTGCTCGTTGATGTCCAAAAAAATCACTCTCTAGAGCACTTAAATATTGCATATAGTGTTATTTTGTGCGAGATGACACCAATGCATTCCAACTACAAATGAAGTCTTCCCAATCTTTTGTAGTCTTAAATAGCTTCCTACAATTAGCTAAGATATTCTTCGAGATATGTCATTTGCAAAGAAGATTGATTGTTGTTGGGAATACTTTTCTAATGGCATTCATCAAAGCTAACTCTCAATCTGTCACTATTACACTCGGCAACTTTTTATCTTCCATAATTGTCTTTAATCTCTCTAATACCCAAACATAATTATCCTCATGCTCAAACTGAAATAATTCAAAACCAAGATAAAATGTCAAATGAGTCGATGTCACACCAACTATCTCCAATAATGGGTAATGATACTTGTTTGTTTTGTAAGTGCAGTCCATAATTAGCAAACGCAGAAAAGCCCGCAACAATTCAACAGTAGAACGATGTGTCCAAAATAAGTATGTAATGCAGTTTGTATCTTCATGACTTCGATGCCATTCAATGTAGTTATGCTCATTTAATTTACTCATAAGTTGTTGTATTTGTGATCTACCAGCTTGCTCCACAACCTTATATTTATAGCGTGCATTGTATATCGTTTTCATTGTGTTGACATTATGAATATCTCTATTCTGCAATGTATGCAAAATATTTTTCGGTTTCATCTCACTTTTTGACATATCAATCAACATATTGACCTCTTTTTTGGTGAGTCTCCCAGCAAATGAGTGGCCTTCAAGATGTTGTGCAGCTAGATGATTATGTAGCCCATTAATCACTTTTAATGCCCAGTTATCATCACTTGCTAACTTTTTCCCTTTCAACAAAAAAAGGCAGTTGCACTTCTTTGTTCCAGTTGCTCTTGACCTCTTTTTTTCTTGACATTCACTAATTTTATGCATATATATACCACTCCTTTCACATGCAAAATGTATTCTTGGTTTCCTTCTACTAACATTTACTTCTGATTTTCGTATAACAATGACAAATCCAAATCCCTTTCCAGTAGCACGTGTCCATTCGATTAATTTTGCTCTACTATTGAACACCTATATATTTTACAATTTTTTTAAAAAAGTAAGTGTTCAGAAAAAAAAAGTAAGCTTCAAAAACAGTACTTAACAAGTAAAAACTTATAAATAACATACCATATCAGTTGTAAATGCATCAGTATTGTCCATAAAGAATAGTTGATTCTCCTCACAGTTATTATGACCAAAACTTTCATCCTTAAAAAATCACCATGTGAAAAATAAGTCAATGACTATTATAAACTTTAGTATTATCAAATTTTAATATTTGATTTTGTTCAATAAGTGAGATTAATTTTTTTGAAAGCAATCATGATGGGCTTGTGGTTGTTTGAATGTCAAGTACATGTGTGTGAAACAAGTAAATGGAATTTATATGTGTAAACTACAGTGAGGCCGAAAATCAGAGCAACAAAAAGGGATAGTGAAGAAAATTTTCTCTTCTCTGTCAAACTAAACATAATAGAAAACAAAAAATTCTTTTCTCCGTCAAACTAAACGTAATAGAAAAAATAAAATATGATGTATAATAAGTAAACTTCAAACTCACTCCTAGAAAAGGAATTGCTTCCAGATGTTTGATATCATTCTCCGACAATTCTTACAAATACTTCTTATCATTGTTAGACAATTCTTGTAGATGCTTCATAATATTCTCAGACAATTCTTCAAGATGTTTGATATCATTCTCCGACAATGTTAAGTATTAACATATTTCTCTGCTTATTCTTAGTGCATAATTTTAGCATTTTTTCTATTCATTGTATAGTTGACTATGTGCTAGGCTGTATAATTAATTGTAATTGCTTAATTATAGGGATTGTTTGTTCATATTTCGTTGTACAAAACTTTACATTGACTATAAAAGGGTCCATAACAGAGTGAATAAGAACTCAGTTTTCCACATCAATTTTCTGTTTGTTTTCCACTGATTGCTTTGTCTCTATTGTCAATCTTCTCTAGTTTATTTTGTTTATTCTCTTTCATTTGACATGGTATCAGAGCCGATACATGTCTAGGAAGAGTCTTCAGTAATTTTGTGATAACATCATAATAAGGGTTATATTCTTGTGAGGTATTGTGTTTGATTTGTGAGAATTTTTTTTTTGTTCGTGGGAAAATCTGATTTCTGGGTTTTCAATCTTGATCAAGGGTACATCATTTTCGGGTAAATGGTGTGTTATTTTATTCTGGTGTGTTTTTGTTTTTTGATTCAAAATGACAGAAAAATCTGATCTTTTGCCTGTTAAATTCAATGGGAAGAATTATTTTTCTTGGGAATTTCAATTTCGCATGTTTGTAAAAGGAAAAGAGTTATAGAGGTATGTAGATCTGCAAGATATGCATTTCTTGGGTATGCTTTTGATCGTAAAGGCTTTCTTTGTTATGATCCTATTGTTCGTCGTATTCGTATCTCTCGTAATGTTGTTTTTGTTGAAAATACATATTTTTTTCAACATACTCATGTTTCCAATTCTGGAACAGTTTTTCAGCAAAGCAATACAAATAACAGTCCAAGTATTGAAGTTCCTAAACGAGAAGTTTCCTCAACTCCTGATCCAAGTTCTACACAAGCTGAGCCACCTATTGTGACAATTGATCCACCTCTTCGAAGATCCACTCGAGAAAATAAAGGCCAAGCACCTGATCACTTATCTCTCATGGCTACTATATCGTCCATTGATGTTCCCAACTCCTACTCACAAGCGAAACAGTTTTCACACTGGTAGATTGCTATGAATGAAGAATTGGAAGCATTAATAAAAAATCATACTTGGGATTTTGTTCCGAGTAAGCTAGAGGACCCAAAAATCCAACCCAAATTTTGGACCCAAACCATGTGGCACACATCACATGGGGTATTGGAAAGAGTGAAGTGGGGCCATGTTGTGTTTGATGTGTGCCACATGTGTTTGGGTCCAAAATTTGGGTTGGATTTTTGGGTCCTCTAGCATTACTCTTTTGTTCCTTACCCACCTAAGTGTAAACCGATTGGTTGCAAATGGATTTATTCTATCAAACAGAAGGTCGATGGCTCTTTGGATCGCTATAAAGCATGTCTAGTTACTCTAGGCAATTGGCAGGAATATGGGGTCAATTATCATGAGACATTTACTCCAGTAGCAAAAATGACCACTATTCGTACTTTGTTAGCAATTGCAGGTTCATAATCATGGCCTCTTTTCCAAATGGATGTTAAAAATGCATTCTTACATGTTGATCTTCAAGAAAAGGTCTATATGAAGCTTCCACCCGAGGTTCAAACTGGTTTAAACAATCATGTATGTCGACTACGACGCTCTCTATACGGACTTAAACAAGCTCCTCAAGCATGGTTTGAAAATTTTGGCCAATTGTTGCGTACTTTGGAGTTTCAACAAAGTTCCAATGATCCTTCCATGTTTCTTCGCCATTCTTCCGCTAGTATTACTATTCTTCTTGTTTATGTAGACGATATCATCATTTCTGGGACTGACACATTTGGTATTAAGCAACTACAGGTTTCTTTACACTCTTCATTCCATTTGAAAGATCTTGGATCGCTTACATACTTTCTCGGACTTGAAGTATCTCGTTCAGATCAAGGGATTCTTGTCAACCAACATAAATACACTAATGATTTGATTGCTTTAGCATGTCTTGAAAATTCCACTCATGTGGATACTCCATTGGAAATCAATGTGAAATATTCACAAGCTATTGGAGATTTGCTTCATGATCCTACAATATATCGTCAACTTGTTGGCAGCTTGATTTACTTGACAATTACCTGGCCAGATATCTCATATGCAGTAAACTTGATGAGTCAATTTATCCACCAACCTCAGCACTTGCATCTTGCAACCGTGAAAAGGATAATTCTCTATTTGATTGGGACATCTCATCGTGGGCTATTATACAAAGTTGGATCCTCTCTTATAGTCTCCAAGCTTAGAGTGATGCTGATTGGGCTGGGTGTCCAGATTCCCAATGGTCGACTATTTGGCTGGTGCATGTATCTTGGTGATGCTTTAGTATCTTGGAAATGTAAAAAAATAAGAGAGAGTATCTAAATCCTCCACTGAAGCAGAATATAGAGCTATGTCGACTGCTTGTTCTGAGAATGTTTGGCTTCGACTTCTTTTGGAATTAGGATTTCCTCAAAAAAAATCCCATCCCTCTCCATGCTGATAATAGAAGTTCCATTCAGATTACAGCCAATCTTGTGCTTCATGAAAGAATTAAACATATAGAAGTTGATTGCCACTACATTCGAGATGCATATGCGGATCATACCATCACTTTGCCTTATGTATCAATTGAATTTCAAATTGCAGATATTTTTACTAAGTCCTTGACGAAGTTACGACATCAGTTCTTGGTTGGCAAATTGATGCTTGTTGATTCACCAGCATCAATTTGAGGGAGGGTGTTAAGTATTGACATATTTCTCTGCTTATTATTAGTGCATAATTTTAGCATTTTTTATATTCATTGTATAGTTGACTATGTGTTAGGCTGTATAATTGATTGTAATTGTTTAATTATAGGGATTGTTTGTTCATATTTCCTTGTACAAAACTTTACCTTGACTATAAAAGGACCCATCGCATAGTGAATAAGAACTCAGTTTTCCACAGCAATTTTCTGTTTGTTTTCCATTGATTGCTTTGTTTCTGTTGTCAATCTTTTGGTTTATTTTGTTTATTCTCTTTCATTTGACAAATAATTCTTCCACATGCTTGATATCGTTCTCAAATTCTTTCATAATATTTTGTACGTATGTAAGAAGCAAATTTTAGGGTTTAAGAGTTATGAACAAAAAAATTCAAGAAAAGGATTAAAAGAATGCTTTTTTTTTTTTTTTTTTTTTTTTTTTTGAAAAGGAATGTGGAGTTTTATTAGATTTACTTTATAGAATTCTTTTATTTCTTAAATTGTATGTCTCTTTTAGTAATTTTGATAAAGGAAAAAAAATAATACAAAATAATTAAACAAGTATGGCATAAATAGATCAGCAGGGGTGTGCCAATAGCACCACTCTTATTTTTCTAACTTAGTCATATGTTTAAAGACCACGTTAACCTTGAGTTGTTAGATCTTGTAATAAGTGAAAGGGGTGTCAGTGTAGAATAACCATTTTAACTCATCCAGCTGTAATATTACTAAACCTCAGGGGTGTGGGTACAGTTCTCCCATAAATGAATTACTTCAAACTTGAAGGGCTTGAACGATAATTTAATAAAAATTTGAGGATCAAAATTTTATTTGAACAAGATGTCAATTATTGGATCCATTCCGACATCTAATGGTTTTAGGCCACGTTTGGTTATATGGTAGAATGGTAATTGAAATGGTAATGAAAATGAGAATGAGAATGGAAAGGAAATGAAAACTGAGTTTTTTGCTTGGTTGGAACTTTAGAATTAGTCTCTGAATCAGTATTATTTTGTTTGGTTAACAACGTAATGGAATAGAGTTAACTGTATTTTGACCAAAATACCCGTAATTATAAAACATTCATAATAACATGATATATTATGGACAATAATATTTATATAGAATATTATATATATATATATATATATATATATAATAGTATAATATATAACATATATAATAATATAATATATAGTACATATATATATTATATATAATATATATTTATATAACATTAATATAATATATTATTTTTGAAAAGTAGAGTATTTTTGGAATGGAGTTAGGGCATATGAGGGTATTTATGGAATACAAATTTTAATTTGGAATGGAATGGGCATTCCATTGGTTTTTGAATGGAAAGCCCATTCCACCAAAATGGTGGAAACACCATTCCAATGGAATGCTCTTTCCTTTAAAATGTTTTCCAGCCAACCAAACACAACCTTAGTCTCAATCACAAATCACAATCCACAAATTGATCATGATGTTCCCCTACGACCAAAAGGAAATAGTTTAAGGTCTAATTGGAACTAGAATCCAACCCACTTTGTGCAAAATACAAGCATAAGCATGCAACACAATGACAACATATGTTCCTGACAAGTGACAATACACCCAAATAGGATCTTGAATGTGCCATATTCCTCCAAATATACAGCGCATTCAAGATCCTCATATCTTCACTATCACCTAACTTTCACATTCAAGATCCAACACAATGACAACATATGTTCCTGACAAGTGACAATACACCCAAATACACCCAAATAGGATCTTGAATGCGTCATATTCCTCCAAATATATAGCACATTTAAGTTCCTAATATCTTCACTATCATCTAACTTGCACATTCAAGATCCTCTTATTTTCACCTCGTGTCTTAATAGTAAGAGCGCTCATTCGGCCGAACAATGTCTATATATATTTTTTTATATATATAAACCATATCTTCTAGAAAAGAGAAGTCTCTTACTACTTACTATTTTAAGATATCTAGAGAACACTTCAATTTGCACTTTCAAGTGATTGAAGTTGTGGGTTCGAATCGTATCTTCTAGAAAAGAGAAGAAGTTCCTCTCTCTCTCTCATTTTCATTCTAAATGCATAACTTGTTCGCGCTCAGTTGAACTTCATAACCTTTTTTTTTTTTTTTTTTTTTTTTTCTCTACAGAAAAATTACTTCAGCTCGACTAAGATGAATGTCTAAAGTTTACTGTATTTCTAATTTCCGGGGTTGATTATATAAAAAAAAGAGATTAGAAACAAGTGCATGCCAATTCTCAGCTCAACTTCAGTTATAAATTTGTAAATATTTGATGCAATACCAGAGATGTTGAAACTAAAACTCGCAACAAAGATAAATAATTACAGAATGTTAAGATCCAATATTTGGAAAGCTAATGATTTCATATGAAGCCACATCTTCATCTGTCAATCAATGAAGTGTAGCAGTGAATTGCTTCATGACTGACTTCACCTGCATATATGAATATGATAAATTGAATAACAAAAATCATGGGCCACGAGTTGGGGCAAAACAGAAACATCCATGTGCTTGATCTTCAGGTATCATGCCACCTCCCTTGCTCGTATCTACTGCTTCTAGCAACCTCACTACCTCATCCATGTCAGGCCGCTTTTCCGGGTTTGCATCCCAACATTTCCGCATTATGCTTGCCAATGAATTTGGGCAACATCTAGGCATATCTGGTCGCAAATTCTGTAAAAATCATTTTACAAAAACATTGTCAGGTATTTGGAGCAGAAACAGATCAAATTCACCAGGGCTGATAAGAGAACTTCAAAAGCTTATAAGATGTACAATTAAAATTTTACTTATACCACCTTTAATTCTACAGCAGTTGTAATTGTTAAATTTTACCAAGTAGGCAGGCCATTTTCAGATCCTGCCTACCAGCTACACTTGCATGGGAATACAAACAAACGCTTACTAAGTAATAACATTAAGGCCTGATTTTTATCGTAAGGATGACAGAGCCAGGTGCCAACCATCTTTTTTGCAGCAGATTACCACATAATCTATTATCAGACACAAACAAATTAAGGATCAAGAAATACTAGGTCAACACTAACAGCCATCTACCACTAATTATATCACTAATTATGTCTATGCCCATTATCAATGATTAAGGAAAAACCAAGCAAATCCCACAACCTAACAAACAAATTGGTGATCAGCACATACAAGTTCAAGATAAAGTATTTAAGCTAAGTTATTTATAGCTCACTAGTATCACTGACGTTTGCCAGAGTTAAGATATTAGAATTCTAAATCTCAATAGACTGATTATATATGGAGAGACGATGCGAAAGAACTCATTGGGCCTGCTAGACCAATAAATGGTGGTTCCAGAGCTTTTCAAAATTGTGACCCTGAATTTTGTACTTGTAATAACAGACAAACCTGTCGCACAACCGCAGAAGAAACTTCAGCGAAACTAAGATCAGGATAAGGCATGTCGCAGCAGTAGATTTCCCATAAGCATATACCAAAGCTGTAGACATCGCATTTCCTATTATAAGGCTTGCCGTCGAGCACCTACACAAATTAATTTCTTTCAGAATTCTTCTCCAGCTTTCGGAGAATATTAAACCCACAGCCAAAAAAAGGAGTAACAAATTATATTCAATCATCTTGGTGAAACCATTCTGATTCCAAGCATACAAAAAGTTCATTGTAATAACAGTTTTAAAGTTAAAAGGAAATCTTTATTCAAGATTTACAAAGGAATAGATACCTCTGGGGCCATGTAACCAAGAGTGCCAGTTTCCCCAGTCATGTCCCTTGGGTTTTGAGCTTCAACTCGAGCAACACCAAAATCGGCAATTTTCAAAGTTCTGTGAGCATCTAGCAACATATTTTCTGTCTTCACATCACGATGTACAATTTTTTTGGAGTGAAGATAGCTCAATCTGCAGGAGTAGAACAAAAAAACAAAATTCAATAATTTAAACCACAGAAGCAGCTTTAAAAAGTCTGAAATAATTAAATCGGCACTCACCCTCTAGAGAGATCCAAAGCAAGTTGAATCACAACCTTCATGGCAAGTTTTTTCCTTCTATTCCTGATTAAAAATTTCTTTAATGTCCCACCTGGAAGGTACTCAAGAACCACACAACAAGCCCTGGAAGGAAGAGAATTACGGTAGTCACTCGTATCACTTTGGGAAGGAATCTTAAGATTGGATGTTCCCATTGAAGCTCCAATAAACTGTAACAGCCAATTAGACCACTAAAATTTGAAACATAGACATTTAAACAAGCACATCATTCCAAATAAAATCAACTATAACAATATATAGAAAGACTGGAAGACAAGAAATTAATAAGAAAGCCATGCAAGGATAAATTCAGCAAATTTTATGATTAAAGTTAATTTGCTATGCCATTACATCAGCTGTCAATAAATAAATAAATAAATAAAAGCCATTACATCCAACCGATAAGAGTAAATTCATGAACTTAATCTTCTGGACCTCTCTCTCTCACTAAATTATCTGATAATGGTGTCACAGACAACTGTATCACTATACTCAACTGTGATTAATACAATAAAGACAGGACTAAAATACCCACAGGCAAAAAATAAATTAATTTTTACCTTTGTAACATTCAGATGGTCAAGCTTTTGCCAAACAGCCACCTCTTGCCGAAATGATGCTCGGAGAGCAGCAGTTTCAGCGGCTGTGGCCATACCATCCTCCCCCCAGTCCAATACCTTCACTACAGTATCACGAACAGAAATGGTAGTGAGGACATCAAAAAAAACAGAAACATGATTACTCGACATTTCAAACTAATTTTTTCCTGTTTTGGCGGGATATTTTCACTTTCTATGTCATCTGATTACATAAAGTTAATAATTTGATATGAATTCTATCCCCACCAATGGACATATATTTGTTCAAATTAGGCATCAAAGTAATTACTGGGTTTTATAATCTTAGCAGAAATAGTGAATATGAAGGTTCACATATAATGACAGATAGGCATCAGACCATCCAGCGTTTGAAACCAAACAAAGTCCACTCAACCAAAGTTTTAATGACAAGATGAAGCAAGGCAAATCAAGAGAATCTTAATAGCATAGTTTGGCACCTACATCAAAAGCCTGCATCAATGGAAAAGTAATAGAGCCAATTGTTTCGATTTAAAGGTGTCTTGTGCAAAATAAACATTTGAAGTATGAGATAAAAGGCATCAATCAGACCTACTATGAAAGCTCCATAGCACAATCATCCGAAGAGTAAAGTTCACTTACTGCAAGCTGTGACAAGCTACCTTATTAAATATCTATGCTAAACATAAATTTTGAATAATATCAGTATAAGTCAATTTTGATTAGCAAGAATTGAAACGTGAAATAAACATGGGCAGTGTGACACAAGTAACATATAAGAAACTTGATACAAGGGAACAGTCTACAATAAGTGGCTAACCTAAAAAGTAAAAAATTGTTCAGATATTTTATCAAAACAGATAAAATACGACAAGGAGATTGAAGATGCTAACAAAGAAATGTTATGAGAAAATCAATGTAGACTGTTAAAAGAACAAGGATAAACAACATATTCTCCAAAAACTCATAAAATAATAACCAATCATTGGAATGGATTTCATCAGATTTTAAAGCAATTTCCATCAGTTATAGAAACATGGTCTCCAAGGTGATTTTTCTCGTTCGGATCCTTAAGAAATAGGAAAAAATAGTACTTCTGAATCTAAATTAAACCAAAGATTTGAAAAGAAGATACTCATAAGAATTTTGGGGGTGGGGAAAATGTTCTCAGATTGTGAATAATCAAACCCACATTAAAATTGAAATTGAGATATCAATGCAAGTTGTGTCAAAAACTTCCCCCCGTTCTTCCTTGAGTGAAGATGGGTAGACTCTACCAATCCCAAAGAGATGTAATTTTTTTCATTTCACACCATCCCCCAAATTGAAATATATAAGATCTCTTCAAGACCACAGTGAAATGAGAAAATGCACACTTTAGTGTGGAAGGCATGTGAATCTTGTCACTGAGCAGAAGGTAAAATGAGTGTGCAGAAGGATCTCCTAACAATCATGCCTCAAAGTGAGTAGCACTCAGGATCTATAAACTACTAAGGTAATAAAAAATGCCTTGTAATCAGCTTCTTGTGCATTTCAAATGTGAACTTTGTGCAAATTGATTAGTACAATGAACCCAATAACTACTAGATTGACACATCTAACATTAAAGGACTTGCATCCTAGGAAATTTCAAAGCTACTGGATCAAAATCCAGTTTTGTAGAATTCATTGCAATAACAGAGACTAAGTTTTACACAAAAGCCATAACTATCCGGTACTGATTGATAAAATTATAGTATGTGTCTTTGAAGAAATAAAATATAAAACACTTTCAACAATTAGACAACAAAGTGAAATGAATTGAATAGAGCCAGAATTTACCAGCAACATCTTGACCATCATATAGACCACGATACACGGTCCCATAAGTACCGGTAGCGACAGCCTGCCTTATATCAAGCTTGGCCAAATCAATTTCCCACTCTTCTTTTCTCAAATTATTAAGTTCTCTGTCTTTGGACCAAACCTTGCTCAAGTGCTTCTCCAGTTGAACATCCCAGCTCTTCAAATCAATCGTGTCTGCTCTGAAATACATTTCTTTGTTGCTTCCACACCCAACATCAGTCACCTTTGCAATCAGCGCCTTCTCTCCTTCACTTAACATGTCCGATTTCTCACTTTTCGCGGCACCTTCAGCTCCCTGATCACCACTCGTCATCGCTTCCATTTTCAGCTTTTTTGAGTTAAAAGAATCCAAATTCCAAATGGGTAAAACTTGTTAAGAGGTTTCAATTTCAGTTTCACAGTTGTAGAGTTTGAAAACCGAAATTTGATTAAAATCAACGTAAGAAAAATGGAATTTTGAAAAGGTGAAAAAAAATTGAAAGGAGACCACACTTGTACGCAAGTATACCTAACACCTGGAAATGGAATAAATCAATGAACCGAAAAACACACTTTAAAAGCAGAGAGAGAGAATAAATCAATGAACCGAAAAACACACTTTAAAAGCAGAGAGAGAGAGAGAGAGAGAGAGGTATAAACCGTAGAATGGAATAATCAATTCCAGAGAAAAGGTGAGTGGCTTTGTGGACGAGAATAGAGAAGGGCAAAGCAGTGACCAGTAGGGAAAATTTGGAAGAAAGTATGAGAATTTATATATTTATCAATAATATTAAAATTAATAATAATAATAACAAGTAAAAATGGAGGAGATAGAAAAGGCGGGGATTGTGGCCAATATGTTGTAATTTACTTGCCACTCTGTCTATACGGATGTACTCGTGTACGGTTGGATGTTTTTATATTAATTTGCATTTTGGTTCCCTTCGATTTTACCAAAATACCCCACTTCTTCTTCTGGTGTTTTTTTTATAAAAAAAAATCAGGAAATTTATTTGTTGATACTAGATTTAGGGGTGGGCATGGTCCGGTTTGATTTGGTGTCGACTAGAACCGGATCAAACCAAAAATTTCGGTCTTTTAAAAAATAGGACCAGTTTAGACCATTCTTTTTTCAGACCAGACCAGACCAAATTATATTTATTCGGTTTGGTCTAGTTCGGTTTAACGGTTTTTAACTTGAAATCAAAATGATTAACCATTTAAAAATATATATGGCATGATAAAGTGAGCAATTAACGAAATATGCAAGTTACTGTTATGTACGGTTCATCAAACTAAAAAAAGCTAAAAGAGTAATAAAAATAAAAATAAAGTGTTGTGTAGAATTTCTGGAAGTTGAAAAATAATAATAAATAAAATCACTTGCTATTGCTAAAATCATGACAATGCAATTGAATGCAAGCAAGTCAAAACAATTTACAACTAAATCATGAAAATTGCATTAATTTAGTTTAATATTATTAATATTTTTTATTATTAGTGATAACTTCATAAAATAATGGAAACATATTGAAATATTTTATGATCCCCTGCTTGGAGTTTTATTTGTTAATGGAGGTTTTCATTTTGTACGAACTTGTACGGTTGGTGACTTAAAAAAACAACTGTGAAATAATAAATTTGGGTTTTTGACATTAACTTTTTATTTTTAAAATTTTGTTAAAATTTTTTAGAGGTAACATATAATAGTAATACTTAAAGTATTCGGTTTACGGTCCGGTCCGGATTTAATATACTTAGACCATAGACTGGACCGAACCATACGGTTTTACTAAAATAAACCGTTTTACTAAAATAAACCCATATGGTTTTTTTAAAAGTACAAAACCAGACCAAACCAAATGGTTTGGTTTGGTTTGGTTTGGTCTGATTTACGGTGTATGGGTTTTTTTACCCACCCCTAACTAGAGTATCATGTATCATATATTGTGAGTTGGGTATGAGATTGAATTAGGTTGTTGCCTTGTTGGATTGAATTGAACTGTAATATACATATTATGTATTTGTTAAGTAACAAAGATAATGAAAGTTTATAATAAATAAAATATTAGACGTAATGAAGTTGGTCCGGTGGTAAACTTCTCACACCTGCACCACAAGGTTACGGGTTCGAGTCCTCTCTCTCTCTAAAAAAAAACCCCAAATTAATGTAATAATGTACTTCAAATATATATTTATGGTATTATATTTGATTAAATAATATAATACAACATATACCCACCTCCCTCTATGGTAATTAGGGATGGGTACGGGGGCAATGGGGCAGGGGAGGGTGCTGCAACCCCCACCCCCATTCCTCAAACCTACCCCCACCACCTCCCCCAAAACCCATTTGGGGGAAATGGGGATGGGGGCGTTTTGGGGGCAAGTCCCCCCTCCCCCACACCCAAAACCCATTTCCCCCATTTCTTTTAATTTTTAATTTTTAATTTTTAATTTTTAATTTCCAATCCAAAAATCGGAATTCAAAATTTGGAATCCAAACATTCCAATCTTTAATTTGACAGTGTTAAAATATTCAATGCAAAAAGTAATAAAAATATAATACAAAATACAATACAAAATCCAAAATCTATATAATTGTTAAAATTTTATATATAAATAAATATAATATTATATATATATATATAATCTTTCTATTATCAGTTCAAACTGACAAAAGTTATATCAATTCCTTGTATGTGGGTCACTGGATTTAAATACTTTGACTGACAAGTGCATACAGCCAAGTCAAAGTATTTAAATCCAGTGGCCCACATGCAAGAAACTGATATAACTTTTATCAGTTCAAACTGATAATAGAATTTCTGTATATATATATTGTTGTTGAGGGAAATAGGGTTTTGGGTTTGGGGGGAGGTACCCCCACCACCTCCCCTAAAGTCTATTTGGGGGCAGAGTTTGCCCCCACCCCCAAAATCCATTTGGGGGCAAAATTTGATTAAATAATATAATACAACATATACCCACCTCCCTCTATGGTATTACTAATACAATAGAGCAAATAAGAATGTATTAACTATATTACAAATTACTAATACAAAAAACAAGTCAGACATATATATTAAAAAAATAAAAAATAAATAAAAAACAGGTAAAATATGTGCATTATATTATAAAATACAATCTCACAACATGATTAGTTTGAACATGATCGCTTTCAATCTCTTAAAAACTACACATGGTTTGAAGTTAAAATATTTGAACGAGAAGAAAGAAGTGTGAGGATGTTTCCACTTTCAAAGGGTATTTTGAGCTGCAAAACCTTCTTCTCAGTTCTCAGTTCTCACATACCTAACCTTTCGGATTTTAGAAAGGACAAGAAGCTAGAGAGGCTTTTCTTTTTCTTTTAGTTTTTCTTCATTCTTCCATTTACTTATGGCAGCGAACGACTTTTAGGAGCCAAACAAAAGGCAAAGAAGCACCCAGAGTTGAATAATCCATGCATATTTTGGAAATATGACTGTTTCTAAAATAATAAAATATCAAATAGCAGTCCAGTTGATTCTTCGTAGTCACGCATGATATATACATATATGTATTTATGATAAGTGGCTGGTCTAGACTCTTCTTCCTTCCTGTACGTTCAAGTGAACATTCAACACCATATTAATGAAGCTTTCATTCTTGAAATAAATTATAAACAAACAGTCAAACACCCCCAACCATGAACCATGCATGGTCCCCTTCCATAATCTCACAAGCTCCTGTTGCCCTATTGGGGTGGGGACATTTTGAAAGGATTTATGTTTTATTTTGAAAAAAAAGAAAAGAAAGTCTACCACAATGACTTTTCCTTACATTTGACTTTAGGATGGTTACTCTACAAATGTTCCCCATAAAGATATGTATATGGAGAAGAACTGTTCAGTGTGTAAGCTGAATGTGACAATTGACATCACAATTCACAACTCTGAATCTTATCCCAAGCTTGGCAAAATGATAAAAGACAAACTTCAAAAGATGGCAGCTGTATCACAATAATAATGTTGATATTTTAAAAATATGATTAGACTATACCCCATTTCACATCCTTTTCGATCTGCCGACCAGCTACGCAATTTCCTTGCATGAATACAGAATATTCCTCTCATTTCTACATCCTGGTTGACTAGTGTTTGCCAGAACAATGGAATCAATATTTTAATGAATGAAACAGGAAAGTTTCTTGCAGGCATTTATCTTGCTTTAAGACTATAACGGCTGCCACACGTCATTTAATTTTAAATTTCGTAGGTGACTTCAAACAAATTGAATAAATCAATTACAAACAAATAATCACATTCAACAAATGAATACGGTCCATATTAGCCGGAGAAAGTTGAATAAAGATTTTAATTACAAGTTGACTCCTCTCTTTTGGGTTTAATATGTAGAAATATAAATTCATTGACCATACTTAAGTGTATCACACATAGAGATGGATCATCTTAATGCGTGTTCTAACACAACCCATAAAAGATAATTTGAAGGCAAGGAATATAAAAGTATAAAACAATATTTTATACCAGAGATTGTTTGCCCTTACATCTTGAATTGAAGATAGTCGGATGTCCTATGAATCTATAATGTTGTTATGAAATGAATATTTATTGAGGTATTATTGCCCCTACAGTGCAGTGATATAAGGGTATGCGTATGCGTTTTACTGCTAGAGCAATATTTTTGGTACAATGGAAATCTGTGATGGATTCTTGCGTATCCTGGCCAAGTACATAATCTGTGCATCAACCTGTAATTAACCACACCAATGAATGATCAACTGCTTTGATTTGATGAATCACAAACAAGAATTGACACTAGCTATTTTTTTATGCATAATGAATTAATGATTAGGAATAACAATGTGGTTGCAAGCATAACCTCATGATATTTGTTGATGTTGAGCAATAGAGAATAATTTAACTAACCTTGAATTTTGAAGAGGACAATACTATCTGAAACTTGTTGGCCAGCTGTTACTTGAAGTCCTTGGACTAATCCGGCGGAAGGTGCCTTTACTATGTGCTATCAAAAAAATTAAAAGCAAGAAAATATATGTATCACATTTTTGAGAAAACGGTTAAAAGGGTCAAATTGTAGGCACAATCAGTACACACCTCCATCTTCATTGCTTCTAAGACTAAAATAGGTTGTCCTTCCTCCACCTTTGACCCATCCTTTGCAAGGACCTTGACCACTAAACCAGCCATAGGTGCTACCACAGTCCCTGGAGGGGCACTTCCAGTTTCATAACTGGTCTTATGTTGGGTTTCATCATCAGCAGACAACTCAATCCCCAATTTTTGTCTAAAATGATGGTTATGCGACCCATGCCATGCATGAATGTGCCTGGTCCGATCCTGCCACTCCACATTCTTATTTCAGTACTATATAGAGACAAACCAAGAAAGAGAGAAACTTAAATAGAGTACTGAATTCTCTGCTATTGTTCCTAGAAATGCTGCATCATACTAAAGCAATACATGACTCCTTAATTAGTGACAAATAGATGTCATTTTAAATAAACAACGTATTCAGCAGACCAAGTGTTAAAAAAAATGTTGAAACACAACAAAACCCCATCATGATAGGTACAAAACACAAAATGGTTACTCACCAGTCACCGCCTAGTAGTAGAGAAGTTGTTAACATAGCACCAAACACAGGTAATGATCGAACCAACTACTTTTGAGTTTTTTTTTTTTATTCAAAAAAATAAACATGGTTGAACTATCAATCAACATAAGCGCTTGTATAAGCTTTAAGAAAAAGGCATTTACCTTGGTATAAACAGCTAAATTAACATCCATGCTCACACCATCAGCTTCAACTCTAAAATCATGCTCCCCTAGGTGTGTTGTTTTGACTTCTAAACCAGGTGAGCCATCTTCCCCCGTCTGTATATGCATAGACAAAATTGTGAATTATATTAAAGTGCAAGACGAGCAAGTCGAGCTAGTGAGACGACTAAAAGATGAAAAATGGTGAGAGGGTGAGGGGCCAAAAAGAAAAAAACAAATGAACTCTTAAAAATGATAACTTCAAGATCTTGATGCTAACACCATTCATTTCTAAGTAGGTAAGCACCTCAATCAGATAGTTCCCATCTGGCTTAAAAATTATCATAAACGTCAAAAGCTTGAAACCACCACTATCATATTCATTCTCCCACTCAAATTCCATAACGCGCCTAGCATGATGATGGACTCTGAAAGGAGGATGAGTGTACCATATGGAGGGTAAGCTGTGGCCCCCTGAACAAATTGCCAAATGTAGACACTAAGAGGACCATATAGAATAACTATCACAGATTCCCAGACAGGAGTACGAGTGGGACCTTCAACTTACCAGGGGAGCTATCCTTCAAAGTAGAATGTTCCTTTTCACAAATACATGCAGCTACGAGGAATGCACCGAGTCTTGCAGCATTGTATGCTTCCTTTGCTAATATAGAATTACTAGGATCAACAAAGAGGTCTTCTTTATGGTGCTCAATAAAATGGGTTTCCACATTTCCACTTTCAAATTCCCTATGGTTAACAAGTTTTTGTAGAAAATTGATATTAGTTGGCACACCTGCGACCTGACAACAAATAATACTACCAATGATTAAATCAGGATTAACAAACATTGCCAAGATAAATGTGGCTCAAGAAGAATTTGGCTAACAGACATGAGGAAAACATGAATGTACAGATAAACCTACAAAGTGATCCTTACGAACAGAGATGCATATGAAGTAACATGAATTTTCACCAGCTTCAAAATATTCATTCAAATAAGTATCTGAACTAAAAATTATAAACATATAGATCCATCTCGCCATTTGAACCCTCCACTATCTTCAAGATTACTAACACACATTTTTCCATAATATTAGTACTACAGGTTCTCAGAAGACTTTCACAATTAGAGATATTCTATCAAGTTGAAATGTGATTATTTATCTAATTAACTCTTTTGCATCGCTGTTGAAGACATGTGTCTACAAAAGGATATACCTGAAAGTTTGACAAGCAATTCTTCAGTTTGAGTAATGCGGCTGCACGATTTTCACCCCCAACTACAAGCTTAGCAATCATAGGGTCATAGTGCATGCTGACAGTGTCTCCTTGTTCAACTCCAGTCTCAACCCGGACTGCTAAATGGTGGACACTCAACATAAGAAGAATGACAGCAATACATTAAAATAAAAAGACATGAATATTCCATAAACTTAAAGGTGGCGGTTTGCTAAATTCAAGAAAAAGGGATCATAATGATCTCATCTCACACGCTCTTTTCAACAGAAAATATGCCTGAAGATTTGACCAAAGGTGTGAATCTAATTGAAGGATGGTCAGGATTGTCTGACAAGAAAAACTAAGGCTCCGTCTACCGAACCAGAAAAATAAAAAAACAACTTGGTTGGCACTAATTCTCCAAAAAGAAGGTGGTGCATTTATTTCACTGGATATAAATAATTTGGTCTTTATACACAACTTCACCTGCTGCAGTAACTGGTACAGGACGGTAATGATGAAGAACGCCAGTTGCAGGAAGAAATCCTTTTGGAACGTTTTCAGCATATATTCGGGCTTCAAAAGCATGACCTATTAAAAACTATGAATAATCAAAAACCTGTCAAGAGAATGATTAATCATAATCACCAATGATCTAAATATTAGATGTGTTATAAATACTCATGTGCATGAAGAACAAAAAATAATCAGCAGACTAATTCATGTTTGAAAAGAAAGAAAATGTTGTGAAAACTGTCAAGACACAAAATAAATAGGCAAAATAAAAGCGAAGAGGAACAAATTTAGTGGTTCAGTGTAAAGCCTAAATTCACGGGCGGAGATGAAAAGAAATTCATTATAATCAATGGAGATTACAAAAGAGTGTCTCAGAATCACTCACAAATTACAGTGTTATATTATGTATACATCTAAAAATTACACGGTGTTATATTCAAATGTAAATATGTAATATATTTGCAGTCATCAGGCAATGCTATAGTTCTCCACTTTGTCCATCAAAATTATGCCCAAACATTTGCTCTTTATATTGCCTAGCCACTGATAAAACTCACTCATATCTTCTATCCTAATCTACTAAATGTATGAACCACCAAATTTACCTACACCCTGCTTAACCTAAATCCTATAATTCAAATATGTTTCTCCAAAACTGTGCCTAATCTTCCTCAAGATACATAATCAAACGATTATCAACAAACAAGCCAATCTAGTGGGGGCCCCTTCATTCTGTGCCTAGCCAATCCATTTACAATTGATGTAAGAAGATAGGTCCAAACAACTTGTGATGTAAGCATATGATAAGAGTAGTTATTCACTTATTCCATCCCTTCCCACCAGTAGTTCAGTTTACTAGGAACAAAACAACAAATTCCCAATAAACACATCTTAGAAACTGTAAGTTTCCAAAGCTTATAATTAAATTCTGAAGGAGATGTGTTATTTGGGAATTAGACTAAAAACATGCCATGAATCGTATTGCAACACTATTTAGACGGGATGGGCATGGAAGATCACCTAAAATGGGCACTTGCAATTGACTCATTGGAAGAGGCTCTCCATTTGCAACACGGATTTGCCACTCTACAAGATCTTGACCAACAATCATCTCTGTCACAGGATGTTCAACCTAAAAAAAAATACACATGCTCCTTGTAAGAAATTTGCCGAGCTTGAGGATTCAGCTTTACAAATAGAAAAGAGTGATAAATGTACCTGAAGACGGGTATTCATCTCCATAAAATAAAATTGACTAGATACAGTATCAACTATGAACTCCACCGTGCCAGCACTGTAATAATTAACTGCCTTTATATAATAAACAGGGATTAGAATTTAATGATTATAATTGATGGAGATAAGATATAAATTATCAAATGAATGGAAATATGAACAATTATAATCATTATTTGAACACCCTAAGAGTATTTTTTGATATCATACATGCATAGCAATCATCATTTGTAATTTTAACCAACTGACTGTGAATATCATATTGAACAACATATGGAATTGGGAAATGAGGTTACCTTGGCTGCAGATACGGCAGCCTGACCCAAGTGGGACCGGAATTCATTGGTAACATTTGGCTGCATTAATGGAGATTCAAACACACAACTTCAGTAGATATATGAGAAAATCCCTGAACCTAAAATAAAGAAATTGATCATTACAGCTGGAGCTTCTTCAATTATCTTCTGGTGTCTTCTCTGCACACTGCAATCCCTCTCATACAAATGCAGCACATTTCCATACTTGTCTCCAAATATCTACAACATCAAGCATAAGAAAATCTAAACAATTGATATGCAAACTAATAAAAATAAAACCCATCACTTGAATGAGCTTCATTTTTGGCTTAAATTTTAAAGCATGAAGCTATCCAAATAACAACGGGAAAGTGCATGATTAGATTTAGTAAATTAAAATTGATATCGAATACTTATCAGACATTTAATCTGAATATAAAATTTAGAAGGAATTGTACAACCACAGTACCTGGACTTCTATGTGCCTTGGTTGAGTAATGTATTTCTCCAACAAAATTGTGTTAATGCCAAAAGATGCTGCAGCCTCACGTTGTGCTCCCAGGAAAGATTCCACAAAATCACTCTGACTTTGCACAATTCTCATACCCTAAAAATCAGCTAGTAGTGAGAACCACATTCAAAAGAAATTATATGAACCACTTAACAAAAGCAGGTATATTTTGGCCTGAGAACAAATTTTATCAGCACTGGTTTTAAGATAATTCCAAAACATCAAGCTTTTATCAAACAAATAACGATGAATTTGAATTGTAAATCAGTGTCAATACATAGAAACAGTATATTTATAAACTTCCACTATCAATGATCACAAGATTATGGAATAGATTGTATCACACTATTACGATAATAATAAAAGGGTGACAAGGGTTATGACACACCTTCCCTCCACCTCCATGGGTAGGCTTTATTAAAATAGGATAGCCAATTTTATCTGCTTCTGATTTCATAAAATCAACATCTTGTTCATTGCCATGATATCCAGGCACAAGTGGCACCCCTGCTGCGCCCATTATTCTCTTTGATGCACTAGTAGACATATATAACATCAACCAATTAAATAACAGAGAAATTATCAAAAAAAAACTCAAAGAAAAGTGTCAAAATAGTTTGCACCTCTTATCACCCATGTCCCGGATAGCAGAAGCTGGGGGGCCAATAAATGTAAGACCCTTATCTCCACAAAGTTGAGCAAAATGGGCACTTTCGGACAAGAAACCGTAACCAGGGTGGATAGCCTGTTTATCAAAACAAGATATCCACTTTGAAAAGCATGTTCCAAATATAATAAGCAATTCATTCAACCTAACACGTCGAGCAGATATGAAGTGATAAAATCGCATACATTAACGTTAATAACTAAACATTCATGTCAGAATTTCGCCTAATTCATATTGTATCCTGTTAAACTGAGCTCCAGGATTCATCATTACCCAAAGACAACAAAAAATAAAATCAGACTCAGTAAGCTAAATTAAAAACAAAAACTAACGAATAACACAACACTATCTAATCTCATTTGAAGATTAACACAAAGAGCTTTGGAGCTCAGTACCTGCGCACCAGTTCGAATCGCGGCGTCGACTATGGACGAGCCGTTAAGATAACTCAACCGAGCCGGAGGAGGACCAATTCGGATGGATTCGTCGGCGGATTTCACGTGAAGCGAGCGTTCATCAGCGTCACTGTAAACAGCGACAGTCCGAATCCCCAATCGCTTGGCGGTTTTGATGATCCTGCAAGCGATTTCGCCTCTGTTGGCTATTAAAATCTTTTCAATCTGTTGCGAGGGTTTGTCGTGTTTGTCGTGAGAAGTTGATACGCTGAAGAGTCGTGCTCGGAGAAGGAACAGTTTGTGTGTGGATTTTCGACGGAGAATTGAAGCCATTGACGACATGTCGTTTTGGTTCAGAGCTGTTTGACTGCAAGAGTGGATATGGATTGAAATGGTGACGACTGTGAGTATTATATGAGCACGATCGAATTCGATAATTGAATATTTGGAGTTTCGAGCGTTGAGTGTGACTGTTTGGATTTGCATCTGATGTGGATCTTACCTGTCAAACTCTTCCTGTTATGCCTTGATGGACCTGGATATGGGCTCGTAATCATTTGGGCCCATAAGCTGACTATGGAAGGTTCGTTTATCATGACTCATTTATTAATATACATAGTTTTTTTTTTTTTTTTTACGGTATCTATCTTTTCAGATATTTATACCAGGTAATTTTTTTGAAACATTTTGCCATTGGTAGGATTCAAATCAATGATTTTGGAGTCATTTGTCCAAACCCTAAGCTCATCCATCTACACGTAGACTATTTATATACAAAGTTTAATGACGTCTAACCATAGCCACACATTCATATTGGATGTGGGTATTTGTTAATGTGGAACTGTGGGCCAACTATGAATGTGTGGCTGTGATTAGACATCCTGAAATTATAAAGTCAAACGGTCATGATTAGAGAAGTATTATATATATATTAATGCCTGTTTTCTTCGGTTTTTAATTTTTTTCCTATTTTTCAAAACTTTAATTTTTGTGGATCCTATATTAGAATCCAATAACCAGTTTTTACCCATTACTATACAAATTATGTACATAGCATTACACGTAACGCCTATATAATATTTTATTTTTAGCTTGATTTTTCAAAAAACGTTTATTTTCGAAAAATGATTAATAATAATAATAATAATAATTCATTTGTATTATTTAGTTTTTTTTTTTTTTTTTCTAGGCTTGTTGCCCTCCTGAGTACCAAAAAAATTTAAATTGTATTTAAATTCTAAACTACATATCTCCTAACTTTATATTATTTATTATTTTTATTTTTTTTTAAGTATTACATTTACAACTATTACAATAGGGCTGCCGGGACCGGTCAAGATCAGACAATACATTCCAAGTGTAGGGCGCAGCTCAATCAACATCATAAGATCTTAGACAGCCAACGAAGCTGCCCTTGTTTTTGATGCCCGGATAACTACTTCCACTAACCAAAAGAAAATATCCTACACAAACTTATAAAATGCGTAATATGGGACTCCCCATATATGTACGGTCCCTAACCACCAGGTGTGGAAGGAAGGTATACTACCATCTTTGTTTAGAAGTGATACGTAAGTATTTCGTAACTTTAAACAAACGTTTTGCTAATATATATGCAATAACCGTAAACAGTAAACTTGTAAGCTAGTGATAGAGATCTATTTTCAAATTTCAATTTTATTTTTATGTAAGTCAATTAAAGGTAATTTACAGTGGCATAAATCTTTTATTAAAACCAAAGCTTATGTAGTTTGTCATTTTCATTGTAAACGTAAAAGAGAGGAGTACTGATCATGAAAGGATGAAGTCCATGACTTTTGCCAACAGCCCATTAACACCAGCCCATTAACACCTGCAACTAACAAAAAAAGCCAAAATCAAATTGGGGTATCTGTTCTCACATGGAAGGAAAACCAATGCTCTAGCTCTTTATCTCTTAAGGCAGTTGGGAGTGGGGGCCACACTTGCTTTTGCTTTATCTAACAACATAATGGCAAATTATAGCATGAGCTTTTATACAATCTTATTATGATTTAATCTGTTATGATTGATATGGAGAGTTTTCTTTCTATTTGTCTTAACAATAGATATCTCCTTTTAGAAATAGAAAATTCATATTTCCGTGAATAGACTTATAGATCGTGTATGTAATGTTTGATATCGATAAATTTCGACAATAGACCCTAGCCTGTCTAATTTCTGATTTGAAAAGAAAAGAACATGCATTTGCTTTTACCAAATTCAACCATAATATCACTTACGATTCTCTTAATTAGGTGCCCTCCCTTGTGTGTCTCTCTTTTCACTGCTTTCTATGTGTACATGTGGATTGAGATCGCTAAATAATGGGGAGGGGATGAGGTGGTCCTACTAGGTTGGGTTGGTAGGTGCTTCATGGTTGGGTTTCTTGATGCTCTCTATAGTTTTGTCTTACCGAGCCTCCGATATCAATATGCTTCCAACAACTATCAATATTCTTCTTCGGATTCTTCCCCGTATGTGATTTCTTCTAAATTCTAATAATAAACACGGTTCTTGGTTTTTTTTTCTTCTTTTTTTTAGAAAAAAACATGAGTCTTATTTAACCAAGAACAGTTTGATAATTACATTGATATGTCTCAAATACAAAGCGTAAATGATATACAATACTTATGGATTATGGTTGTATTCACTCTTTCTTATATAGGAGTAACCAAGTAAATACAATGAGATCACCTAAGGTTTAATATAATTATATGTTGAGACTAGAGAGTGGAGTATGTAATTATCTATTTAGACCTCTCTTGCTTTTAAAGTTGATTTTGAATTTTTGATTGACCGATAAAAATGCCAAATTGACCATCGTTGTTAATTTTTTTTTTATAATATATTAAAAGATAGTATAAATAATTTTAAAATTTTTAAACAGAGATTAATGTCAACTGTTCAAAACGTCAACTTACAATTATATTTGTTCAGAAAAAAAAATCTAGGGTGCATCGGATGCAACAACTCAATATATAATGTAGTACATCAAATTTAATTAAATGATCCAAATTCATATGCTTAATAATTAGATTAAATATGTTAAAATGAGGTCGGTCTGGTTGTAAAACCCCTCACATCTGCACTATAAGGTTGTGGGTTCGAGTTCTCTCCTCCCAAATAATAATAATTAGATTAAACATGAGTTATGCATAACCTACTCAAATATAATAATATATAACTAGTTTAATTAACTTTGAAATTAAATTATAAACAAACAGCATATGATAAACATTAAAAAAAGAAAGAAGTAAAATGATGTCCTCACGAGGCAGACATATGGTTTAAAAACAAGAGTGTCTGAATTTAGAATTTAGAATTTAGAATTTAGATGACGTACATCACCACCACGGCACCACCAGCAGGTCAAGGTGAGACCATTCATTGACCCCATAGGCCATATCATTCTTCTTTATTCAGATTTCAGCCTTAGGTGAAAGCTTGCTTTGATTTAAAGTAATTTTGTGACTTACAAGCAACACATGATGCACCCTCTTTTGTAAAGTCTGTGCATCATGTTTTCTTTTTTGTTCACTGGGAGAGGATGGAATTAAGCATTTATCTAAGCCTGTGGACTGGACATATTCTTTGATGGGAAGTGGTTTGGTATGGACAAGACGAGTTAATCGAGTGGCGAGAGATTTGTTTCTCTTGAAGATGTTGTATGGGTTGAGCAGAGGAAAAGTTGTTTCATTTATCTGGGCTGAAGCAGGGATATGGGTGTATTCTACTAAATCTTGGATTCTGTTGGAATGGGCTCTTTGGATAGTAGGAGGAGACAAGGACAAGGAAGAAGATAATCTATTAGGAACTAGAGTAGCAGTAGAGAGATTAGTGTTAGTGTTTGCCATTTCTGAGAAATTTCTTCCTTCTATACCAGTCTAAAATACAATTCACCAGTCTAACTCTTTCCCTGGACTCCAGGTAATCGAGACAAGGCTTTGATACCAGTGGTGGAGGTAGTCTCATCAGGAGACTCATAGGTTCTTGTAGAGGGTTGAGGGTCTGTGCGAGATGCCATAAAATCGAGAAATTTCTTCCTTCTATACCAGTCTAAAATACAATTCACCAGTCTAACTCTTTCCCTGGACTCCAGGTAATCGAGACAAGGCTTTGATACCAGTGGTGGAGGTAGTCTCATTAGGAGACTCATAGGTTCTTGTAGAGGGTTGAGGGTCTGTGCGAGATGCCATAAAATCGAGAGGCACCCAGTGGTGGCAGGTACCCCTGGGTGCCTCTCTAGAGTTTTTAGAGCTTTCCCCACAATGACGGCCTGACCACGGCCTAAACAGGGTACTAACATTTCAACCATCTAGAGACAGACAGGGACCTTAAGCCGAAAACATCTCATCTTCTGATGTGCAGGATCCTCAACTAGAGGCAAGCACAGAGCATACTGAGATAATTACAGACTGTTACTTATATGAGAGACAGGAATTGGAAGGAAGAGGAGGAAATATTTAGCAAGACATGAGAAATTAGAACACAAGAGGAATATTTTTATTGATTGCCGATTCTGGATTTTACAAGAGACGAGCTCTCCTTATATAGAGGGAGAGATAGGATACATCCAAACTTAGCACACAGTAAAGCTAACAAACGTGGTAGCTAATTACATAAAAGCAAACTAGGGGCCATCGGCCAAATATAACAAAATATAAACAAACAAGGCCTAATATAAACAAAACATGAAATGGAATTATTACACAAGATAAGATCACGAGCTTGAAACTCGGGCTGAGCTGAAATTACGGACTTGAAAGATTACAGGTGGTGGCATGATATTCATCATCTGAGTCTTGGGCTCCACAGATGGAGCAGGGCCAGGCAAAATCAAAGGGGTTCTGAGAGTCAATCATGCATGAATCTTGAAAAAAGTTTCAGCTTTGAGTGGGGTCTCTAGGGATATCAGAAAAGATGAATACTTCGTCGGTGGGGACGTAATTAACATCACAGAGGAAATTGAGCAGTGAGACTTGGAGAATTTTTGGGTACATCTTTTGATAATCATAAGTGGTGTGCCATTCATAACTGGTGTTGGCAGTCCATAGGAGTCATTTGTGGGGATTGTACCGGTAGGGCCTATGGAGGATCCATATACAGCATACAGAGTCAGCTGACTCATAATCAAGCTTCCAAAGGTTATATTGTCCCATGAGTTTAGTCAGTTCATTTTTCCAATTTATCAAGGACATGAACCATTTGAGGAAAACCCATAACAGAGAGTTTTGTTGAGAGGGATCATGTAGATGACTATATAAAGCCTGAAGTGGGAAGACGATGGCATGGTGATAGAAGGCTGATAAACACCAGAGGAACCAAAGGAGTTGAGGAGAAAAGTAGTAGAATGGTGGCATTATGAATGGGTCAAGAAATGGTCTGGATAGATTGTTGACGGTGTGACTACAGTCTTGACGATTGATGTGGGCTAAGTAGACCGAAAGTTGAGCCTTGGCGAAGGACTGGATCTGATCTAGAGAAGGTTGATGATCAGGTGGCAACGTGGCCAAGAGTTCTGGTGGGACTGAGTAATCATGTATGGCTGGTGAGGATGATGAGGGACCAGCAGGAGAAGTCATGAAGATAAAATGATAGTGACCTATAGGTGTAATGAGATGGGTGAGTGGAAGCCTATAAAGCATATCAGCAATTATATTATGATGGCTTTTCACGTGGCGTACAGTGAAGTCATATCGAGCAAACCAATCTTTGAGTCTTAAAAGGAGAGGATTGGGAGGAATCTTATTGCGAAAATCGAGTATCCTTGGGAAGGATGAGTTGTCCATTTCAACAATAAAGTTTCTTGTCCGGAGGTGAAAATCGAGCTTTTGAATTCCATATTTAACAGCAAGAATCTCTTTATAGATAGTATGATAATGCTGTTGGGCATCTTTGAATTTTCCACTGGCATGACCAAAGTATTTTCGTTGACCTTCTCGATCTTCAATAAGAACGGCTCCCTAGTAAATATCACTGGCATCAGTCTGGAGGATAAGTTGGCCCGAAGAAGGGATGACGAGGGCAGGAGGAGATTGAGAGATCTCCTTTAATTTGATGATGGCCCCAGTGTGGGAGGAATTCCAGGGAGGAGGATGCTTTTTAAGTAGTGTGGAGAGGACTGAGGTGTATTGGCTGACATGAGGAATAAAGTCTCTAACATAGTTGACGATTCCGAGGAATTGTTGAACTTGTTTTACGCTGAGATCAGAATCAGGGAAGTCCAAAAATCGGACAGCCAAATGAGGACTAGGACGGCATTGGCCATTGGAAATGTGCATTCCAAGAAATTCAATTTCAGATCTTCCAACTATGCTTTTCTTTTCGGAGAGCATGATACCATAGTGATGAACAATGTCATGGAACTGTTGGAGAAGGAGATTGTGAGAGGTATCATCTGGAGAGAACATGAGGATGTCATCAATGTAGATGAGGGCTGAGTGTAAGAGATGATGAAAAATTCTGGTAACAGCTTTTTGGAAAAGGGATGGAGCAGTTTTTAACCCAAAGAGGAGAACAGTCCATTGGTATTGTGCATTAGGAAGACAGAATGCTGTCTTATATCTGTCGTCTAGATGAATACCAATTTACCAGAAGGCACATTTGAGATCAAATTTGGAGAAGATCGTAGCTCCTGGAAGCTGAGAGAATAAGACATTTGGCCTAGGAACAGAAAACTTGTCATCTCTGAGAAAAAGGTTGAGGGGCTTGTAATCCACGACTAATCTCTTTTTTCCTCTGAGCAATTCTGAGCGTTTTTCAACGAAAAAAGCTTGACACGCCCAGGGGGAAGAGGTATGTTCTATCAGACCTTGACGAAGGAGTTCATTGCATTCTTCATTGGCTAGCCTGAGATCTAAGGGAGACATACCTGAGTGGGTAGCATTGGTAGGATTATCATCTACATTAAGCTTAAAGGGAAGCTTGATAAAGAAATCTAGATTTTTCCACAGAGAAGAAGGGTGAGAGAAAGTGGCATGATTGTCAACACAAAGTAGGAGCAATTTACTTTGAATGTGTTCAAAATGGGCATGGATTTCTGAGAGCTGGAAAATCTTCGGAATGTCATAAAAAGCTTTGAAATGCTTCTTGTATCGAATACCGGTAGAAAGAATCCAGAGAGATTTACTTTGGTGAAAAACATCCCAGCCGAGGAGGATGTCTTTATTCGGAAGAGGGGTGCCGACGACTTGGACCCAAAGGGTATAGGATGGGAAAAACTGGATACCAATCATTTTTCTGGAAATAAGATTAGTGGAAAAAACTTTTCCATCAGCGGCTCGGAAATACTGAACTTGGGATTTCTAAAATTCTGGAGGAAGGACCTTTGGATTCATCATTGAGGTGTGCAAACCTGTGTCAAAATAAGTGATGACATTAACAGGTTTGGAGTACTTGTTAGGTAGAATCCGAACCGGAGCTTGGGGTCCAAAATGAGAAACGATGGGAGTAGCTTGATAAGATTCTGGAATAGAGCTGTAGTCAGAGGAGCCAGAATATTCCGAGTCAGAAAGATTTTCTTGAAGAACAAAGGTTGTGGAGGGATTTGCATGATCCTGTTCAGAGAAGATTGATTCAATGTCTGCATCGGACGGAACTTCATCAGTAATGTCTTTTAGCTGCTGAACTAATCTGGCGGACTTTGCCTTTTTGTTAGGACATTTCTTTGCATAATGTCCGGGTTTGCCATAAATGTAGCATCGTTGGGATTTATTCCAACCGCGCTTTGCTTTCTTCCTGAAGAACCTGAATCTTTTAGAGCTACCTTTCTTGTTTTTGAAGTGTTTGAAATGATTCTTCTTCTTCGTTCTGCAGGTGCAAGAGGCTAAGGATTTGCACTTGATTTGAAGAGAAGGTTGATGGCATTGGGACTGCAGTTTTTTTACCTTCTGTGAGCATCTTGGAGAAGAATCTTTGAGTAGCACAGAGTTTATCCAGAGAGCTGAGAGCATACATGTGGAGTTCACCTAAGGATGTGTCATTGAAAGATCGCCCCGAGGTGTCTATTTTCCATTGTATCTTATCTTGGAGGTCATCTGGAAGGGAGTTGACATAGACCTGTTTAAAACTATGATCATTAATTCCACAAAGGATATGATATCGTTGAGACATTCGCTTATAATGGAACTCGATATCTTTTCTTTTGAAAGAGCAGCAACGTATGTCAAAGAATTCTTGTCTAGTTTGTTTATGGATATGATCAGGATCACCAAGGAATTCTCTGAAAATATATTCCATGACTTGTGAGGATAAAGGAACTCGAACAAATTGGAGTTGTCTATATTCGCCAAGAGCTTGGTACCAGTCTCTGAGAGAACCAGTAAAACGAGAGACGAACTCACGTAGAATTGTTTCAAGGTTCTGTTCAGACTTTGCTAGTTGTAGGTCAAGTCATGCGCTCATCTCAGAAACCCGTTTTCTCCAGGAACCAGAAGAAGTGTCATCAAGGGTAAACCAAGGGCCATTAGTTGGTTTAGTAGGAGGACGACCAGGAACATGTTCTGGAGGTTCTTCGACAAAGGGAGCTGGAGTAGTGGAGGTAGTCTCATCAGGAGACTCATAGGTTCTTGGAGAGGGTTGAGGGTCTGTGCGAGATGCCATAAAAATTTGAGTAAGATCTGCATGATCATGAGGAGAAAAGACGGTAGTATCCAGCCAGGATGAATGACAGGAAGTCTGTGACGACTAAGAGGAAGCGTCTTCAGAGAAGGACGCTATATCAGACTTGGACGAGGAGGAAAATGTTTTAGAAGCAAACATGACCGGGTCGTATGAGCTGGAAGAAGCTTGTTTGTCTTTCCGCTTCGAAGGGGACCTTCTCTTAGGTTTCTCTAGTGGGGAAGAGAGTATGGGATATTTTCGGAACAATTCACTAGTGGATCTAAAGTGTTTGGAAAAATCATCAGGTTTAGATGGGGGTGAACGTGTAAGAGACACGGGGAAGAACAGTGATTGTGAGTGATGAGAATAAGGTTTTGGTTTGTAAGAATGATCTTTGGTCAGCTGCTCAAGCTGTTCTTTAAGTTGCTGGATTTCTCTTTCTTTGGTATCAAAATCTAGGCCAGAATACCCATGAGAAATATATCTGTGAATATCAGAATGAAGCTTTGCAATTCTAGATTAAAGGTCAAAGGCCAAGTCTCTAAAGGTGGCATCAAGACTCTGGAGATGATGATCATGTTGAGAAACATGTCGTGTGACGCGATCAATCTTCTGATCAATAGAGTTAAGAACTCTGTTTTGAGTCCTGGCATTATGGGATTGCCAGTTGAGGACTTGTTCAGCCTGGGAGGGCTGCTTGAAAGAACCATCAGATAAGACTTCGGTAGATTGGACAAAGGGTTTTGAGAAGCTGGTTTTTTCTTGATTTGAGGAAGGTTCAAATGGAGGGAAATCACAATCATAATCTGAGGTCATGTAGCAAGGGACTGGTGTTGGTAGTTTAGGGACTGCAAAGGCATATTGTGGAGGTAGGAGACCTTCAGATCGTAGGATCTGTAAAGCTCTGTCATAAATGGGTAAAGATTTCTTTTTGATAGGATGGAGGCCTATCCAAGGACGGTCAGGGTGTCCTGGTTTGTGGGGATTGTTCCAGGGTTTACAGAAGATAGGAGAAGTATCTTTAAGACAACGTCGACATATACAGTCTACATCACACATATTAGGATCAACATCCCAGATGAAGTGACCACGGATCTTATCAGTGTATATCGGAGATCCGTCAACTTCAAAACTGTGAATAGGAATATCATCTTCAGTTGTGACAGGTTGGATCATAAGGGCTTGAAAAATCGGGGGAGTCTCCGAACTGGAAGGAGCCTTAGAACCGGTGAGGGGTGCATAGATTGTTTTGATGGAGCCTTAGAACCGGTGAAGGGTGCATAGATTGTTTTGATGGAGCCATCTGGCTGAGGAATATATGATATATCAGTAACAACGACAGGGGCTTTGTCCTGGAATACCTTTTCATAATTTGTGAGCCATTCAAGAGGCATGATTTCAGTAAGCTTTTCTCTGGGTAGCTGTTTTGGAATTTGAAGGATGGTAGGGACTTTATCTTCTCTTTCTGCTTTGATGAAGATCGTATCACCATTATGACCAGGAAGTGGGAGATCAAGAGCATGGTCTTGGAGTCTGTAAGCAAGCTGGTGATGAACAGTAGTCTGACAGTGACAGGCAAGCCTTTTCGACCGTGTAGAGAGAGGATGATTCGGACAGCACCTATGTGGAGATGGGAGTATCCGTCTTTGATCTATTGATCTATCATGTTTTGATCAATGGTGAGAGTGACATATTGTTCACTGGGAGAGGATGGAATTAAGCATTTATCTAAGCCTGTAGACTGGACATATTCTTTGATGGGAAGTGGTTTGGTATGGACAAGACGAGTTAACCGAGTGGCGAGAGATTTGTTTCTCTTGAAGATGTTGTATGGGTTAAGCAGAGGGAAAGTTGTTTCATTTATTTGGGCTGAAGCAGGGATATGGGTGTATTTTACTAAATCTTGGATTCTGTAGGAATGGGTTCTTTGGATAGTAGGAGGAGGCAAGGACAAGGAAGAAGATAATCTATTAGGGACTAGAGTAGCAGTAGAGGGATTAGTGATAGTGTTTGCCATTTCTGAGAAATTTCTTCCTTCTAAACCAGTCTAAAATACAATTCACCAGTCTAACTCTTTCCCTGGACTCCAGGTAATCGAGACAAGGCTCTGATACCAGTGGTGGCAGGTACCCCTGGGTGCCTCTCTAGAGTTTTTAGAGCTCCAATGGTTGCAGGTACCCCTGGGTGCCTCTCTAGAGTTTTTAGAGCTTTCCCCACAATGATGGCCTTATTTTTTTATTTTTTTTAATTAAAAGTGGTTGTTAGTTAACTAAAATGATCTCACACCACTTAAAGAACTTTCCTCTTTCTTCCTGTTTAGATTGCTTTCCTTTTTTGCTTTTCCAAATATTATATATATATATATATATCTCACTCACGTTATACTAACTCGAACTTGAGACATTGAATAATCGCCCAGATGTCATTTGCCAATTACCACTAAGACACATTGGACGGTGGTAATATCTCAAATACTTAATTGTACCTAGGGATGGATATAGGTCTCCTCATCTCCATCCCCATTTCCCAAACCCTTCCTCATCCCTCCTCATTTCCTCATTTAGGGGAAATGGGAATGAGGGAGTTGTGGGGGGAGGTATCCCCATCCCTATTCTCATTCTCATTTCCCTATTTTTCCTGTTTTTCCCTGTTTTTCCTTATTTCCCCGTTCCTCCGTTTCCCTTGTTTTACTAAAAATTATATACTAAAAAAAAATCCATTACAAATTCAAACACAAATACACAAATATTAAGAATAGAAAGAATAAAAAATATTAAGTATATATATATATAAGGTTTGGGGAAAATGGGGAAATGGGGATGGGAGGACCATCCCCATCCCCATTTCAATTTGGGGATGAAATCATCCCCATCTCCACCCATTTCTCTATGTTTTTCTTAAAAATTTCCTCCTAAATGGGGATTTAGGTATCCGGGGATAAATATCCATCCCTAATTGTACCCATCCATCAACTTTTAACTGCAGGCATTTCTTTAAAGTTTGATCCTGATATTGAGCTAGGAGTTCCATGCATGTGCCATTTAATATCCAATTTATTTATTGGTTAACTTTTTCTTTTTGGTTATGATATTTATATTACGGTTTGCTTTTGGAAAACTTTTTAAAATAATTTATTCAAGTATTTAGTTAAGGGTTACCAATAGATCGAGACATTAAATTATGAATAATGCTAAACATCCCACCTAAAATCCTAATTTTTCAACTCAACACATGTGACATGTATGGTGTCAAATTGTAAGTGGATACACATTAATGATGTTTTATCTCACCTACCACATTATTCGTTCTAATATTATATTTTTCTGTTATTTGATATATACCGCATGGTCATATTTCGTTGGCCATCGTTATCAGCAACGGTGGACTTAAAAGTTGAAGAGCAATACTTAGAGGTAAAAGATCCATTATTGTTTATTTGTTTTGATTCTACCTATCTCTATCACTTCTTTAAATTCAACAGTTCAATAAAATTTTATATCAAAAAATTAAATAAATAATAATTCAATAAAATCTTATCATATGTGTTAGTTCAATGTCAAAATGGGTGTTAAGAAAAAAAAAACTCGTTGGGTGTCAATAGATCCACCCAATTGTAAATTATAATTATTATAAAAAAAAATATCTAAATTTACATTTTTGCCTAAAACCTCAAAAAAAAAAAAAAAAAATTCTTGTTTTTAGTGTTATATTGAGAAGAGTAAGAGGTCGTTTGTTTTTTCCACTTAAAATTTAATAGGTCTGAATTGAACTTATTAAGTTGAATTAAAAAGACCATGGGTTTTAGACCTGGCACGGTTCCGGTTGGAACCGTCGGAACCGGTCGGAACCGGAACCGGAACCGGAACCTGAACCGGCGGAGACCGGTTCCGGTTCCGGTTCAAGAGTTTGGTCGAACCGCCGGTTCGAACCGGATTGGAACCAGCGGTCCCGGTTCCGGTTCGAACCGGCGGTTCGACGAATTAAATTTTTTTTTTTTTTTTTTTTTTTTTTTTTTGCTGCCGTTGGAGCCCAACGGTCTGCTGACGTCAGCCGACCGTTAGGCCCAATGGTCTGCTGACGTCAGCAGGCCGTTGGGGTCCAACGGCTACCCCTTTTTTTTTTTTTTTTTTTTTTTTCTTTGTTTTTTCTTTTCTATAAATACCCCCCCCCCCCTTTCATTTTTCCTCACACCAATTTCTTCTCAATTCTCTCTAATTTCTCTCCAACACTCTCTCAACTCTCAACTCTCAAGTGATAAGTCTCTCAATCTCCAAGTTTCCAAGGTTTTTAATATTTATTTAATTTTTTAATTATTTTGTTTGAAATTAATTTTATTTCCAATTTATTTTATTTGCAATTTATTTTATTCCCAATATATTTTATTTTCAATTAATTTTATATCCAATTTATTTTATTTGCAATTTATTTTATTTCCAAATTCCAATATATTTTATTTTCAATTAATTTTATATCCAATTTATTTTATTTGTAATTTATTTTATTTTCAATTAATTTTATTTCCAATTTATTTTATTTGCAATTTATTTAATTTCCAATTAGCAATTATTCTTCTAAGTTCTAAGTTTCCTATTCTCTCCCAAATTTATTTTTAAATGGCAAGTGGAAGTGGTGGAAATGGAAGGGGTCACGGCTGTGACGGTCCTAGGCGTTCGATTTCAATGAAAGGTAAGGGTCCTATGATCAATAATCTCAATCATAACAACCCCACCTATCATGAATATCTGCAACGTCGGACCTATGCTGAAGACCTAGGCCTAAATATTTCTGATCCCCCTTTTACAATTTATGAACCCGATCCCAATGAAACCACCCCCAACAATTTGACAAGCCAGTCAGAAAATATGCCTGATATTGATACACCTCCGGATTTTGGTTTTGATACACCGAAAGTGGATCTAGAAACGGAGGAAGATCTGATACAGAAGCAGAACAAATCTGATCTCTTCGTCAAACATATGAAGAAAATTAGGAATGAAGATGGAAGCTTTACAGCAGCTTGCAATTACTGCTACAAAGTATATAAATGGAGCAAATCCGGAGGATATGGCACTTATTGGAAGCATATTGAAGTCAAACATCCAGACGCAGTGGTCAGAATGAGGTCACAAACACAAATTCCCAGGTACGCTACTCCTAACCAACAATTATTTCGTTATAGTGATGAACAAAATAGAGAAGAATTAGCTAGGATGGTAGCAGTAGAACATTTATCATTCAGTTTTGGTGAGAGGGTTGGCTTTATTAACTATTGTCGACGAGCATTAAACCCTGCTGCATGCCGTGTCCCTAGATCCACGCTCACACAAACACTTGAAAAGATTTATGTGAGAGACAAAAAAAAGTTAGAAAATTTTTTTGAAAAATATAATGGTCGTGTTACCGTATGTGCCGACATATGGACTGACCATTGGCAAACGCATTCATACTTGGGTGTCACTTGCCATTTTATGGATAATGCATGGACAATCCAAAAAAGAATTCTTGCTTTTAGAGTTTTTGATGATTCACACAATGCTCAAAATATTTTTAGACAGCTTAGAATTATTTTTTCAGAGTATAGTATTGAAAACAAAAATTTTGCAATTGGTTTTGATAATGTTTCTGCCAATACCGCTTCTATTCCACTTTTAATTGATTTATGCAAACCCTTTCTTGGTGGTACATTTTTTCATCAAAGATGTGCATGCCATGTTTTAAATATATGTGTTCAAAAAGGATTAGAAACTCTTCAATGTTTTATTGAACCTATTAAAAAAGCCCTAATGTTTTTATGGAGAAATCCTTCTACAATGAAAGCATGGGCAAGATATTGTAAACAAAATGGTAGACGTGCCATTAAATTTGCTCGTGATGTTCCAACACGTTGGAATTCTACTTATAAATTGCTTGCTCAAAGTTATAAGTATAGGGATTTATTAGTTTCTTTTATTCAATTTCATGTTCCTAACATTCAACTTTTTGAATCTCATTGGGATGCTTGTTACAATGTTTTCAATTTGTTAAGAGTTTTTTATAATGCTACACAAAATTTTTCTAAAATTTATTTTCCTACAACACATTTATTTGTTATTGAGAGTATTAATATTGCTGGTGCATTTTTTTATTGTGAATCTGACCAAGCAATAAAGGAAGCCGTTAGTTCTATGAAGCAAAAATGGTTAAATTATTATACGGAATTTCCAAATATTTATTTGATTGGTATGGTTTTTGATCCACGACACAAATTACAATATTTGTCTTATTATCTAGATGGTTATTATAGCAAAGAAGGTTTAAATATTGAATATGATATTGAAGCATGTTGTGGTAGAGTTAAAAAATTATTGTATGATTTATATGATGAATATGTTACATTTTATGGATCCGGTACTCCGAACGTAGATGTTGCACGAACAAAAACTGCATCTCAGCCTCTATCCTCCTCCTCTGGATTTATGAATTTAGGGTATAGTATGTTCTCAAAAAAAAATAAAAAACCAAGATGTTCTTCATCAAGCTCCGATTCGCATGCCGAGCTTGAATCTTATCTAGCTTCTTCTTGTGATTTTCTTGAAGAATTTGACCTCTTAAAATATTGGAATGATGCTACGAAGTACTATCCAATTTTGGCTATGATAGCCAAAAATATTTTTTCAACACCGGTTTCTACTGTGGCGGTGGAACAAGAGTTCAGCGCCGGGGGCAATATTTTGGATGAAAAACGTTCGTGCTTGACTCCAAAAGCACTACAGATACAGGTTTGTGTTGACGACTAGACGAAAGCGGAATACAGACAACAAGAAATCCAACAAGAACCGACATATGATTTCTTTAACAGCGACGAACCCGAAGCGGGCGAAGGCTCTGGAGTAAGCTAAGCACCGAAACCGTAAATCTGTAAATCTGTAATAAAATGTATGAGAACTACGTGGCCTTTGATTCCTCTAAACCCCCCTAAGAGGATACGTAGGCAACTTAATTGTGGTAAAAATTAAGTGCAAGGCTAATAACTTTACATTTTTTTTAGTTTTATTTTATTTTAATTTAATTTTGTAATTTGTCATTTATTTATTTTATGTTATTTTTGAAATTCAGGTGACTCAATTTCCAAATACCCAATGAAATGTAAATTGTAATTTTGTTTACTTTTATTTTAATTTAATTTTGTAATTTGTCATTTTTTTATTTTATTTTCGGTTGGATACTCGGATGACGATGATCTAACTTCCAACATCCAATGAACTTATGAGCCCAATGAATTTTATTTTGTAATTTGTCATTTATATATTTTATTTTATTCAATTACAATCTACAACTTATAAGTTACAAGTTAGAACTTAGAAATTTTTTTTTTGTTTGTTAAAAAAAAAAATAATAATAAAAAAAATAAAAAAAATAAAAAATCCGGTTCGGAACCGGAACCGGAACCGGCGGTTTCGGAACCGGAACCAGAACCGGTTCAAACCGGTACCGGTTCAAACCGGTTCCGGTTCCGGTTCCACTAAACCTTGGAACCGGAACCGGAACCGGACCGGAACCGTGCCACCACTAATGGGTTTGTGAGACTGCACTAGGCTGCTAACCAACCTCTTTTTTTCACTTTGACCGAAACCTCTGATATTCCAAGAGAGTGCTAACATAAAAACTGCATGAAACACCTGCAAACCAGACCAACACCGCAAGCTTACTTCAATCTCACCAAGTCTTCTTTCTCCCTTCTCGCTATTTCCTTTACTATATATGGCTCCGCCCCATTAAAATCGAACCCAAGCGTAGCCCCGATTTCTATTACCTTAGATATTTCTTCATCTAGGCCCCAAGAACCAACCTTAGCCCCCAAGTTGCCTGATATGTTTTTTTTATAGATACATAAATGAGTGTTCTTATCACCGAGCCACATTGAGCGATGGTGTAACTGATATGTTGATGCTTAATTTATTCATATAGTGATACAGATTTTACCTATGTTATTATCAATATTGTGACATGTAGTCATCAAAAAGTTGTACAGTAAAAGATTGTTCATTTAATTTGTCTATCTTCACTCACCTTAGCATTACTCTTTTTAGTATTAGTACATAGCATTCACGGTTCACCCAAAGTCCCAAATGCTTTCTTCTCCTTTTAGTGATTTTGTGTTGTATTTTTTTTTTCAATACCAATTGCAATGCAATGGATTCACAACGAGGTTGAATAAAGTTTAGTGGTTTAGTACATACATAACATTCATAGATTGTTTGTCAAAAAAAAGGAAAGTTCAAAAGTACTAGAAAGGGGTACCAATACAGGAGGCTAAATAAAGAAACTTTGATAACGTACATGAAAGTAAAAACTAGCTAGTAATTAATAAAGATGGAGTGGAAGTCGTGGCTCCATGACTGTAACAAGTGGGTACTTCCTTGGTGTTGTCAATCCATAAACTTCCTCCATGCTAATATCTTCAACCTTCATGTGATCCTCTGGTAACTTCCAGTGAAAGCCATGTAACATATTAGCCAAACTAGACCTAATCATCTTCAATCCAAGACTATATCCAGGGCACATCCTCCTCCCTGAACCAAACGGAAATAGCTCAAAATTCTGTCCACTCACATCCAAATCCACCTTCCCCGGTAAAAACCTCTTGGGACGAAACTCTTTCGGTTCGTCCCAAAACGAAGCGTCTCTACCGATGCTCCAGCTGTTGATGAACACTCTTGTTCCTTTGCAGATGTGGTATCCGGCAACGTTGCAATCTTCTTGAGCCAAGTGTGGGGGTAGTAGGACGGTCACCGGGTGTTTCCTCATAGTCTCCTTCATGATAGCATCTATGTATGGAAGCTGTTGGATGTCTTTCTCTTCCACCCATCTCTCTCTTCTGATCATTCTGTCAAGCTCCTCTGTTGCCTTCTCGATCAGGTGTGGTTGTTTCATGAGTTCAGACATTGCCCATTCCACTGTTATGGTTGACGTGTCCATGCCTCCAGCTATTAGATCCTGCTCATCATGAATCAACGACAATAATGCATGTTAAAATTAATCTCAGCCACTGATTACGTATATCAACAAATCTGTTGATGTGAGGATAAAGATGAGAATCTTAATCCATTATTTTTTGAGTTTTTGTTGTAATCTAATTTTTTTTAAATGATTCATATCCTCTGCTCTGTTAATCTAGATCAGGATAAAGATTAGCTCAAGAGAGATTCTCAATCCATTGTTTTTTTGAGTTTTTGTTGTAATTTGATAACGATTGAGAATCTCAATCACCAATTAAAAATGTCAGCAGCTCTATTATCAGCTCTACTTAGGATCTCAATCATTTCCAAAAACAAAAAAAGAATGGAATATTAGATACCTGCGTCAGCCCATTGACACTGTCATAATTGAGCTTGACTTCAAGATTTGGATCATCAGCAAGTTGCAACAGCAAATCCACCATGTCTTTTGGCATGAAATCCTCCATTAATCCTTTCATTTTACTCTTGTGTTCATCAAAAACATGGTCATGAAATCGATCCAATTTCTTTTTCAAGGCTTTCATTCGCTTCACGTACCCTTGAAGGTCCATGAAATTCAACCACGGAATCCAATCTCCAATATTAAGCCCTCCATTGAGCAAGAACAACTCGTCAAGCATCTGTTGAAACTCTTCAAGAGTCACAACCGCAGTTTCAAATTCGGATTCGCTAAAATACTTCTTCCCCAACACGATTCTACTCATAATACTAAGTGTAACGCGCGAGAGATGCTTTTTAAGCAGAACAAGCTTCCCGGACAAGGCGTAGAGACGAGAGACAAAGGCACGCAACTCTTCAACATGAATGTACTCGTAAGACTCGAGTCTTTTCGAGCTAAAAAGCTCAGATAGGAAAATTTTACGTCCTTGGCGCCAATACAGTCCGTAGGGAGCCCAAGTGGTGTTCCGATAATTGTAAGTTATGTACTTGCCGACTGCGGTTTGTGGTCTCGAGGCAAAGACATGATCGTGTGTTTTGAGAAACTGTTTTGCCATCTCTATCGAGGAAGCAACAAGGACAGGAAAAGAGCCAAACGTGAGTTGCATTATGGGTCCATATTCTTGTGCTAGTTTGTGAAGAGATTGGTGAGGGAGTGGGCCGATGAGGTTGAGGTTGCCGATTACAGGCCATGGTTTAGGACCTAGTGGAAGTTGCAGTGGAGGGTGGCGTTGCCGCCAAGAAGTTGAAATTTTTTTTTAGGAAGGCTAGAGTAACTAGCAGCCATGTCACGTCTAAAACAACCAAAGAAAGAGCCTCCATTGATGTATTTTTGGTGGTGGTGTTGTTATTTTTGGGGTGGTTTCGAATGCTATTTATAGATAGCATTCCCCAAAATATAAAAGAAATTCGGGTTATAATATTTAATAATGCTAAACATCCTTTATTTTGATGAACACAATAATAATTGATCGTCTTTTATTTTGCTTTGATTATTTGGGTTCTTTTTTAATCAGCAGTCATATCGACATGAATTATGGCAAAAAAAAAAAAAAACGTGTCAAAGAAAAAATTATGGCAAAATATAGGGCAATTTGCACATGCACCCTAACATTACACCTAAATATTGGAGTTTGCAACTTTTGATTAAAATTACATAATCCCAAAAGCGAATTCAACAGTTTAGATATCTACTTAGATGTGTTTGGATTTGCTGCAATTAGTTTTTATAATTGATTGTCCTTTTTTTCAAGTATTATATTATTACATAAATTCAGGGTTTTTTTAGAGAGTGTACTCGAACCCACAACCTTATGGTACTGGTATGAAGGATTTACCACCGACTAACTTCGTCTTATAATAATTGATTTTGCTTTTATTATTTCCTCTAATAATTATTATTCAGTAATGCTACATATCCCACCTAAAATCCCATCTTTTTCATCCCACTACATGTGGCATGTGAGGTGTCAAATTGTGAGTGGATACATATGGTAGGTAAGATAAACCATTATTAATGTGTATCCACTCACAATTTGACATCTCACATACCACATGTAGTGGGATGAAAAATGTAGGATTTTAGGTGGAATGTTTAACATTATTGATTATTATTTGGATTATTTTTTAATCAGCTGTCACATCGACATGATTTATGGCAAAAAAAAAAAAAAAAAAACGTGTCAAGAAAAAATTATGGCAAAATAAAGGGCAATTTGCACATGCACCCTAACATTAGGCCTAAATATTGGAGTATGCAACTTTTGATTAAAATTACATAATCCCAAAAACAAATTCAACACCGCCTAAAACAAGCTTTGGACAATGTTTAAACTTTTAAATTTCTATTATTATTATTATATTATATGGTTATGATATTTATATTATAGTTTGCTTTTGAAAAACTTTTTAAAAACAATTTAGTCAAGGGTTTCCAATAGATGAGACATTAAATTATGAATAATGCTAAACATCCCATCTAAAATCCCAATTTTTCAACCTAACACATATGGCACGTGTGGTGTCAAATTGTGAATGGATACACATTAATGATGCTTTATCTCACCTACCATATGTATCCATTAACCATTTGACATTTCAAGTGCCACATGTGTTGAGATGAAAAATGTGAGATTTTAGTTTAAATTATTAGCAGAACATGTCGGATCAGACTTTTAACGAACTTGGATTCATCTTTGTCATTGCATGTATGTGTCCACACTTTATGAATTATTGATTAAATGATGTATCAAAATATATCTATTCCATATATCATAAAGTTGTGGGTTTGATTAGTATCCCCTAATTCCAAAAATCCAAATTTAGTCTAATAGTTCAAAAGGAAGGAAAAAAAAAATCTTTAATACACTAGTATACATATATGAACACTATTCAAAAATATTATATCATGATTCATGTGTCATGAATAATCAATAATATACACACACAAAAAAAAAAAAAAAAAATTTATACTGTATGACATGATTTTACGAAAGACTACTACACGAAACTAACACTATGTTTGGAAGGAGGGAGAGAGAGTATGAGGGATGGATGAATTATGAGGGAGAGAGAGTAGAAGGGATGGAGAGGATAACATATATCTTTCATGTTGTTTGGTATTGAAAAGATGGTTGAATGAATGGATTGGTATTTAATTTATAAAATTACTATATTACCCTTAAAAAAATTGGAGGGCAATGCAAAATTGGAGGGCATTATGGTTATTTCCCTCCCATTTTGCTCTCCCTCCTCTCATCCGCCATATTTGGGAGGATGCAAAATTGTGGGCCCGGATGGATCCCACCTCCCTCCTTTCATCCTCTCCTTCCTCTCATCCCTCCAACCAAACAAAGGAGGGATTTGATCTCTCCCTCCAACCCTCTCCCTCCCTTAATTTCTCCATCCAACCAAACGAAGCGTAAGAAAAAGGTTCGAGCTTATTTGATAATTGACTAACAAGTATAATATCATATTTAGTTATTTAGAAAGGATTTTTAATTCATGGTCAAATTATATCAATTTAATTTAATTGTTATTGAAACCAGACACATCAATGAAACATAAAAACCTATGAAACATAAAAACCTATCGAAATCTAATATAGTAGTCGCAGCTTAGATATCTACTTAGCATGTGTTTGGATTTGTTGTAATTTTTTTTTTTAATATTACAATAATTCGGGTTCGGGTTTTTTTGGGGTGGGGAAGAGACTCGAATACATACCTCATAGTGTGGGTGTGAGGGGTGTAGACACAAAGAAATCCACAATTAAGTTAGGTCGTCGGGTGGGCACTGACAACCTGTAGAACAAAAAAAAAAAAAAAAAAAAAAAAAAAGCGGTAGCAAACCACATAAGGGGGTGTTCCCTTTCGGGACTCTCCGACGCTTAAGTCAACTAGGTGAGGTATTGATAGATAAAAAGAGGAAAAATAGATTAATATTTATAGGCAAACCATAGGTCTACGTAGGATGTAGAATGAATGATGGTGGAACCTGTGTAGGCCGACATGGACCAAAGTAGAGATATATGATATAATAACATTGAGGTCGACATAGACCAGTGTAGAGATAGGCGATATAATGGAGATTATCTTAGATCGAGGTCTTACCGGAGGTGTTGTTCGTAGACCGGTGATTGAGAGTCGATAGAGGTCTTCTTAGATCGAGGACCACGAGTGATGTTGACTAGATAGCTGGTGGCGCTGATTGACTATTGACATGTCGAATAGGTGTATGCCCGTCAATCTTGTGGACCGAGCGACAGCTCAACAATAGCGTGAATTGCAGAGCTTATTGTTTGCTCCAAAACTTAGAGGGTGCAGCCCCCCTCTATGAATGAGAGAGAGTTGCTACTTATAAGAGGAAGGTAGTGAGCCAACGGTTAGCTCACTTAATAGCCATGATAAATGACATTGATGTAGACGTTACATACTTAGGGGTCGTTTATTTTTTTGTCTGAAAACTGAATAGTCCTGAATTTTACTGAAAACTGAATAGTGACTGAAACCTGAATCTGAATGACACTTTTTTTTTCTCACGTCTGAATGTACTATCAACATATTTGTTTTTTAAAAATAAAATTGTCTGAAAAGAAGTAATTTTACATCTATACCCATACTAATTAAAAGAGTAATTTAACATGCAACACTCTTTATAAGATTTTGCATGTTCTTCCGCAAACAAAGTTTAATTTAACAAAACAAAAAATTCATGTAGGAATATAATTTTGCATGTTATTCTGTAAACAAAGTTCAAATTTAATTTATTGTAAAAAAAAAGTTCAAATTCAATTTTACATATTGTCAAAATATCCACTATATAATTCTAGAAACCTTTTTTTTTTTGGTTTCTTGGATCATATGTAACCAGAAACCAATTTTTTTTTTTTTTTTTTTAAGGTTCCTAGATACCTTTTTGTTTTTGAAATAGGTCCCTAAATTATATGCACCGGCACACACACACACACACACACATATATATATAAACAATTATTCTATAACTTCTTTAAGCCACGAAATCTACTCAATATCGAATGCAACCACAAAAAGAATATTTAATAAATTATATAATTACAACTATGACAATCATAATAAATTATCATTCTAGATTATGTTTAAAGAGTTCTATAACTTCCACTACACGTGTAGATAAAAAAAATATATAAAATAAAAATTAAAGAGTTTTTACTAGGATTTGGTAGGAGAGAAATTCAATTGTTTAATCCCAGGAAGATTTCAATATGAAAAGTGATTAGTGTTTTTTTTTTTTTTTTATCTTTCGTTCTAAAAGCCTTTTAAAATAAGAAATACGTTAAAAGAAATAATTCAACACCATATTAAATTAGGATAAATTTAGAAATATATCTTTTTTTGAAGAATAGACTTTAAAGAAAATATTTTAATTATAATTCAGTGATTTAGAATTAAGTTAAAAGGGATTTCTTATTTTTTTCTTACAAAGAGCTTAACCACTAGGTCAACCTCATCGTATCAGATTTGTTGCACGGTTTATATTATTGATCGCCCTTTATTTTGCTTTAATTATTTTCTCTAATAATAATTATTTGGTTTTTTTTTTTTTAAAGCAGCAGTCACATCCACATGAATTATGGCGAAAAAATACGTCTTAAAAAAATTATGGCAAAATAAAGGCAAATTGCACATATTCCTCTGACATTAGGCCTAAGTGTTGGAGTATGCAACTTTGATTAAAATTACATAATCCCAAAAACGAATTCAACACTCTGCCTAAACAAGCTTTGGACAATGTTTCAACTTTAAAATTGCTATTATTATTATTATTATATTATATTTATATGGTTATGATATTTATATAACATGCAGTTTAATTTTAAAAAACTTCTTAAAAAACAATTTAGTCAAGTATTTAGTTAAGGTTTCCAATACGGCCATACGGAATTTATAGAGAAGATGATTTGAACTTTTTTTTTTTTTTTTAAGTGGAATTTATTAGTGCCAGACTATTATGAAAAGATCACATGGAATATTATTACAATTTTGTTTTGTTTTTTTTGTTTTTTTTAAGTATTATACTATTACATAAATTTGGGTTTTTTTTAAGGGAGGACTCGAATCCGTAATCTTGTGGTACATGTATGAGAAATTTACCATCGACCAACCTCGTCTTGTCATATTATTACAATTTACCTATAAAATAATGTAAGAATAAAGCTATTAGACCCAAAAAACCAACCCAAATTTCCAATCCAAACCTATGTGGCAACATCACATGGGATCTTGGAAAAAGTGACGTGGACCCATGTTGTATGTGATATTGCCACATGGCATTTGAGTTGAAATTTGGGTTGGTTTTTTGGATCCAATAGCATTACTCATAATGTAAACAACTGTTTTATATCAAAATTCAAAAGTTACACTCGGCGGCCGCGTAAACAATGAATTAAGGAAACAAGGTATATCCTATATATATATATATATAAAAACGTCTTACTGCTGGATCTAAAGGCATCAAATCTAGGTTTGTGGATTTCTGATTTTATCGCTTATTGATATTGCTGTATAAAAGTTGTAGTTGTGATGATGATGATTGAATACGACTGAATTTTTTTACTGAGTTTGTTGATTTTTGATTTTTGAATTTAAAATCATAATAGGATGGTGAGAGAAATCCTGAGAAACAAAAACAAACCATGAGTGATTTTTTTTTTTTACTGGGTTTGCCGAATTTTAAATTTAAAATCACAATTGGATGATGACAGCCTAAGAAACAAAAATAAATCAATATAGAACCTAATACAGTTCCAAAATAACCAATCCGTGACACAACAAACCAAATTATATCAAAATATAAGTCAATTAGGTCAAGGATACAACATAAAAAGTGAGATCTAAAAAATAAAAGGTAAATAAACTAATAGATTGATGCTACTAGATAGATCTAAATTGAAAAGAACAAACGAAAATAATAAAAAATTGAATCTCGAAATCCATAAAATCTGGAAGAAAAAAAAAACAGTTAATAGATGTTGATGAAGTAAAATAAAAGAAAACAACTCACATGCAAGCACCACAGAATAGCCTAAAAACAACAAATAGAACATACAATTAAAAACCGAACAAGAGAAGAAAATTGAAAAAAAAATCTATGAATGAGAAATCTAAAAAATCAAACTAGAGATGGAATCTGAAGAGAAGAAGGGATTGGTTTAGGAGGGAGAGTTTGGAGATTTGTTTGGAGATTTGTTTGGTTAAGACTTTGTTAGTTTACGATTTAAGAAGGATTTCGCCATGGATTTAGGTGTTGTGTTGTTTTGCTAAGAAAGTATAGAGATATGAGGGTTGAAGAAAGACAAGAGAGCTGCGTTAGGGATTGTGGGTGAAAAGAAGAGGATTTGTACATTCAATTAAACGGTGTAGTTTAAGGGATTGTTGAAAATGTAGAGAAAAAAATAAAAATAAAATATTATCTCTAGCTGATGGTTTTCAGCTTTCTGGTGGGCGCAAGTGGTTTTGTAATTTAGGCTGGTGAGACAGTTTTAACCTTATAGGACCAGTTGTTAACATTTAGTAGTTAAGGGGCAATTTTGGGTTTTGGATTGATATTGACAAAGAAAAGTGGGCCACGCAGTTTTAATAAAGTTGATATCATTCATCAACTATAAAAGGGCTGTGTTAAGAAATTGGTGGGGTGCAAAAATATAAAACAATTTTTTTTATTTTTTTTTCAATGCCAAGTGATGATTATTAGGCGTTAGGCCTATGGTTCGAATCTCCTGTCATGGCCAATCTGACAAATTCAACGCAGTCGTTTTGGGTTGTTGGTGGGTGCATGCACAGAAGACATTTCCACGCAAAAGGTAACGGTTTGGACTTTTATTGAGAAAAGAAGTATTATAAAAATGATTTTGAGGATAAAAATAATATCATTGAAAATAAATCAAAATACTCTATAACCTAGACTATGATACGTTAAACACTAATGTAATCTTAAGCATAATATTTAGGTTAGTGTACTTGAGACCAGATGCGGATTGGGTTCATCTCGGAGGACATTGCCTTTTATTTATTTTATTTTTTTCTCTTACCTGTTTGTTGGGTGTTTCTTTTGTGCCTAGCTAGATCTATAGTAATAATTAAATGGGTGCTTAAAGTAATAATTAAATTTTAATTTACTAATGGAGTAATGAGTGACATATAAATTTGTCTTCCACATAAGTGGTTAGAGGTTCGAATCCTACTATACGTATCTTACAATTTCCGAGTTGTTGATAGGAAAAAAAAATTAAAACTTTAAATCAAAATAGCTAGATGGTCAATATCCTAAAGTAAATTATTTTGAGATTCTTTAAGGCTTCATTACAATGCTACGTAATACCTTTTTAACACTATATAATGTATTTTTTGTTTACAGGTTAAACAAGTGTCATTAGCTACTTGACTTTGACAAAAAATTGTAGACACTATACGAAATAAGTTATTTATGCCACTAAACTTTTATTCTTATTTTTAACTAAATTCAGAATATATCGTTTTCTTCTATATGAATTTTTTTTTTTTTTTTTTTTTTTTACGACATGTTAATTTAAGAACTCATATAACATAGCATGTTAATTCATGAACTTATATAACATCTAATATGGATAAATTTTTTGGATAGCCTAACATCAGTATAGTTTAACAATTTTTAATGAGTACTAAGTTTGAGCTATAATTTTATAGCTTACACTTTTAGATAGTAATTACTAATTAATTATTAAACTTTTTTTAATATATACTTAGAGCTTTGTATTTATTTATTAATTAATTAGGGTTAAATTTGAGGCTTCAAATCTTTGATTGAGGATCAATGATTTTATCTGCTTTATTAGCTTAAATGTGTGATTTATACTTGGTATGGGAGAAAATCAAATTTAAATATGCTTCCGTGAAGTCAAATTATTATCTTAGTAATTTCCCAGTTCAATTTGATATTTTTTAGTGTTATTTATCCCAGTTCAGTTTGATTGTGATATGATTATATTTTCTCTATGCATGTACAATATGGAACCTTTATGTATCGATATATGTTATAAAAGCCTGCTGCAAAATGTTGTAGAAAAACTAAATATCGATAAATACAGTTATGGATACGAAATTAATGGTCCAGAACAGTATAAAGCATACGTTCAAAAATGAGTCTGAGCAAGATGCAGCTAAGGAAACAATTGATTATCTGCAAATGCATTACAAATTTGAAGTTTGTGATGTCAACTTCTCAAACTATCAATACTACAAATGGTGTTACCACAGAATGAATAAAGGATACGGTGAGACAGCTGAAGAGAATAAACCCTTAAAAGCTAAAATTAAAAAATACAAAACTATTTTAAACCGAATATCCAATGATAATTGTGAATCATCTACTGCTCATAATTTGTAATCATTTTATAATTATTATTATTATGTAGTAAATTATAAAATCTACTTGTTATAAATAGATTTGTATTCATATATATATATATATAGGATATATGCATATATATAAATTATATTTAAAGTCTAATACTGTATTATAAATTTGGCACGTGCAAATATTATAAATTTGGCACCTGCATCATGCCTCTCCTACTAGTTATTATATTAAAGTGCTCAAACCAAATAGCAAGTTTAGTGCGTAAACTAATTGAATTTTGTTATAAAACGCTGAATTAAAATTTTAAGTTCTAGTTATATATTCTCTCGTCAATTACGAGATAAAATAAACTGCACTAATTATATATATATATATTTAATTTGAAGCTAATGCATTAATTATATTATAATATCTCCATGAAATTGCTTGGTATTTACCACGAAACCACGATCAAATTTCTGGAATGGTAGGCTTTTCACCATTGGGTTATTTCCTAGAAAATGAACATTAGGAAATACTATTTCCTTTAATTTCCTCTTCCGGGAATCATATAAAAGACCAGATATATGAACTCGATCATGAGCATTCAAAGGAAAAACATTCTCAAATATAATTAAAGAAATATAGTGGCTCTGAGCTCTCTCAGTTTTTGGTTGGATATTGAAAGGGAAAATATGCAAAGGGACAAAAGCATAGACAAACCACTCAAACCAGTTAGACGTGCACGCCAGAGACGATTAAGACAAGACAACGGGGACGACGACAACGACCAAAGTTGGGTGATTGGTCTTTGTTTCTTCTTTGTTTGTGTAATCTTCTTAGCTTTGACTTTGTTCTTCATTGGTTTTTTCTTAGATTACATTTTTTTTCGAATGTCATGAGGTGTGATGTGAATTGTGATTAACAAGGGCGGATCTAATTCCATCCATTTTTGTGATTGGCTGAGGTTTGGAGATGGACGGTGCTGATGTTGTGTATACTAAAGGGGTGGATGGAACTTGATCCACCTTAGCAGAGCTATATTGGGTTGTTTTAGGTTCTTATTATTTTAAAAAAGAAATTGTAATATTCAAAAAAGAAAAAGAAAAGAAAAGAAATTATAACAATTGTTTTATATTATTACTATTTTGCAATTTGCATGTTAAATGAAACTGTAGTATAATTCATTGTTAACAACCGAATATAGGCTATGTTTGGGATTGCTTTTACTTGAGAAATAATCACTTATTTCTCAAGTTTTGAGCAAATAGGTGTTTGGTAAACTTCCCAAAAGCATTTATTTTACAATTTGCTCCTCCAATAAGCAACTTTTGAGAAGTTGGTTGGGGGTTGCTTTTTGAAGCAGAAGCTAGCTTATTGTTTATGTAATGTCTAGAATACCCTCACTATTTAAATAGAAAGACAATAATACCCTCACATTAAGTAATTGTATTTTTTTTTAAAAAAAAAACTATAATCCAGAATTATTTTTTTTGAAAACTTTATTCCTGAAATATTAAATTTTAAAATAAAAGAGAATATTATTTTTAATAAAAATTTAAAAATAAACTTTTTTTCAAAAAAAAGAAAGAAAGAAAGAAAGAAAACTTGAAGCCACCATTGTCGCCGGTGACAGTGGCCACCATCGTTGCCGACGAAAGGGCAAGAGGTTAAATCGACTTCACCGACGACGTCGACACCACAGAAGGAGGCGAACGACTAGATGGATCACGACCAGATCCAAATCCATCGCGATCCATCTCGTTGGTTAGGGATTTGGATGTGGTTGTGGCGGTGCAGCGGTGGTGCTTGGTGCTTGGGTTTGGCTTCAGGTTTGCGTTTCTCTTCTTCACGGAGCTTTTGGATTAGATTTAGCGGCGGAGGTAGTGGAGGTTGTGGCCGTCGATGATGGTTGTAGATTTCAAGCAAAGAGAATCAATGAGTTGACTCAAGTTTTTGAACGAGTTGACTCAGTTGCTAAATTTCAAATGTAAAGAGCTTGAGTTGACTCGGGTTTTTGAGCGAGTTAACACGGTCATAATTTTTTTTTTCTCTATTTAAAATTATTTTTATATGCTTTATATTTATATTGTTAATGATGTCTATTTTAGTAATTTTGTTCAATACATTTTCCATCATTTCAAAAATTAAGCACTTTAAAATTTTAGTTTACCAAACACTTACCAACTTTTTTCTAAAGTAGATTATTTCTTAAATTAAGCTATAAGTAGATTTTTTTCAAAGCAAAGCAATCCCAAACATAGCCATAGTTTGTTATTATAACACAATCTAAATATTTAGTTTCAAAAAGAGACACAATTGTGGGGTCGATATCTGGACGGTGCATAAAGGTGGAGGGAGGTGGCTCGTAGGAGTCATGACCTTTCTTTCCTTAAATTTTTAACGGTTTGAACAAATTGTAAATTTACCGGTAAATTTTATCACTTTTTGACTTTGGCCGATTGTCGTCCCATAAATCTTTTATTTTAGTATAATGGACCCTTCAGATTAAGGGTGTGTTTGGTAGGGAGGAAAAGGGAGAGGAAAGAAAATGATGGAGGGAAAAGGGAGAAGAAAATGGAGAAGTATGTGTTTGGTATGGAGAGAAAAATGGAAGGAAGGGAAAAATGAGAGGAAAGATTTTTGGGTGGGACCCACCAATTTTAATCCTCCAAAAGTGGGAGGAAATGGAGAGAAAGGAAGGAATCAAAAACTTTTAATTAAAATTACAAATTTGTCCATTTTTTTTAATATATAAACTATAATGCAAGGGTAAATTAGTAAAATTGATAAATAAGATCCATTTTTTCCTTCCTGTTTACCAAACAAGTCAAGGGAAAATCATTTTCCTTTCTTTCCCTCATGTTTTCTATCTTTCAAAAATCTTTCTATCCTTTTTATTTTTTTTGCTTCCTACCAAACACACTCTTTATGGTCCGTTTGGTAGGGAGGAAAGAAAATAGGAAGGATGGAAAGATTTAAAGGGATAGAAAACATGAGGGAGGGAAGGGAAGGGAAGGAAAGGAAAGGAAAGGAAAGGAAAGGAAAATGATTTTCCCTCGTGTTGTTTGGTAAACATGAAGGAAAGAAAAGATCATTTTATCAATTTTACTATTTTACCCTTATATTATATTTAATATATTAAATTTTTTTGGATAAAATTGTAATTTGAACTACCCAAAAAATAGTGGGTCCCATTTCCCCTTTCTTTCTCCTTTCTTTCCCTCCCTTTTCTTTCCACTTTTGGGAGGAAACAAAATGGTGGGCCCCACACACCATTTTTTCCTTCTATTTTTCCTTTCCCTCCATTTTTCTCTCCATACCAAACACACACTTTTCCATTTTCTTCTCCCTTTTCCCTCCACCCCTTTCTTTCCTCTCCCTTTTCCTCCCTACCAAACATAGCATAAGGGTTTATTTGATTTTTACACGTAATACCAAATGACATTTAATGTATTTCATTCAGTTATTTTGTTTGAATTTAAAACATTTTTTTACTTTTAAAACTATCCTTACAAGTTACAACTCTAACTTATTTCCAATTTTGTTTTCTTTCACAACCTTAAATATATTAAATTTTTTTCTTCTTCTCACCTTTAAAAAACTTTAGCAGCCACAAAACATAAACTAGTTGCTTCAAAACTCAAACAACCTCATTGGAGTCCAATTTCCAGTTTTCATTTTCCTAGCATATTTCAATAAGGAATTTTTTTTTTTTCATAATTTGACAATTAGGGCCTGTCATGCAGCCTGTTTTCAGCCTGTTTTTGTTTTTCAAAAATGATTTCGAATTCGCGTCTGGTAACCGTTTTTCATTTTATTTTCAAAATACAAAAACAAAATGAAAAACAAAACCAATGTTAAAAGTGGAAATTTTTAAAAACAAAAAAAAAGTTGTTTTTGTTTTTCAAAAAATTTTACAGTAAATTATTTTTTTTTCTTTTTTTCTTTTCCTTGAACGAGATCTCATCTGCTTTTTCTTTCCCATCTTCATCTTCTTTCTTCCTTCACAGATCTTCCTCCGCCGCCAATTGCTGCCGATCACTGCCAATCTGGTCTTCTTCCTCTTCCTCTTCCTCTTCCTCTTCCTCCTCATCCTCCTCCTCCTCCTCTTCCTCTTCCTCTTCCTCTTCCTCTTCCTCCTCATCCTCCTCCTCCTCCTCCTCCTCATTCGCTCGTCGCCGTTCTCACCGTCGATCTGCCTTCGCCTCTCGCCTCTCGCCTCTCGCCTCTCGCCGTCGTCTTCTTCTTCTTCTTCTCCTCGTTGTTGTCTTCTTCTTCTTCTCGCCGTCTTCTTCTTCTTCTTCTTCTTCTCACCATCGTTTTTTTCTTCTCGCCGTTGTCTTTTTCTTCTTCAGCTATCCTGGATCAATTTGTGTGTTAATTTTGTTTAATTTATAAATTTCATTACATCAATTTGTGTTGTGGTGTAAGTATGTGTGATTCCAACAAAGCTGAAATTCTTGCTGTTCATAGGGCTTGCATGTTGATTTCAAGTAAGCAGTGCTTGATGAATCGATATATCATCATTATAAGTGACTCTAAAAATGCAGTTTCATGGATTAATGGGGATGGGTTTGGGCTGCTAGATATGGTGAATTTTATCTTTGACATAAGGCAACTTTTGTCTTCGATGGGTTCGCTTTCTATTAAATTCATGCCTAGGGGGTCTAATTCCTTAGCAGACAGCTTAGCAAAGGTGGGTTCGAGTTCTCGGGAGGAGCTTCTGGAATGGGGAGACTTGTGATTTTAATCGGCAGAAGAATTTATGGTGTTTGTATGGTCTGGGGAATGTTTTGGATATAGTGCCTTCTTGATGTTTTGTGTGGTTTGCATTTTTTATTTAGATGTCCTCTTTGTTGGTGGCTTAAGGTGGCTGTTGTTTTTGAGTGGTGCTGTGTGGCTCACGATGTTTTGAGGCTTTTTCTTTATTTGTTTTTTCTGTAACTGGAGGGTGTTAAGTTGTAGCTCTATTTTTGTTGTTGATGTTGGTGTTAACTGTCTTGGATCTTGTATTGCCTTGTATGGGCTCTTATCTTCAATAATATGTTGCTTTCAAAAAAAAAAAAAAAATTACAAATCTTCTTCTTCTTCTTCTCAGCTAATCTGGATCATTACATCAATTTGTGTTGTGTTAATTTTGTTTAATTTATAAATTTCATTACAGAAATTTTATTGGTTATTTATTTAATCAATTTGTTTATAATTGTTATAATATTAAACAAAACTTAAAATTTGATATTTCAATTTTCGAAAGTTTTCGGTTATCCTACCAGACTCGTTTTTCCCGTTTTTATTTTTAAAATATGGATTCCAGTAAATGTTACCAGACGCGTTTTCAGAATTCAAAAATAAAACCAAAAACATTTTTTTCGTTTTCGTTTTCATTTTTCTTTTCGAAAAACAACAACTGAAAACAGCTTGCAGGACGAGTCCTTAGTTTTATTAATTTTATTTTAGAGTTTGAATACATCTCTTTTATTTATGTTGCAAATCATATTATTGGTGGTGTTGATCAATCCGTTTATATTTAAAGCATCTCCAATGTAAATATGCATTTTTAGATTTCTAACTAGTGACACATCAACATATATATTGAATATGGACCCACTTTGTTATTATATATATATATATATATATATATATATATATATATATATATATATATATATATATATATATTTTTTTTTTAAGAAATGCATATTTTCATTTCCAGTACAATTATCTAAAATCAAATATGTATTCATTTTTAACCAATCATCTTACAACATTTATCTTATTTTCTCTCATTTTTTATTTTACAATTAAATGAGGTGTAATGTTATTGGTAGGAAAAAGTTAGAAATCATAGTCAGCATTTCTAGGAGAATTTCTAAAGTTAGAAACTCAACTTCAAATTTTCTAAAAAGAAAGTTTGTCATATCACCTTAATAATCAAGTTAGATAATTGCATTTGAGAGGTTTGTTCTACCTCGTTGTCTAACTATCCTATGTGACATTCAATTTTCTCTAAATACATAATAGCATTAGAGATGCTCTTATTAAACTCTTCAATTAAGTTATTCTAAGTTGTTTTATATTATATATGAATGCATTGAGAAACACTAAAAACTTTTTAAATTAAATTATTTGATTTTTTAAAATTATTTATATGTATTTGAAATACTATTAATAACTAAAAACAATTTTCCTTTAGAATTATTAAATTACATGTTACAATTGTCTTAATATATTAAAATATAAATATATAACAAATAATAGTTTAAGGGACAAAGATATAAAAATATTTATTTTCAGATATTTGTAACTTAAAAAAACACACGTATCACTTATATTTAATTTTTAGTGAAAACAAATAAACAAATAAACATGTTTTTCAGTTTTCAGTTATTATTTAGTTTTTAATAAAATTCGGCATTTTTTAGTCGTGAGACAAAAAATCAAACACAACCTAAGATTTTTGGCTTCATATATGACCGTGCCTATAGGGCGCAATTACTAATCAGAAATCTTAATTAGAGTTTTGAAACTTAATTATTGATTTGTGATTACCGTGTTTACTAAAATCAGTTGAAAATCAAATTATGTTTATTCCACACAAAAATCGGGAATTAAGTTCTTGTTGAAAAAAGAACTTGACTCCCCATTCCACCTAATAAATCAAGTTTATTTTCCTAATTCGTTTTCACATTAAACTTGCCAACATACAACTTATCAGATTTTAAAAAATAAAAGAGCAAATTACACCAAACTCCCCTGAGGTTTGCTTTTTCACACGCGGAAACAACTTTATCATTTATTGACACCCACCTACCCTATCGTCAGTCAACGGCCGTCTAATCTAACCGTTGACCTTGTGAGTAAGGGTAATTTCGTCTTTTAACACTTTATACACTGTACAAGTCAGACTTATTTAATGCATGTCAGAATATTTTGTAATTTAAAATTAAATATTAACAAAAAGAAAATTAAAAAAAAAATGAAATATTGTGAATAAATAATAATAATAAAACTTCATCATTGTTCATCTTCCATCTTCAATTGGAAACTCAAACATCCAAATCCAAATCCAGATTTTTGTCTTTTACAAATACGATAATCTTAACTCAAACATCCAAATCCATCTTCATCATTGTTCAACTTCCCATTCAAATTTTCCATAAAAAAAAAAAAAAAAAATCAGATTTAATAATAATAATAATAATAAAACTAATCTAAACTCAAACATCCAAATCCATCTTCATCTTCCCATCATCTTCTCCAAACCCTAACTAAACTCAAAAACACAAAACCTTACCCACCACCACCACCACTCTAAACTCACGAAATTAGCCCAACCACCACCCCTACTTCTCGCCGCTGCCATCGATCTCCTCCCGCAATCTCCTTCTCTTACTCTTTTCCCTCTTCTTTCCTTTGATAGAGGGTGGTCGTAGCCGCGAGGTGAGGAGATGGGCATTTTGCGACGGCCACTTTGGGTTCTTTCGTTGATTGTTAGATTATTTTTTTGTCTATTTGATGAGAAAGTGTAGTAATCAAGGGAAAAGAAAAGTGGGTATTTGTGAAATCTCGGTGTTTGTTTGTTTGGTTTACGAGAAAATTTGAGGGTAATCGAAGAGAAAATTTCTGAAAACGGGTTCATGTATTTCGAGAATCAAACAAGTTTTAATCATCCTTAGTTTGGCTTGGATTGTGCCATTTTGATCATCTTGGGATTCAATCAATTTGTCTTTGAAAGAAAAAAAAATCAGGAAATATTTGATATTGAAGAAGGGTGATGATGGTGGAGACTAGAGAGATGAGGTAGATGATGGCGGTATAGAGATGATGATGATGATGATGTTATTGAGAGATGGGCTGATTATTTTTTCTCTCAATCTCTATTATTTTATTTTTTTTGATAAATCATTTGTCTTTTTAAAAAAAATATGGAGATCTAAATTTTTAATGAGTTTTTTAATTTACTTTTTTGTATTATTATTTTTGAGATATTTGTTTTATTTATTCATTTTAAATTTTAAATTTAATTATTTTTTTCTTTTTTTTTATTCAATTCTTAATCTACACCATCCATCTTTGTGATGGACGGTTGGAGATCAATTTAGGAAAAATGTTTCCAAATTTTGTTTGGTTTTTTTTATAAAAAAAAAAAATAGTTTTTGTCTTTTTATGGGGTTATAAAAGTAAATAGACAAACTTAGGGGTATTTTAGACTTTTATATGGTTTGATAAGGTCAAAGGTTAAGTCTGACGGCCGTTGACTGATGATAGGGGAGGTGGGTGTCAATAAATGTTAAAGTTATTTCCGCGTGTGAAAGAGTAAACCTCAGGGGAGTTTGGTGTAATTTGCTCAAAATAAAATAACATATATAAATACGGGAGTACGGGACATTAATACAGCCCAGCCCACACGGCCACACCCCAAGCCCACACGGCCACCCCAAGCCCACACGGCCACATATGCAGAGATCGAGTACAAAGTTCACTACTAGCGTAAACGTAGCCATTCCTTATTTTCTCGGTGCTCAAGCTTTGTTTTCCTTATTTTTCCGTTCGACATGACGACTTTGGACTCCGACGTGCCGATGATTCCAGTCGGCGAGGCCTCCAGCAGCGCTGGTCCTTCTTCTTCTTCCAAGAAGCCCAAACGTTTTGAGATCAAGAAGTGGAGCGCTGTCGCACTCTGGGCTTGGGGTACTTCTTTTTTATAACCCTAACCCTAATTTTTTTCTTTTACGATTTTCATCTATTAATTTGGAAACTCGTTGATTGATGTCCGTTCGATCCATTGTTGCAGATATTGTTGTCGATAATTGTGCTATTTGTAGAAACCATATCATGGATCTCTGTGAGTTATCTTCTCTTATTTTATCTTGTGCTTTTTTTGTGCTGTTTTATGTTATCTGATTTTTGTTTCGATTTTGGTGATTAGGCATCGAATGTCAGGCAAACCAGGCTAGCGCCACCAGCGAGGAGTGCACTGTAGCTTGGGGTATGTTATTATATCGGAAAAGCTTTAATTTGGGTTATATATACTGTTGTAGATGCGCGTGTTTTATTATTTTGGCTCCAGAAAGAAAATAATAATTGTTCTTACTTATATCACAATAATATGTAATTGTATTATTGAACTGGAATTTTGTATCGATTGCAAATACAACAGTGGTTAAAGGTGTCTGGAATGTTCAACTGTGTAAGGTATTATGATTTTCTGATTTGCTTTCATAAGTTCATCTGGTGCATGATATTCGCTACTAATCTTATATTTGTATCGGGTAATATTGCGTTTTAGAAGTCTTGAATGCAATTTTATATCTGATTACCTTTATAGTTTTTCCGAGATGGACAGTTAGTTCATATGAAAATGTCCGTGTATAATTGTTTTTAATATACAGACATTTGGGTCCTTGACTTTTGCCAGCTACACAAACAGTCAGCAAGTTAGGAATTTGGATTATGGGGAGAGGTTTGAGTTATTCAGGTTTATGGCGTAGGGTATAAATTATTTCTGTTGGACTCTTATCTAATAGTGTTGTAGGAATTACTAGATCTAATTTGAATAATGTTAGCTGATTGTTATCATTTACTAGATCTAATTTGAATAATGTTACTGTCAATCACAATTGTTGGTTCAAGTTTTTCTTGCTTCAAGCTGGCTGTGAAACGTAAGAGTTTTGAGCTACTAACATGTTTTGATCTGCATTTAATTGTTTTTTTATGGAGTCCAACACAATATCTAAAAGCCACCCCAATGTATGTGGCGGCAATCAAATTAATTGGCCTAGTTTTAGGCATTAGGAAGTTGTCAAGTTTTTCTGGCTTCAAGTTGGCTGTGAACCATAAAACTTTTGAGCTAGTAACATGTTTTGAACTACATATAATAAATGATACAATGTTATATTGTTATTATATGGTGTCCAACACAATATCTAAAAGCAACCACAATGTGCATGCAAGCTTTTTTTGAATGCTGGGTCAAAAGAATAAATCTCATCCGTTGTGTTAGCAAGCAAAACAAATTGTAGGAATCAAATACAAATCCCAGTGTCAAATGTCAAATGTTCTGGCACCCTTGCACTTGTTTTTAATAATGAATAAGAGTATAGACACAATGAGAGGGAAAAGAGAGGCTGTAAAGAAATTGAGGTCTCTCATGGGTTTGTCAATTCTATCACTTTTCATGGAAAATTGTATTAGTTATTAGAGCCATGTAAATTTGGTGTCTGCATGTTGTGGGTATCCTTCATTTTATTTGCCTTGTTTTCTTTTGTGCCATCTTATTAAAAATTCAGTGCATAAGTTATTTATTTTAGATTTCTGGAATTAGTTCGTTAGGTTACTGTGGTTTTGTATTAAATACTACTTAACACCACCTTAGTATGCTTACTGCAGCTATTTTTTACCTATCGATGGTTGGTTTGGTATTTGGTAACCCTGTTCTTTTTTTATTAGGGCTAGAACCTTTCCTGTTATGACTTACAAGTGTAAAATACCTCAAAGAATGGGCAAAAGCATGTTTATCCTATTTTTCTCAATACTTTAGAGTAAACAGGCTTAAATAGATTTTTATTCCATTATAATTATTTTGATTGTTATTTTTCTTTTGCTTTACGCTAATCAAAACTTGGCAACCTCATTCTAGACCATAATTCTATTTCTTTCCAGGTTTTGTTTCTAATCCAATCTTTTCTTAAATTGAATTGTATGTCCGAAATTGGTTGGAAGGGAAATATTGTCACATATGCACTATCGTGACTGAAACCTTTCTAATCTGTGCATGCATTCGATGCCTACCTGTCAATTTAATTTTCATTGTTCATAATTATAAGACCAATGACTGCATGCAATGATGCAATAGCCATTCTCCTAACATTGGTTTTTGTGTCTGTAGGGGTTTGCAACCATGCATTTCACTTCCATTGCATCAGTCGATGGCTGAAGACACGACAAGTTTGTCCATTGGGTATGCTTCATTCCACATTACTTATTGCGTCCTCTATTTCTTCCTCGGGCAGTTGACTGATTTTGTTTATTTTATGCGTTTCTCATTTTTGCAGATAACAGCGAGTGGGAGTTTCAGAAGTATGGCCACTAGAGCCTTTGGGTTACCTTTACGCTATGTGGTGCAGGTTTGAAGTAGAAGATTTGAGTTCCTGTTTGTACTCATTGGGTTTCTGTTAATCCTACCAGATTGTCTTTGTTATTAAAAAATTCAAATGGATGTTACTTGGATTTTGAATGTTAATGCTTCAACTGTGCTATTTGAAAATGTAGCCATAATTATCTACCCTTTGTTTAGTTCTCTTTCTCCCTCTCCCCTCATGCTTACAACTTCTATACATTTTGAATTTTTTTTTTTATATTGGATAAAAGTAGTTCGGATACCATTTTGACACGACAGAGAAGAGAAATGAATTTAGGGAGAAGCAGTGTCGATCATAAAATCTTAAACTAGAAAAAAGGGGGAAAATAAATCGTCAATTTTTGCAATCTTTGGTACTCATCCTCCTGTTATTATGAATGCAGCGCTAGCTAGTTGTATATGAAATCAATGGGTTTCGTCAAAGTTTCTTGTTTTCAAGATGATCATGTATATTTGTAAAAGACTGAAAAGAGGAATGTTTGTGGTTCAATTAGTGCTCCGAAGTAATGTTTCCCTCAAACTCAAGTGAATTTGGGGAAGTATGGAGAAAATTTTGTACGGGACGACCTCTTTCACTTCAATGAATTTTGAAGTTTCAAAATTTATTCTTCCAAAGCAAAAAACATAATTACATTGACGGTCTCGTAAGTTTTTAGGTTTTCAGTAACTTGCTACTCAAAAGCATTTTTATTTCTTTCTCGGCTAATCTTTCACAAAAAGCCTACCTAGTTATCCAGGTCTTGCATGAATCGCCAAGCAGCAGCTGAGCTACCTGCTTCAGTGCTTCTTCTACCTCTTCTTATTTGGAAAAAATAATTGTAAAAAAATGTACGTCGCCTGAGAGATTCGAACTCTCGCGGGGAAACCCCATGTACTTAGCAGGCACACGCCTTAACCACTCGGCCAAAGCGACTCATGACATTGATATTGCGTATTTTAGTTATATATTATCTACGTAGTTAAGTAGATAACCTTTGGATATCGTAGACAGGTGTTAAATTCTTTGGACAAGGAATCCTCATCCTCATCCTCTCCTCTCCTCACCTCACTTCACTTTATGACACATAAGCATTGCAATAAATGAATTGTTAAGATGTGATTAACACTTTATTAACAACCAATCACATGCTTTAAGAAGGTGAGGAAAATATGAAGATGGGGTGAGGTGAGGAGAGGATCCTGGTCCATATTCTTTAACTATTCTTCGAAGACTTTTTAAACTGAGCACGCATTAATGATAATCTACACATTCGAGTACAGTAAATTGAGGCTAGCCTATGCCACCGTCACTTTAAATAACTCTCTTAAACTAATAATCGCAACACTTAAAAACGTTTATTGATTCTTGTTTGTTTGTCTCCATTTTATTCGTCTTCGATCTTGAGCTTCAATTGAGTGAGGCATTTCTTTTTCGTTAATTGTGACTAAATGTGATGTCTTCTTTATTGATTACAATTATTAACATGAACAGCAACTTGGCCATCGAACTTTTGTTTCTATTAAAAAAGAATGCTTAGATTAGGTAAGAAATTAAGTAATATGTATATATTGTTGTAAATATGGTGGCTTCTACCATCTTCTAGAGGGACACATGTCAATTTATGAAACACTTACATGTGGCAAACCCATGTGCTTTTACTTCATGACTAAATAGTGGTAGATTACTACAATGTCCCTCTCTTTCTTATATATATATATATATGTGTCATTCATTGTAAAAGTTAAGTTGTTGTAAAAACTGATATTCACTCAATAAAAGGCAATATATTCCTCTCTTCCTCTCTCTCGTTTTTCTCATCCTTTTCTACTTCTTATTTATTTATTTGTTCTTTAATTAATTAATCATTATCATTTATATTATCTATTGTTTCTATTTAATTTACAACACGTTATCAGCACGATACTGTTATTTCCAGAACCTGAAGTTCTGAATTTATTATTAAAGCCTGAAGCTTATGAATTTATTACCACTGGAACCTGAAGTTCCTAGATCTATTACCAGAACCTGAAGTTCTGAATTTATTATTACTAGAACCTGAAGTTTCTAGACCTTTATTTATTAATACCAGGACCTGCAGTTCTGAATTTACTTTCTCGCATTTTATTTTTTTACGCAATTTACTTTCTCGCACTTTATTTACTTTTATGCAATTTTTATTTAAACATTTTGGTCACTCATCCAGAACCTGAAGTTCATGGATTTATTTATCATTACCGGAACCTGAAGTTTTGGATTTATTTACTTACAAACAAATATTTAAATTTCTCGGATTTTTATCAGACCAGAAGTTCTGACTCCGATTATAATTTTTAGATAGCCAGAAGCTATAACCATGCCAAAGCTTGCAAGTCTGAAATTTGCTGCACTAGAAGTGTCAGGAGAAAATTACATGTCATGGGTTATTGATGTCAAATTACTCCTGAAATCAGAAGGCTTGTATTACACTATTGAAAATGCGGATGATGCATATGAACAGGACAAATCTACAGCCATGGTTATTATCCGTCACCACTTACATGAAGATCTAAAGGCTCAATACCTAACTGTCACGGAACCAAATGTTCTTTGGCAGGAACTGAAAGTTCGATTTGATAACCAACCTGATGTTGCATTACCAAATGCCAGATATCAATGGCAACATTTACGCTTCCAAGATTTTAAATCAGTCTCTGAGTATAATTCTACCTTATTCAAAATCACTACACAGCTGAAATTGTGTGGTCAGGAAGTAACAGAAAATGATATGTTGGAGAAAACATTTACAACCTTTCATGCCTCTAATATGATATTACAACAGCAGTATCGAGAACGACGATTCTCAAAATATTCAGAACTTATCTCATGTCTCCTGGTTGCAGAGAAAAATAACGAACTTTTAATAAAGAATCATGAATCACGCCCAATCGGCTCTACAGCAATCCCAGAAGTGAATGCCAACATTATTGGAGGACATAATCACAGTCGTGGTCACGGTCGTGGTCGCGGTTCCTACCGTGGTCGGGGTCGGGGTCGGGGTCGTGGTCGTGGTCGTGGTCGGGGTCAGGGTCAGGGTCGGGGTCGGGGTCGTGGTCGTGAAGGATCATATGGTTATTTTGGTCCAAGTGGTTATAATCAAAACACTCCCCAGAAGTGGAATGTTTATAAAGTAAAACCAGATAAAGGAAAGAATATCCAAAAGGGGCCCAAGAAAGATGATAGTGTTTGTTTCAGATGTGGATGTCATAACCATTGGTCACGGACATGCCGCACACCTAAACATCTGGTTGAGCTTTATCAGGTATCAATTAAAGAAAAAGGAAAAGAAAAGAATCATGAAACCAATTTCTTGGCAGATTCAGATTTTATGGATGTCCAGTTTGATGTTTCTGATTTTCTAAATGATCCGACTGATAAAGTGACCACTTCAACTGGTGATGGAAATGTCCACACCAATTAAGTACTTCTTGTAAATTTTTTGTTATCATGTGAAATATTTATGTAAATATTCCATGTGTGTATATATATGTCTCTCTTTTTCTTTACCACTATATCTGATATGTACTTTATTTATTTATTTATTTATTTATTTTTGTTGTTGTGAATAGATATGTCTTTAAGCGATAAGATGAGTGACATTGAAAAGCAAAATACAGGAGATATATGTCTAGCCGATAGTGCGACGACACATACGATTCTACGAAATTAATTTAACCTTGCTTAAAGCAAATATTAATACAATATCAGGTCCAGCAGATCTGATAGAAAGCTCCGGTAGAGCCATGATATTGTTACCAAACAATACTAAAATATGTATCAGCGATGCTTTATATTCAAGCAGATCCAAAAGAAATCTGCTCAGTTTCAAAGATATACGGTGTAATAGATACCACATAGAAACTATAAGTGATGAGAATATTGAGTATCTGTGCATTACTTCTCATAGTTCAGGCTAGAAACTCATTATGGAAAAACTGCGTGCTTTATCATCTGGATTATATTACACTCTTATAAGAGATGTAGAAGTCCATGCAGTTATGAACCAAAAGTTCTCAGATCCAAAAATATTTATGTTTTGGCATGACCGTCTTAGTCACCCAGGATCTACAATGATGCGAAAAATCATTAAAAATTCTCATGGACATCCATTAAAAAACCAGAAGATTCTTTTATCCCATGAAAATTTATGTACTGCATGTTCACAAGGAAAATTAGTAATAAAACCATCACATTCCAAAGTTGGCTTTGAATCCCCATCATTCCTACAAAAGGATTCAATGGGACATATGTGGACCTATCCATCCACCAAGTGGACCGTTATGCTATTTTATGGTCCTAGTTGACGCATCCATTAGATGGTCACACGTTTGCTTATTATCAACACGCAATATTGCTTTTGCAAGGTTACTCGCACAGATTATCAGGCTTCGGGCACATTTTCCCGATCATCCGATTAAATCAATACGCCTTGATAATGCGGGTGAATTTACTTCCAAAACATTTGATGAGTATTGCAAATCAGTTGTGATTGATGTTGAGTATCTAGTTCCACACGTTCATACTCAGAATGGATTAGTAGAGTCACTTATCAAGTGTCTCCAGGTAATTGCAAGAACTTTACTATTACGAACACAATTACCAATTTCTGTTTGGGGACATGTTATTTTGCATGCTGCTGCATTAATCCGTCTTCGTCCCACTTCTTATCATCAATATTCTCCAGTGCAACTCGTATTTGGCCATCAGCCAGATATTTCTTATCTGCGTACTTTTGGCTGTGCAGTATATGTCCCAATTGCACCTACACATAGAAATAAAATGGGACCCCAACGGCATTTGGGAATATTTATTGGTCTAGATTCACCATCAATTATTAGGTATCTAGAACCTTTAATTGGTGATCTTTTTACTGCACGATTTGTAGATTGTCATTTCGATGAGAAAAATTTTCCATCATTAGGGAAAGAAAAAACTTCTCCTGAAGAGAAGCGTGAATTTTCTTAGAAAGTCCCTAGTCTAATTCATCTTGACCCATACACATCTCAATGTGAGAATGAGGTACGAAAGATAGTTCACCTTCAAACAATAGCAAATTAGTTATCAGATGCATTTACAGATGCTACCAGGGTAACAAAATCACACATCCCAGCTGTTAATGTACCAGCATGGGTAATCGTTCCAGAAGAACGATCTAAACAAATAATAGCAAAAGAATCATCTACTGTACGCCAGAAGCGTGGTAGGCCACTTGGTTCGAAAGATACTGTTCCCCGGAAGAAGAAAATAAAATATCAGGATCATACTCCTGAAATTATAAATAAATCCACTTTCTCTAAATCAACTCCACAAGAGTTAGATGTCCCTGAAAGGACATAAGAAACCCCTGCAGGGGAAGGAATCTCTGAAGAGATACAAGAACCTAGAAATGAAGAAATTTCTATAAATTATACAGGAGGAATGTGGAATCGTGGAGAAACGATCATTGATGATATATTTTCGTACACAGTGGCTACTGAAATTTTAAATGATGATTATGAGCCTCATAACCTCGACGATTGTAGGCAAAGATCTGATTGGCCAAAATGGAAAGAAGCAATTCAAGCAGAATTGACTTCGTTAACCAAACGTAAAGTATTTGGACCAGTAGTCCAGACGCCTGGAGACGTCAAACCTGTTGGATACAAATGGGTTTTTATACGGAAACGTAATGAGGAAAACGAGGTGGTGCGATATAAGGCACGACTCGTAGCACAGGGTTTCTCACAGAGACCTGGTATTGATTTTGATGAGACATATTCACCAGTAATGGATACAATTACGTTTCGATTTCTGATAAGTTTGGCCGTCTCAGAAAAACTTGAAATGCATCTTATGGACGTAGTAACTGCCTACCTATATGGCTCACTCGATTCTGATATTTACATGAAAATCCCTGAAGGATTTAGAATGCCAGAAGCATACAACTCGAGACCTCATAATTTATATTAAATTAAATTAAATTACAAAGGTCCTTGTATGGATTAAAGCAATCTGGGCGCATGTGGTATAACCGCCTGAATATTTAACTAAAGAGGGATATATCAATAATCCCATATGCCCATGTGTATTCATAAAGAAATCAGAATCTGGATTTGCTATTATAGCAGTTTATGTTGATGATATGAATTTAATTGGAACTCCTGAAGAGCTCCTGAAAACTGCTGAATATCTTAAAAAGGAATTTGAAATGAAAGACCTAGGGAAGACAAAATATTGTCTCGGCCTGGAGATTGAGCATAAATCAAACGGAATACTTATCCATCAATCAGCATATATTGAAAAGATCCTGAAAAGATTTAATATGGATAATGCTCATCCATTAAGTACCCCCATGGTTGTTAGAAATTTTGATCCTAAGAAAGATCCATTCCGGCCACTTGAAGATGGTGAAAAGATACTTGGTTCTGAAGTACCATATCTTAATGCAATTGGTGCTTTATTATATCCGGCCCAATGTAGAGTTAACTAATCTAATAGAACAAAAAACTCCTAAACCAGTAGAATTAGAAATAAAAAGTCTAGTTAAAAGCCTCAGCTTAGAAATAGAAAATATAAAACAGACTCAGCAAGAATTAAGATCACAAATAAAACGACTTATTGAATGAACCATCTAGAAACAATCCTTAATGAATTAACAATAGAAGCTCCCAATAATTTACCAATAAGCATAAGTGATAAAGTTTTTAATTTAGAAAGTAACATAGTTACTCAAGGTCAGTGTAATACCATTATCAAGCTATTGATTAGAGCTTTAGAAAGGATTGAAGAATTAGAAAGCAATATTAATAAAATTATACATAAACAATTAGACCCCGATTATATAGCTTGGTTAGTCAAAAGAATAGACTTAATAGAGAAAAAGCAAGGAGCACAGTCTTCTCCTAGCCAACCAAAAGTAGAAATTCAAGACATTCTAGGACCAAAAGTAAATCTCTTTAGCAAAAATGGAACTAGCAAGAACATCTAGTATAAGAGTACCAGTCGCCAGTAGAATTGGAAATATCCTAAATTATAGTAATAAAGGGAAAGAAATAATAGAAAAAACAGAAGATTTAATCCAAGAGGAAGATGTTAATAAAATGCTTGAATTAGGATTTAGACAAGTTAGGAAAAAAGAATCTATATCAAGAAGGAATATTAGATAGCTTTAAAAGTAGTTTGTATGTATACAAAGATGATTTACAATTGGAGTAGTTAACAATAGAGAAGAAATTACATTGATAAGCCCTCAAAGTGCTAACGAAATAAAGAAAAATGGTTACTCAGCAATACATTTAGGTGTAGTAATTATTGGAGTACTCAGCTAGACTAGAGCTGGATTAGACACTAAAACCCATTTGTATCTTTATGATGATAGATTTAATGATCATGAACAAGCTCAGCTAGCAACTGCTGAAGTAGATCTCAGAAATAAAGTAGCCGTAGTAGGATGTCTCCCTGATATAGACATAGACATAAAAGAATTTTGTAGTAAGATAAAATTAAGCATACAAACAAAGGGTTTTAACATGGATGCAGAATATAAAAACCTAAGAATAAAAATATTCGTTTTAGGAAGATGCTATAATAAATATCATAAAAAGTTCAAGTTTATTAACAAAAGCATAGTTGAACATTTTCATAGTGAATATGTACAAATGCAAGTTCCTAAAAGACTTAATAAAAGCGAACTACAGGGATTAGAATGGAAATTACCAGAATTAAAGACTCAATCAATAGAATTACCAGAAAATAGTAAAATGTACACAGATAATAAAGATCAAACTTTTCAAAGATTTAGTAATTATAAAACACAAGGTAACATATCTATAACTGAAAATGATTCCGAAGATGAAATCAACATGTTAAGATTAGAACGAAGCGTAGATAAACTTAAAACCCTAAACACTAATAGAGAGCAAATAATAGATTTAATTTTTAGTAACCCTACTAATTACCTAAAGTAAGAAGTATTGGAAGAACTTTGCAATAATATAGAACTAGATGACAAAGAAGTAGATAATATTTTACTAGAAAAATTAGATTTTGAACATCTAAGAAATGATTTATTAAATATGATTTATCTAGAAGAAGAAATATTTGTAGGGGAAGAAGACAAACCTAGAACTTTAGAAACAGGTAGTGGAAGTGGAGCAAATGTCCCAGATACAGAAGGATTTCCTAAACCCCGGATAGATGAATATTTAGAAAATAGAGGAATAAAGGATACAAAAGAACAATATAGAGATATAAAAGACACGGAAAGAATCTATAAAGCTAAAACTAAATTAGAAAGCTGGAGAAAAGAACCAGAAGCAAAGGATATATTAATCTTAAGTTTATAAGGACATAGACCTAGTGAATGGAAGAAAATCTTTAGTAAATGGGAAGGAAATTTAATTAGACATGCTATGGAAGCATTAAACAATATAGTAGATTATAAATATAAATTAGTTTATTTAGAAAGCACATTAGGATATAATGAAAAACAAATTTATTTAGAATGGAGAGAATATATGAAAAAGGATGATACAAAGAAAATAGAATTAGATGAATTTGAGATAAACATAACAGTCTTAAGTTTTATAGACACAATTAGAAAATGCGTTCTAGGATCTTCAATGGAAGAAGTAGATGATGTCCAAAAGCAGATTAGAGCTATAAGAAGTCTAGAACAATTAAAAATATGTGATTTACACTATTTTGATTACTATGTTGATATTTTTTATAAATATTGGAGTCAAATAGGAAGACCTTATGATGAAGAATTATTAATGAAGTTTGTAACAAAGTTACCTAGAAAAATAGGAGAAAAACTTTATAAAGATCTAACTGAATGGTTTAAAAGTAGAAAGGAAGAAGGATTATTTTGGCAAATTTCTTTAATACCAGCAGTAGAATTTGTTAGACAAAGGATTCGAGATTTATGTGATGAAGAAAAACTTAGAAGGCAAGCACAACAACAGTTTAGCAGAATGTGTGTAGATTTGTATGAAGTACCAACATTAGGTTGTGGAAAGACAAGAAAATACAAGCATAAATATGAGAGATTTAATAAAAATAAAACTAAGAAAAATAAAAAATATAAGAACGATAAGTATAACAAACCCTATAAAAGAAAATTTTATAATTATGCTAATAATAAGCAAAAAGTCCAAAAAGCTTTCAAAAAAGGTAAGAGAATTTTTAGAAAGAAAAACCATAAAGATTGTAAATGCTATTTATGTGGAAAAATAGGACATATCAAGCCTAATTATCCTGAAGCAAAGAATAATAAAGTAAACACTATAGAAATAGAGATAGAAGATTATTTCGAAGACCTAGAGGAAATATTTGATATAGAAGAATTATTAGATGAGGATACTGTACTCATATTAGACAATGAGGATTATGAAGATTGTTGACGGTGAAATTTGGATTGCCACGCACTCAACAATTATATTAATTCAATGTAAAACGAGAAAATAAAGAACGCATGCAAGAGACAGAGTTTACGTGGAAAACCCTTGAATGGGAAAAAACCACGGCGCATCAGAGGGCAGAAAGATAATACTAGACTTGATTGCTTTGTTACACACTTAGATCTCTCATACAATTGCTCTCTTCTCTCTTGGTTCCCCCCCCCTTCCTCATGGGATCAATAGTTCTATTTATATCTGCCTAATTAGGGTTTCCCCTTGTTTTTAGCCGTGTTGGTATTAGGTTTCCCTCTTTGATTCGTACTAGGATTCCCATGCTATCGCGGATCCGGATATGTTTTTGTCTCTTTTCCTCTTTATGTTTCCTTGTTGCCATAGGTCTTCTAAAGGCTTGGGATTTATTTCTGTGTTTCTGCCGAGTCGGTTCAGGCCCAGTATGCTGATGCAGCGAGCACTTTCAATCCTGGGTTTTATCCTTTGGCGACCATGTTTCTACCTTTGGCGAGTATGTATCTAGTTTTGGCGACCACAACTTTGACTTTATTGATTTCGAAGTAAACATCTTGACTTGCCACATTTTCTCTCTTGACCCGGTTAATGAGTGACGTGGCAATCCTTTATTGACTACTCTGGTGACGTGTCTATTTGGCGAATATATACATACAACAATACCTCCATAAATTCTTCGAGCCGGGCGAATGACTTGCTCTTTTTACTTCGTTTGCCTCTGCGAGCAGATTTATATATATGCTTTCAAGATTTCGGCGCATTTCGTAATTAACCCCCTCTTTCTTCTTTTCACCACGCGTTGCATTGATTGGTTGATTCTTCCGGTGCAAGCTTTTAATTTTAACCACACAACTTCCGGCGCTTCCACTTACTTGACAGGTGACGGGACATTCTGACTGCTTGGTGATCCCCGAGATGCCACATGTCCAATACTTGGTGGTAACTGTTGTGGCTGGTTATTGTGGCCATCACTCACATTAATTGCGTATCTTTTATTTGATTTTCTCTCCTTTCTTTTTTGAATTTCAAAGTTCCCTCTTTTTAAGGCCCGATCGTTTCTTCTTCCCCACTTTGCTTTTTCCATTTATTTTCCTATTTTCTCCCTTTCTCTCACAACAGAGTTCCTTCATCTCCCTCAGAAATTTCTGCCACGAATTTCTTCTATTCTATTTCACTGTCAGACGGCTTGCCTCGAAATCGATCGTGTTTATTTCTCGACGTCCCCAAATCTCTTGTTCATCCTCCGAACCTAGGGTTTTTCTGGTGAGTTTTCATGGATCCCTCCTTGCGTTCTTCTCTTTTTAACCTGATGATGCAAGCTATAAAGCTTGGTGACAAATGTACTATGGACAAAATTGAATCTTTGATTCGCAACTTTCACCCGGATTCTTCGGTTCCACTTTCTGTTTTCGTTCCATCTTCTGAAGATAATTTTATCCCTAACATTTCTCCTTCATCCGCCAATAGTGATTCTCCAGTGATGCCGAGGTCTTCTAAACCAAGTGGTAGCAAACGACGCGCCTCTAGGGCTCCTCGTGAGTCCTTACTGGATGCGCAGACGACTGTTGATTCTGACGTTGAAGACCATCAGTAAGATAGGCTGCATTTTTCGTTAGGTCGTCCATGCTCCTTCGACACGGAAGTTAATGTGGTTGGCAAGGGTGAGCTCCTTAAGTACAAGAGTCGCTTCGATATTCCAGACTCGGTGACCTTGATGCTACCTGGTGATCGAGCCGTCTGGAATCCCCCCAAAAATACGGTCGCTATTTATGGCGCCATGCTCAGTTGTGGGGTAACCCTTCCCTTTCAGCCTTTCATCGCCAAGTTCCTCGCGGAGGCCCGAATTGCGTCGGCACAACTCTCCCCAAACAGTTATAGGATATTGATATGCCTGTGCCTGTGCCTAATGTGGAAGTTGAAAGGTTATGTGCCCCCTACACCTCACGAGATCCGTCATTTTTACACATTAAGACAGGCGGGCAATGGTGGCACGTATTTCCATCTCTCTTCACCTGTAGAGAACTGGATCCCTGAGGGTGCGGTGAACCCTGGTCAGGTGGAGATTTCAGGTGACGAGAAGAAGAAAGGTTTTATATGGGGTTTTCCCACTTCAAACAAGAGGTGGAAAAATAGTTGGTTTTTTGCTGGTGGCGAGTGGGGCCGAGATGTGCCAACCAGCAGTTGCCGTAACCTTTCGGCGAAGAAAGTTCCCAGGCACTTCACATCTCCTGAAGCCTGGTCGAAGGCAGTCCCCGTTTTGCTAGATGGGGAGATCTCTCACTTTACCGCGGCGGTCGTCCTCCCGTTAGACTTGAGGGATAAGTCCTTCCTCTTAGATGAGGAAAAAATAATCGATCAACGGATTTTCCCACGCCTACCTGCTAGGCTACCTCGTCGTAAGTTTATCCGTTCTTTTTTCCTTTCGTATTACCGTTTCTTTTTATTCTGTTAGTGATACTTGGTTTATTTTTCTTGCAGTGAGTGATTTTGACACCGTTTGTGACTTACAAGCACGGGCAGTAAAGAATTCCGAGGCTGCCAGCAAAAGACATGCTGCTGGTTTGGCCAAGGAGGGAATTGCTAGCCCGGATGGTGATGATCCCTCGGACGGCGAGGAAGCTGGTGATGTTACTGAGGGAGGTGTCGAGTTGGGGGAGCCCCCTATGCGTGCAGAGGTTACTGCGAATGTTCCTGTTGCGGCTACCCCTCATGTGAACACTCCTGCTATGACTACCCCCAGCTGTAAAGGTAAAAAGAAAGTGGGTGCTTCATGAGGAGTCAGTGACGTCCCTACTTTTGACGCGGATGTCCCTGAGACTTCTCTTGATCCTGCGAGTGATCTAATCCCCAGAGCTGGTAGAGGTAAACGCCCAGCTGAGGGTACCCTAGATCATGCTGCTCGACCCCCTAAGCGGGCATCAAGGGTAGTGCAGTATGTTGTCTCTTCGGACGAGGAGGGAGCTGACGAGCCAGCTATTACAACTCCCTATACTCAAACGGCTGCTCGCGAGGGGCCTGTTGAGGGGACTGATGCAGCGGTGCCTCCTCCTGAGGAGGTTAATGAATTAAATATCCCTGCTTCTACACCGCCTCGAATAACCTCTCCTCTGGTGGGCCTGGGCGAGTCAAATGCTTTTTCGGATCAACCTAGGCCGTCTAGTCAGCTAGAATCGGTTGATCGGCCAGGACCCTCGAAGCAACCTGGGACCTCTGTTTCTGGTTCAGGTTTTACCCATGAAGCCCCTCCCGCAGGACCCACAGAAGCCGATGAAGGGACCGTGTCTCTATCTGATTTTTTAGCTACCGAAATTTGTGCGCACCTGATTAATAATGATGTGTACATAGGTGAGGGCTGGGAGCATGTCAAAGGCAAATCCTGCAACAAGAAGATGGAATTTTTCTTCAACTGCCACTCTCTGATAAGCTTCTCGCCATACATCTATGTATCTCTTTTATATACACTTCCTAATTCGGCTTTTTCTCTTTTTCAGATGATGTCTGAGTTGGCTGATACCTACAAGTATGGGAACAAAGCTTCCCGAGAGATTAAGCGTTTGCGGGAGCAGGCTTCTATTTTGGCTGCTGAGAAGCTTTCTACTGAAGAATCCCACGCTCAACAGCTTGCTTAGCTAAGAGAGTCCTCAGATGGTCATTTGTCTGCTCAACTGGCGGCCGAGGAAAAACTATCTGCTACTGAGGAGGAGATTCGCTCGCTGAAGGAGCTTTTGTCTGCAAGTCAAGAATCCTTCGTAGCACGTTTGGAGGCTGAGCAGGTGGCTGAGGAGGCTAAGGAAAAAGCTGAGCATGAGACGCTGGATTTGCGCAATTAGTTGTCTTCGCGTGAACTCATCTTTGATAATCTCAAAGCTGTGCTGGAGGTTGAAGCAGTTGATCGTTTCAAGAGATCCCTTGCCTATGATGCGCTTTTGCTGTGCGAGTTTGAACGAGGCATGAGGCAGTCGGAGAAGTTCTTCACCATGAAGGACCATTCGAATGAGAAGGCTCTGAAGCGCTTCGACAGATCTCTTCAACAGCATATGGCCAGCAGAGTGGGTTCGATTAAAGAGCAAATAAAACGATGGAAAGCCCCCTGCCGCTATAACAGGACTGAGCCTCATCCTATGCATTTAGAGATCCCCAGCAAGCGAGCCTTCAATACTTACTATTCGGGTCAGAAGGGCAGCTTTTCTGGCTCTGGCGCTAAACCTGACTTGGGTCCTGTTGCTGGTAGGGATTATGGGCCTTTTATGCCGGATAGGGATGAGGACGTTACCTGGCCTTCTGAAGATGAGATGGAAGATGAGGAAGATAGCGAGGGCCCTCCTGCAGCTAGTTGATATTTAGGTCTTAAAGAGTGTCAAAATTGTAAATATCTACACATACATTTTTTCTTTTGAACTTTCGATTGTAAAAGACTTCTAAATTTTATAAATTAATTTATAGCTTCTTCAGCTTTATTTTGTTCAACTGTCTTTGCTGAGTTTTCGGCTTATTTAGTATTTCACCAAGTTCTTAGCAAATTTATAGCTTCATTCAGCTGCCATTGCTGAGTTTTTAGCTTACTCAGTGTTTGTCAGGACGTATATGACCATACACCAAGTTTTTAATATGTTTATTTACTTGTTCAGCTGCCATTGCTGAGTTTTAGCATACAATTGGGACATCTCCCTTTTGCTTTGTGCTTATACTTTTTTTGTTTTCAACTGGCTTTCTTGCTTCTCTAGGGATTTTATTTCCCCGTGACGGTGATCGTTGATTTTTGTAACTTGGGATTTCATTTTTTTTTTCTCGCCAGTTCTCATTGCTGTGAATATAAAACTCATCTTTACGTAATGGTAGTGGTGTATGATGGCGAATGCCCTTTATGACCGGCGAGTGAAATCATGAATTTTCAGTAATAAATTACTCTTTATTGAATGCTTCCTGTAACTTTAACATGGTCACAGAAAAAATGCTAAAACGAAAAACTGTCTAAGAAATAAAAGGGTTGAAATAAATCCTAAAAGCAACGAAAGAATCAAGGGTAATATATCTTTAGGTACTGTGCATTGCATGGACGAGGTAGTTCGCCTAAACCCTCTCGAATAATGTGATATGCCCTGTGACCAGCTATGCCTGTAATTTGATAAGGCCTTTCCCATTTGTCTGTGAGTGATCCTGCAGTTTTGTCTCTTGTTCCTGGGTTCACCCTTTTCAGTACTAAGTCGCCAAGCGAGAACCTTCTTTCACACACATGTGAGTTGTAATATCTGGCTACCCTCTGTTGGTATGCAGTATTCCTTATTTGTGGGTGCTCTCTTCTTTCTTCTAACTCATCCAGACCGCATTTTAGCATGTCAATGTTGAGTTTTAGTTGAAAGAGTTGTACCCTTGGTGAAGAGAAGGATGTTTCCACAAGAATGACAGCTTCAGCTCCATATGCTATGGAATATGAGGTCTCACCTGTTGAACCCCTTTCTGTGGTTCGATATGCCCAGAGTACCTGTGGTAATTTATCTGCCCAGCTGCCATTTTTTCCTGCCAATTTAGCTTTCAGGTTGTGTTTTATGATCTTATTCACTGCTTCAGTCTGGCCATTCGTCTGTGGATGTGCTGGGGAGGCGTAGTAGTTGTTGATGCCATACTTGTCACACAGCTCCCTGAATTTCTTACCGTCGAATTGGGTCCCATTGTCCGTGATGATAGTGTTTGGTATCCCGAATCTGTACAGGATATTTTTCTTCACAAAGCTTATAGTGTTTGCTTCTGTTATATGTACCAATGGTTTGGCTTCTACCCACTTTGTAAAATAATCCACGGCTACTATAGCGTGCTTTGCTCCTCCAGTTGCTGTTGGCATTGGGCCGATCAAGTCAATTCCCCACATGGCGAATGGCCAAGGTGAGGTAATACTTTACAAGAGTTCAGGTGGCTGGCGGATGTTATTGGCAATTTTTTGACACGCTTCACATCTTGCTGCCACTCTTTTAGCGTCGGTGAATAGTGTTGGCCAGTAAAAACCCTGCCTTAATGTTTTGTGGGCTAGGCTGACACCCCCAATGTGGTTCCCACAATTTTCACTATGTATGCTTCTCAGGATACCTTCTGCTTCTTCAGGCCCGACACATCTCTACAGTGCCCTTGAGTACCCCCTTTTGTATAGTTCTCCATTGATTACTAAATATCTTGTAGCTCTGTACTTCAACCGTTTTGCTTCCAAGGGGTCACTTGGGAGTACATCATTGATGAGATACTCTTTGATTGGTGTGATCCAGCTGTTCCTCTCGTCAAAGACTGCTCCAACTTCCTTTGATTTGACTATACTCGGCTGCAATAGGCGGATCATGGAGATAGTTTTGGGCCAGATGTTGATTGTGGCGGATGCCAACTTGGCCAAGGCATCAGCCTGCTCATTTTCTTCTCTGGGGACATGAATAATTCTGTATTCTTTAAATCTTTCCAGTAGCTCCCTTACTAATTCTAGGTAGGTGATCATGCTTTCATCTCTCGCCTGGTATTCATCCAGCATCTGATTGACAACAACTTGAGAGTCGCTGAAGATTTCTACCTCATCTGCTCCTAGGACTGTGCAAACTTTTAAACCTGCTATGAGTGCCTCGTATTCAGCTTGATTGTTAGTAACTTTGAAGTCAAAACGCAAGGCACATTCGACTGAATCTCCTTCCGGGGTGGACACTACTACCCCTGCCCCGCTGCCGTGCGTGTTTGACGAGCCATCAACGCGGAGTTGCCATTTGAATACTTTCTTATTTTGCTCCACCATCATTCTCGCCACCTGTATGCTTGGCTCGGTGAACTCTGCTACAAAGTCTGCCACTGCTTGGGCTTTAATTGCTGTCCTTGGGAGATATTCTACATCGAATTCACTTAACTCGATCGCCCACTTCGTTAATCGACCGAATACTTCTGGTTTATGCAGAATTAGTTTCAGTGGGCAGTTGGTGTATACTCCGATTTTATGAGCTTGGAAATATGGCCTTAACTTCCTTGCTGCTGTTATTAGAGCGAGTGCCATTTTTTCGGCCGGCGAGTACCTTGTTTCGGCTGGTAACAGTGCTTTGCTGGTGTAGTATATTGGTTTCTGGATCCCCTCTTCCTGTTTTACCAGCACGAAACTTGTGGCTGCTTCAGAGACGGACAAGTACATATACAGTGTTTCTCCTGTTTCCAGTTTTGATAGCAGCGGTGCCTGCCCAAGGTAATCTTTCAAGGCCTGGAAAGCTCTTTCACAATCCTCATTCCATTCGACTCCCTTTCCTTTCTTTAGGGCTTTGAAAAATGGTAGACATCGATCCGTTGATTTAGCTATGAACCTGCTCAGTGATGCCAGGCATCCCGTGAATCTTTGGATGTCCTTCAAAGTTCTTGGAGAAACCATTTCTGCCAGCGCTTGGATTTTTTCAGGATTCACCTCTATTCCTCTTTGATGCACTTGATATCTTAGAAATCTTCCAGATGGTACGCCGAACACACATTTTGCTGGATTCAATTTCATTCCATACCTCACCAACACATCGAATGTCTCTCTTAGGTCATCTATATGCTTATCCGCTGTGATGTTTTTTGTCAGCATATCGTCAACGTACACCTCCATATTTCTTCCTATTTGTCTGGCAAACATTCTGTTGACTAAGCGCTGGTAAGTTGCTCCAGCGTTTTTCAAACCGAATGGCATGACTGTGTAATAGTATAACCTTTGATCTGTGGTGAACGCTGTCTTTTCCTCATCTGGCTTGTGTATTTTTATCTGGTTATATCCTGAGTATGCATCCATGAAGCTCAACGTCTCATGTCCGGATGTTGCATCGACCAGCTGGTCAATTCTTGGTAGTGGGAAGCTATCCTTGGGGCAGACCTTGTTCAGATCGGTGAAGTCGATGCACATCCTCCATTGGCTGTTCTTCTTTTTCACTAGAACTACATTCGCTACCCATTCCAGATACTTAACCTCTATGATTGATCCTGCGGCGAGCAACTTGGTCACCTCCTCTTTTATTGCCGCACTTCTCTCTGGGTTAAAGCTTCTCCTCATTTGCACTACTGGTTTGCATTTTTCGTTTACAGCCAGGTTGTGTGAAATCACGCATCTTTCAATCCCTGGCATGTCTTCATGGCTCCAAGCGAAAATCTCCTTGTATTCTTTTAACAAGTTTGTCACATCTCTCTTAACTCGTTCAGTCAGTCTTGCTCCAATCTTGACCGTTTTGTCTGGTTCAGCTTTGTTTAAAACAATCGACTCAGTTGGTTCTTCCTTTTCTCTTCTCGTTTTGTCCCTTGGGTCCAATTCAAAAGTTTTTGGATTATCCTCCTGCACTTCTTTGTTCACCTCGAATATGCTTAAGGTCTCCATCCCGGCCTTATCCTTGAAGATTGATAGGTTGGCGCTGCGTGCCATCTCCTGTTACCCTTTCAATTCTCCGACTCCAAATTCTGTAGGGAACTTTATTTTCAACGCGTGGGTTGAAGTAACGGCTCGAGCTTTGTTAAGAAACGGTCGACCAAGCAAAGCATTATACGGCCAATTATGGATGTCGACTACAACAAAGTCCAGCAGGATTGTTCACTGGCATGGTGCTGTACCAAACCTCACCGGCAGCTTCACAGTTCCTAATGATCTCACTTCTGCACCCCCGAAACCTTTCAATAACACATGGAAAGGTTCAAGATCTTTTCTGTCCAGCTGCAACTCATCGTATACCCTGGCACTTAAAATATCAGCTGAACTCCCGTTGTCAATCATTACCCGAAGGACATCCCTATGGGCTATTCGAACTCCCACTATGATTGCATCGTTAGGCTTTGCATCAATTCTGTCTGAGTCTTCTGCTGTAAACGTTATAGGGTCATGTCCTTCTCTTCCTTTCTTAGGGTTTCTTTGCACAGAATTAATCTCCATGCTTCTGCTTTCATACATTACTTCTCGGACTTCTGACATCCTTTCTCGATTGCTTCTCCCAGTATGAGGTCCGCCAAAAATGGTGTTTATAGTGGCGTTAGGGCTGTTTCTCTTTGGACTTTTCCTTTTCTGCCCGTTTCCTTGGTGGCTATCCTGGCGACCACCGTGCTTGTCCCCTCTCAAAGCAAAGTCCTTCAGGTGCCCATCTCTGATCAAGCTTTCAATGTGATCACGCAACTGAAAACATTTTGAAGTTTCATGCCCATGATCTTTGTGGAATCGACAGTACTTAGTTGTATCTCTCCTGGCATTTACCGATTGCTGCCGAGGGTATTTAGCGAGTCATTTGTCTTCTACAACATAAAGTATTTCTTTCTGATTGCTAGTTAAAGGGGTGTAATGGTCGTATCTTCCTCAAAACCTATTGGCTCGAGCGTTTCCTTTGCTTTCTCTTGGATGTCCCTTTTGGCTTTTCTAGTCTCTCTGGCGATCGCGTGACTGCGCATTTTTATCATCCTTATGGTCTGATTTTGAGTCGGGCTTGTGTCCATGTGCATAGCTACCCCCTTGCGCCACTTCTTCTTCTTCTGCCAGTGCATAGTCACAAGCTATTTCCATCATTTCCTCATAAGTTTTCGGTCTCTCTCTTCGCAGGCCAAAGGATAATCGCCCACTTTGTAACCCATTGGTGAAAGCGGCGATCACAGCTACATCGCTGGCGTCCTCAATTTGAGCAACCTCCTTCCCGAATCTTGCCAGGTACTTCTTGATCGACTCATTGTGCTCCTGCTTTAAGTTTGATAGATGAGCGAGTGATTTTCTTCTTTGGACACTCCCCATTAATTGCATTATGAATGCTTTGCTGAGGTTCGAGAAACTGCTTATACTTCCGGGTGGAAGTCTCCCAAACCACCTGGAGGCGAGGTCGCCAAATGTTTACAAGAAGGTGAGGCATAACAGCCCGTCATTAGATGAATACTGGGCCATAATATTACAGAATCGGCGAACATGTTCCTTCGGATCCCTGTTCTCCTTATACTGCTCAATAGTTGGCATTCTAAATCTGTCTGGAAATTAGGTGCGAGCAATATTATCAATGAATGGGCTATCTGATTCATCATCTGAAGATACGTTGCGACCATATTTTCGTGCCATTGCTGAAACCTTTCTTGACAGCTCTTGTAAAGTGACATCTCGCTGACCCGTTGGCTCTCCTTCTGGATCGAGTCTGCTTTTGATTGTCATTCTCCCATGATTGCCTCTATCATCCGGGCTCATTCGATCTTCTGTGCTCTCAGATCTCCTTCGTCGTGCTCTTTTGGACCGTAATCCCCTTTGTGGACGAGGACTCTTATCTTCAGACGAGATAGAACGGTGTCTCCGCCGGTTCCTTTGGTAGGTGTCACTGGAATTGACCCCATGTGTTCGTATCTGATCTCGTTCCTCCATAGATTCTTCATTCATCACACCTTTCCCCTTCCTTTGTTTTCCCCCTTCGAAATCCTCAGGGTGGTCCTGGGGAGTCTCTTCAATGGCCTGTCTTGCTTGAGCATCAGGGGTTGCAATGTGAACTTCCGACAGCAGTCTTTCGGGTGGACGAATTTCGGGAGTGGTTAACTCGTAAGGAGAAGAAACTCCCAACCCTATGTGCAGTGAAAGCCCTATTTTGCTAGCCTCGCTGATTAAGTTTATCAATGCAGCTTGAAAGTGCTACAGAACCCCGGGGTCGGCTGCCCTAACTCCCGGCATTGCCACCGATTGTTCCCCGATCGCCACTGCCCTATCTCCTGTCGGTGCGGTTAGGTCAACAATTAGATCTCCGCTGGAGTTACCATCTCTGTCACTATCATTGTTCATATTCTTCAATTCGCAAGGGTTCCTCGAAGTTTCTGTTCAAAGGCCCCTTCATTCTAGTGCCAATTGTTGACGGTGAAATTTGGATTGCCACGCACTCAACAATTATATTAATTCAATGTAAAACGAGAAAATAAAGAACGCATGCAAGAGACAGAGTTTACGTGGAAAACCCTTGAATGGGAAAAAACCACGGCGCCCCAGAGGGCATAAAGATAATACTAGACTTGATTGCTTTGTTACACACTCAGATCTCTCATACAATTGCTCTCTTCTCTCTTGGTTTTTCCCCCCCTTCCTCATGGGATCTATGGTTCTATTTATATCTGCCTAATTAGGGTTTCCCCTTGTTTTTAGCCGTGTTGGTATTAGGTTTCCCTCTTTGATTCGTACTAGGATTCCGATGCTATCGCGGATCCGGATATGTTTTTGTCTCTTTTCCTCTTTATGTTTCCTTGTTGCCATAGGTCTTCTAAAGGCTTGGGATTTATTTCTGTGTTTCTGCCGAGTCGGTTCAGGCCCAGTATGCTGATGTAGCGAGCACCTTCAATCCTGGGTTTTATCCTTTGGCGACCATGTTTCTACCTTTGGCGAGTATGTATCTAGTTTTGGCGACCACACCTTTGACTTTATTGATTTCGAAGTAAACATCTTGACTTGCCACATTTTCTCTCTTGACCCGGTTAATGAGTGACGTGGCAATCCTTTATTGACTACTCTGGTGACGTGTCTATTTGGCGAATATATACATACAACAAAGATTATGAAACATTAATGTTAAACGAAGAAGATGAGTCTAGTTTAGAATCAGGACCAGAAGAACAATTTGAAATTGATACATCAGGAACAGAAGATAGTGTTAATATGCTAGAAGAAGTAGTTTCATTTCTAGGAAAAAAATTGCAAAGAATGTAGTAAAGAATTTTACAAAGGTTATAAAAATGAAGAATTATATTATTGTAATAAATGTATAGAAAAAGAAGAAGTAATCGAGCAGGAAGCGAACTGATATTAATAGATGTAGAAATTCTTTATAAATCTAAAAGAATTAGCACTAAAGCAATGATAGATACAGGTGCAAATAAGTGTATTATACATGAAAGCTTAGCCCCAGAAGAATTTAGAACAAAGTTAGGAACAGATGTAGGACTAAGACAGTTTAATGGCTCATTATTACAAATAACCAAATGTATAATTAATGTACCAATTAGGATCAATGGAGAAGTACATATCCTGCCCCAAACTTTAGTAACTAAACAAGTAAGTGGTTATAAGTTTATTTTATGATTAAATTTTATTTTAGGGAATAATGGAAGCATGTTAATAACACCAAGTGGTGTGAATTTCTTTAAAAAATCAACTTTTATACAACCAAAGCTAGAAACCAGTAACCTCCCTTATATAAAGAAAATAAATAATATAGAAAAACCAGTAAATATAGAATATTGTGATTCTTTACTAGAAGATTCAATAGTAAATTTAGAATTAGAACCTGATCAAGTTTTAAGCTATGAAGAAATAGACGAATATCTAATAGAAAGTTACACCGAAGATCTTTGTATAATTTCTAGAATAGAATCTAATCAAGAAAACCCAGAAGAAAAAGGTTGGCCTATAGATGTAAAGAATAAAGTAGAAGCTTTAGAAAAAACGAAAATTATTGGTGACAACCCAGTAAATGAAAATTCTACAGAAATATATAAGTTAGAAATAATAAATCCTGACATTACGATAATAACCCAGGATTTAGCCTATAGTCTAGAAGATAGAAAAGAATGCCATATGCATATTAAAGAACTCTTTGAACTAGGAGTAATAAGAGAAAGCACCAGTAGACATAGGAGCCCAGCATTTATAGTTAGCAACCATAGTGAACAAAAACGAGGAAAAAGTAGAATGGTCATTAATTATAAAAGATTAAATGATAATACTTTAAGAAATAGCTATAAGCTTCCTAACAAAGATGAATTAGTAAATTGTATTCAAAAAGCATCATGGTTCTCCAAATTTGATTGTAAAAGCGATTTTTGGCAGACCAGATATCGCATTTTCAGTGAATTTGCTTGCTAGATTCATTTCAGCACCAACTCGGAGACATTGGAATGGGATTAAACATCTTTTTCGTTATCTTCGTGGAACGAAAGATTTAGGATTATATTATTCAAAATCCAACAACCTTTCAGGTTTAATTGGTTATGCTGATGCCGGATATTTATCTAATCCCCATAAAGCCCGTTCACAAACGGGATATACTTTTACTTATAATGGCACAGCAATCTCCTAGTGCTCCACACAGCAATCTCCTGTTGCTACATCCTCTAATCATTCTGCGATTCTTGCACTTCATGAGACAAGCCGAGAATGCGTGTGGCTAAGGTCAGTTATTTATCATATTCAAAATACTTGTGGATTTCCATTATCTACAGAAATGCCAACACCAATATTCGAAAATAATGCGGCTTGTATTGCTCAAGTTAGAGGAAGATATATCAAAGGAGATAGAACCAAACATATTTCTCCTAAATTCTTCTATACTCATGAACTTCAACAGAGCCGACAAATTGATGTTAAACAAATATGGTCTACAGATAATCTTGCAGATCTGTTTACCAAAACATTGTCTACATCAACTTTTGAGAAACTGGTATACGGAATTGGCATGCGTCAGCTTTGTAAATTACAGGATTGATATTGAAGTTTCATTTAGGGGGAGAGTTCAATCGGGGGGAGCGAAATTTTGAATAGATATTTGTATACTGTACTCTTTTTCCTTTTACCGGATTTTGTCCTATTGGGTTTTACCGGAAAGGTTTTAATAAGGCAGTTCTGAACCTGTTCACACCACTTGATCTAGAAGATCACTGTATATACTTTTGCTAAGGTTTTTGTCCCACTGGGTTTTTCCTAGCAAATCAAGATACAAATGGTGGAATCCAAGGGGGAGTGTTGTAAATATGGTGGCTTCCACCATCTTCTAGAGGGACACATGTCAATATATGAAACACTTACATGTGGCAAACCCATGTGCTTTTACTTCATGACTAAGTAGTGGTAGATTACTACAATGTCCCTCTCTTTCTTATATATATATATATATATATATATATATATATGTCTTTCATTGTAAAAGTTAAGTTGCTGTAAAAACTGATGCTCACTCAATAAAAGGCAATATATTCCTCTCTTCCTCTATCTCTCGTTTTTCTCATCCTTTTCAACTTCTTATTTATTTATTTGTTCTTTAATTGATTAATCATTATCATTTATATTATCTATTGTTTCTATTTAATTTACAACAGTTTAATATATTTTGTTGGTTTTTGTCCTCTGCCTACAATTTTCTTTTGTTTTCTTTTATTCTATTTGAGTTTTTGACAGTATTCTCGCACAGTACCAAAAGACAACGTAAAAAGCAAGCAAAAACAGCAGACACTAGACTTGGCACGGTTTCGGTTCATACCGTGGAACCGAACCGGAACCGGAACCGGATTTCTGGTTCCGATTCTAGATTCGGAACCTGAACCGGAGGAGGCCGATTCTGATTCTGGTTCTGGTTCTGGTTCTAAGACGTTCCGATTCCGGTTTGAACCGACGGTTCGCCCAAATTTTTTTTTTTTTTGGTTACCGTCTGAGGCCTAACGGCCTGCTGACGTCAGCCGACCATTGGGCCTAATGGTCTACTGACGTTAGCAGGCCATTGGGCGTCCAACGGCTACCCTTTTTTTTTTTTCTATAAATACCACCCCCCCTCCCCCCTCATTTTTCCTCACACCAATTTCTTCTCAATTCTCTCTATTCTCTAATTATAATTTCTCTCCAACACTCTCAAGTCTCTCAATCTCCAAGTCTCCAACAACTCTCCAAGTTTCCTAGGTTTTTAATATTTATTTCATTTTGTAATTGTTTTATTTGAAATTAATTTTATTTGCAATTTGCAATTTATTTTATTTACAATTTATTTTATTTCGAATTTATTTTATCTCCAATTTATTTTATTTGCAATTTATTTTATTTCCAATTTATTTTATTTTCAATTAATCTTATTTCCAATTTATTTAATTTCCAATTAGTCAATTACTAAGTTTCCAATTTCATTTTCATTTATTTGCAATTACTAGTTTACTACTTTTGTAGTTCACTACATTCTACATAGTACCTACTATTCTACTAATAGTCTAATACTATTATTCTTCTAAGTTCTAGGTTCTAAGTTTTCAATTCTCTCCCAAATTTATTTTTAAATGGCAAGTGGAAGTGGAAGGGGTCACGGCCGTGACGATCCTAGGCGTTCAATTTCGATGAAAGGTAAGGGTACTATGATCGATAATCTCAATCATAACAACCCCACCTATCACAAATATCTGCAACGTCGGGCCTATGCTGAAGACCTAGGCCTAAACTGTCCTACTCCCCCTCTAATAATTTCTGAACCCGATCCCAATGACACCACCTCCAATTTGACAAGCCAGTCAGAAAATATGCCTGATATTGATACACCTCCAGATTTTGATTATGATCCAGCGGAAGTGGAACTACAAGAGGAGGAAGATTTGATACGAAAGCGGAATAAATCTGATCTCTTCGCCAAACATATGAAGAAAGTTAGGAAAGAAGATGGAAACTATGTAGCGGCTTGCAATTACTGCACCAAAACATATAAGTGGAGCAAATCCGGAGGATATGGCACTTATTGGAAGCATATTGAAACCAAACATCCAGACGCAATAACCAGAACGAGGTCACAATCACAAATTCCCAGGTACGCTACTCCTAACCAACAATTATTTCGTTATACTGATGAACAAAATAGAGAAGAATTAGCTAGGATGGTAGCAGTAGAACACTTATCATTCAGTTTTGGTAAAAGGATTGGTTTTGTTAACTATTGTCGACGAGCATTAAACCCTGCTGCATGCCGTGTCCCTAGAGCCACGCTCACACAAACACTTGAAGAGATTTATTTGAAAGAGAAAAAAAAAGTTAGAAAAATATTTTGAAAAATATAATGGTCGTGTTACCGTATGTTCCGACATATGGACTGACCATTGGCAATCGCATTCATACTTTGGTGTCACTTGCCATTATATGGATAATACATGGACTATCCAAAAAAGAATTCTTGCATTTAGAGTTTTTGATGATGCACACACTGCTCAGAATATTTATAGACAGCTTAAAATTATTTTTTCAGAGTATAATATTGAAAACAAAATTTTTGCAATTGGTTTTGATAATGCTTCTGCCAATACCGCTGCTATTCCATCTTTAATTGATTTATGCAAACCCTTTCTTGGTGGTACATTTTTTCATCAAAGGTGTACATGCCATGTTTTAAATATATGTGTTAAAAAAGGATTAGAAACTCTTGGAGATTTTATTCTACCTATTAGAAAAGCCCTAATGTTTTTATGGAAACATCCTTCTATAATGAAAGCATGGGCAAGATAATGTAAACAAAATGGTAGACGTGTCGTTAAATTTGCTCGTGATGTTCCAACACGTTGGAATTCTACTTGTAAAATGCTTGCTCAAAGTTATGAGTATAGGGATTTATTAGTTTCTTTTATTCAATTTCATGTTCCTACCATTGAACTTTTTGAAACTCATTGGGATGCTTGTTACAATGTTTTCAATTTGTTAAAAAAATTTCATAATGCTACAAAAAATTTATCTAGTATTTATTTTCCTACAACACATTTATTTATTATTGAGAGTATTAATGTTGCTGGTGCATTTTTTTATTGTGAATCTGACCCAGCAATAGCGGAAGCCGTTAGTGCTATGAAAGCAAAATGGTTAAATTATTATGAGGAGTTTCCAAATATTTATTTGATTGCTATGGTTTTTGATCCACGTTGTAAATTACAATCTTTGTCTTATTATCTAGAAGGTTATTATGGCAAAAAAGGTTTAAATATTGAATATGATGTTGATGCGTGTTGTGGTAGAGTTAAGAAATTATTGTATAGTTTATATGATGAATATGTTACATTGTATGGATCATCATCGAACATAGATGTTACACGAACACAAACTGCATCTCAGCCTCCATCATCCTCCTCTGGATTTTTGAATTTAGGGTATAGTATGTTATTAAAAAAAAACCAAAAAACCAAGATGTTCTTCATCAAGCTCCGGTTGAATCTTATCTAGCTTCTTCTTGTGAGTTTACAGAAGCATATGATATTTTAAAATATTGGAATGAAGCTACAGAATACTATCCAATCATGGCTATGATAGCCAAAAATATTTTTTCAACATCGGTTTCTACTGTGGCGGTGGAACAAGAGTTCAGCGCCGGGGGGAATATCCTAGATGAAAGACGTTCGTGCTTGACACCGAAAGCACTTCAGATACATGTTTGTGTTGATGATTGGACAAAGGCGGAAAACAGACAACAAGAAATCGATCAGGAGCCAACATACGATTTCTTTAAGGATGACAAACCTGAAGGCTCTGGAGCAGTGGAGCCGGAATAGGCAAATAACAAACCTGTAATAAAAATTAGTCCACGACTCCACGTCATCACCAAACCTGTAATAAAAGAATAAAAGGTAAGAGAACTACGTGGCCTTTAATTCCTCTAAACCCCCCCAAAAGGATACGTAGGCAACTTAATTGTGGTAAAAATTAAGTGCAAGGCTAATAAGTTTACATATTATTATTTTTTTGTTTTTTTTTAATTTAATTTTGTAATTTGTCATTTATTTATTTTATGTTATTTTTAAAATTTGGGTGACTCAATTTCCAAATACCCAATGAAATGTAAATTGTAATTTGTCATTTTGTTAAGTTTTATTTTAATTTAATTTTGTAATTTGTCATTTATTTATTTTATTCAAATAATAACCCAATGAATTTAATTTAATTTTGTAATTTATCATTTATATATTTTATTTTATTCAATTACAATCTACAACTTATAAGTTACAATCAAGTTAGAACTTAGAAGTTTTTTTTTTTGTTTGTTTAATTATAAAAAAAATTATTAAAAAAAAAAAAAAAAAAAAAAAGGTTCAAACCGCCGGTTCCACCAAACCATGGAACCGGAACCGCCGGTTCGGAACCGGAACCGGAACCGTGCCCGTGCCAGGTCTAGCAGACACAGAAAAAAAGTGAAAGAGAGAGAGAGAGAGAAAGAGAAACGGAGAGTTACAGGGAAGAGATCTGCGAATATGGGTTGAGGGAAAAGCCGAAGCCGCTGAGGCTGTACCTGTTTTGTTGATAGCTCATTGATGCACACTGAAACCTTAAACCTTAAATCTTCAATTTTGAATTTTTATTTTGATTATACTTTTTTTTATTCGACATATATATGCTGTGCTTTTTTTTACTTGGGTCTGTTACTGGTTGATTATCAGGTTCGTGTCTCTCTTGTGAATTTTCAGATATGTTCGTATATATATGTTATGGATTTATAGTTGATCAAGCTGTTTTGATTATATGAGAGTTACAACACGTGTGATCATATAATTGACTGATGCGTGAATCTGTAATTCACTGCAGCGTGTGGTTTTGTTTTTTGTTTTTTTGCTTTTAGTGATCAATTTCTTATTGAATTTAACGTCATTTTTTTTTCCGTTTTCCTTGTTTTGATTTTGTGCTGTGCCTTCTGATCAGGTTATTTGTACAGATTTTCGAGGATAGGCGTTACTTATTTTGTAGCATAGATAATTGGACCGGAGTCTATTGATCAGGTAATTTGATTGATCTTTCCATGATTTTCTCCGGAATCTGATCAGATCATCTTCATCATTAAGTATTTTGATTCGTGTGGAAACTGAATTATTGTGTTTTTTTTTATGACATTGGTGACTGATTAGGTATAAGGAGCAAGTGGCGCTGCTTTCTATATGATCTATCAGTATTAAGTTAGCTGATTAATAATACTATATATCTGGTTCTGTGTTGGATCCATTATTTATTACCTGAATTTTGGTAATTACTTCAAGGATCACACTTTGTTTTGACCGGAATTAGACTTGGCTGGAATCACGGCGTCTGTGGCACAAGCAGATTCCAAACGCAAGTATTCCTGGTGGTGGGACAGCCACATAAGCCCACATAAGTCTCTAATCTCTATACTTGTTTTTCTGTAATTCACAAGGTTTTTGAGTTGTGGACATCTTGTTAACCTTTGTTTCTTCTTTCCTTAATAAAATCATTATAGTTTCCTATAAAAAAATAAAATAAAATAATAAGACAAGTCTTTTACATAAGCCCATGAAGATCAAGTGAACATTTGATCAGATTCTGGTCTTGGGGAAGGATTTGCAACTTACAATGACATCCATATGCTTAATCACTCAAATAAACTGATGGTAATGCAGTTCAACTTTTTTTTTTTTTTTTTTCCTTTTTGGCCTGTAATTTTTCCAACTTTGAATGTGAACTTCCATTTAGGAAAAATTGAAGAACATCATCTGTTGTTGTTGTAAGTGCCCTGAGGCGCAGCAAATAAAAATTAAACAAGATTGTCACATATGGATGATAACTATAGAAGCACTTAAATGTATCTTCAAATTCATTAAAAAATAGCTAAATAATGGAAATACAATATGAGCTTTAGAAATTACAATAAGGCCTTGAACTTAAAATGTGTAAATGTCATTTGTTGGTGAATGATTTGTATTTATTGTGAATTTTGAATTCTTTATTTCACTATTTTGATGTTTACAATGCTATGTTTATATAGCCTGCTAGTAGCTAATTTAGGGCTTAATTACAGCTAATTACTATCACTGATTTTTAGCATATTCCTAACTTTTAGTTGATGATAATTACATAAGATATTTACAGCAAGAATAACTAGAATTACTCCTAAAAATCCTCTTGACCAGATCTTTGAAGATTCGGTCAACTCTTAATATTCAACACCCCCCCTAAAGCTGGGTTGTAAATGTTAATCATACCCAACTTGCTACTCTACTCTTCAAATTTATTCCGTGGGAGAGCTTTAGTGAGTATGTCTGCAGCTTGTTGTTCAGTAGGTATGTAGAAGAGCTTTAAAATACCGCAGTCTATCTTCTCCTTGATAAAGTGTCGGTCAATTTCTATGTGTTTGGTTATATTGTGATGGACTGAATTCTTAGCAATACAGATTGTAGCTTTGTTGTCACAAAACATGCTAATAGATTCTTCCAAATATAACCGCAGCTCACTTAGAACTCTTTTGACCCAAAGTCCCTCATATATCCCATGTGCCATTGCCCGAAATTCTGCTTCGGCGCTACTCCTTGCCACAACTGACTGCTTTTTGCTTCTCCATGTGGTCAAGTTACCCCAAACCATGGTACAATATCCTGAAGTGGACCTACGGTCTGTAATTAAGCCTGCCCAGTCAGCGTCCGAGTAGATCATCACATCTCTGTTTGTTGATTTGCCAAAAAAACAGCCCCTTTCTATGGGTCATTTTGAGATACCTGAGAATCCTTTGAACTGCAGCCATGTGCTCCTCTATTGGACAATTCATGAACTGACTTACAACACTAACTGGGAAGGCTATATCCGGCCTTGTGTGTGAGAGATAAATCAGCTTTCCCACAAGTCGTTGATATCTTTCTTTATCCACCGGAGCACTATCTGTGTTTCCACCAAGTTTTATGGTAGTGTCCATAGGAGTTTCAACAGGCTTACAATTCATCATTCCGGTTTCCTGTAGAAGATCTAAAACATATTTTCGTTGTGAAATTAAGATGCCTCTTTTAGAACGAGCCACTTCCATGCCTAGGAAGTATCGGAGATGCCCCAAATCTTTGATCTCAAACTCCTCAGCCAGCCACCTTTTAATCCTTGGCAATTCTTCTAAAAAATCTCCCGTTAGAATGATATCATCTACATACACGATTAGGATTGCCTGCTGCCCTTTTTTAGAGTATTTGACAAACATGGTATGATCCGATTGACATTGCATATATCCATGTTTCTTCAAAACTTGAGAGAACCTTTCGAACCAAGCCCGAGGAGACTGTTTCAAGCCATAAAGTGATTTTCTGAGTCTGCACACTTTGTTGGCTGTAGTAGGAGTTTCCATCCCAGGTGGTATTTCCATATAAACTTCCTCGGTGAGATCCCCATTCAAAAAGGCGTTCTTTACATCCAATTGATGTAAGGGCCAATCGAGATTTACTGCAAGGGACAACAGAATTCTGATTGTATTGAGCTTTACTACCGGTGCAAACGTCTCTTGATAGTCAATGCCAAATGATTGAGTGAACCCCTTTGCCACAAGCCTTGCCTTGTACCTCTCAATACTCCCATCTACTTTAGTCTTAACCGTAAACACCCACTTATAGCCTACTGGTTTCTTCCCTTTTGGCAAATCAGATAGTTCCCAGGTTCCATTCTTCTTCAGTGCTTGAATTTCATCGAACACAGCTTGTTTCCATTCAGGGACCCTCAAGGCTTCTTGAATGTTCTTTGGAATAGAGATGTCCGATAATTTTGTGATAAATGCTCGAAAATCAGGTGAGAGATGATCATAACTTACATACTTGCTCATAGGATATAGTGGGCGATCTCGACATTCTCTGTACCATTTCCTTACTGCAATGGGCTGTTCAACAACTGTTTCAAAGCCTGGTGCTGTATTCGAATCTGCCTCTATTTCTGTTTTTGGTCTTGGTTCAGTATGTGGGTCAGTTTCTTGGACTGTTGGATTCGGTTGAGAGTCTTGGCAGTGATTAGAATCTGTATGATCCCTTGTTTCTCTCTGTTTCTTTTTGCGTTGATAAACAATTAATTCCTTGTCTAAATTTGACACAAGCTGACTTGGACTCATTGTAGATTTAGGACTTGATTGAATGTTAGAAAGATTCCTAGAAGATTGTAGGTCAAGGGAGGAATTTTCCGTTTACAATTCAATAGGTAAATCTATTTGAACAGGAAGTTGAGTGGAAAAAGGGATCCTAGTTTGATTAGGAGTCTCGGCAGGTCCAATCTGAGAAAGAGAGGGACTGTGATCATTATGAGAAGATTCCATCAAATTAGGAGACATTATATGACTAGGATTTGTGTCTTAAAACAAATATTTCGTTTCTTGATTTGATATCCCCCCTTGGATAGCTGTTTTAGGAAAGAAATGAGTGTTTTCAAAGAAGGTAACATCCATCGAGTGGAAAAAACACATAGAGTTAGGGCAGTAGCACTTGTCTCCCTTCTTATTAGGAGAGTAACCAAGAAAAACTCCTTTGATAGATTTGGGATCAAGTTTGCTGCAATGTTGAGAGGTGTCATGGATAAAAACTGTACAACCAAAGATTTTTGGAGAGATATCAGACATGAGCCGAGTATGAGGGTAAAAAGTTTTTAGAGTCTGACAGGGAGTTGAAAAATTTAAAACTCGAGAAGGAACTCTGTTGATTAAGAACACAGCAGTAAGAACTGCCTCACCCCAAAATCTTTTTGGAACAGAACTTGAAAACAGTAAAGACCTAGCGACTTCTAAAATGTGTCGATTTTTTCTCTCGGCAATTCCATTCTGTTGAGGAGTATCAACACACGTGCTTTGGTGAATAATCCCCTCATCAGATAGGAAATTGCCAAGAGTTGAATTAAAATATTCTTTGCCATTATCAGTTCTTAAAATTTGAATACGGGTGCTAAATTGATTTTCAATCATGTTTTTAAAACCTTTAAAGATTTGTGGAGCTTCAGATTTTTCTTTCATGAGATAGATCCATGTAATTCTAATATGGTCATCTACAAAAGAGATAAACCACCTAGCTCCCGTGATATTTGGAACCCGTGATGGACCCCAAACATCACTGTGAATCATTGAGAATGGCTTAGAAACACGATGAGATAGAAGTGGATATGTACTTCGAGTATGTTTTGCAAGTTGACACACTTCACATTGAAAATGCAAGGGATTTTTATTTCTAAACAGTAATGGAAAGATTTTTGACAGATAGGGAAAATTTAAGTGACCAAGGCAATAATGCCAGACCATAACATCCTTATCACTACTAGACTCAGACACAAAACAAGACTGACTAGAAACCACTTCATAACCTGCCCCACAAGTTGTTGGAATTAATTGTTTGTTCACACTTGGATCAACTTTGAGAAAGTAGAGACCAGACCATGCTCTAGCACTACCAATCGTCTTCCCCGAACCCAAGTCCTAAAAAATACACACATGAGGCAAGAATTTAGCAAAACAGTTTCGGTCATGCGTGAACTTGCTTACAGACAAGAGATTACAATCCAAAGTAGGGACATGTAAAACAGAAGTAAGAACCAGTTCCCTATCAATAACAACCGAACCAAAACCAGCCACTTTAGATAGGGTACCATCGGCTATGCGTATGTTTAGATTTTTGTGACAAGGAGTGTATGTGTGAAACATACTTGAATCTCCTGTCATGTGATCTGATGCCCCTGAATCTACGATCCAAGTCTTATGTAGTGACTGTTTTGCATTTAAAGCCATTAAGAAGTTACCTGAATGTGCAACAGATCCGACACCTACTGTATGCGGCTGTTGTTAGCTAATGAGCTGCTTAACAAGCTCGATTTGTTCCATGCTAAATAATTCAGCTGCAGCAGTAGGCTTGTCACCTCTCATTGTCATGTAGCCACGACTCTCCTTATCCATTTTAGGCTTCCAATCCGCTGGCTTTCCATGCAATTTCCAGCAGGTTTCCTTGAGATGCCCTGGTTTTTTACAATGATCACACCATGGGCGTCCCTTCCGATGCTTATTGTCACCATGGGCAGCCAATGCACTACTTTCTGTCTGAGTACTACTGGATTTCTCTCCCAACATGACTATCTTCCTGCTCTCCTCCCTTCTGACTTCGGAGAAAGCCTCTCGGATAGTTGGGAGAGGTTTGACAGCCAAGATCCGTCCCCTCACTTCATCAAGATTCTGATTCAGGCCAAGAAGAAACTTGAATACCCTCTTCTTCTCGATACTCTTTTTATGAGTTACTTCATCCTCAGGATCCACTTGTACTTTTCAAACACATCAACCTGCTGCCACAAGCGAGTGAGTTTAGTGAAGTATTGGGTAACAGTTTCCTCACCTTGACGAAGATCATGTAGCACACTTTCCACAGCAAATAACTCCGAGGTGTTGTCATATGTTGAGAAGGTCTCCTTTGCTGCATCCCAAATTTCCTGTGCAGTCTCATAGAGTAAAAAAATTTCGCTAATGTCATTGGTCATGGAGTTGAGTAACCAAGACATCACGAGATTATTGTCTATCAGCCACTTTCTGAAGCCAGCCGAGTCCTTTGCTGGTTTGGCAATATTTCCAGTCAGATGTTCATCCTTCCCTTGCCTCTGAGGAAGATGAGAACTGACTAAGACCATTGGAGGAAATTTTTACCATTTAGCTTGTGGCCGGTGATAGGTATATTTGGGTGATGATCTGATCCTCCTCCATTACCACCAGAATTAGCGGAATCGAGGCCAGTGGTAACTCCAGAGGAATCATTAAGAGAGGAGGGAGGAGTTTCAGTTGTCATGGAGGATAGGGCTGACTGTCGAAAAAAAAAAAAAAAAAAAAAAGAGGAAGCTACTGCCGGAAGAAGCAGTGAGGAAGAACTGTCGGAAAAACAGTAAGGGGATTAGGGTTTGTTTAGTTTCAGAGAGTGCTCTGATACCATATGAATTTTGAATTCTTTATTTCACTATTGTGATGTTTACAGTGCTATGTTTATATAGCCTGCTAGCAGCTAATTTAAGGCTTAATTACAGCTAATTACTATCACTGATTTTTAGCATATTCCTAACTTTTAGTTGATGATAATTACATAAGATATTTACGGCAAGAATAACTAGAATTACTCCTAAAAATCCTCTTGACCAGATCTTTGAAGATTCGGTCAACTCTTAATATTCAACATGTTTCAATATGCAACATGCATTTACCTTTATTAATATAGGAACTTCATGAACTTCCAATTTGCATTATGATAAAGAGGTGCTTCTGATTCCAATCTAACCTGCTTGTTAGTATCTATTGATAATAAAAGCACACCAAATAATTTGATATTATGGAAGCTTTTCTCCTCCTTGATTTGAGAATCAAAGTCTTGTTCTTTTGTTAAGTGTAAATGATTTAAAATATAACTGAAGAATCATCTATAGTTCACACCTTTTACATATCTAGCAACAACCTCCTAACATAACTTTGAAGTTAAGGAAGCAAAATTTCTGTTGTATACTCCTCAGTGCCGCTGCTAGCCAAGAATCTGCCGGAGTCTGTTACTAAATACTTTATCTTCTGTTCTGCTTTCCTTACGTTCTTGGGAGGGTTGGCATCCTTATTGAGATGGTTTTAACCAATGGTTATTGAAATTTCAAGATTTTGGTGTATTGATGGAGCTCGAAAGATTTTTATCGATGTGAAACATTCTAGGGTTGTGGAATTTGAAGTCATATTTGTAGTAATTACAAACTTATTGTTGCAGTATTTTCATTAGTTTTACCTGAAGCATCTATTTATACACTGGTGATTTTTTATTTATTTTATTTTATTTTATCCAATTAATTGATGTTTGTGAAGGCTAAACATTAGTTTTCTCCTGGGACAGATATGGATGTCAAAGTCAAACAAATGATCAAGCTTATCGAAGAAGATGCAGATTCCTTTACCAAGAGGGCAGAAATGTACTATAGGCAACGGCCTGAGCTTATGAAATTGGTCGAAGAGTTTTACAGAGCATACTGTGCATTGGCTGAAAGATATGATCATGCGACTGGAGCACTCCGCCAGGCTCATCGTACAATGGCAGAAGCGCTTCCCAATCAAGTCCCATTCGCTCTGGCTGATGATTCTCCAGCAGGTTCTGTGACAGAGGCTGATCCTCGTACACCTGATATGGCTCCTGTACGAGCATTTTTTGACTCAGATGAGTTGCAAATTGATGCTTTGGGACTCTCTCCATCACATCTCCTTGCTCTGAAAAGAAACGGAGCATTCACCGATGAATCCGATTCTGTAACAAGCAGAAGGGGTTTAAAACAGCTTAATGATCTGTTTGGGTCTCTAGAAGCGGCGAATCATGCAAAATTTGGAGAAGGGAGAGCTAGAAAAGGCCTTAGTTTTCGTGATGCAGAGGGGAAAGAACGAGCTCAAAACAATGGAAGTCATGATCTCAAGGTTCGGGTTCCATCTGAGTCTGAGAGAGTCAGTAAAACTGAGTTGGAAATCTTAACCTTAAAGAATTCCCTTTCTAAATTAGAAGCTGAAAAGGAAGCTGGCCTACTTCAGTATCAACAGAGTCTGGAGCGACTAACTAATTTAGAGTTGGAAGTCTCTCATGCACGGGAGGATTCCAAGGGACTTAGCGATCAGGCCAGCAAAGCTGAAGCCGAGGTTCAAACCTTGAAGGTAGCCCTCACACGATTGGAGGCTGAAAGGGAAGTTAATCTTCTTCAATACCAGCAATGCTTGGATAAAATATCTGATCTGGAGAAAAATATCTCTCGTGCTGAAACTAATGCTGGAGAACTTGGTGAGCGGGCAAGTAAAGCTGAGATTGAAGCTCAGTCCCTAAAGCAAGACCTTTCTAGAATAGAAGCCGAAAAAGAAGCTGCTCTTGTTAAATATGAAGAGTGTTTGAAGCTGATATCTGATCTTGAGGATAAATTAATGCATGCTGAGGAAGATGCTAGAAGGATTAATGAAAATGCTGATAAAGCTGAAAGTGAGGTTGAAACCCTGAAGCAGGCACTTGCCAAACTAACCGAAGGGAAGGAAGCTTTGGCACTTCAGTATCAGCAGTGCTTGGAGACAATTTAGTTATTCCATCACTTCCCACCAGTAGTTCAGTTTACTAGGAACAAAACAACAAATTCCCAATAAACACATCTTAGAAACTATAAGTTTCCAAAGCTTATAATTAAATTTTGAAGGAGATGTGTTATTTGGGAATTAGACTAAAAACATGCCATGAATCGTATTGCAACACTATTTGGACGGGATGGGCGTGGAAGATCACCTAAAATGGGCACTTGCAATTGACTCATTGGAAGAGGCTCTCCATTTGCAACACGGATTTGCCACTCTACAAGATCTTGACCAACAATCATCTCTGTCACAGGATGTTCAACCTAAAAAAAAATACACATGCTCCTTGTAAGAAATTTGCCGAGCTTGAGGATTCAGCTTTACAAATAGAAAAGAGAGATAAATGTACCTGAAGACGGGTATTCATCTCCATAAAATAAAATTGACTAGATACAGTATCAACTATGAACTCCACGGTGCCAGCTCTGTGATAATTAACTGCCTTTATATAATAAACAGGGATTAGAATTTAGTGATTATAATTGATGGAGATAAGATATAAATTATCAAATGAATGGAAATATGAACGATTATAATCATTATTTGAACACCCTAAGAGTATTTTTTGATATCATACATACATAGCAATCATCATTTGTAATTTTAACCAACCGACTGTGAATATCATATTGAACAACATATGGAATTGGGAAATGATGTTACCTTGGCTGCAGATACGGCAGCCTGACCCAAGTGGGACCGGAATTCATTGGTAACATTTGGCTGCATTAATGGAGATTCAAACACACAACTTCAGTAGATATATAAGAAATTCCCTGAACATAAAATAAAGAAATTGATCATTACAGCTGGAGCTTCTTCAATTATCTTCTGGTGTCTTCTCTGCACACTGCAATCCCTCTCATACAAATGCAGCACATTTCCATACTTGGCTCCAAATATCTACAACATCAAGCATAAGAAAATCTAAACAATTGATATGCAAACTAATAAAAATAAAACCCATCACTTGAATGAGCTTCATTTTTGGCTTAAATTTTAAAGCATGAAGCTATCCAAATAACAAAGGGGAAAGTGCATGATTAGATTTAGTAAATTAAAATTGATATCGAATACTTATCAGACATTTAATCTGAATATAAAATTTAGAAGGAATTGTACAACCACAGTACCTGGACTTCTATGTGCCTTGGTTGAGTAATGTATTTCTCCAACAAAATTGTGTTAATGCCAAAAGATGCTGCAGCCTCACATTGTGCTCCCAGGAAAGATTCCACAAAATCACTCTGACTTTGCACAATTCTCATACCCTAAAAATCAGCTGGTGAGAACCGCATTCAAAAGAAACTATATGAACCACTTAACAAAAACAGGTATATTTTGGCCTGAGAACAAATTTTATCAGCATTGGTTTTAAGATAATTCCAATACATCAAGCTTTTATCAAACAAATAACGATGAATTTGAATTGTAAATCAGTGTCAATACATAGAAACAGTATATTTATAAAACTTCCACTATCAATGATCACAGGATTATGGCATAGATTGTATCACACTATTACGATAACAATAAAAGGGTGACAAGGGTTATGACACACCTTCCCTCCACCTCCATGGGTAGGCTTTATTAAAATAGGATAGCCAATTTTATCTGCTTCTGATTTCATAAAATCAACATCTTGTTCATTGCCATGATATCCAGGCACAAGTGGCACCCCTGCTGCGCCCATTATTCTCTTTGATGCACTAGTAGACATATATAACATCAACCAATTAAATAACAGAGAAATGATAAAAATAAAAATAAAAACTCAAAGAAAAGTGTCAAAATAGTTTGCACCTCTTATCACCCATGTCCCGGATAGCAGAAGCTGGGGGCCAATAAATGTAAAGACCCTTATCTCCACAAAGTTGAGCAAAATGGGCACTTTCGGACAAGAAATCAAAACAAGATATCCACTTTGTAAAGCATGTTCCATCTATAATAAGCAATTCATTCAACCTAACACGTCAAGAGCAGATGTGAAGTGATAAAATCGCATACATTAACGTTAATAACTAAACATTCATGCTAGAATTTTGCCTAATTCATATTGTATGCTGTTAAACTGAGCTCCAGGATTCATCATTACTCAAAGACAACAAAAAATAAAATCAGACTCAGTAAGCTAAATTAAAAACAAAAACTAATAATAAAAAACTAACGAATAACACAACACTATCTAATCTCATTTGAAGATTAACACAAAGAGATTTGGAGCTCAGTACCTGTGCACCAGTTCGAATCGCGGCGTCGACTATGGACGAGCCGTTAAGATAACTCAACCGAGCCGGAGGAGGACCAATTCGAATGGCTTCGTCGGCGGATTTCACGTGAAGCGAGTGTTCATCAGCGTCACTGTAAACAGCGACAGTCCGAATCCCCAATCGCTTGGCGGTTTTGATGATCCTGCAAGCGATTTCGCCTCTGTTGGCTATTAAAATCTTTTCAATCTGTTGCGCGGTTTGTCGTGAGAAGTTGTTACGCTGAAGAGTCGTGCTCGGAGAAGATACAGTTTGTGTGTGGATTTTCGACGGAGAATTGAAGCCATTGACGACATGGCGTTTTGGTTCAGAGCTGTTTGACTGCAAGAGTGGATATGGATTGAAATGGTGATGACTGTGAGTATTATATGAGCACGATCGAAGTCGATAATTGAATATTTGGAGTTTCGAGTGTTGAGTGTGACAGTTTGGATTTGCATCTGATGTGGATCTTACCTGTCAAACTCTTCCTGTTATGCCTTGATGGACCTGGATATGGGCTCTTAATCATTTGGACCCATAAGCTGACCATGGAAGGTTCGTTTATCATGACTCATTTATTCATATACATAGTTTAATGGTTTTTTTCAATATATATATATGTACATATAGTTTAATGGCTGTTTTGTAGTGCTTTCTTCAGTTTTTAATTTTGTTCTATTTTTCAAAACTTTTATTTTCGTGGATCCTATATTAGAAATTTAGGATCCAATAACCTGTTTTTACTCATGAGTCATGACTATACAAAAAGAGTAATGTTAGACAACCCAAAAATTTAACCTAAATTTCAACCTAAATGATGTGGTGAGGTGAGTTGTCATTACCACACACAACATGAGATGATGTGGTTAATGAAAAAATCACTTGCCATATCATTTGGGTTGAAATTTGGGTTAAATTTTTGGGTTGTCTAGCATTAATGATATAAAAATTATGTATATAGCATTACCCGTAAAGCCTATATAAGACCATCTCCAGTGCATATGCCAATGTCAATGCCAAATTTAGCACGAAATATAGTAAAATGTTATATTTGGCACATCATTTTATTTTTGTATTATTTAAAATTATAAAAGTCAACAAATACAACCAATGCATTCAATGGATGCATTGAATATTTTCTTAGAATTATTTTAATCTTAATTTTCTCTACCAAGTTTATTAAATTTTTATTATTTAAAATTAAAAAGTCAACAAATATTGCTGTATTTATTGTTGTGCCAAATTTGGCATATGCTATTCAATATGCCAAATTTGGCACAGTTTATAGCATATGTCAAATTTAGCACAGCTTTTAGCATTGCATTGGAGTATGTTTTTTTTACTTTGTGCTAAATTATAGTATTGGCACAGTGATTTAACATTGCATTGGAGATGCTCTAATAATTTTTTTTTAGCTTGATTTTTCAAAAAAATGTTTTTTTTTTTTTTTGAAAAATGAATAATAATAATAATAATAATAATAATTCATTTGTATTATTTCTTACTGGATTAAATTTAAATTGTATTTAAATTCTAAACTACATATCTCCTAACTTTTTTTTTTTCTTAAGTATTACATTTACAACTATTACAATAGAGTTGTTTGGACCGATCAAGATCAGACAATACATGTGCGGTCCGGATAATTACTTCCACTAATCGAAAGAAAACTCCCCACATATACTTGTAAAATACGTATTGTGAGACTCAAACCTCTGACTACCAAGTGTGGTAGGGTGGTGTACTACTGTTTCTGTTAAGAGATGATGTGCACATATTTCCTAACTTTAAACTAACCTTTTTGCTAATATATATGCAATCAGTCTTTCTATTATCATTTATCAGTTCGAACTGATATAAAATATATCAGTTCCTTACATGTGGGTCATTAGATTTAAAAGATGCTTTGACAAGTGCATACAGCTAAGTCAAAGCATTTAATCCAATAGCCCACATGCAACGAACTGATATATCTTATATCAGTTCAAATTGACAATAGAAAAATTGTATATGCAATAACCGTAAACAGTAAACTTGTAAGCTAGCGATAGAGATCAATTTTCAAATTTCAATTTTATTTTTATGTAAGTCAATGAATAGATATGTTGGGAGTTAATTAAAGGTAATTTACAGTGGCATAAATCTTTTATTAAAACCAAAGCTTATGTAGTTTGTCATTTTCATTGTAAACGTAAAAGAGAGGAGTACTGATCATGAAATGATGAAGTCCATGACTTTTGCCAACAGCCCATTAACACCTGCAACTAACAAAAAAAGCCAAAATCAAATTGGGGTATCTGTTCTCACATGGAAGGAAAACCAATGCTCTAGCTCTTTATCTCTTAAGGCAGTTGGGAGTGGGGGCCACACTTGCTTTTGCTTTATCTAACAACATAATGGCAAATTATAGCATGAGCTTTTATACAATCTTATTATGATTTAATCTGTTATGATTGATATGGAGAGTTTTCTTTCTATTTGTCTTAACAATAGATATCTCCTTTTAGAAATAGAAAATTCATATTTCCGTGAATAGACTTATAGATCGTGTATGTAATGTTTGATATCGATAAATTTCGACAATAGACCCTAGCCTGTCTAATTTCTGATTTGAAAAGAAAAGAACATGCATTTGCTTTTACCAAATTCAACCATAATATCACTTACGATTCTCTTAATTAGGTGCCCTCCCTTGTGTGTCTCTCTTTTCACTGCTTTCTATGTGTACATGTGGATTGAGATCGCTAAATAATGGGGAGGGGATGAGGTGGTCCTACTAGGTTGGGTTGGTAGGTGCTTCATGGTTGGGTTTCTTGATGCTCTCTATATTTTTGTCTTACCGAGCCTCCGATATCAATATGCTTCCAACAACTATCAATATTCTTCTTCGGATTCTTCCCCGTATGTGATTTCTTCTAAATTCTAATAATAAACATGATTCTTGTTTTTTTAGAAAGAAACATGAGTTTTATTTAACCAAGAACGTACAATTTGATAATTACATTGACATGTCTCAAATACAAAGCGTAAATGATATACAATACTTATGGATTATGGTTGTATTCACTCTTTCTTATATAGGAGTAACCAAGTAAATACAATGAGATCACCTAAGGTTTAATATAATTATATGTTGAGACTAGAGAGTGGAGTATGTATTTATCTACTGGGTTAAAAAATTAAATAGCACTATTTGAGACTCTTTTTTGGGAACATGCACCAACTTACTAACTTAAGTTTAAAAGGCACCATTTATGGTGAACGGACAAAATTGCCCCCCACAGTAACCTTCTTCACCATAATATATTGATAGTTAAAAAAGCTCGAAAATGTTTAAAAATGTTCGAAAAAGGCTCGAAAAAGGCTCGAAAAAGGTTTGAAAAGGCTCGAAAAAGGTTCGAAAAAAGTTCGGAAAAGGCTCGAAATGATTTCGTGCCTTTTTGAAATATTTTCGTGCCTTTTTACACTGTCATCGTGTCTTTTGAAGTTGTTATCGAGCCTTTTGGAAAAGTTATCGAGCCTTTTAGAAAGGTTATCGAGCCTTTTTGGAAAAGTCTCGATAACTTTTCCAAAAGGCTCGATAACCTTTCCAAAAGGCTCGATAACTTTTCCAAAAGGCTCGATAACCTTTCTCATCGTGCCTTTTGAAGTTGTTATCGAGCCTTTTGAAAAAGTTATCGAGCCTTTTGGAAAGGTTATCGAGCCTTTTGGAAAAGTTATCGAGCCTTTTAGAAAGGTTATCGAGCCTTTTTGGAAAAGTCTCGATAACTTTTCCAAAAGGCTCGATAACTTTTCCAAAAGGCTCGATAACTTTTCAAAAAGGCTCGATTAAAAAATTAAAAAATATTTCGAGCCTTTTTGAACAAAGTTTCCAGCCTTTTTGTACAGTAATCGTGCCTTTTTGTACATGAAAAGGCACGATTGGTGTATGAAAAGGCTCGAACACTTCATTTCGAGCCTTTTCAATGGAAGATTCAAAACCAAAAAAAATCTCTGGGGGCGTTGCACCGCGAGCTCAGCGGGGAGCTCGACCCCTGAATGCGTTTGCGTTTGCGTAGAGCCACAAAACTAATTATCCATTGGAGGTATGTTTTTAATCTTAGAAAACTTCAAAGTAAGAAAAGAATGTGTAAAGTAAGGGTATTTTTGTCCGTTCACCATAATAGGTGCCTTTTAAACTTAACTTATTAAAGCAGTGACATTGTCACCAAATCAGTTTAAAAAGGTGACATTTCTCACCAATTCCACTTATCTATTTAGACCTCTCTTGCTTTTAAAGTTGATTTTGAATTTTTGATTGACCGATAAAAATGCCAAATTGACCATCGTTGTTAATTTTTTTTTTTTTATAATATATTAAAAGATAGTATAAATAATTTTAAAATTTTAAAACAGAGATTAATGTCAACTGTTTAAAACGTCAACTTACAATTATATTTGTTCAGAAAAAAAAATCTAGGGTGCATCGGATGCAACAACTCAATAAATAATGTAGTACATCAAATTTAATTAAATGATCCAAATTCATATGCTTAATAATTAGATTAAATATGTTAAAATGAGGTCGGTCCGGTTGTAAAACCCCTCACATTTGCACTATAAAGTTGTGGGTTCGAGTTCTCTCCTCCCAAATAATAATAATTAGATTAAACATGAGTTATGCATAACCTACTCAAATATAATAATATATAACTAGTTTAATTAACTTTGAAATTAAATTATAAACAAACAGCATATGATAAACATTAAAAAAAGAAAGAAGTAAAATGATGTCCTCACGAGGCAGACATATGGTTTAAAAACAAGAGTGTCTGAATTTAGAATTTAGAATTTAGATGACGTACATCACCACCACGGCACCACCAGCAGGTCAAGGTGAGACCATTCATTGACCCCATAGGCCATATCATTCTTCTTTATTCAGATTTCAGCCTTAGGTGAAAGCTTGCTTTGATTTAAAGTAATTTTGTGACTTACAAGCAACACATGATGCACCCTCTTTTGTAAAGTCTCTGCATCATGTTTTCTTTTTTTAGTAATAATAATAAATTATTTTATTTTTTTTAATTAAAAGTGGTTGTTAGTTAACTAAAATGATCTCACACCACATGAAGAACTTTCCTCTTTCTTCCTGCTTAGATTGCTTTCCTTTTTTGCTTTTCCAAATATTATATATATATATATATATCTCACTCACGCTATACTAACTCGAACTTGAGACATTGAATAATCGCACAAACCTCTTTTACCAATTACCACTAAGACACATTGGACGGTGGTAATATCTCAAATACTTAATTGTTCCTAGGCGCCCCCCCCCCCCCCCCCCCCCCCCCCCCCCCCCCCCCCCCCCCCCCCAAAAAAAAAAAAAAAAAAAAAAAAAAAAAACCAAATCCCTTCCTCATCCCTCCCCATTAAATGGGGATGAGGGAGTTTTGGGGGGAGGTATCCCTATCCCTATTCTCATTCTCATTTCCCCATTTTTTTTTTTTCTGTTTTTCCCCGTTTTTCCTTATTTCTCTGTTCCTTCGTTTCCCTTGTTTTACTAAAAATTATATACTAAAAAAAAAATCCATTACAAATTCAAATACAAATACAAAAATATTAAGAATAAAAAAAATAAAAAATATTAAGAATATATACATACATATATATATATATATATATATATAAGGTTTGGGGAAAATGGGGGGATGGGGGGGAAATGGGGATGGGAGGACCATCCCCATCCCCATTTCAATTTGGGGATGAAAATCATCCCCATCTCCACCCATTTCTCTATTTTTTTCTTAAAAATTTCCTCCTAAATGGGGATTTAGGTATCCGGGGATAAATACCCATCCCTAATTGTACCCATCCATCAACTTTTAACTGCAGGCATTTCTTTAAAGTTTGATCCTGATATTGAGCTAGGAGTTCCATGCATGTGCCATTTAATATCCAATTTATTTATTGGTTAACTTTTTCTTTTTTTAATGATATTAAAAATTAATTTATAAATTTATAAAATCTTTACCAAATTTAAACACTTTTCACTTTGGTCCCCTCAATTATTTATTTATTTATTTATTTATTTTATTATATAATAACCTCCTCAAAACTTGAATTTCTAGCTTCGCCTTAGTCCTTTACAACAGGGAACATATCTCAATAGTCCCCTTACACTTTATCACTTTATGATTTAATGGGTAAAGATGAAACTCAAACCCCTATCACATATGTAAAAGAGAAAGGGTGCCAATATTGTTACTCATAAAACTAATTATTACACCCATATTTTATTAAAAAATTTAATTACAAAAATATCCCAATATAAATTTACCAATAAGGACAAATTACTTTACTTAAAAATAAATCAAATATTATGTAACTTATAAATTATACCCATATCTTCAACTATATTTCTTTATTAAAAAAAAAAAAAAAAAACTTATGATAAACCCTAATTAAACAATAATTTTGTTACAAGTATTAAACTTTCTCATCATCACATGATTATCATATAACAAATTAAAGGAAAAATAATTTTCAAACAACTCTGATCATACAGAGGTAGGTATTATTTTACTTTTTTTTTTTTTTTTTGTCTTTATATCTAGTTATGAACTCTATCGATAAACAAAAAAAAAAAAAAAAAATTTAAAGATAGCTAGTCTTCCTTTTCATAAGGCTCCTACACTCGAGGCATTTCTAAAAGTAAATTGGACCATCATTAGAAGAGGATTTGATTCTAAAAATAATATTATTATATATATATATATATATATATATATATATATATATATGGGAAAGTATCATTTTCCCCCATGTAGTTTGCCATATTCATAAAGTTGCCCCCCCTAGTTTCAGAAATGGATGGTCTTCCCCCTCTAGTTTGCCATATTCGAATATTTACCCCTTACCGTTAGCCGTTAGGATTTCCGTTAAATAATGGTTTGACCGTTAAATACAAAGGAGAAAGTACGTTTTTACCACTAATAATAGGGAAAGTATCATTTTCCCCCCTGTAGTTTGCCATATTCATAAAGTTGCCCCCCTAGTTTCAGAATAGTTGGTCTTCCCCTTCTAGTTTGCCATATTCGAATATTTACCCCCTACCCTTAGGATTTCCGTTAAATAATGGTTTGACCGTTAAATACAAAGGAGAAAGTACGTTTTTACCCCTAATAATAACGTTGATTTAAAAAAAAACATAACATAATTAGCTTAACAAGGTATATTTAATAATTATTAAAAGATATTAAAAAATTAAAAACATCAATTTCAACTTTCAAGCCTTAATTATCTCTCTCTCCCTCGAAATTAAAAAACAATTATTAATTATCTCCATATTCAATCTCCACCATCCATCTCAAACATGGACGGTGGAGATAATTATATAAAAAAATATTAATATCAAAAATAATAAAATAATATAATTGTAAAAAAAAAAAAACTAATCAAATTATTATATAATAATAATAATAATAATAATAATAATAATAATAATAATATAATTGTAAAAATAAACAAAAACGATATTAAAAAAATCTCACTTTCTCTCTCTCAACATTATCTGTGATACTTTCCCTATTATTAGGGGTAAAAACGTACTTTCTCCTTTGTATTTAACGGTCAAACCATTATTTAACGGAAATCCTAAGGGTATGGGGTAAATATTCAAATATGGCAAACTAGAGGGGGAATACCAACCATTCTGAAACTTGGGGGCAACTTTATGAATATGGCAAACTACAGGGGGGAAAATGATATTTTCCCTATTATTAGGGGTAAAAACGTACTTTCTCCTTTGTATTTAACGGTCAAACCATTATTTAACGGAAATCCTAACGGTAGGGGGTAAATATTCGAATATGGCAAACTAGAGGGGGAAGACCAACCATTTCTGAAACTAGGGGGGGCAACTTTATGAATATGGCAAACTACAGGGGGGAAAATGATACTTTCCCTATATATATATATAAATTAGGTGGGTTTATAATTTAAGAGTATATATAAACAAAATGTATTAAAATAAATATATTCATTTCAATAAGTGTACCATTGACATTATGATAAGTGCGTATAGTAATATTTATTTTTTAAAATTTTAGATATAAGTGTACTTATAAAAATGTGTATATTAATTAGTTATATGAGTGACAATATCTCCTTTAATGGCCCCTTACAATAACATCCAAGTTTCTTTAAGGGGGTTTCCGAGAGAGACTGTTGGAGATACTCTAACATCCATACCAAGTCCTTTTCTTGTATAAAACCGAAGTCATTACACCTTTTTAATTAATTAAATTAACTACGCCTTATTAGTTGTTGGTAGTTGTCATTCACCAATCAAAGCCTCCTTCCAAGTTTCTGGCCTTATATGGAGGCTGTCGAAATTGAGACCAAACTTTGTCCATGATTTGATTTGATTTATTTATTAATGCCACTTAATAATCCAAAATTCCAAGTCATCTTATCTTTTTGTTCAATAATTATATTCGGAAAATGTTGTTTTCAATTGAAAAAGACTACGTAGACAAATACTCACCTCATAAGTCATAATTAGACTTTTGAAAGCATAAACCTAAGCATGCTTTGCATTCATATTCATCTCCCCTCGCACAAGAGAAAAACAAATAAACAAATAAACTGATAATTAGCTTGCATTTCCTGCTCTTGTTCTTTTTATTACTGATAACCGATTATTGATGTATTTTTATCAACTACATTACTATTTATTATTTCGTATGAGTGTTTTTTTTTTTTTTTGAATGAAAATATATATATTTTTAAATAAACCTTTTTTCAACGCTGGTTATCAAGTCTTATCAAAAACACTGTAAATGCGTTCTTGATTTTTAAAACGTTGCGTGATCCATATAAAATTGTTATTAATTCATTTTTTTTTTTTTTACATCGTCAAAAAAAAAAAAAAAAAATTCAAATATGTATAAATCGTCATAAATAGTTATAATGTCAAATTGATATCTATATATTATCACAAAAATTAATAAAAAATCTTACTAGTTAGGGGTCATTTGTTTTTTTCACTTAAAACTTAATAAGTCTGAATCATAATTATTAAATTGTTTTGTTTGTTTTTTTAAGTGGTCAAACAACTTAAAAATACCAAAAAACAACTTAAAATAAAAAGTAAAAAATCCTAACGTTTCACTTAATTGCAAATCACTGAATTGCATTAAATGCAATCCAAAATCTTTTCTTCCGATACTATCCTCCATATATAACGTATTTCCAATTTCATCATAATTATATATGGGGGCAATTACCAAATTGGTCCTAGACTTTTTTCTTTATTCCAAGTTGTTTGCGACTTTTACAAAAGTGACCAAATTGGTCCCTAACTTTTTAAATTGTACCAATTTCATCCCTCAATTAACTTTCTGTTAGTCAAACCTAACAGTCAATGGTATTTTAGTCGGGCAATTACCAAATTGGTCATGAACTTTTTTCTTTATTCCAAGTAGTTTGCGACTTTTACAAAAGTGACCAAATTGGTCCCTAACGTTTTTATGGAGTACCATTTGAGTCCCTAACTTTTAAGAAACAACCAAAAACATCCCTTATCATTAACCTCGGTTATTTATACCGCTACTTTGATTATGGTTTACTTTTAAAAGACTAAAGTACCCCTCAAAACTCTAAAGTTAAAAATGTTTAAATAAAAATAAAATAATTATTTAAACAAGAATGTAATGAAAACAAAATAAAATAAATTATCTACAACTCTCTCATTGATTCGAAAAACAATCCATATCTTTTCAATTTTTCATCGATACAAAACCCAAAAAATTATACAGGTTTCTATAAATTTTTTTTATCAATATTGAACCCAAAAAATGACTCATTTTCAAGAACTTGAACCAGACAATGATGGAATCATGGAGATGCCTTCAGTATATAAGCATTAGAGACCCATTTTTGAGAGAATAACCCCATTGACTCCGAGCCAAACCAGAAAACATGTCATCCACGAAGCTGCCCTAGATCTCCCCCGATCTCTATCTAGTGTTCTCCATCGGAGATATGAGATTTCTAATTCTTGAGGCAGTGGCCGATTCTGGATTTGCCAACATTTGATTTTTATTAAGGGGTTAGATTGTTGGTAGTAAGTGTTTCCAAGTTCGGTAGTGATTTTCGAATCAATGAGAGAGTTGCAGATAATTTATTTTATTTTGTTTTCATTACATTCTTGTTTAAATAATTATTTTATTTTTATTTAAACATTTTTAACTTTAGAGTTTAGAGGGCTACTTTAGTCTTTTAAAAGTAAACCATAGTCAAAGTAACGGTATAAATAACCGAGGTTAACGATAAGAGATGTTTTTGGTTGTTTCTTAAAAGTTAGGGACTCAAATGGTACTCCATAAAAACGTTAGGGACCAATTTGGTCACTTTTGTAAAAGTCGTAAACTACTTGGAATAAAGAAAAAAGTTCATGACCAATTTGGTAATTGCCCGACTAAAATACCATTGACTGTTAGGTTTGACTAACAGAAAGTTAATTGAGGGATGAAATTGGTACAATTTAAAAAGTTAGGGACCAATTTGGTCACTTTTGTAAAAGTCGCAAACAACTTGGAATATAGAAAAAAGTCCAGGACCAATTTGGTAATTGCCCTTATATATGGTATAGAAATCTTTATTTTAATATATACCTTATTTTAAATAGCTTTAAAAATAATAAAAAAAGAACCCTAATCACTTATCATATTGGTGTTTAATATCAAAACTTTATTATGATATTATGGTGATGTGTATATATATATATATTTAGAGTGTTTTGTGTGAGTTTTCGTGCTGCCTCTTTTATTTTTTGAAAAAAAAAAAAAACCCTTTTCTTTTCTTGGTAAAAATGAAGTTTGTTTGTAATGGAAGAGGAAGATCATGATCATATACGTTCATATATAATTATTATTTTTGAATTGTGTTTATTCCATATTATATGTATAATTGTTTAATATGGGTATAAATGTAAAATTACTTATTTTCATACAATTTTACTTTTAAAAAAACAAATGTGTTGACAATACATTCAGATGTGAGGAAAAAAAAAAACATGTCATTCAAAGTCATATTTCAGTCTCTATTCAGTTTTCAGAAAAATTCAGCACTATTCAGTTTTCAGACAAAAAAACAAACAACCCCTTAGGGCGCGTTCGGTAATGTTTCCCAAACACGTTTTTTGTTTTTTAAGTTGCAAAAACAGAGAGAACGTGTTCGGTGGGAAGTTTTCAAAAATAAAATTTGAGAACAGGGAGATCAGTTTTTATTTTTAATGAACAAAAAAGCAAGAATACTGAGAACAACAATTTATCGTTCTCAATGTTCTTGTTCTTGTTCTCATTATTCTTACACAAATAAAATTTACTCAAAAAAAATCCAAATTCCAAATTCCAGCACTGCCACCATCCAGTACAAATCCAAAATCCGAAAAAAATTAAAAATAAAAATAAAAATCTTGTTGAGATCAAATCTGTATCCATACCATATTCATCTCTTGGATCTTCATGAAGAACCCATCACTACCACCATCCCTGCCGCCGACATCATCCCATGTCGCCGTCGAACCCAGCACTATCACCACCCACACCATCACCAAGACCTAGATCGAAACCATCATCTTCCAATATCATTCAACAAACAAACCCATATCGAAACCAAACCCATATATTGAAGACCATCACCGCCGGCCGCCAGATGAAATAGAGATAGATGAGGAGAGAGAGAGATCGGCGGTGGGAGGAGCTGGTTTGGTTGGGTTTGATCTCCTCGACCGGAGAAGATCGGCGCATCGTAGGGACGGTGGCATCAATCGGCGCATCGATTGATAGATTTTCTTACCAAAAAAAGAAGTGTTTGGTAGGAGAGAAACTTCAAGGACGAAGAGAAACTTCAAGAAGAGAAAAGAAAAGACAAATGAAAGTTGTTGAATATCTTTTATTAGTTATAATATTTAATTATTTTAATATTACTTTTTATTTATTTTAAATATTAATCAATATTGAAAATGATTTTAAAAATATTCTACCAGACAAGTTTTTATGTTTTGATTCTCCGAATATCGTTTTCAACCATCGCTACCAGACGCGTTTTCAAATCTGAAAAATCCAAAAATCAAATTTTCGAAAACAAATGAAAACGAGAAAACAGAAAACGAAAAACAAAAACGTTACCGAACGGCCCCTTAGTCTAACTCTATTTGGAATTTGAAAGATTTCAAAAGTGTGGGTTTATTCGATTCAGATTTGTAAAAAAATCTATAAAATATAAGTGTATTCAATCCTTTTTTTTTTTTTTTTTTTTTTTTTTTTGAAAAAGAAACTTTCATTAAAGAAAAAGATTACACCTAGGGATGGCAAAATAACCCACGGGTACGAGGCCCCGCGGGGACCTGCACTTATGGGGTAGATATGAGTTTCAATTTGGTGGGGATGGAGCGGGGATGGGGATAGATAGTAAAACCTGTAATGGGTATGGAGCGGGGATGGATTTTATAATCCTTGCCCCGCCCCACCCCACCCCGCCCCGCCCCGCCCCGCCCCGCCCCGCTTAAAATATAATCTTCATTTTTTTATTTTATAGTTTTTTTCTTTTAATGTTATGTTTAAAAATTATTGAATTTATTTGTTTAGTTGCAAGATTTATGTTTATTTTAAATGTTTATGAGATGATTTTCAATAATTTTTTGAAATTACTTTATATATTATATTATATTCATTAGGATATATATTTATTATTTTAATAAATATATATCCTAATGAATATGATATTCATGGGTAAAGCATATCCCGCCCCTCCCCGCTCCGCTCCATATATTGTGGGGTTTTATGTGGGGATGGGGTTTCAAAAATTAAATGGGGTGGGGTGGGGTGGGGTGGGGTGTGGGGAGGGCCACCCCGCCCCGCCCCGAACCTGCCCCATTGCCATCCCTAATTACACCTAGTTTGGGCGATCGCCCGATATAGCCGAAGCCACACAATGAGGAAAATTCTCCAACCAAACTAAATCAGAATCAATAGATAACCTTAACTTAGCAAGGCCATGGGTAGTCATATTAGCCTTTCTAGGAGTAAACATGACAAAACAATTTGGAAATTGCTCCAGTAGCTGAACCACATCAAAATCCACAAGGCCTATATCTAACTAGGGAGGATGAGCATCATGAACTAGATTCACCACCCCAGCGCATCTAATTCAAGAACACAAAGAAGCAACCCGACTGACTGACCAAGTTGTAAGCCCTCAGCATCGCAACAGGCTCTACAACTTACGGTGATAAACCAGCCAGAACCATTTGAGCACTATAAGCAATCACCTCTTTATCCACATCTATGATAATGATACCAATTCCAACTCTACTATGCCCTACATCATGGCCGCATCCATATTAATCTTAAATAAACCTGGAGGATGAGGTTTTTAGACGGTATCTTCCACTCGGTTTGAGTTCAGAGCCTTAATGCTTTCGAATTAGTAAGTTGGAAATCTGATAAAAACGAGTAAGTCGATGGGACCACATCAATATCAGGAAAAGAGCATGACCTATGCACACGTCCATTTCGCCTACACCACACTTGCCACATAATAATGCAAAGCACCTCAAACTTCTCCACAGCTGGTTCTTGTAAGACTCCAAGAAATCCAAGAAATGTAGTCCAACATTCACAGGGGTTCCTCTCATGAAAGGACACATGGACTAGATTTCTTTCATAGTTAGGCACCCCCTCATCGCGTGGATTGTGGATTCAATCCGAGAATGGCACATATGACATCTACTATCCACTATTACTCCATGCTTAGCAAGATTGGCATTCGACAGAATCTAGTGATTACAAGCCCTCCACATCATAATTTTTACCTTGGAAGGTATTTTGAGTTGCCATAAAAACTTCCACCAAGATTCCGACTTGCTAAGGCTAGAGGAGCTCAGATTCAACACCATGGAGCAAGGAATTTGCTACCACTGAATTCAAAAGAGGAAGGTTTAAAATTAGATTAGCATCAGTTGGAAGAAAGGATTCTCGCATGAGATGAACAGCAGCGTCCTTCCCTAAAGTGAGAGGAGAAATGACCCTAAACGTCAAAGGTCTCGAAAGCCAGTTATTTTTATAGATAGAGACTGACGAACCATCTCCAATATGCCACCGCAACCTAGCCTCCAGTAAACCTCTTCCCTATACAAACTCTTCCAAAGAAAATAGTTGGATCTTTTGTAATCCGCCTGTAAAACCGAATAAGAAGGATAATAACACCCTTTCAAAACCTTAGCATCGTTAGGAAAATTAATCAAGCGCCAACATTGTTTGACTAAGAAAGCCTTATTAAATATCGAAAGATCACGGAAGCCCATGCCCCCTCTTCTTTATTCTAACACAATCTTGACCAAGAACATCAATTCAATCTCCTATGGTCGTCATCCGAACCCCACCAAAACCAAGCACTAAAGGGATGTAGCTCTTCAATCAGCAACTCTGGTAACTTAAAGAGCAACATGGCATAAGTCAGAATTGCTTGAATCACAGCTTTTAAGAGGACCTTTTTGTCGCCTACCAAGAAAAGTTTATGTTGCCAACCCTTAACTCTATCCCAAACACGATCCTTAATATTTAAAAAAAATTGTCTCTTGTTTATGCCCATTAAACTCGGGAGCCCTAAGTAACGCACATGACACTCGACCAACTGAACACCAATAAGACCCGCCCAGCTTTCCACGTTACGTCGAAGAACTTTCTTACTAACACACATGACTGATTTCTGATAATTAACCACCTGGCCTGAAGCGTTCACATAACAGTTTAACACCCATGAGCTTTGGTGGGAAACATATCAAATATCGCTTTTCGAACATCCTCGACCAAAAAATTTGAATATAGGAAGGCACTACTCCTAGCCGAGAGGCTAGGCTCAACACAATTAAGGACCTCCTTCATGTCCACTCGAGATGGGTTGCTAGAGTTAAAGATATCTAAAAAATATTGGTTAACAACATGCACCATATCAGTCTTCTCAGTTCTCCAAACACCAGAGATATCAAACAACCCATTTATTTTATTTCGAGTTCGTCTTGCAGATGTCTGCCAATGTAAATATTTTGAGTTTTTATCACCACTTTTCAGCCAATTATTTCTAGACTTTTGCTTATAGTATATCTCTTTTGTTATGAAGCAACTCATCAAATTCCTTCTCCAATCGTTGGATTCCCTTCCAAGAGCCAACGCGGATACAACTAGATGCTACCTGAAGTTCCTCTTGCTTTCTTTTAATATCGTGTTGAAGGCCCAACCTATTTTGCTTATTCCACTCATTCAACTGATCAGTACAATGTTTGATATCAGATAGTACTGATGTCATATCTGATCGCACTCCATATCTACACCAAATAAATTCAATTAAATTCGCACCCATCATTAGCCCAACACTCTTCAAAGTGAAAACAGTATGGCTTACCTGGCTCCCCATCACCAACTAGACGATAAACCTGACTAACCTCAAGAAGAATTGGGCAATGATCCGATTTCCAATACTCTAGAAGTTGCACAATTAACCTCTGAAACAGATTTTGCCATAGAAAATCACCTACACATTTGTCAAGTCTCTCTTGAACCATATCAAATCCATCGTGTTTATTGTACCAAGTAAACGTCGGTCCCATATAGCCTAGGTCATGAAGACCACACGTGTCGAGAGTAGCCCGGAAACACTCCATCTGATTCTTAGTCGTTGGTTGCCACCCAACTTTTCCAACCCACAAATGATCTCATTAAAATCACCCCCACACAACCATGAAAGGTCTAACATATTAAGCAGCCTACGAAGAAAAGTCCACGCATGGTGACGCTGAGATGTTTCCGGGTGGCCATAAAACCCAGTTAACCACCATTTAATATGACAATGTGAGACCACCTGGGCATCAATATGGAAGTTTGAAAACAAGAGCAAAGAAATATCAACACTATCTTACCACAACATACACAAATCCCTTTTTTGCCATCACATTCCACCACAAATTTACCTATAAACCTCAGTTTTACACGGATGTTCTCCATCAAGTTACGATCCGCCTTAGTTTCCATAAGAAAGATCACCTCTGGTTATTACACTTGCTTAAAACTAAGCAGGACCTGGAATGCCCGAATATTTCTCAATCCCCAGACGTTCCAAAATAATGTTTTCATGGCACCCGGCATACCGGTAGGGACTGACTCGTCGATGGAGTATTAAAAGCCCTATGGGACCCATCATCATTTTTACAGGACTTGGCCTGTTGTCAAGCGCAATCAATCTTCCCTTCCAGTTGCCGCTTTTCTAACAAATCATCATTTTCCACCGCGGTCTCGTTACGCCCCTGCCCCCGCCCCCCTCCTTGTCCTAACATTTCCACCTTCCAGCTTTTGACCCAACTTTATTTGATGGGATTTGATTCAAAACAAACAACCAATCGTCATGAATATTCGGCCATTATTGAAGTCCTGTGGCTTGTCCACCTCCATACTTTTTCGAACAACTGTATGGTCCACCAAATCACGCTCTACTATATCACTCAGATGTTGATTATCCTCTGCCTTAAATTCCATGATACTATAATGGTTGACTTATTTATTATTTGTAAAAATATGTCTCAATGCTTACTACGATATCATGATTGATATCATCATTAATACCATGCACCACTGTCTTTCCATGCATACCACTATCAACGTTCCCACATATCACAGTATTATCAAACCCATCACAATCCATAATGTCCCCAAATTCCGGTCCTTGATTATGAGTCACCAAATATTTTTAGGCGACAATTCTTTCCCATCTCTCTCGATCCCAGGATTTTCGGTCTCTATAATTATAGTTTTCACCCCGTCGGAATGCATCCCCAAATCTCGCCACTTATCAGGGTTTTCAGGTGACATAGCAGTGACTGTATAGCCACCTTTCCTTTATCCCTCATGCTTTAATCGGACATCCTAGAAGTGCCCCGGTTACCCACTCTGTCATTGACCAACGTTTCTAATCCACTATTCTCCCCACCACCCCTATGGACCTCATTTCTATTCTGAGATGGATCACCTTTAATCATGCTTGATGCACTCAGACATGATCCAAACAGCAAGTTATGGTCCTCTCTCGACCTTTTATCAACTTTCTCCAGGCAATCTCCAACTACATGCCCAACCAGCCACATCGAAAGCAGTGATCTGACAACCGTTCATATCCGAGTAGCATAGTTGTTTCCACATTATCCCCCATTATATCCACTCCCAGAATTCGCTGCAATGGTCTATCCACGTATACAACCACTCGATCCCTAATATACTTGCCTACACACTCCCCCAAAGGTCCTATATCAATTTCCTTAACCTCCCCGATCATATTTCCAAGAAAAATACCAATCTCTTTTGTCATACAAATAGGTGATATGTTGTGAATTTGAACCTAAAGGTCCACTTGGTTAAAAAAAAAACATTCTCTGAATATCTCCTTTACCTTCTGGCTCCTGTATGACCAACAAGGCTTTATCAAAACTCCATGGGCCACCCTGAAGAACCATGTGTCGATCCTCCAGACTCCTGAATGTAAAAGACAACATATTACCCTCCACAACCTCAATTTCTATCTCCCTATTGGTCTACCATATTCTTGGAATATGGGTAATAAAAGCATCCCTATTCACTAACTTGTTTGATAGAATCTTCTCGACAAATCGTAAAGCTAGCCTTTTCGCCCTAACCTCTTTCAGATTCCCCTGTAAAGGCATCATTGGTCCCCCCCTCTCCTTTAGATTTAACGCCGCACAAAGTTTAGCTACTTCTTCCGCATTCATCGTAAACTAATAAAACAAAAAAAACAAAACTCAATTACACTCCTGTTGAGTGAAATAAGCGATCCTAATGACCCCCTGACTGCTTTCACCAAAGTTTCTGAGATCTCAGAGAGAAGTCAGAAAACCTAGGAAAGAATATTATGATATGATCAATTATGTATTCAATCCAGATTTTTAAAGATTAAAAATCTAATGTATTCTATTCGGACTTTTAATGAGCCCAAATAAATCTAGTATATTCAAAAAGTCATTGATTTTGTTGAGTTTAGACCCTGGTCGATTTTAATAGATTTGACTTTTTATAACGTATTGAAATTAGCAAAAAAAAAAAAAAAAAATTATCCAACAATTGACCTAATAATTAAAAATAAAAAAAATCAATTATTTTTTTATAATATTAAATTTTCATTAATATGATTAATATAAACAAAAGTCTTGGGAACTTTTATAATGCACATCATTTCATGACATCAACCAATGAAGGAGAATGAGTAATGACATGTGAAATAATGTATTGAAATTAATATTAATATATATATATAAAACAATTAGTCTTGATAATTATAATTTAAAAAGTCAATTATTTTTTAAAATTTTCATTAATTGAATAAAAGTCCCCTATAAATTTGCTGATGATTGATGGTCTGAAACTATTATATTTATTATATGATGAATAATTAAATATATATTTTCCAAGACAAATAATTAAAAATTTATCCAATTCCATATAACTCCTAAACTCTATACATAATTCATTCAAAATTTATATGAAATCTTTGGAGTCGGCAGACTCCATCGCTTAAAACAAATCTACAAAACTCCAATTAACTCTAGACTGAATACATCCCCTGAAGTGGTAATAAAATCTTTTATTTTAAAAATATTTGTAATATTTTTATAATATTACAAATACTTCTAAAATATACCCATCAATGAAAGGTTGGAATTATGTTTAATTAAGTGATTTATCATATAGCATTGTTGGTTTATAATACTATTTTAATGGACATTTTGTTTATGAATATATATATATATATATATATATATATGGTAGTTTTCTAGTAAGGACGTCCTGAAATTATAAGTTAAGGAAGTCCAACCAAAGCCACACATTCATATTGGGTGTGAGCATTTATTAATATGGGACTGTGGGCCCACTGGGACTGTGTGGATATGGTTGGACGTCCTGAAATTATAAAGTCGGTACAATCCTAATTAGAGAATATTTTATATATATATATAGGGAAATTATCATTCCCACCCCCCACCCCCCACCCCCCACCCCCCTGAGGTTTGCCATATTAGATAAACTGGTCCCTCTAGTTTCAATAATGGTCAGTCAACCCCCTGAAACCCAAAATATTGGTCATTTTACCCATTCTGTCAAGTTTTTCATCCAAAATCTATTTGACCGTTAATTAAAAAATTAAAACGCCACCATCAAGAATTGAACATTTGACCTTATGGTTAAAAGACACAAACTCTAACCAACTTGCTACTCCAACTCATTGATTTAAATGTATATATAGTTATATAATTCGTTATATATATATATATATAATTCAAATAAACTCATATTTAATAATAATATATCAAAACAGATTTATGAAAGAGAAAAAGAAAATAAGAAAACAAAAGGAAACCCATAAAATCCAGAAAATCAAAGCCCGTAAATTTTTTTCTTTCTTTTTTTTTTTGAATTTTGTTCCTTTTCAAAAAATATATTATTTCAATTTGATAGAAAAAAAAAATCCTAGAAAATCAAAGCCCATAAGTTGAAAAGGAAAAAAAAAATTCAAAACAAAAAAGAAAGAAAGAAAGAAAGAAAAATAATATATAAAAAAAAAATTATTTTTTTTATTTTTTTTCCTTTTGTTTTCTTATTTTCTTTTTTCTTTTTCATAAATCTGTTTTTATATATTATTATTAAATATGAGTTTATTTTAAATTATATACACATATTTAAATTATTTTTAACAAATTATATATATATATATATATATATATATATATATATATATATATATATATATACACATTTAAATCAATAAAACTCTAATAATGAGCTAGAGTAGTTTAGTTGGTTAGGGCGTGTGACTTTTATCCTAAGGTCAAAGGTTCAATTCTTGATGGAAGTGTTTTAATTTTTTATTTAACGGTAAAAGGGATTTTGAAGGGGCAAAATGACCAATATTTTGAGTTTCAGGGGGTTGACTGACCATTATTGAAACTAGATGGATCATTTTATCTAATATGGCTAACCTCAGGGGGGAAAATGACAATTTCCCATATATATAAGTTAATTATTTACTGCAAGAATTACATTTGGAACCGTGCTAGGGGTGGTAACGGGTCGGATCGGCCCACCCGAAACCCGTTTTTTACAGGTTGCCCCAAACCCGACCCGTGACCCGAACATGTTTTCGATTTTCACGCCCAAACCCAATCCAATTGGGTCAGGTGTGCCCCAAACCCGACCCGAATGACTCGATTTGTTTTATCCTTAAAAAAAAAAAAATCTCAAACCACTAAATATACAAATTATTTTACCATATGATTGAATTTTAGGACATTGAATTAAATTTTAACATTAAATTAATATATATTTCTATATATCAGTTTTTCTATTATCAGTTCGAACTGACAAAAGTTATATCAGTTCCTTGTATGTGGGTCACTGGATTTAAATACTTTGACTGACAAGTGCATACAGCTAAGTCAAAGTATTTAAATCCAGTGACCCACATGCAAGGAACTGATATAACTTTTGTCAGTTCGAACTGATAATAGAATTTATATATATATATATATATATACATACAATTTTTTTCATTTTTATTGGAAATTTAAATATACACTTAAATACAAATATATATATATATATATATACAGAAATTCTATTATCAGTTCGAACTGACAAAAGTTATATCAGTTCCTTGCATGTGGGCCACTGGATTTAAATACTTTGACTTGGCTGTATGCACTTGTCAGTCAAAGTATTTAAATCCAGTGGCCCACATACAAGGAACTGATATAACTTTTGTCAGTTCGAACTGATAATAGAAAGACTGTATATATATTTATATATACACACACAATTTTTTTTCTTTTTTATTGGAAATTTAAATATACATTTAAATACAAACATACACCATAGAAAAACATTTTAACATACACTTAAAATTCATACATAAACTTAAATTTAATAGAACACAACATCTAAGTTTAATAAACTTTAAATTCAAACATAAAATATGATTAGGTAAAGAGACAAAGAGATTAGAGATTTGTTTATCCCTTTATATTTTTATATTTTTATATTTTAAAAAATAATTATTTAAATATCGGATCAAACGGGAAGGGTCGGGGCATAAGGGGTTGACCCATACCTAACCCGATAAAAAATCGGATAAAAAAGTTTGACCCAAACCAGACCCGAGTCCCGTTTTAAATGCTCTAAACCCACATCAAACAGATCGGAGCCTCACCGGTTTGGGGCGGATCGTGGATTTTTACCGCCCCTGAACCGTGCTAACTAAGTCCACGACATTTGGTGCCTCGGTAGGGTAACCCTTCTCAAACACCCAAGCCGATGCTATGAGCCTATGATTCAACCATCCTCGTATGTCCTACAATTTTTTAGATCGATTCTACATTTCTACCTCAGTCGCCATGACACTCCTTATATAAATTAACAAGAATCGGATAAAGTATTTCAATCTTGACAATAAAAAATAAATAAATAAAATTTGAAGTCTTGTTTTTAAAAATGGATAAAATCTTTAGTTTAAGATAAAGGTCAAATATCTTTTTCTTATTCTATAAATTAAGATCATTAATCATAGTATTAAATCCAATTAAAAGTATTCAAGTGTTAATGTGTGAGATATATATATATATTTTGAAGTATTACAATTTACAAGAACTATTACAATAGGACTATCGGGATCTGTCGAGATCAAACAATACATGTGCGGTTCGGATATCTACTCATAAACAATAAATGTGCGATCCAGATATCTACTCATATAACGAGAGATAATTACTCTTATAAATTGAGAAGAAAAATCTTCAATGCGCGACTCAGATATCGGATATCTACTCATAAACAATAAATGTGCGATCCAGATATCTACTCATATAACGAGAGATAATTACTCCTATAAATTGAGAAGAAAAATCTTCAATGTGCGACTCAGATATTTACTCCTATAATGAGAGATAATTACTTACTCCTATAAATCGAGAAGAAAAATCTTCACACGTGCTTGTAAAATGTGTATGGTGAGATTTGAACCCCTCACCACTAATGTGAAAGGTAAGTGCACAACCACCTGTACTAAGAGGGTGATGTGCCTCAATAGTGAATTCAATGTATATTTTAAAACAAAAATAAATAAAAAATCATAGTTATAATTTTTACACTTTTTATTTATTTTGTTAATTTACTGATAAATATAACTTTGATAAAGTTCTAAAAAAAAAAAAGAAGGTTATGATCATGATAAAATTTTGATTAGTTCAGACTATGAATGTTTTTTTTTTTTTTTTGTATCAAGGATCTCGAACTTCGTCAAGGCACTTATCTGACTGTCCTTCTCCAACTGCGAGACTCGTCGTGGCCAGTATGTTGGTTTCACAGAATAGGACAGATAAGAAACCCCGGACTGCACCCCTGACCCCATAAGGATGCAAACGGGTAAACCAAAACTCGCCCCCGCTTGGGTATAATTTGAACCGCTGACGTTAGCCCCTTGTTCGTCCTTCTACCAGCAGAGCTAAACGTCCTGAAGGCTAGCCACAATGTAATTGCCAGGAGTAGAACCAGGGATTTGAGTTTTTAATCCCAAGTCTTGGACCACCAAGGCAACCTCCTTATGGTTCAGACAATGAATGTTAAACAAAACGCAAAGGTGAGTAAATTTTAACATAATTAAACCTTTTTTTTTTTTTTTGCCAAAATACATGTAACTTGTACTATAAATAAGAGAGAAGATTTAATTAATAATAAAAATACACGTGGTCCTTGCTGTGCAGCGAGGAATTTCATAGTCGTTTGTGACGAATGACGACCGTCCTCGGCCACCGTCCAAAACGCCCGCCTTTTCTAAAGAGTGACACAGACAGTGTCATACACTCATACATGCCAAGCCCCGCATCATAGATTCTTATACACAAAATTACCAAAAGCCCCTCCCTTTTCCAAATTTTACATTTTTTTTTTTTTGAAAATTTTACAAATTTTATTTATTTTTGTAAACTCCTAGAATAAATTCAGAATATAAATAATGAAATACGCCTTGAATCCACAAATCGATATAAGTGTGAGAGGATTACCCATTACGTCAATCTCATATCATCAAATTTTACCATAAAAAGTGACTAAAGTGGGACAAGATGATGTTGATTCAGTGGTTTGTCCATCACATTTATGGGTTCAAGTCTCTCCCTCACCTTCAAACCTCAAATTATTGTAATATATTTTTTTAAAATAAAAATAAAATAAGCTACAGAATGGGTTTAGGAGCAACATTAACTCAGTGGGTGAGTCGAGTGGACCTTTTCTAGGCTATCGAGTGATTTAGGGACTGAAAAATCTGCCTTTTGTTAGGGCATTTAATTGGACGCCTATAGTTTTGGTCACGGCAGAATTAATGGCGTGTGTGATATCATACTATGTTGCCCCATCTAAGATTAGGATGATGTCGAAGTTCTTCAAATCCAATGGCTTAAAATTCTGTGATCATTTTATTCATGCTGACATCATATGGTTTTAAGTAGTTAACGCTACACAGGATAAATTCTGTGCGGTAGTTGATTGATTCTTCTAAACATTTTTTATTTTTGTATCGTCAAATTTGATTAGTGTTTGAACTTTTGTTGTATAAACTCACACGTGGACACTGTATTAGGAAGGTAGCTATTTACTCCAATGTCTAAATTACCCTCAATTTTTTTAATCAGCCGAACATTGGCTATTTTTTTTTTATTCATAGAAAATCCCATGAGAGCATGGCCACGCCAATCATGATTTTACATTAAATTAATATGAGATTCGTGGTCATTGTTGATAGTTGATTAAAAAATATAGTGAAAAAAACAAGCAGAAACCAAGTTATTAGCGTGTAGCAATTAGTAACTGGTCAGGCTTCTAGAAAGTAGAATCCCAAGTGAAAAACATTTTTGGAAGACTAAAACAAAAGCCAAAAGGACAAACAAGTCATTTCAGTCCCTTCTTACACAATCAATGTAATTTTAATTCAATTTTCAAAAAAATAATAAATTATTTTTCCAATAATAAAGTAGATTAATTACCATATATAAGTTTTTTTGAAAATGATTACCATATGTCCATATATAAGTTAAAAACATAGATAGAGAGAATTGAAAAGAAGTTTCCTTGTTTAATATATTTTGTTGGTTTTTGTCCTCTGCCTACAATTTTCTTTTGTTTTCTTTTATTCTATTTGAGTTTTTGACAGTATTCTCACACAGTACCAAAAGACAACATAAAAAGCAAGCAAAAACAGCAGACAGAGAAAAAAAAGTGAGAGAGAGAGAGAGAGAAACAGAGACTTACAGGGAAGAGATCTGCGAATATGGGTTGAGGGAAAAGCCGAAGCCGCTGAGGCTGTACCTGTTTTGTTGATAGCTCATTGATGCACACTGAAACCTTAAACCTTAAACCTTCAATTTTGAATTTTTATTTTTGGTAAGCTTTTTGATTCGACATATATATGCTGTTCTTTTTTTTTTTTTTTTGGGTCTGTTACTGATTGATTATCAGGTTCGTGTCTCTTTTGTGAATTTTCAGATATGTTCGTATATATATGTTATGGATTTATAGTTGATCAAGCTGTTTTGATTATATGAGAGTTACAACATGTGAGATCATGTAATTGACTGATGAGTGAATCTGTAATTCACTGCAGCGTGTGATTTTTTTTTTGTTTTTTGCTTTTAGTGATCAATTTCTTATTGAATTTAACGTCATTTTTTTTTTCCGTTTTCCTTGTTTTGATTTTGTGCTGTGCCTTCTGATCAGGTTATTTGTACAGATTTTCGAGGATAGGCGTTACTTATTTTGTAGCATAGATAATTGGACGGGAGTCTATTGATCAGGTAATTTGATTGATCTTTCCATGATTTTCTCCGGAATCTGATCAGATCATCTTCATCATTAAGTATTTTGATTCGTGTGGAAACTGAATTATTGTGTTTTTTTTTATGACATTGGTGACTGATTAGGTATAAGGAGCAAGTGGCGCTGCTTTCTATATGATCTATCAGTATTAAGTTAGCTGATTAATAATACTATATATCTGGTTCTGTGTTGGATCCATTATTTATTACCTGAATTTTGGTAATTACTTCAAGGATCACACTTTGTTTTGACCTGAATTAGACTTGGCTGGAATCATGGCGTCTGTGGCACAAGCAGATTCCAAACGCAAGTATTCCTGGTGGTGGGACAGCCACATAAGCCCGAAAAATTCCAAATGGCTTCAAGAGAATCTGACAGGTATCACTTTGTTTCTTGCTGGTTTAATTTGCATTTATTTTGAGGTTGATGCGTACTTCAGGCTCTTATACATGGAATGTTTTTAGGACACACACACGTGTTTATAATTTCTATGGAAGGCTATAGTATGAGAGATTGTAGTTCAACAGAAAAACTCAGAAAATGCAAGTTTCCGAAATCTCTTGAAATAATTTGAGTATGATAGAGGATGTTTCACACCAATCATTTTCAGAATCCAACTCAGTGAAGATACATTTCTTGTACTTGCCTGAAGTTTGGTTCTCTTGTCATCTGACATTAGTACACTTAAGTAAAACAAAATGATTTGATTCTAAACTGTTGGACTGCTCCATATGTGAAAACCTGTGCAGAATCTTAATCTTGTAATAAGATTAAGACATCAATTGCTTGTGGTATAGAATCAAATTCTTGGCTTCACTTCGGGCTTCCGTCTCCAAAGAATTCCAAGATACTTCATTTTTTGTTTTCATCCTTTTAAATTGGGAAATGGTTTTCGGGCAGCATTGTTTTTAATTCTATTGAAAATAGATACTTTTCTTATAGACATTTTTATGGGTTTAGGGCTAAGTTCATACAAGTCTCTAATCTCTATACTTGTTTTTCTGTAATCCACAAGGTTTTTGAGTTGTGGACATCTTGTTAACTTTGTTTCTTCTTTCTTTAATAAAATCATTATAGTTTCCTATAAAAAAATAAAATAAAATAATAAGACAAGTTTTTTACATAAGCCCATGAAGATCAAGTGAACATTTGATCAGATTCTGGTCTTGGGGAAGGATTTGCAACTTACAATGACATCCGTATGCTTAATCACTCAAATGAACTGATGGTAATGCAGTTCAACTTTTTTTTTTTTTTTTTTTCCTTTTTGGCCTGTAATTTTTCCAACTTTGAATGTGAACTTCCATTTAGGAAAAATTGAAGCACATCATCTGTTGTTGTTGTAGGTGCCCTGAGGCGCAGCAAATAAAAATTAAACAAGATTGTCACAGATGGATGATAACTATAGAAGCACTTAAATGTATCTTCAAATTCATTAAAAAATAGCTAAATAATGGAAATACAATATGAGCTTTAGAAATTACAATAAAAGTTGAAGTTCTCAAGGCCTTGAACTTAAAATGTGTAAATGTCATTTGATGGTGAATGATTTGTATTTATGTTTCAATATGCAACATACATTTACCTTTATTAATATAGGAACTTCATGAACTTCCAATTTGCATTATGATGAAGAGGTGCTTCTGGATTCCAATCTAACCTGCTTGTTAGTATCTATTGATAATAAAAGCACACCAAATAATTTGATATCATGGAAGCTTTTCTCCTCCTTGATTTGAGAATCAAAGTCTTGTTCTTTTGTTAAGTGTAAATGATTTAAAATATAACTGAAGAATCATCTATAGTACACACCTTTTACATATCTAACAACAACCTCCTAACATAACTTTGAAGTGAAGGAAGCCAAATTTCTGTTGTATACTCCTCAGTGCCGCTGCTAGCCAAGAATCTGCCGCACTTATTTTTTTCCCTGTATTCACGAATTTAACAGTATACAGAGTCTGTTACTAAATACTTTATCTTCTGTTCTGCTTTCCTTGCGTTCTTGGGAGGGTTGGCATCCTTATTGAGATGGTTTTAACCAATGGTTATTGAAATTTCAAGATTTTGGTGTATTGATGGAGCTCGAAAGATTTTTATCGATGTGAAACATTCTAGGGTTGTGGAATTTGAAGTCATATTTGTAGTAATTACAAACTTATTGTTGCAGTATTTTCATTAGTTTTACCTGAAGCATCTATTTATACACTGGTGATTTTTTTATTTATTTTATTTAATTTTATCCAATTAATTGATGTTTGTGAGGGCTAAACATTAGTTTTCTCCTGGGACAGATATGGATGTCAAAGTCAAACAAATGATCAAGCTTATCGAAGAAGATGCAGATTCCTTTGCCAAGAGGGCAGAAATGTACTATAGGCAACGGCCTGAGCTTATGAAATTGGTCGAAGAGTTTTACAGAGCATACCGTGCATTGGCTGAAAGATATGATCATGCGACTGGAGCACTCCGCCAGGCTCATCGTACAATGGCAGAAGCGTTTCCCAATCAAGTCCCATTCGCTCTGGCTGATGATTCTCCAGCAGGTTCTGTGACAGAGGCTGATCCTCGTACACCTGATATGGCTCCTGTACGAGCATTTTTTGACTCAGATGAGTTGCAAATTGATGCTTTGGGACTCTCTCCATCACATCTCCTTGCTCTGAAAAGAAACGGAGCATTCACCGATGAATCCGATTCTGTAACAAGCAGAAGGGGTTTAAAACAGCTTAATGATCTGTTTGGGTCTCTAGAAGCGGCGAATCATGCAAAATTTGGAGAAGGGAGAGCTAGAAAAGGCCTTAGTTTTCGTGATGCAGAGGAGAAAGAACGAGCTCAAAACAATGGAAGTCATGATCTCAAGGTTCGGGTTCCATCTGAGTCTGAGAGAGTCAGTAAAACTGAGATGGAAATCTTAACCTTAAAGAATTCCCTTTCTAAATTAGAAGCTGAAAAGGAAGCTGGCCTACTTCAGTATCAACAGAGTCTGGAGCGACTAACTAATTTAGAGTTGGAAGTCTCTCATGCACGGGAGGATTCCAAGGGACTTAGCGATCAGGCCAGCAAAGCTGAAGCCGAGGTTCAAACCTTGAAGGTAGCCCTCACACGATTGGAGGCTGAAAGGGAAGTTAATCTTCTTCAATACCAGCAATGCTTGGCTAAAATATCTGATCTGGAGAAAAATATCTCTCGTGCTGAAACTAATGCTGGAGAACTTGGTGAGCGGGCAAGTAAAGCTGAGATTGAAGCTCAGTCCCTAAAGCAAGACCTTTCTAGAATAGAAGCCGAAAAAGAAGCTGCTCTTGTTAAATATGAAGAGTGTTTGAAGCTGATATCTGATCTTGAGGATAAATTAATGCATGCTGAGGAAGATGCTAGAAGGATTAATGAAAATGCTGATAAAGCTGAAAGTGAGGTTGAAACCCTGAAGCAGGCACTTGCCAAACTAACCGAAGGGAAGGAAGCTTTGGCACTTCAGTATCAGCAGTGCTTGGAGACAATTTCTAATCTAGAGCATAAACTTGCATGTGTTCAAGAGGAGGCTCGAAGGCTTAACTCTGAGTTGGACGATGGGGTTGCAAAGTTAAAGGGTGCTGAAGAGAAGTGTCTTCTGTTGGAGAGATCAAATCAGACTCTGCACTCTGAGTTGGAATCCACGACACAGAAGATGGGGAGTCAAAGTCAAGAACTAACAGAGAAGCAGAAGGAATTGGGGAGACTTTGGACTTGCATACAGGAAGAGCGCTTGCGATTCATGGAGGCCGAAACTGCTTTTCAAACTCTGCAGCATTTGCATTCTCAATCTCAGGAAGAACTGAGATCTCTAGCTGCAGAGTTCCAGAATAGGGTTCATATTTTAAAGGACATGGAAACTCGTAATCAGTGTCTACAAGATGAAGTCGAGAAGGTGAAAGAGGAGAATAAAGGCCTGAATGAAGTCAACTTATCTTCAACTGTGTCAATTAAAAATTTGCAAGACGAGATTTTGGGCTTAAGAGAAACAATAGGGAAACTTGAAGCGGAAGTTGAACTTCGAGTGGACCAAAGAAATGCTCTCCAGCAAGAAATTTACTGTTTGAAAGAGGAACTTAATGAACTTAGCAAGAAGCACCAAGCTATGATGGAGCAGGTGGAATCAGTCGGCTTGAATCCTGATAGCTTTAGCTTGTCTGTGAAGGAATTACAGGATGAGAACTCAAAGCTAAAAGAGGTATGTGAGAGAGACAGGAGTGAAAAAATAGTTCTTGTGGAGAAGCTTGAAATTATGGAGAAACTTCTTGAGAAAAATGCCTTTCTAGAGAATTCCCTCTCAGACTTGAATGCTGAGTTGGAAGGGGTTAGAGAGAAGGTGAAGGATTTGGAGGAAGCCAGTCAAAATCTCTTGAGAGTGAAATCCACTCTTGTTGCCGAAAAGGACGTACTGATTTCTCAGTTGCAGATTGCAAATCAGAATTTAGAAGAGCTCTCAGAGAAGAACAACTTTTTGGAGAATTCCCTTTTTGACGCTAATGCTGAACTTGAAGGATTAGGGGTAAAGTCGAAGAGCTTAGAAGATTCATGCCTGCTGCTTGCTAATGAGAAGTCTGGCCTGATCACTGAAAGAGAAATCTTAGTTTCTCAGTTGGACATTGCCCGGAAAGGACTGGATGATTTGGAGAATAGATATGCAGAATTAAAAGAGGGTTACATGGGTCTGGAGAAAGAGAGAGAATCTACACTTCGAAAAGTCAAAGACCTACAGATTTCCTTAGATGCTGAAAAGGAGGAGCATGCTAGTTTTGTCCAGTTGAGTAAAACCCGATTGGTTGGTATGGAGTCACAGATCCATTATCTACAAGAAGAAGGTCTGTGCAGGAAGAAAGAATATGAAGAAGAAATAGATAAAGCCGTGAATGCTCAGATTGAGATTTTCATCTTGCAGAAATGTGTACAAGATCTGGAAGAAAAGAATTTCTCCCTCCTGCTTGAGCATCAGATGCTCTTAGAGTCTTCCAAAATGTCAAAGAAACACATTTGTAAGTTGGAGAATGAAAATTTTGAACTGCAGGAGGAGACGAAATCCTTATATGATCAAATTAAAACACTAAGGGTGGGGCTTTATCAGGTATTAAAGACTCTTGAAATTGATGCAGACCATGGATGTGAAGATAAGCTTGAACAAGACCATGGACTTCTAAATGACATACTCAGAAAACTCAAATTGATGCATAACTCTCTCTCAAAGACCCTCGATGAAAATCAGCAGTTAGTTATTGAAAACTCAGTTCTTGCTACTCTGCTCTGTCAACTGAAACTAAAGGCAGAAAATGTCGCAACAGACAAGAACACCCTTCAAGAGGAGTTTAAAATCCAGTTTGAGCAGTTATTGGTTTTGCAGAGTGAGTCCCAAAAACTTATGGGGATCAATGAAGAATTGAGAATGAAAGTAGTGGAGGGAGACCACAAAGAGGAGGTTTTGAAGACCGAAATGGAGAACCTGCGCGGGCTGCTGTTGGAATTGCAAGGGGCACACCAGAGTTTAGAAGAGCAGAACTGCAAGGTACTTAATGAGAAAAAATCGTTGATGAAGAAGCTCTTGGACTTAGTGGAAGACAAACGTATTCTGGAAGAGGAAAGCGGCACCATCTTTGCGGAGATGGTATCTCAAAGTACCCTTTCTCACATTTTGAAGGATATTATCTCTGAAAAATCTGTGGAGATAATTAAGCTGAGTGAAAATGTGGAGAAACTTTGTTGTGCCAATAATGAACTTGAGGAGAAGATAAGGACGGTGGAGGGGAAACTAGAAGATGTACAGACAGAAAATTCACATCTTAAGGAATCACTGGAGAAGTCAGAGAATGAGCTGATGTTAAGTAGATGTATTACTGATCAGTTAAATTGTGAAATTGAAAATGGAAAGAATTTGTTGTCTCAGAAGGGAAATGAGCTTTTAGTGGCCGAACAATTGTCGAGTACAATGCAGAATGAGAGAGCACAGTTGCATAGGAATTTGGAGGATCTGAACTGCAAGTATGATGAGATTAAGAGGATGCGGGAAGGTCAAGAGAAGCATATTCAGAAATTATCTGAAGATAATGATTGTAAGATAAAGGAGACTGGACGCATTCATGAAGCTAATCTGAAATTGGAGTCCGAGCTGCAGAAATTGTGCAAGGAACTGGAAGAAACCAAACGTAGGGAGGAATGTTTGAATCAAGAATTGGAAAAGGCTGAAAATGAGGTTAAACAGTGGGAGGCTCAGGCTGCTAAATTCTTTTGTGAACTGCAAATCTCCTCAGTCTTTGAAGCATTGCTTGAAGAAAAGACTTGTGTGCTCTCCGAAGCATGTGAGAATCTTGAAGATGGAAGTAAGTCTAAAGATACAGAGATTGACCAGCTGAAAGAAAGAGTTAGCACCTTGGCTGGTGAAAATGGAGGACTAAAAGCTCAATTGGCTGCAGCTATTCCAGCTGTCATTTCTTTGAGGGACTATATAAGATCTCTTGAGAATCACACTGTCTTTCATAAAGCCGATGGCGAAGAACTGAAGGTAATGCCTACTTATTCACTTATGATTTTTCTTTACTGTTGAAATGAAATTCTGTGCAGAATGATATGAACTCTTAAAAGCTTCAGAACACAAATTGCCTTCTTTATACTAGTTAAGCCTTACAGAAATGAATGATGCTGGCCAAACTATCTGTCTGTTCTGTGAATCCTTAAATCCTAATTTGACCGTTAAATCAAATACCTCTGCTTTCCTATTCTATTTATGTAATTACTAATTTTTTTATTTTTTTTTTGTTGTTGAGAAAAACAATTATTTTCTCTTTCAAATATATATTCTTGGGGCCTAGCTCCTACAATTTCTTGCACTCATAACTCCTTACTGGCTTGGTCTTTCTTTAATAATTTGCGTTTTTCATTTGACAAAGTTTTATTGTCTTTTTTTTTTTCTTTTCCTCTGATATACGGCTGCTTCTGTGGTTGATTTTCAAATTTGTTTTAGCTTACAGGAGCTTTTGGCAGTTTTTGCCTTACAATTGTGTTGAAAACATGATTTTTGCTTGTGTTAGTTTAGTCAAGGCCTCATTATACATTTATTACCAAAAATAGTTTAATAATATTTCCTGTGAGAACCGAGTCAAAAATATAAGCGGGTCCTCATTGGATATTATTGGTATAGATTATAGATATAGATGTTTTATCTTCTGATGTAAAATCTTTTGGTTTAATTATCATCAGAAATTCAATGGCTTATTTTTATCTATTCCAGGGTACTGGTTTAGGGAGTGACCTGCATGCTGAAAGCTGTCAACAAACAAGTGAAGATCAAAATGTCACATTGCCAGATGGGTTTTCAGATTTGCAGGATCTGCAAATGAGACTTAAAGCTGTTGAAAAGGCAGTAATAGAAAAGGAGAGGCTTTCCATGCAGGAAAAATTAGATGCCCAGTCCAAACTAGAGGCTGCAATGAGACAGATTGAAGAGTTAAAATGTGGAAACACCTCACGTCAAGGAAGTGGTAGAAGAAGCAAGCATGTTAGTCGGAAACATGAACAAGATGAACTGTGGAATGGCTATAGTAACAATCTCAAACTACAGAAACCAACGCCTGAAATCACTGAAGAGGGGAATGAAGTGATGACAAAAGACATTATGCTTGATCAAGTATCTGAGTCTTCATCCTATGGAATGAGTAGGAGAGGAACTATGGAGGCTGATGATCAGATGCTTGAGTTATGGGAATCAACTGACCGTAGTAGTAGTATCATCGATCTGAAAGTTGGGAAGGCTCACAAGGTGGCTGCTGCCCCAACGGACTACCGTGAGATCAAAGCAGTGAGGCAACACAAGAGTAGAAATCCCTCTATAGAATCACTGGTTGAGAAGGAGTTGGGTGTGGACAAATTAGAGATCTCAAAGAGATTTTCAGAGTCCCAAAAAGAAGTAAGCAAGAGGAAAATTCTTGAAAGACTTGATTCCGATGCACAGAAGTTAGCTAACCTTCAAATCACCGTGGAAGATTTGAAGAGGAAGGTTGAGATTTCAGAGAAGAGCATGAAGGGAAAAGGAATTGAATATAATACTGTTAAGGAGCAATTGGAAGAAGCCGAGGAGGACATTGTGAAGTTGTTTGATGTCAATCGTAAATTGATGACAAATGCTGAAGATGGTTTGTCGTCCTTCAATGGGAAATCTGCAATTGATGCAGATGAAAGTGGGAGTGTCAGGAGGCGGAGAATTTCAGAGCAGGCACGAAAAGGATCCGAAAAAATTGGAAGGTTGCAGTTAGAGGTGCAGAAAATACAGTTTATGTTACTGAAACTTGACGATGAAAAAGAAAGCAGAGGAAGAACCAGAATCACAGAGAGAAAAACAAGAGTGCTCCTGCGGGACTATCTTTATGGTGGTGGGACGAGAACAAGCCTGAAGAAGAAGAAGGCACGTTTCTGCGCATGTGTACAACCTCCTACTAAGGGAGATTGAGTAGATTACTTTTCACCGGCATAAAATCAATGTAGTTTGAAGTATTGAAACATTAGTTGAGTTGTCTATACAAGTTTTCTTTGCTAGTAATGTTTTAGATTTCATAATTTCATCTTTTAAAAGTTGATGCATCTGATCTTATTTACTTAGAGAGGATCCGATCTTCCTTAGTTTAGAGATCCGCTGTACATGTCTGGCTTTATATAATTAAGAGAAGCTAAGTTTATCAAGCTTCTTTTTTTTTTTTTTTCGATCTCAACGGAAACCGTATTCTAAACATTATGGTTATGCATATTTTCTGTACAACCCGATTGGAATTTTGTTGCCTGAAATAATTACAAAGCTCTTCTTTGTGTTGCCAAGGAACCTATGCCGCGTTTGGCCATTAAACAACACAAAGGTAATTCCATTTGCTTTCAGTTTCTTGTCACAGATAACTGAACAAACAGATTTAGATTCAGCCATGCAGAAAATGGAATCATAAAAGCTTGTGAAGGTAAAGATATATTATATGAATCTTGAAAATCTATTAAAATCCATAAATACCTTTACACAAGGCTCATTTCAAGCCATGTGAAAGCAGATTTGAAAGCTCCTGCGACTGTAAAGATCGATGCCATGATACTTGGTCTTAGCATAATCCACAAATGCAAAAATACGGGCTAATGAAAGTAAATAAAGATAGGGCCTTGACTCTTCTCACAAGACTAAGGATGAATTGACGGTAGAAACAAAATATTACTACGACCAAAGGGTATCATAAAATGAAGTGCGATATAGATACAATTTTTCTTACTTTGCAACAATGTACATTAGAAATTGCCTGACATGATTAAATAGAGATCTTAACTTCAAAAATAGTCAGAGGCAGTACCGTCTCTAGATGGTGTACAATGAAGGAATGACTACTTTTCTGCAGCTATCTCTTTGTTATGCTGCAAATGCCTGTCTAGCTTTTCTCTCATGGTTTTTCCAATTGGATCAACCTGCTTACAGAACTGCTCTCCATAACCTGAGTCATGATGACCGGACAAGGCAACGTCAGGATGCAACTGATCTCCACTATCAATTATAATATTGTGGAGTAAACAACATACCAAGATGACACTTGGCAGTTTCCGCTTATCAGGCCTCCACATGACCTTGTTAAGGATTCTCCAACCACCCTTTAACTGCAAGAATGCCTTCACTGCAAGTGACCTTGCAGCTTCATGCATAGCACAGAAGTCAGACATGGAAGCTGAAAGACCATTATTTTCATATGGAGTTATAAGCCATTGAAGAAGAGGGTACCCAGCTCCACCAACTATATATTCTCTTAACTTCACTCCTTCAGCTAAAGTTCTCATATTTCCATTTAAACGCTGGCCAGCCTCACAGAGTTTTAAAAATCCCGAAAACTTCAATAGTCTAGACACATCCATCCCCCCAGGCCAACCTGTTACAATGTCAATAAATCTCATCTTATGGTCAACAATTCCTTGCACAAGCATGCTGTAATTGTTCTCTTGATCACACCAATCATCAGAGGTTTGCACTGCCGGAAGTGTCATTATAATATGTGTTGCATCAATGGCTCCACAACAACTTGGCAATCCAAACAAGGCTTCAAAACTGGACTTGATTTCCTCCATTCTACTAGAATCAGGCCACTTGAGATGATGTTTGGCACGTTCTTCCAATGCTTCAATAAATCTCCAAGTAACTTGTGACACTGTGGACTGACCGACACCAAATGCAATTCCAACAGATACTTGGGACTCACCGGATGCTAACCTTCTAAGAGCAATTGCAACTTGTTTCTCAACACTAAGAAGCCTCCCCTCAATGTTGATTAACCCAGATGGTGGCCTCGACACAAGATCTTCTCTGACAAGAGAACATATATACTCGAAAGTCTTCTTCGAAACCCTGAAGAAATACTTGAATGCTTCGTCCTCATTGGAGGGTATCAACCCACCTGTGAGTTTGAGTTACATCAATGTCACTAAACCAACCATTTCAACTCCCAAGTGAGGAAAATTACATATTCGAAAGGCAAACATCATCAATTTCAACTACCCTATCACGTTTAATCATTTTGCCCCAATTTTTTCTTTAATCATTATCTTTATCAGAATTTGCAGCAATAAAAACAATTCTCAAATCGTTCTACAAATCATCATATCAATACCCAAGAAAATAGTGATAAATGCAGTAAAACAAATACAAATAGGAATTGAGCAAATGCAGATGTCACGAATATGAAACAATTGTGCAATAAAATGAATAAATTAGAGAAAGTAAACCTGGAATGGAAGAGTTTTTGGCCCAGAAACTGTCCCACCAATCGGATTCGCCTGATTTGGGGTCTGTTGGAGCTACGCTTGCGGTTTTGGTCTTGTTCAGTTTCTTCGAATTCTTTTTGGTTTTCTTGGATTTTGATTTCTTGGGAGGAGCCATACAGGCATACAGCTAAGGACAAATCTTTCACTGTTTGGCTAGTGGGAGAGTTTTGCACCCCTAATTAATCGGAAACTAGCAACTTAATTCCTGATTTTCTCTGCTACGCTTTCATAGTTTCATGCTCCACCAAATGAAAATAAGGAGACTAGCCCGTTGTGGCCTGTGGGGGTGACCACCAAACGCTGGTTTTGGTGCATCTAAATAATTATTATTTGCGTAAATCCAAATTTTTTTTTCCCCACCTATCTAGATAGCTTTCTGACATGGGTAGGATTCGATTCCTTTATTTTAAAAAGTGGTGATATTTGCACCCCTTAAAAATTATATGTACACCCTATATTAGTATTATTTTTAAAATTCCAACATTGCCCTTAAATAAAGCTATTAAATGATTGCTTTTAAAATAAGTTATTAAATGATTAAATAATTTTTATTAATGTAATACTGTATTTATTATTTTAAACATTTTAACAAATATGATCATAATATTAACTATTCTTTAATTGAAAAATAAATAAATAGTTATTATTTTCAGTTCAATTTTTTTTTAAATCTCCCGTTAAAAAGATTAAAAGAAAATACTGAAACCCATAAAATGTTTATTTATAAACTAAAACATAAACCTATTCGCCAAAAAAAAAAAAAAACTGTTGAATTTGAGTATAAGAGTGTTTCATTTTGATTTTTGATTAAATCTTTGAAAATCGTTCCCTCTGTAACACGCCAGATTTTTTTTTTTTTTTCATTCTGATTTTAGGTTTGGTTCAATACCAAAGGAATTAAAAAAAATAATAATTAAAAATTAAAAAAAAAAAAAAAAAAAACTTTAATAAAGGATTTCTAGAAAGCCAAGTGTTTGATAATGGAGATTCAATGTTTATTTATTTATTTATTATCAGTAAATCTAGGCCATCTTTTTGTTTTTTTCTTTGTAATTAGTTGAATAAGGTTAGAGAATACTTTTTAATACTCCTTGAAGAAACACTTTCAAATTCAACCCAGTGAGAAGGTTTCGGCTTGGAAGGAAAGGAGATTCTTCTCCTTTATTTTTAATTTTTAATTTTTATTAATTATGTTATAATTTATTAATTTATGGTATTTATAAATAAATTTAGAGAAAGGATATATTTGGTAAAATGTGGAGTGTACTTACAAATTATAATATTTTAAAATTTTAATGTGGGTGTACATACAAAATGAGGTGTACATACGATTTTAGAGGGGTGTAAATATCGCCACTCTATTTTAAATTTTAACTTCAACATTGTCGGGGGTCGACCTACAGTTGATGTGGATCGGGTCGGATTTGTGTTAGGCCCAAAGCAACTAGGTTGGGTGTAGTCTGATCTGTGTTGACTATCGCTTATGAATGGTCGTCTGAACTTCGATGATCCTGCAAACAAAGTTAATACAGAAATAATACGCAATAAAAATGGAGAAGATGGGTTTAGATCGTTTAGCCTTAGGTAAGCTTGGGTTGAGCGATTTATCACGAAGGTGACAGCGGTTGATTCCCGTTGATCGCTGGTGATCGGAATCTTCTTGGAGGTAGAGATTCTAGACGTTGTTCATAAGCTTTTCGTATATCAAGTTTCTCCCGGCCCTTCAATTGAGGAAGTTTTCTTATTTATAAGGGGAGGTCTGGTTCCAACGTCCACTCTCAGCATTGGATAGTGGGCGTGTTTTTAGGAGAGATTTTCTCTCTTGAATGGGCGGTTACAAGATACTCCTGTAACTGAATCCGAAATCTTTAAATATCTTTGACTAGTATTTTCAACGGTAGTTTCAGTTTGGCATTTGTGTTGGGACGACCAAACACAATGGGCCTGGGTAAGATTCATAGGAACTGGGCTTTGGCATGTTGGGCCATTGGGCCATTTTTAGCTACCACAAACATCATAGCCACTGTGGTAGCCAAGAATGGCCCGCTGGCCCAGCCCAACAAAGTATAAACGTATTTCCATAAATGGGTCCCATTTGAGCCCATCGTTTTGGGTCGACCCAAAACAGTTATACTGGGTCGACCCAACACAGATGTCAGCTAAAACCACCGTTAGAAGACTCATTCAAACATTCAGTTACAAAAGCTTTTCAGTTACAAAAGCTAGTAACTGCCCATTCAAGAGGATATCTCTCCATGAATCACGCCCACTATCAAAGACTGATAGTGAACGTTGGAGCTACTACCTCCAATATAAATAAAGGGAACCTCTCACTGAAAACGCTCTATGCTTCCTCTCAACTAAAGCTCAAAAATAGCGTATTGAAATTTTGCCTCCAAGAGGATTCCAGCCACCGGAAATCAACCATCAAACATCGTTACGATTCATCGCTCAGCCCAAGCGCACATAAGGCTGTAATCCTACCACCACCATCTCGTTTTCTCTACCTCATATCTCTATTTTAAAGTTCTTTTGCAGGTATTTTGAAATTCAGACGACCATTTGCGAACATCAGTCGACATCGACCAATCAGCTTCCAACCCAGTTGCTTTGGGCCTGATTCAACCCGACCCGTTTGACGTACCAAATCTTTCGACCCTCTACAGTTTGGCGCCCACCGTGGGGCCTGACAATCACCTTTTGTGAAATTCCTCATACAATCGCCATTCTAGCAAATCCGTCGACCTCATTTGGAACACATATTCAAGATGACTGCTCCACCTAGATGCAAGGACAAGATATGCATCATATTTCCAGACGCCCTCTAACAAACAGGTTACAACATCCGAATAATCCGCGTCAAAAAAGAAAAAGGTTAAAAAAAATGCCTTTCATGATCTGTTTAAATACGAGCAAAACTTTTTATCATTTGATGCATGACAAGTAACGTTCTTTGCCCTGCAAGATAAAATATGAGTTATATTTAAAATACTCTATTTAAAAAGCTGACTTGTTTGTCTACTTATGTCGAGCGACATTCAAATGCATGCTGTTATCTATATTGTCGAACGACAACAATTATATTAAATATGATCAGATACTTTATCAATTGCATGCTGTGATCTATATTGTCAAACGACAAAGAAATTATATTAAATGACTTAATTACTATGTGCATGCAATTACAACTGTCTAACGACAGAGTTATGTTAACATGCAACTGTTACAATTGTCCAACGACCAAAAAAAAGTTTATGTACTACTTTGCATGGTAGACCGACAAAGGAATTGTATTATGTTAAAATAATTCAAATTCTTATCAAATGCATGATGATCTATGTTGGCGAACGACAGGAACTATGTTAATGATTCAATTTATCATTTGCATGCTGAACTGAATGGTCTAATGACAAGTAATATTATGACTATACTTCATGCATGTTGATTTTATATGTCGAGCGTCATTCGAATTTTTTAATAAATCTTACAAAAATGGCAAGTGGAACTTTTGTCAATAAAAGAAAAACAAAGCTCTATGCCGAGCAACATATGTATAGGGTCTATAAGATAAGCATGAACGACGACTAGTTAATCTATATTGTTGAACGACAGTATACAATTGATCTGACGAACCATAAAGTAGTGCTCTACAAAGCTTCAAAAAGTGCTCTAATGGAGCTAAGAACAGAAGCGCTACGGCGAGCTACAAATAACGCTCTATATTGAGGTATGTTACCATACTGAATTATTTCGTTGCTTGGCTTTGTGTCGAGGCACCTTGCTTTTAATTTTGAATTGATTGACTTCAGACTACACGTGTTTAGTCTCATAAAAATTCAAGTTTTCAGTGCTTCAAGTCAGAGTGCATGTTTTTAGTTTTTTTTTTTAAAAAAAAAAAAATTCTGTACCATGTTGTCGAACGACAGGAATTGTAGTAAAAATGATGCAATTGTTTTATCATATGCATGCTGCACCATATTGTCGACGACAGGAATTGTAGTAAAGTGATGCAATTATTTTATCATATACATGCTGCTCTATACTGGTTAACGACACAAGAATTGTAGTAAAATGATGCAATTATTTTATCATATGCATGCTGCACCATATTGTCGAGCGACAGAGAAATTATGTTAAAATGATGGGACTACTTTATCGGATGCATGGTCGAACGACAGTAATTATGTTAAAATAATTTAACCACATTACCAAATGCATGGTCGAACAAATGCGTAGTCGAATGACAAAGGAATGAGGTACACCACTGTATCAATCTACAATAAGTCGTCGGTCCACATGATAAAATGTGAAGTTTAAAACACATCTGTTGAGCTACATGTCAACTGTCGAACTACCTCCGTCGAGCTACTTGTCAACTGTTGAACTCTCTCCGTCGAGCTACATGTCGACTGTCGAACTCTCTTCGTCGAGATACATGTCGACTGTAGAATGTCGACTGTCGAACTCTCTCTGTCGAGCTACATTGCTTACTCCAAGACAGCCAAAGTTTTGGGCACACTTCAACTCCCAAGTCAAACGACGAATTATAACAACTTCGAGTTAGCATACTACCGCCAAATTGGAATTATAAGGTATATCCTGCACCCTACATACAAGTTTCTCCCACTTTTGGTTTTATAATTATTTATCTTCTCCTATCTTTTTCTTTCATTATCACGATATGACATTTTTTAAGGTTCTACAAATTTCGCTCTACAACGAGCAGTCTACAAATATCGCTCTACAACGAGCAGTCTACAAATGTCGATCTACAACGAACGATAAATTTCGCTCTACATCAAATATTTTACATAAAATCGCTCTACAACAAGCGTTCTACAAAGGTCGACCCCATAACGCATGTACGCGATATTCTATGTAAGGAAGTTCTTGTCGACCCAAAAAAATAACGCATGCATGCGATTTCTGACATTAATAAAAGGTCATATCGACCTAATTACGCTTGCAAGCGACTCCAAAAAATAAAAAATAAAAAATTATTATGTCGATTGAATGTGCATAAGTTTACAGGCTTGTTTCATGTCGACCCAAAACGCATGTACGCGACTTATCGAAAGAAAGGTTAATCAACCACATAACGCACGTGCGCGAATTCAATACAATGATAGCAAATGGTCGATCGACCCCCTTGCTATACTCAATAAATCTGTCTGTCGTCCGACTAAAGAGATCGATTGAAACAAACTACTTTCTTGACTTGAAGGCTTCAACTCAGAGAGTGGGGGGCTAACTGTGGTAGCCAAAAATGGTTCATAGGCCCAAACGCAAATAGAAGCCCAAGAAACTTTATATAGCCAATACAGGCCCATTTGCTCCAACAAGACTTGAACATATAAAAGACTTGGTCAAGAGTTTCAGTTACAGAAGGTTAGTAACCACTAATTAAGAGGAGAGGAAATCTCTCCTTTAATCACTCCCACCATTTACAACTGCCAAAGGGAACGTTGGAGAAGGGGGTCTAGAGCTATAAATAATAGAACTCACTTACAATGAGAGGGGAGAAAATATCTACAAAAAACAAAGCTAATTAGCATCTCCAAACTCTGTTCATATTTATTCCAGCCACCAGAATTCTACTTGATTCACAATCACGATTCAAGTATAATAAACGCTCAGCCCAAGCGAACATAAGGCTAATAAACCGATCCCCACCTTTCCATTTTTCTGCATTACATTTATGTTTTAAGTTCCTTTTGCAGGTTCATCGAAGTTCAGACGACCATATCCAGACGACAGTCGACATCGACCAATTGACTATCAACTAAGTTGCTGGTTCATCGAAGTTCAGACGACCATATCCAGACGATAGTCGACATCGACCAATCGACTATTAGCTAAGTTGCTTTGGGCCTGATACCACCCGACCCATTTGACGTACCACGTAGTTCGACCTCTTACAGGTGTCGAGTCGACTCCTACAAGACACCCCTTTTAGCTTTGTTCTACAGGGAATCCAAAGCATTCGACAAAGAACCATTCATAGATTGCCGGTGCCCCGAGTATCACAATTTTGACCGTAGGATTTTCTGGTTCTACAGTTTGGCACCCACCGTGGGGCCCATTGCAACTACCTTTGGATCCAGTCAATCTATTCCAACTACAACTCAACATGACTGGAAGCGGATCAGTTCCCACCGTCGAAGAACAAATTGCTGCATTGACCGCTCAAATGACCGCAAGCGCAGAGAGGATGCAGGCGCTCGAAGTAGAAAATGCAGCAATCCAAGCGGCGAATGGAGAATTGAGAGCGTTGGTCTATGGAGTAGTGCCTGATTCAGCAACATCGGAGCACCCAACGTCGACACCAAACTGGGAACCGTTTGTCGATCGACCTGCTCCAAGAGCACAAGGCAACCCCGTTGGACCCGAGATGAATCCAGTCGACCATCAAAATCGACCAGCACTTCAGACTGCAAGGGTCGATATCGACCTCAACGATATGCCTGCCCGAAACGATGTGATGAACGAACAAGATCCAGCAATGGACCAACATCCGAACAATGTCAACAAAACGACCATGTCACTCCAGTCGACACCCGGATTGGTAAAACCCGGGCCTGGTATACATTTAAATAATAACTTGGAATTCTCTCGCAGGTTTGTAGAAATGGAAGCCCTCATCCAGTGAATTCCAGGAGTCCCAGCCCCAATAAAGAAGAGCACTGCCAACAGCTTCGTCGACTCACCATTCGTCGACGTAATTGCTCTCATTGAGATGCCTAGGAAGTTCAGCTTCCCAAACATGAAGCAGTATGAGGGAACGACAGATCCAGATGACCACATTGCACAATACAAGCAGAGGATGTTTACCGCTGCAATTCCGCGTGACCTGAGAGAGGCGTGCATGTGCAAAGCTTTTGGATCTAGCCTAAGCGGTCCCGCTTTACAATGGTATACCAATTTGCCTAATAACTCAATTGATTCTTTTGCGCAGTTGACGGACACTTTCATGGAACAATTCGCAAGCAGCCGCAAGCTCGAGAAGCAGTCGGACGTCCTCTATACAATAATTCAGCGACCAGGCGAAAACTTGAGGGCTTATGTCGGATGATTCAACCGAGAGAAAGTGCAAATCCCGAGTTACAATCAGGCAACTGCCATCTATGCCTTCAGGAAATGCCTCAGGTTCGACTCTGATTTATACAAAGAACTCACAAAGTATCCATGCAGGACCATGGAGGATGTATTAGCCAAGGCATGGGCACAAATTAAATGGGAAGAGGATGAAGCAAACTACATCGGCAAAACCAATAATGCATACTACGGGAATCGACTAAACGATCGAGTAGAGAGAAGGTCTAACGACCAAAGATCACAACCTTACCCTACAAACAACCGAAGGAATCCCCAACCTCGGCACGAGGGTTCAAATGACAAACATTCTGTCGATCGCAGTAAAGCGAGATCTAGTCGACCACAAGTAGAAGCACCAGAATATAACCTCAGCATCGAACCTGTTGACCTTGTGGCAGTAATGAAGGAAATGGGCAAAACGGTCAAGTGGCCACGAAAGATGAATGCTCTACTGGAACACAGAGACCCAAAACTTCGATGCGAATTCCATGGAGATCACGGCCATCGCACAGAAGATTGTATCGCCCTTAAATTTGAAGTTGCTGAACTTCTAAAGCGAGGACACCTGCGAGAATTCTTAAAGGATAAGGGAAAGCAGACTTACGCGAGACGCAACGACCAAAGACAATCCGATGTCATTGACAGTCCTCCAGACCCACCCAGGCAAGATAGAGTGATCAACTACATCGCAGGTGGATCCGAAGTTAGCGGAGTAAGTTATTCCGCAGCCAAGAGACATACGCGACAAGTGTCGAACACGGAAATTCAACCACAGAGGGAACATCCATCAAAAGTCGACGAAACTGTCATCTTCAAGCCGACCGACAAATCAGATTTGTTTTCTCCTCACCATGATGCTTTAGTTATATCTTTACATATCGCTAATTGCTTAACTAAACGTATCTTAATCGATAATGGTAGTTCTTGCAATATTTTATTTAACACCGCTCTAAGAGAAATGCAGGTCGACGAGTCGAAGCTTAGTCGTCGAACGACTATGTTAACCGGGTTCAGTGGAGAACAAAAAAGCACACTAGGCGAGATTGTACTACCGGTCTACGCTGAAGGGGTCAACTTGTACACCAATTTCCTTGTGCTTGATTGCCAATCTCCTTACAACGCAATACTAGGCAGACCATGTATACACGAGCTAAAAGCAATACCGTCGACTTATCATCAGATGATCAAATTTCCTACCAAGTGGGGGGTGAAAGAGATCAAAGGGGAACAACGAGCAGCCAGAGAATGTTACCAGAATGCCATGAAAAAGAAGAAACAAGATTTATAGCAATTACAGGAAACCAATATCGAGTCGACTCAAAACAAGCCACAAATGGAGGAACTCGATGAAGTGTCGATCGATCCAGATCACCCCAATAATAAAGTCTACATCGGGTCCAGATTACCGGAGGACATCCGAGAACAATTTATCACATTTCTCAAGGAATGTCACAGCGGTTTCGCTTGGTCACACGAAGACATGGTCGGCGTCGACCCTGAAGTAATAGTACACCAATTGCAGGTCAACCCAGATCATCAACCAGTAAAACAAAAGCGAAGAAAGTTCGCTCCAAAAAGGAACAAGGTGATCAACGACAAAATCCAAAAACTTATCGACATCGGATCGGTAAGGGAAGTAAAATACCCTGACTGGCTAGCGAACGTCATAGTAGTCAAAAAGAAAAATGGGAAATGAAAAGTCTACATCGACTTCACAGACCTCAACAAAGCCTGCCCCAAAGACTTTTTCCCACTACTTCACATCGACATGCTAGTCGATGCGACTGTGGGACACGACTTACTAAGCTTCATGGACGCATACTCCGGCTACAACCAGATACTGATGCACCCCGACGACCAGGAGAAAACGGCCTTCGTCACAGAGCGAGGTACATTTTGCTATAAGGTAATGCCTTTTGGTTTAAAAAATACAGGTGCAACCTACTAAAGGCTGGTCAACAAAATGTTCACAAAGATGCTTGGATCGACAATGGAAGTCTACATCGACGATATGCTGGTCAAATCCTTAGTCGCACAACAATATATCGACCATCTAAGACAGTCGTTCGACGTTCTTGACGAATATGGTATGAAACTAAACCCCACTAAATGCTCTTTTGGTGTATCTTCAGGGAAGTTTCTAGGTTATCTGGTCACCCATAGGGGAGTCGAAGCAAATCCAGACCAAATACGGTCAATCAAAAATATCGAGTCACCTAGATGCATCAAAGACGTGCAGAAACTTACCGATCGTGTAGCAGCACTGAACCGCTTCATCTCCAAGTCGTCTGAACGATGTCTACCATTTTTTAATACCCTCAGAAAAAACAAGTCATTCGAATGGAAAGACGATTATGAGAGGGCGTTGCAGGATTTGAAGACATACTTAAAGTCGCCACCACTACTGTCGAAGCCAAAGGACAACGAAACACTGTTCATATATCTGGCGGTATCCAACACTGCTGTAAGCGCAGTCCTCGTCAGAGAAGAAGAAAACAACCAACATCCAATCTACTACGTAAGTAAAACCTTACTCGACGCAGAAACCAGGTATAGTCGACTGGAAAAACTTACGCTAGCTCTTGTCGTCGCAGCACACAAATTAAGGCCATACTTCCAATGCCATTCCATCAAGGTACTAACCACTTACCCGCTTAAAAACATTTTGTATAAACCTGAGCTTTCAGGTCGATTGACGAAGTGGGCAGTAGAACTCAGCGAGTACGACATCAGTTTCCATCCACGATCGGAGATGAAATCACAGGTACTAGCTGATTTTATTACAGACTTTACCCCTGGTGAAAGTGTGCAGGCCGAACAGGAACTAATAGCACTCACAGAAACACCTACACCCGGAATATGGATCTTGTCAGTCGACTGATCCAGTAACATCAAAGGCAGCGAGTTAGGATTGGTACTCAAATCCCCACAGGGAGACATACTGGAGCACTCGATCCACTGTGGTTTTCGTGCGACGAACAACGAGGCTGAATACGAAGCCTTGATCGCCGGGCTCGACCTCGCAAAAAGCCTAGGTGTGAAAAGCATTAAGGTGTTAAGCGACTCCCAACTCGTCGTTCGACAGATGAACGACACGTATGAGGCAAGGGATCAGAGAATGTCGGCCTACCTAGTCAAAGCCAAAGAGCTTCAATCGACCGTTGACGAATTTTCGATCGAACAAATACCCAGATCCGAAAATGTACGAGCAGACGCATTAGCAAGCCTCGGGTTTACAACAACAACAAATGGTCCAAAGTCGATTCCTATAGTTCATCTTATGTCTCCGTCAATTCAAGAAACAGAAATACTGGCACCAGTCGACGATGGAAGAAATTGGATAGAACCAATCTTTAATTACCTCCAAGCTGACATTCTGCCGAACGACAGGACAGACGCTAGGAGAATCAAGGCAAAAGCAGCTAAATTCTGCATCATATACGACAAACTCTACAAAAAGTCATTCACCGGACCTTACTTGAGGTGCATCACCAAGCGAGAGGCGTACGACATCCTCAAAAGTCTACACTATGAGGAATGCAAAAACCATTCTGGCGCCCATAGTTGATCAAACAGAGCCATCACAGCAGGATATTACTGGCCGACCATGAGGACTGACTTTCAAAACCACGTCAAGTCGTGCGACAAATGCCAACACTTCGCACCAGTTTCGCATCTCCCCCCAGGTATGTTAAATTCAATTTCGGCTCCTTGGCCTTTTATGAAATGGGGGATGGACATTGTAGGTAAGCTTCCGACAGCGCCCGGTGGCGTCGTCTACATGTTGGTCCTGACAGACTACTTAACGAAATGGATAGAAATCGGAGCATATCAACAAATACGCCACATTGAGGTACGCAATTTCATATGGAAAAATATTATATGCAGGTTTGGAGTACCCAGGGAAATAGTGACCGACAACGGGTCCCAATTTATTTCGTACGATTTCAAGAATTTATGCGACAAATATGAGATTAAACTAAGTTTCTCGACTCCACGATATCCTCAAGCAAATGGGCAAGCAGAGTCGACTAACAAAACTATTATCAATACATTGAAGAAACGACTTGAAGTTGAAAAAGGCGAGTGGGTAGAAAAACTTCCAGAAATCTTGTGGTCGTACAGAACTACCCCATGACGGTCGACAGGAGAAACTCCCTTTTCACTCGTTTATGGCTTAGAAGCTGTCATTCCAATAGAGACCAGGCTGTCGACCGCCCGTAGCGAAAATCCTAATGAAGAACAAAACAACGTGGAGCTCAACTTCGAGCTTGATCACCTCGACAAACGACGAGATCGTGCTGCTCTAAGAATCCAGTCGTACCAACAACAGGTCGCTCGACACTATAATAAAAAAGTAAGGGCCAGAGTCTTCAAACTCCACGATTGGGTACTGCGACGAGTCTTCCAAAACACAAGGGAAGAATGAGCTAGAAAATTGGGACCGACTTAGGAAGGACCATATCAAATAACAGATGTCGTCGGTCGAGGAGCTTACAAGCTTAGAGGAATCGATGGTCGAGAAATACACAACAGCTGGAATGCTCTACATCTAAAACAGTACCATTTCTAAACTTAGTCTTAAATTATTCCATTATTCTATTTTTGTCGACACATTGTTACTGATCGACCCCGGAAGAGCAATGATGACAACTTAGTACAACTAAGTGCAATACTGAGCTTACAAACATTTTTTACAACACTGTCAACTTCGACAAGCACTTTGTATTTTTTTTTTATATCAAGTTTCGACGACCGCAAACTTATCAACACCAACATCTGGTGGATAATTCAGAGGCGTATCGATGTCAAACTCCCAATCAGCTCATTCGACAATCGCATATTAAGAGTGGGGGAATAACATTGGGGGCAAGCGACAAATCAAACGCATGTACGCGAAAATATCATGTAAAAAGGTCCTAGCGACCATCAAACGCATGTACGCGAAAATATCATGTAAAAAGGTCCTAGCGACCATCAAACGCATGTACGCGAAAATATCATGTAAAAATGTCCTGTCGACCATCAAACGCATGTACGCGAAAATATCATGCAAACACATGTATGCGAAATCTATGTATGCGAAATTCTATGTATGTCGACCATTTATCACTTATGTGCAAAGTTTGAAAGTCTTAGCAACCCTTCGCCAATATTACAGTCAAACAAAGCGATCTATTTTAAAAAAACATTCAGTAAACGCGTGTAAGCGATTTCCATCAACATTCGACACCATTCGACACCATTCGACTTACGAGTGAACATAAGTTTACAGGCTTATTTTATTCAAATTAAAAATTGTAATGTTGTTCGACTTACGAATGCCATCCGACTTACGAGTGAAAACAAAGCGATCTATTACAGTCAAACAAAGCGATCTATTTTAAAAAAACATTCAGTAAATGCGTGTAAGCGATTGTAATGACACCATTCGATTAAGTTTACAGACAAATTAAAATTCGTAATGTCATTCGACTTACGAATGTCATTTGATTTATGAGCGATCATAAGTTTACAGGCTTATCGCGTTCAAATTAACTCGTTGTGTAAACCTTATTATGTGATGGTCGTTCCATTTTCACAATATCAGATCAATATAAACGAAAGAAGGTTGATTCATTCAAATAAACAAATATTCATACAATGAGCAAATACTCATTGACAGCAACGTCAGACTGATCAAAGTATTCAACATTACAAAAAAGAAAAAGATAGAAAAATTTCAAAATTTTAGGGAGCATCACTAGGAGAAGGACCAACAGTGGCGGCAGCATTCTCTTCATTGTTGTCGAGGCGTTCACTAGTCCCAGGGCTTTTATCGACTCCCTCGGCATCCTTTCTGGCAAGGGCTTCCTCAAGTTTCAGGCGCTCCATCTCCTCGTAAAGGTCGATTTCCTCTTACTTAAGGATTCCACTGGACGCCCGACAGGAACTCCTTAAAAAGCTCTGCTCTAGCTTTACATACGGCTTCCACCGCTATCGACAACGCTCGCTCCTTTAGAGCTTCAACAGTTTCCGCCTGTTGATCAGCTGCTTCTTTGAACTTCGCCACTTCTACCTGGTGTCGATCCCTTTCATTTTTTAACTCCTCCTCCAAGTGGCGCTCCAATATGTCTTTCTCCTTGGAAAGCTTCGCATTTTCTGCTTTAAGAGCGTCGGCCGCCTTGCGATGCATCACACTCTTGTCATTTACGGCCTTGTATCGACCATGCAGATGTAGTGTCGCCTGGTAGGCCTACATAAACGAGATATTGAATCGTCAAAGAATACATAAGAGAATACTACCAGTGAAAACAAAAATCTTTCTACCTGAAAATTTGATAGTAGCAACATATCAAAAACTTCCTCCGTCTTGACGTTCTTCAAATGCAAGTCGTCATGAACAAGGGTGAAGTCGTCCGACCTCTTCAAAAATCCTGCAGGATCCTTGAATGACGAGAGCCCGTAAGCAAGGAGCTTCATTGGAGAATCAGGCTCAAAATCAGCCTCAGCCGACTTATCTTTCGAGCTGGTTGCTATTTTCTTCTGTCGATCGACAACAGAAGTCCTTTTTTGCCTCTTTGTCAGCGGACTCCTCTCTGGCGACGAATCTAGAATTTGGTCCGCTACGGCTAAAGCGCCTTCCATCGACTTCCCAGCAATCTGTTTCTTTTTTTGAGATGTCGCCCGCTTCCTGGCGATTTCATCTTTGAAATGCCTCATGGTCTCAGCATTGTCAGGTACGTTAATTTCTGCGCTCGCCATCGTCGTCACTGTGAAACGACGTTCAACATCAGTTAAAGGCGGTAAAAAACTCAAATTATACTGAAGAATCTCAAAACTCCTCCTAATCCATATGTATGATAGGAAGTCCTTCACGTGAGGATAGGGTCCGCGCGACCTATTCAACGTCGACCACCTCCACAGTCGACTTGGTCTAAAATTACCTTCCGTGAGCAAGCTGCTAACACTCCTTTGGTTAGCAGGGATTTCTAATAAAGGCTTGGTAGGCTCGGGTGCGACGTCGCACGACGGAGCTTTTACCCCCCCCCCCCCCCCCCCCCCCCTTGATTTCTGCAAAAACAATTAAGTGATCAAAACAGACTACTCATAAAGAATATATACAAGTACATCAGTCGACAATTTACGAAACTTACCATATCGATTCCAGATCTGTCGATACTTATATTCCTCCTCCCCCATCCTCCATGGACCATCGACTGGGGGGCCCCTTCGCGAAAACGAATGTGTCTTTCCAAAGTCTTTCATTCGACTTAGTGTCGATAATGAGTTCCTTCTTTTTATTTCGAGGAACTAACGAGTAACGACCAGTGTCGACTAGAAGTTCTTTCAGGTAATAATTATGAAGGAGACACCCCAATCCAAATTGTACATTATGCCTCTCACTTAATATTCCTAGGCCCAACAGTATTCTCCAGGTGTTTGGCATCAACTGGCCAGGAGCTAGGTCGTAGTATAACAACATTCTTCGAACGAGCTGAGGGACAGGAAATCTAAAACCTAAACGGAGGGTGTACTCATAAAAACACGTCCACCCTGGTATATCCCAATTAGCACGTTCATGTTCCCTTGGCGCACGTAATTCAACATCGTTAGGAATACCATAAATCGTCCTTATGCCAGGCAACATATCCTCTGTGATCAGGCTCGCCGGACTGTCATTCAATATACCTAAAGGTCGACCAGATGTCGATGCCTCAGGAACCTCAATATATTCTGGTTGTTCGACAGTCGACGCGATAGCATACACAGCGCCCTATTCTAGCATGTCCCTAGCATTTATAGGGACAGTCGTCGACGGACCTTCAACTGTGACTCGTCGATCGACATCTCGAGTCCTACTACCGACTCCTCCATCATCATCACTGGGAGTCCAGTTAATTTCCAAATCTGAGATTGTGTCGTCGTTCGACATCGTACCCCCAAAATCTGACAGATGCAGAAAATGCACAAGTCAGACAAAAGCTGAACGCTACAATCATAACCTAAGGATTTTTTCGATCAAAAATCTAGAGTTTTCTAACCTCTACTTGAAAACCAACCTAGATCCTAAGATGAGGAGTCTACTTACTGTCGAAGGCATCCAGATTCTAAACAACTACTCTCATCACAACGACATGTACGCAAATACAGAAACAACACTTCGCAAGCAAAACCAACTTGATACAAATCAAAACCTCAGAATTTAGCAAAACTAATAAAGAACACGTATCCTCAGGTAAATAAAAGAAAAACTTCAGGCAAACACAAAATATACATTTCTACTTCTTCTAGTTTGTTTTACACACTAAAAGAAGAAGAATGAAATAAAAATAGAAGATTTTTTTTCAACCTGAAAGATGTTCAAGAAAAGATCGTGAAGGAATCCTACGATCAAGTCTCAACGAAGAAGTTGGAGAGTTGCTCTGATAGTGCTTTCAAAATTTTGCAAGTGAAGTGATCAGAGAATGGAACGGTTTAGGTTTTATAAAACCCAAGTAACCCAAGTAACCCTAGTTGCCACGTGTCGACGCCCCTTCAACTGCCGGTTAACCCAGGTAAACCACACCGGTTAACCCAGGTAAACATTTTGAGTTTAAATTTCAAAACGTTTCCTTGAACACTGCGCGTGAAAATTAATGCAGTTGACGCCAGCATGGAAAACTTAAACGCCTCCATCACCTCAATTCGCCGTCAATGATTGCAAAATGACTATCGTCTAACGACGAACGACGACTCATCATCGATGACAGGACGTCGTTCGTCCAATACAGTTTGGCAGTTAAAATCAATGTTTAAGATATTGATTCCATTCGATATAGAGTCGGTCGACGACTGTGGTCAGTTCAAACGAAAAATCACTATCGATTCCACTTGACACGGAGTTAGTTCGACATTGGTCGACTCAACGAAAATCACTCTCCAAATCAATATTCTTTAGAGAGTGGGGGACAAACTGTGGTAGCCAAAAATGGCTCGCTGGCCCAGCCCAACAAAGTATAAACGTATTTCCATAAATGGGTCCCATTTGAGCCCACTGTTTTGGGTCGACCCAAAACAGTTATGCTGGGTCAACCCAACACAGATGCCAGCTAAAACCACCGTTAGAAGACTCATTCAAACATTCAGTTACAAAAGCTTTTCAGTTACAAAAGCTAGTAACTGCCCATTCAAGAGGATATCTCTCCATGAATCACGCCCACTATCAAAGACTGATAGTGAACGTTGGAGCTACTACCTCCAATATAAATAAAGGGAACCTCTCATTGAAAACACTCTCTGCTTCCTCTCAACTAAAGCTCAAAAATAGCGTATTGAAATTCTGCCTCCAAGAGGATTCCAGCCACCAGAAATCAACCATCAAACATCGTTACGATTCATCGCTAAGCCCAAGCGCACAAAAGGCTGTAATCCTACCACCACCATCTCGTTTTCTCTACCTCATATCTCTATTTTAAAGTTCTTTTGCAGGTATTTCGAAATTCAGACGACCATTTGCGAACATCAGTCGACATCGACCAATCAGCTTCCAACCCAGTTGCTTTGGGCCTGATTCAACCCGACCCGTTTGACGTACCAAATCGTTCGACCCTCTACAGCCACCCATGTGCTTTTAATTCAATGGTTGATATTTGAATTCATTTATAAAAACACATGGGTGGTTGAAATATTGAAAACAAAATTTTAAATCACAAATTTAAGTTGGTTTAACCTAACCATTATTTAAAAATTAAAAACATTACTTTTTTTTTTTTTTTTTGAAAAAAAAAAGATAGATCTCCAGTTTTGTTCCATTTTTAAAAGTTTGATTATTGACTTATGGTTTTTTATTTATTTATTTTTTTATATAATTTCAAATAGAGCATATTGCAGTCAACCTCTCTAATATTTGGCATTTGACAACCAAAAACAACTTTACCATTAATTAACAATGGCCTCCCCTACCGTTAGTCAAAGCTGGTCAAATTTAATCGTTGATATGATTTGTCCGCTACAAATACTAAAATGCCCCTGAATAAAAAAATTCTGATTTTAAAAATATATAAATATATGAAAACAAATCTGGATCTCCACCATAAAAAATGAAAATTACAAATTAAAAAAAAAAAAAAAAGTGGAGACACAGGTTGTATCTCCATATTTTTCTTCAAATTCAAAATTATAAAAAATTATAATCTGGATCATCAAAATCCAATCCAACAACATTTTCTTCAGATAATTTTTTCTTCTTCCATATGGATCCCTAGATTTTCCTTTATATTCAAGTATAACAGATTTTTCATAACTAAAAATAAAAAAAATAAAAAATCTGGCACATCTAAATATAATATAATTAACAACATTTTCTTCTTCCATTGATATATTTCCAGATTTTTCTTCAGATTTAAGTTTTTCAGATTTTTCAAAAATAAAAAATAAAAAATGTGGCTTATCTAAATCCAATCCAACATCATTTTCTTAAAAATATATATATTAAAAAAAAAATCCACTATTGCACTATCTTTTTTTTTTTTTTTTGTCTTTTTCGCTATCTTAGGCTACACACAGTAAACAAAATGGTCTCAAAACACAGCTCATTTCAATATACTTTTGTATTCAGAATTAGAAATTATTTATTTGAAAAAAAAAAAAAAATTAACAATTTAAATAATAATAAAATTGATTAGATAACAAAATAAAGTGTGTAAGGGGTGTATTTGCAAAAATAAAATACTATAAAATTAAAGAAATGGTATTTTTAGCATTAAATGAGTTTTTTTTTTTTTTTTTTTTTTTTTTTTTTACAAACTAGAGATTTTGTAATTTTTTTTTTCCGGGTGTACATATAATTTTTAAAGGGTGCTAATATCATCACTCAAATCACAAATTCAATCAAACTGAACCCAACTCAATCTAATTTTGGTCGGGGTTGGTTTGGGTTGAATGAGTTGGGCTTTTAAGCTCAATAATATGACGAAATAGACAAATCTAACTTATTTGGAATCAAAATTAACTTTTAATGTTGTTATCAAAATAAAACCGTATTCAACCAAAATTTCCAAAAACTATTCAAAACAAACTCGAAAGTGACGAAAATTCCCCTAGAGTTTTTTTCTTCTTCTCTTACTTTTTTCTCTCTTAGTTCTTCACTTTCTCTCTCCAAAATCTCTTTTTCTTCCTTCCGATCACTATACAGTGAGTTTTTAATGTTTTGAATAGCTGACAATTGTTTGTATTGGTGTATATTTCATGAGTTTTTATACTATTTTGGAATATGTTGTGATTTTCAAAATAAATTTTGAAGTTTTCTAAAATTTTGGGTTTATGATGAACGTTGCATGATAGTCAACCATGTAATATTTTATAGTTTATCATGTAACATATTTCTTCAATTTATGGGTTTCTGATGAACACTAAATGATAGCTTTCCATGTAATATGTTTTCAGTTGATCATGTAACATGTAATTAATTATGGAAAGGGTACGGATATTGACGCCCATAAAACTTATTAGTACACCCATGTCTAAAATTTAAAAATTAAATGTTACTATAAACACCCATCCTAATGCCAACAGTACCCTCATTGAAATTAATATATTTATTTTAATACATATTATTTATAAACACTCTTAAATTATTACCGCACCTAATTTATAAAAAAAAATCATATTATTTTTGGAATCAAATCTTTTTTTAATGATGGTCCAATTTACTTTTGGAAATATCTCGAATGTAGGAGTCTTATAAAATGGAATATGTATATGGGGTCAAAATATTTTCAATTTAGAATTCTCTTATTTATTCAGCTAGAGTAATGCTACTTTGCCCAAATCTGGTGCCGAAATGACGTGGCAATACTCTCATCCATTCATTTAAATCAAGCAAATCTAATACAATCTAAATGAATGGATGAGGGTGTTGCCATGTCATTTGGGCACCAGATTTGGGCACCAAATTTGGGCAAAGTAGCATTATTCATTCAGCTATCTTAAAAAAATTTCTTATTGATATCTATGACTATCTTAAAATAATAATAATAATAATAAATAAATAAATTTGTTGATATTTACGGCTATATTTAACAAAAAATGTTGTTTTTTGATAGAGTTTATAACTATACATAAAAGAAAGACAAAAACAATATGATAATCATGTAATGATGATAAAATTTGATATTTGAAATAAAATTAGAGTTTAATTATGATTTATCATAAAAATTAGGGTTAATCATAGGGCTCTTTTTTTTTTTTTTTTTTTTTTTTTGAAAGGTAAGTTTTTTTTTTTTTTTTTTAATAAAGAAATATGGTTGAAGATATGAGTGTAATTAATGAGTGTATATAGTATTTGGTTTATTTTTAATTAAAGTAACTTGTCCTTATTGGTAAATTTTTATCAGGATATTTTTGTAATTAAATTTTTTAATAAAATATGGGTGTACTAATAAGTTTTATGGGTGTCAATATCGGCTCCTTTATGGAAAACATAATCTTTTTACTAACATGTTTCGTTAAAAACGAAATTTTACCACAGCCCGGTTATAATTGAATTTGACGAATTTCATTTGGTTAAAATTTTTCTCTCTCTTTATATATTATTTAAAAATTTTGAATTCAAATTTCGTTATATCCCAATCCAAAATATTTTTTTCACCCTAATTTCACATCACACAAGATTTTAATTTCTTGAAAGCAAAAAAATCAAAACACAACATATAATACATACTGTTTAAATGTTTGTTGGATAAATTGAATTTTTTTTTAACAATTTATCCGATTTGAAAAGTCTCCATTTAAGTCTCTATAGATTTTACAATTATAATGACTTTATCAAATATCTCGTGGTTGGACAATCTATTATTATTTCAATCAATATAATACAATTATTAGAGTTTTTTCTATAAAATTCTTAACTAAATCCTAAATTAACTTACCAAAAAAAACATTTTAAAATATAATCAATATAAATGTTATTGCAATTTAATAAAATTGTAATGAATTGAGTAGAATTGGATACCTTCACATTGGAGGTTCCATTGTATATATACTTTCAAGAAATAATTACATCTCATGATTTGGGTGATTACATGAATTATAACCACAATCATAGTGTCATAAACTATAGCTAATCGGCTAAAATACGAAATATACAACTAAATATAGAAAGGCAACCAATAAAGCTTCTTCTTAAAGCTTTGTTGTTTGCTCTTTACAGCTCGGCAATATTTTATAGTTAAGTTTGTAAGAATTGTGCATTTTTAGTTTGTAGAGAATTTCATTTGATCTGGTTATTGTGGTGATTCTTTTGTGACTTTGCCTGGAAATCTGAGGCAACATTAATTACTACTTACCAGAGCATTTATAATTTTATGTATTTTGTTATTTTTGGTTACTATAATAATGATAATCTCATCTAACAACGGAAGGTGCACAAAATTTGGTTGTATTAGCTTACCATGCTAATTTGGCTGGAGGGTAAAATTTCAATGAAAATTTGATAATGATTGTAGGTTGGATTGAATGAAATCGAATGCTTTATAATGTTATTTGGAGACTCATTTAGTAATTTTCCTTTTGAGACTATCAATAGAACTTAGAAATGGTAGTTTTGCTTCAAATATAGCATCTCAGATTTCCATAAGTGCCATGCATCCTGTAGATTGAGAAAGAATTACTGTAGGCATATTACTAAAAGAAACCATGATGAACCAGGGAAAGGCTGGATTATGATAGCATATAATTGTAATGGTAGATCCTATTGCAGGCAAACGAATGAAATATTTACTTAAAATTGCACAAACCTTCCATGTCGCTGGTTGGTTTTTGTCAAACATAACGGCTGACCAATATTTTGGTATAAACTGACTAAAATACCCCTATTGAGATATTTCACATATTATTTAATAGGGTTAATTGCACAAACATCTGTTGAGTTTAGGCGATATTGTATGCATATTTAACTTTTCCTTTAATTATACAAACGTTACTTGAAAAACGTTGACTAATGATTTGACTGATGGCCAACTCATTGGTCCAAGGGTAAAACTGTCCTTTTAATATATAAAATTAATTAAAAACCAAAGGAACCCCAAATAGTTCTATAATTATAGATATACTTGAACAAAAACCGTAAAATAACCCCAAAGGCCCAAACATTTACAAAATTATAAATCCACCAAGTCACCTAAGGAGGGTGTATTCAATTAGGATTCTTGCGGACATTTAAAAACATTTTTTAAGTGACAGATTTTCATGGATTTCTGCAGACTTTTATAAATCCACATGGACTTTCATTGATTTGTTTAGATATCTATCTCAGACTTTTATGGATTTATTTAGATATCCATGGACTTTCATGGATTTGTTATCTCTGACTTCTATTATAGATGGAGAATTATACCATTATATGGCCCAATAACACAATTTATACACTCAACCAATATGATCTATTAATACAATTTACAGTACTAAAAACAATATATGCTTTCTTCATTTTCTTTTTTATTACTTTTCACCTCTTTGATCAGTTATTTCCCTTTCCAGTTCTCCATTTGGACTTTTGCTTATGGCTTCCTTATAGTTTTTTTTTTTTTTTTTTTTTTTGTCATATATTATGTTTCAATAAGATAAATCACGTTATCTATATAATAATTTATTAACATACGTCTATGCATCCATTTATGAATTTAATTAAAAATCATCATTTTTAAGCAAATCACATACGTCTATGTATCCATTTATGAATTTAATTAAAAACTTTCATTTTAAGCAAATAACATACGTCTATGCATCCATTTATAAATTAATTATATCTCTCACCATCAACACGTTTCTGTTTTGAATAAATCTAACACCATCAACACGTCTACTTAATTTTGTTTTTATATGGAGTTGGAAGTTAGGGTCACAGTTAAACTTGTAAACACGGTTTCGATGGTTTTGGTTAGCAACCGTATTTAACGGAAAGTCGGGAACCTAGGTTCAGCTAGCTTTAGTAATTGATTTATATATTTATCAAGTCTAAAATGGTGTCATGTCATTACTGTATAACACATTGATATTTTAAGATGTGTTGTTTTTTGATATGACTATATGAACCAAAGTTGTTTTTGAGAGATTGGTAATGGAACAAATGCTGTATAGAATATAATTATTGTGTTATTTTGTCCTTGTCTACTTTGAGAAACATCAAAGACATAGTTACAAATATCATTGAATGAACAACCCTTTACTCGAAACCTTACAAGAGGTATAGATATAGTGCAAATTATTTATATTACTTTTTATTCAAATTAGTTAATTAAAAAATGAGGCAAAAATTATTCAGGGTTCTTTCTTTAAACAATTAAAAAAATATATATATCATATTTGTTGGGTGTCAACAGAACCACCCAACAAATCATGCTTTTTTGCTTTATTAAGAATATTATCTTGTTATGGTTTTCTTCTGTACGTTGGAGGGTAGTTGCAAGATTGTTCCTTTTTGGAGTGAAATTTGGGGATCTATTTTGCAAATCCACTGAGTTATTTAATTATATAACTACAACTCTTATCAGATTAAGTAGCCAAAAGTGAAAATTGCAGCTAAGAACATTATTTCGCTTAAACTACAGCTAATAAAGACTCTTTGAGCAGTACTCATAGGTGAAATGGCAGTGGTAGTGTGATGTCCTTCGTTGGTTTTCAACCGTGTATAATTCTGTTGTGGCAGGATTTTGAGCTCAGCATATACAGTCCAGAAGGGTCATCGACGTGCAAAAAGATCAAAGGATTTTGAGAAGAAGCAACACGTTTCTTTTTTGAGAGAGAGAGAAAGAGGGAGCAAAGTCCACCAAAATCTTTGGGGAGAAGGCCAAACATGTTATGACATTTGATATTTATATCTCTCACCATCAAGTCCACCAAAATCTATGACCTAAGAAAATCCTTTAAAATCTAATCCTAATTGAATACACCTCGATTCCTCGATTCTTGTAGACATTTTTAAAGTCCCAATTCAATACACCTGGATTTGGAAGGATTCTTTAAAAGTTCATAGAAATCTGCATTGAATACCACTTGATTAATATAAACTCTTTTAAAGTCTTTAAATGTCTAAATTGTATACATCGGGATTTATAATGTCTTTAAATGTCTTCAAGAATCCTAATTGAATACAACCCCTATAGTTCTATGTTAATTTCTTTAGCCTTTCTTAAAAACAAATCATTTTTTATATTTATAAAAAAATGAATTTTTTTATTTTTTCTAAAGACATATTTAAATGTAATTTTTAATTGTTTTTTTTTTTTTTTTTTAATCGTACACATATCACATTTGCACAGTTACATTTGTAAAGAGGTAAGTACCCTTAAGGTTGGTCCGGCGGTATACTCTTTACACCTGGGTTTGAGTCCACTCCCTCCCTGAAAAAACCTCGAATTTATGTAATAACAAAAAAAAAAAAAAAAAATAGAGGGAAAAAAAAAAAACTAAGATGCATACAATGTTCAAAAAAACACATTGAGGCGCGGCTCAAAGGCGAAATGGGAAATTTTGCATGGTAGTGAGGCTTACGCCTCAATTTACGCCTCAATACGCCTCGCCTCAACGCCTCAGAAGCGTAACGAGGCTTACGTAGGGATGGCAAAAAGAACCGAACTGGTCCATATCCTCATGATGTGGGTCGGGTATATACCCGAACCGGATCTTCCAAATATCCAAATGGTTCTTAAATTATCAGACCCGCATTAATTGCGGGTCGGTTATGGTTCTAGACCGGGTATCCATTAGAACCGGAATGGAACCGTATAAATAAATAAATAAAATTAGGTCAGATCATTATTCACTTCACGCCGCTTCAAGCCTTCAACTCCTCTCCCCTCTCAAGACAAAAAAAAAATAAAAAATAAAAAATAAAAAATAAAAAAATAAAAAAATTCTCTGCTCCCCTTTGGTCTCTTTGCTCACCATCTACGGTCTCCACCCTCTCGCCGTTGTCGTTGGTCGCCTTTGTCGCCAGTCTCCAATCGCTTTTGTCGCCAGTCTCCGCCGCCTCTCTCTCTCTTCGTTTTCTCTCTCATCTTCACTGCTGCCTCCTAGTCTCTTACTTCGTTCCCTCTTGTTTTGTTTTGTGGGGGTTTCTGCTGACGCCTGGAATGGGTTTTTTGTGTGTGGGGTTGGGTTTTTTGTGTGTGTAAAGATGATAAGATAGGCTTGGATTTGTTAGGTTTTTTTTTATTTAAAAAAAAAAACAGGATTTGTTAGGGTTTGATATAAACGCCTGGAATGGGTTTTTTGTGTGTGGGATTGTGTTTGTTGTGTGTGTATGGGTGATAAGATAGGCTTAGATTTGTTAGGTTTTTAAAAAAAAAAAAAAAAAAAAAAAAAACAGGATTTGTTGGGATTTGATATAATTTGATATAATATTGGAT